>CM053769.1:104961321-105193992 GCA_028658325.1 Potorous gilbertii
AGAGAGAGAGAGAGAGAGAGAGAGAGAAAGAGAGAGAGAGAGAAAGAGAGAGAGAGAGACAGTCAGACAGATGGAGGGAGGGAGGGAGGAGTCAAGAAACTCTTCTACTCTGAAGTTCAAGAACCAGAGAGGCTTAATCTATAGCAGGTGGGGATCAGCACAGAGAACTCTGTGTAAGGACTCAGAGTAAGAAAAGGAAAGGAAGACTGTCCCTCAAAAACATAGTAAAGGACAGAGTCTGACTCTAGAAAGAAGAAAAGGAGCATTTATTTAGCACCTACTATGTGCTAAGAACTGTGCCAAGATATTATTTCATTGATCCTCACAACAACCTTGGGAGGAAAGGACCTCATTATCACCATTTTACAGATGAGGAAACTGAGAAAGACAGGAGTTATATAACTATTTGAACTGAGGGCTTCCTGACTCCAAACCCAGTGTTCTATCTACTATGCCACCTAATTGTCTCACTGACATAAATCCTAAATTAAGAAAACACCAAATAGTAATAAAATTTATTACAAACTTAAAAATCCTCCTAAAAGAGGCAAGAGCAATATTAAGCAAGAGAGAGACACAAAAGAAAAAAAGTAGATTTTTTCACAAAAAGAAGACATAAATATGTAGAAGAAATCAAACAACATAAAATATGAAGAAAACATCATAATCTGTTACTTACAAGAAACATATTTTTAAAAGAAATACATTTGCAGATTAAAAAATGAGGCCTGAAAAAAATTTAAAATGCAACAAGAGAATCTAAAAAAGCAGGAGTTATATTCAAACGCACCTGATGAAGCAGAAGCAAACATTTAAAACCCACAGAGGAATGAACAGATTAATCTTATACTAAAAGGAACCATAGACCAAAAGTCATTGTCGATATTAAGCTTATATGTTCCAAATGTCTTAGCATTTAAAGTCATAATAAACGTGTCAAAAAACAGAGATAATAATGCAATAATAAGAGATTTCAATGTTCATCTCGGTTTCAGATGAGTCTAAGGGAAAGAAAATCAAAAAGAAAAATATAGAATTAACAAATTGGAGAAATGACAGCTAAAATGTTCATGACATCTTCTAAATGAGACTTCTAAAACATATATGTATATATATATATATATATATATATATACATATATGTTCTCAGCACTATATGGGATGTGATGTGATCATGAATTAGGGTACAAAGACATTACAAGCAAATATAAAGAGACAGGAATAGCACATATACCCTTTACAGACTGTAACAACACAAATAGCAACTAGTTTGGGGTGGGGGGGAACAAAAGGCACTAGTTTAAATGAAGACATCAATGAAGTCCTAAATAATTGGTAGATCAAAGTATAAATCACAGAAAAAATAAAAATTATATTGAAGACAATAACGATGGAATACTCTACCAAAATTTGGGAATATAGCTAAAGCAGCCCCCAGAGTAAAATCACATCCCTACAAAATATAATAAGAGAGGATTAATGAACTGAATTTGTTGTCTTTTAAATGAGGAAACCAATAACTAAACAAACCTAAAATAAACACAAGAGAGTTGTTAAAAATTAAAGGAGAAACAAGTTGGAATAGTTTTAAATGTATAAATTATAAGGAAAAGTAAAAGCTGGTTCTTTGAAAAGACATAAAACTAATCGTTTTAGTCAATTTATTAAAAATATGACTGATAATAAAATCAATAAAATAACGAATTAACAAGATGAAATCACAATAAAGTCAAGAAACAAAAAGAACTATCTGCATCTTATAATGCATGGTCATGTGTTAACAAAACTTTTTGTTACACATACACACACACACACACACACACACTTAGGAATGTATTAAAAATATAGACTATCCAAACCAAAAGAAAACCAAATAGAGATTTTATCTAATTCAATCTCATGAAAGGAAATAGAATTGATTGTAAAGACCTGGTAAAGAAAAACCTTCCTGATCAAGGGGGGAAATTCAATCAAACTGTTCAAGAATAGTTAGTAATACTACTAGGCCAATTATTCTCAAAAGTATTGAGAAATTATCCTACCAGATAACTTGTCTGTGACAAGCATAGTCCTAATACTTAAACAAGAGAAGGATCAAGCACAAAGGAGAACTACAGACAATTACCGTTAATAAATTTCAACTCAAAAATGTTAAGCAAAATACTGTCAGACTACATTAATTCATCTAATAAATCATTCATTATGATGAAGTTGGATTTACATCATGGATAAAGGAATTGTTGCAGATAATTAAACCAATCAGCATATTTAAGCATATCAAAAACAAAAGCATCCAAAACTGCATGATTGTCTCTATACATGTAGAAAATGCCTTTGACAAAAACCTGCAAAAAAGTGGTAACCCCAAAATTCAGTTCCTGTCTGAGGGAAGCCCTTCAATTATTTCCGTGCTTCATATGCATCTGCTCATAGTACACCTGTCACTCCTCTGTGATTTTTGCATTTGCTATATGGCGAAATTGATTGTTTCATCCCCAATATCCACATTGTACCTTGAATGCTTGTACTGGAGCTCTTTTATTCATATTTGTGGGAAACTGGATGAATGACTATGAATACACAGGGAATTAAAAGATCAGAGAAATTTTAAGCTATTGAAACTCAAGAATGCACTAAGATTTTTTGGATCCCCTATAATATATGTCTATGGAACACCTCAGGTAAGGTTGAGTCAAGTCTAAGTGAACTGATTCTCTTAGGGCTATACTCTTAGGTTCATACCTGGTACATGTGAACCAAGAGTCTTGGGAAACTCTAAACCCCAGGTGAAACAGGTAACTATGACTATGTATAAATCTAGTTGAAAGTAACAATGAAGTATAGCTAGGTTCAGAATCTCTTAAGACTTTACTGACACTGTCAAATATCTCTCAACATAAGATGGAAAGGGTCATCTAGGTGGCATGTTGGATAGAATGCTGGCCCTGGAGTCAGGAAGAGCCATCTTCTTGAGTTCAAATCTGGCCTCAGAGACTTACTAGCAAGTGAGCAAGTTGCTTAAACCTGTTTGCCTCAGTTTCCTCTTCTACGAAATGAGCTAGAGAAGGAAATGGCAAACCACTCCATTATCTCTGCCAAGAAAACTCCAAATAGGGTTCCCAAGAGTTGGACATAAATCTGAACAACAGTCAAAGCCCTAGTAGCTGTGTAACCCTGGAAGCATCCCTTAACCTTTATCTCCCTCAGGTTTCTCTAATCCACTTCATAAATTCTGATCTGATCCTTTTGGCTAAATTTCTTATGTATTCTTAGCCATCATGGAAGAATATCAACCTACATGAATACATTTTTTTAAATACACAGAATTACTTTTATCTGTTTTGTCTATGTTGTTTTCTCCACTTACTTTGCTGTAGTGAGGATGTATAGCATTTTTCTTGTTCTCCTTATCTAAAATTTTTTTATTATTTATTTTTAACACAGTTTATAACAGATAAAACAATTCCAACTTTTGGTCAGGTGATACTTCTTTTTAAAGCATTTACAATATGGACCACAAAAGAATTTTTTTTTTAAACGTTAACCAACTGAGACACAAATAATATTTATGTTGCTAGCTTCACAAGCTCTTGACCTAATTGTCTCCACAGTATTACTAAGAATTAAAGGACCCTAACTTATTGCTGTTGGTCTAAAGTCCTATGCCTAATAGCTTAATTTTAGACAACCTCGGATGTTCCCCTACCCATAATGTATAATTGAATAGATCTCGTATTAAGCTTACAAACCTTTTGACTATAGGAAATTGCCACCAATGGTAAGGACATTGCAGGAATACAATATCTCCCCAACTTCATGTCAATTCCAGACAGGATTAGATTACCCACTTGCATTCAGTCAGGCTTAAAGTCTGCCAGGTGTCAGTGGGGAAATTGAGTCAGGAGAATCCCACCTCAGCCCTTGCTGAACAGCCGTTCTCTCATCCTTCCCTTGAGATCACCTATGCAGTTCATACCAGCATCTCATCAGCTTACTAGCATCATGTATAGGAGGCTCAGAGAGCCTTTCTTGCTACCCATACCTGGAGTTAGACTCAGAAGAACAGTCACTTAATAGTGCCATAGCATCTAAAAATGGCAAGTTCCAGTAATCAGGTTTCAAATATGATTATAATTTCACTTTGGCTGGAACATCTTTTGAGGCAAGTCTTAAGTGGCTTACATGCCTTTCTATACATGTTCTAGTTCCTGATTAAATGGCAATCATAAAATCAAATTTATCATTCAAACCTTGACTTTTCCATCCATGCCAAATTTTACCCAAGGTTACTTTCCTCTAGGAAATTTAGACTGAAATTCTTTTCTCCAAACTAAAGATGTCATTGATTTATTCTCAGTAATTAATTCAGTCTATTGTTTTAATACTAATTGCTTTTACCTCACTTTGTAACATATCCAATTTTTCTCCCCATCACTCCCCTCCCTCTGTTTCCTAATACTTTGCATTCTGATTACTCCTTCCTTCAATGTACACTCCCCTCTTTCCCACCCCACCCTTCTCCTATCAGGGCAAGAAAAATTTCCATACCCCTATCCCTGTAGTTCTTATTTCCTAATTATATGCAATAAAAATTCTCAGCATTCATTTCTAACACTTTGAATTCCAACTTCTCTCCCTCCCCAGCCCTACTGAGAAGGCAAGCAATTCAATACAGACTAAATATGTGTTGTTTGGCAAAATATTTGCATAGTAATCATGTTGTGTAATACTAATTGTATTGCCCTCTGACCTACCTATTTTCCCCCCTACAATTGACCTTGTCCCTTCTCGAAAGTGTTTATTTCTAGTGACTCCCTTCTCCCATTTGCCCTCCCTTCTAACATTCCCCTCACTCCACTTGTCGCCTCCTCTCCGACTTTCCTATGGTGTATATAAATTTTCTTATCCAATTTAGTGAGCATGTTATTCCCTCCTTCAGCCACACATGGGGAGAGTAGCTTTAATTTTTCCCCCTCTCCCCTTCTCCCTTATCTCCTCCATTGAATAAGATTTTTCTTATCTCTTTTATGAGTTATAGCCTGCCCCATTCCATTACTCCCTTTCTCTTCCCAGAATTTTCCTCCTTCACCCCTTAATTTATATTTTAGTTTATTTTATTTGTGTGTGTGTGTGTGTGTGTGTGTGGATATCATCTCTTCTGATATAACACAACCTGTACTCTCTCTCTATCTATATGTGTATATATGTGTGTGTGTATATACAATCTCTCCAACTACCCAAATAGTGAGAAAAGATTAAGAGTTAAAAATATTTTCTTTCCATGTAGTAATGTAAACAGTTCAGCTTTAGAGAGTCTTTTATGATTTTTCTTTTCTGTTTACCTTTTCATGATTCTTTTGATCCTTTTCTTGGGATGTCAAATTTTTAAATACAGATCTGGTCTTTTCCTCAACATGAAATCTTCAAATTAGACTATATCACTGAATGTCCATTTTTTTCCCTTGAAGTATTATATTCAGATTTTCTGGGTAGGTGATTCTTGACTTCAATCTCAATTCCTTTGACTTCTGAAATACCCCACTCCAAGCCCTTCAATCCCTTAATGTTGAAGCTGCCATATCCTGTGTTATACTGATTGTATTTCCACAGTACTCAAATTTTTTCTTTCTAGCTGCTTGCAGTGTTTTCTCCTTAATCTGGGAACTCTGAAATCTGGCTGAAATATTCCTAGGAGTTTCTCTATTAGGGTTTTTTTTCAGGAGGTGATTGATAAATTCTTTCAATATCCATTTTGCCCTCTGATTCTATAACATCAGGGCAGTTTTCCTTGATAATTTCATGGAAGATAATGTCTAGGTCCTTTTTTGATCATGGCTTTCAGGTAGTCCAATATTTTTTAAATTATTTCTTCTGGATCTATTTTCCAGGGCAGTTATTTTTCCAATGAGTTGTTTCACCTTATCTTCTATTGTTTTTTTCAAATTTTTGGTTTTGTTTACTAACTACTTGGTTTGACTCAAAGTCATTCGTTTCCCTGAACTCAATTCTCTCTTCCAATGAATTATTTTGTTCAGTGAGCTTTTGAAACTTCTCCTCTATTTGGATAATTCTGCTTTTTAAAATCTCCTTCTCTTCGTTGGCTTTTTGGACCTCTCTTTCCAGTTGAGTTAGCCTCTTTTTAAAGCTATTATTTTCCTCAGAATTTTTTGGTTCTCCTTCAGTAAGCTGCTAACTTGTTTTTTAAGATCTTTTATTGCCTGAACCCAATTTAAGTTCCCTTTGAAGACCCTGGAGGCAGAGGCCTTGACTTCCTCTGACAGTATGCCTTGTTCTTCCTCATCTGAAAGGATGGAGGGAGACCCCTGTTCCCCAAGAAAGTAACCCTCTATGGTCTTATTTTTTCCCTCTTTTTGGGGCATTTTCCCAGCCAATTACTTGACTTCTGAGTTTCCTCTCCACAACCACCTCACCTCCAGTTCTGCCCAGCCAGCACTTGGACTGAGATTCAAATGCACTACTCCCAAGCCTTAGGGGTTTTCAGAAGGGTTGGGGCTGCTATTCAGTGTGAGATTAAGTTCAGCTGCTCAGGTTGGGGCAGGGCCACCACACAGGGCTCAGTTCCCTCAGGGGGTTTATGTGGAGACCTTCAATAATGGATGTGGGCTCCTGCCTGCTTTGAGAGCCCCTGTCCACTGCTGCCTCTGCTGCTGCCTCCTGAGGGGTCTGAGTTATGGGGACACCTTTCTCCCTTCTCGGCCAGCCAAGAAGATCTTCTCACTGACCTTTGGCACCTGTGAGTTGAGGGATCTGCACTGCCATTAGAGATTCCATCCCTGAAGCCTGCTCGAATCTGCTCCTCTCAGTGCTGTGTGGCCAAGGCAGGGCTGGGCTTTGCTCTGAGTCCAGTGCATGATAGGCCTTTCCCATCAGTTTTTCAAGTCTCTCTGGAACAGAAATCTCCTCCATTCCATTGTTCTGTGGCTTCTGCTGCTCTAGAATTTGTTCAGAGTTCTTCTTTACAGGTATTTTATGGGCTGTGGGGTAAGAGCTAAGCATATGTGTATCTTTCTGCTCTTCCATATTGGCCATGAATACATTTTTAATGAAAAATTAAGAAAAGAAAAATCCAGAAATCTGCTCAACCCTTACCATAGTGCTACCCTGAGATTGTACCAGACCCTTTTAGAAGATCAAAACCATATATTTATAGCTGCAAGTAATGTAATAGGTCATTTAGCCTGGCTTCTTCATTTTATAGCTAAAGAAACTAAAGCTGAAAGAGAAAAAATTATTTGTTCCAGGTCATCCAGATTGTAAGAGACAGAGTTGGGATTCAAACTTAGGTAGTCTCACTAAATTTAGCATACACTCTCTCCATAAAGAGCAACAGGCAATATGGTATGATGGATATAAATATGACTTCAGAGTGGAGAAGGACTGCATGCAAGTCTTGTCCCTGATACATACTGTTAATGTGAACCTCACCTCTCCATGTGCTACCCTACTGTCTGAGATGGTAAATCGGTAAGGAAGGTAACAACTTGCATTGGTAGAAGAGGATTTTCTCATTAGGGAATTCCTTTTGCCAATGAAACTTAAGGTCCAATATCTATCTTGGCACTTCTATCATTTAAATTTTTGATAAATTAGACACTGCAGAGATGGTCATATAGCTAGAAGTTTTCATTTATTCTTAGTACATTATTTTTTTAGAATGTTTTTCCTTAGTCTCATATAATACTAAAGTTTACTAACTTAAAAACATAAATTCATCCGTACATAAAAAACCCCAAAAAGTCTAAGCAAAGAAATACCATTTTTAATATCATAAAAACCAACCTACAACCAAACACAAGCATCATATGCAGTATATATACATTAGAAATTTGTGTCATAAATACAGGAGGAAATCAGGGATACCCACACTCTCCATGTTTTTATGTAGTTCTGGAAAAGCAAGCCATAGCAATAAGATATGAGAAAAAAATTAAAGGAGCAAAGATAGGTGAGGAAGATATGAAAACCCTTCCTATTGGTTGTTGACAAGAAACTTTACTTAAAAGAATCCTTTAAAAATCAGCAAAGATACTAATTGAGACAACAATTTTAGCAAAGTAACATGCTACAAACTACCCTCAAAAAATCAATAGCATTTCTCCATAATAACAAAATCTAAGAGGCAATAGTAGAAAGGAAGATAACTTTCCAAATGACTACAAAATGCATAAAATATTTGGGGATCAACCTCCTAAAGGTAGAGATTCAATTACAAAGTGCTTTTTAAAGAACAACATGGATAACCAGAAGAATAGTCAATGATCAAGACTGGATCACACCAATATGAGAAAAATGTCAATTCTACCAAAGTTAATTGTCAGTTTTAATACCATACAAATCAAATTATCTGTGAGATATTTTACAAAACTCAATATGATTATTTCTTTAGTTATTTTTCAGTCATGTCTGACTCTTCATGACTCCATTTGGGGTTTTCTTGGCAAAGATGCCAAAATGATTTGCCCTTGCCTTTTACATTTCATTTTACAAGTGAGGAAACTGAGGCAAAGTTAAGTGACTTGCTTAGGATCACACAGCTAGTAAATTTTTAAGACCAGATTTGAACTCAGGTCTTCCTGACTCCAGGCTTTCTATTCACTGTGCCACCTATTTTGATGAGAAAAAAAGATCTAGGATATCAAGGGAAATGATGGAAAGAAACAGAGAGAAAGGGGGAATAGAACTTTCAGATCTCAAATTACATTATAAAGCAGCAGTCATCCAAGCCATCTTGTATCAATTTAAAAACAGAGATATAAATCAGTGGAACAGAGAAGGCAAGAGAGATTCAGAAATAATGAAACTCAGTGACCCAGTTGGTGTTCAACAAAACAGAAAACATAAATTGCATAAGTTACTCCCAAAAATGATCAAACTAGAAGGAAAACTGGAAAGTAGCATAGCAATATCCAGTTTAGAACAACACTCTGTTCCATAATGTAGTCTATTTTTCAAATAAAAATTTATTGAGATATTATTTCTTATATCATCATAGTTTTGTCCCCAATAACCTTTCCTATCCCCTCTTAGAGAGCCTTCATATGTACAACTGTTATCATATATACATATACGTGTGTGTGAAATACTATAATACTATATATTCTATATATACATTTTTAAAAAGAAAGAAAAATCCAGCATAATTGATCAATACATTGAAAAAGTCCAAAAACATGCAGAACATATAATGCTTGTGGACCTCCTACCTCCTCAAAGAAGGTCCTCTCAAATCTCTTCATTTGTGCAATATGTGATCTTGATAATTTTACTACATTGATGTTTTTTGTATACATTTATTCTTTCCATTTACATTGTAATAGTTATTTTGTATATCATTTCCTTAGCTTTGCTAACTTCACTCTGCATCAGTTCAAGCACATCTTTCCTTGCTTCTCTGTATTCATTACAAATGATTTTTTCTTACAGTCCAGTAATATCCCATTACCTCCATGTACAATTTCTTTAGCTGTTCCTCAGTCAGTGGGCATCTACTTTATTTATGATTCTTGGCTTTAAGAAAAAGTGCTGCTTCAATATTTTGATGCCTATGTGCACTTTCTTATCACTGACTTTCTTGGAGTGTGAAACCAGTAAAGGAGTCACTGGTTCCAAGGCTGTGAACGTTTCAATCATTTTATTTGAATAATTCCAAATTGCTTTCCAAAATAATTGTACCATTTCAAAGCTCCACCAACAATGTATTAATGTGCCTCTCATTCCAAAACCCCTCCAACACTGACTATTGCCCTTCCCATCATCTCTAACCATTTTGAAGCTGCAAGGTAAACCTCAGATTTCTTTCAATTTGATTTGCTCTACTTGTTAGTAATTTGCAGCAGAGATGTCAAACTTGCTCCCTGAAAAGCCTTAAAGGTCTAACTACCAGATTAACATTTCATTGGAAAATGTTTAACAAAATAAATCAAAATACAGTACAGTTGATATTAATTTGCAGCTTTCTGAGCCAATATGTCATTTGTAGGAATCTGTTTCCTTTCAAGTTTGACACCATTGATTTGGAGAATTCTTTCATGTGAGTGTGAATATTGTACAATTCTTTTGAGAATTGTTTATTCATATCCTTTAACCACTTATCTATTGGGGAATGACATTTCATTATGTCTGTCTTTCTATCTATATACACATATTTACATATGTACACATATGCATTTATATGTAATTTCTATATCTTGTATACCAAATTGCTATCAGAGAAATTTGATAAAAAGATTTTTTTTTCACCATTTGACCACTCACTTCTTATCCCAGCTGCATTAACATTGTCTGTGTAGAGACTTTTCAGCTTCACATAATCAAAGCTATCTATTTTATCTTCTGAAATTGCTTCTATCCCCAGTGTGGTTAAAAGTAAATCTCCAATCCACAGTTAAGAGAAGTATTTGTTGTGTTTTCCTCCTAAATTTTTATAGCATGATAATTAATATTGTAGCCCTATATCTTCTTGAAATGAATTGTGGCATATGGAATAGATTGTTTATCTTATTCTAATTTCTACCATACTGCTTTTCAGTTTTCCAAGAAATTTTTACCAAATAAAATTTTTTGTTTGTTTTTGCATCTAGGTAATTGGTGTTTCCCCTCACATTAAACACTGAGTTCCATTATTTCTCATTCTCAGTTATCTAGTCTTTTCTATTGATCTATCTCTCTCTTTTCTAAAATCCAATAGCAGATGGTTTTGATGACTGCTACTTTCTAATATAGTTCGAGGTCAGGAAATCCTATTCTGTCTTAATACCTATTTTTTTAAAAAAAATGTCCCTTAATATTACAGATGCCTTGCCAATGAATTTGGTTTTTGTTTTTGTTTTTTTTTACCATTTATCAGTTCTAAAAAGTTTTTGTCATCTTGGTAATTTGATTGGTATAATTAAAAATGTAAATTAATTTTCAGTAATACTATCATTTTTTAATATTGGCATGGCCTAGCCATGACCACTGAATATTCATCTACTTGTTTAAACTGTTCTTTAGAGGGCACATTATAACTGAATCGATGTCCTTTGTGAGTTTTTAATAGGTCAGTCCCCAGCTATCTTATGCATTTTGTAACAATTCAAAATTCATTCGTTTTGACTTTCAAATTCTCTCTCTTTCTCCATCCTCTCCAGCAATTATCAAGAAAGCAAGGATACCCATTATACATGTAAAGTCATTCAAAGTATATTTCCATATTACATTTTGTAGTGACTTGGAATAGGGTTTCTCTTTCAATTTTTGCTTATATTTTGTTATTACATAGAAATTTTGATTTTGAGGGTTTATCCACAGCACATTCTAAATTAATACATGACCTTACTATTTAAGATCATACTATAAAAATGGAAAATAAAGATATCATACATTTCTGAAAAATATGGGTAGGAGATGTATTCTTTTTAAAAATATATATTTATTTTTAGTTTAGAACAATCAGTTCCACAAACTTTTGAGTTTTAAATTTTCTCCCCCTCCCTCCCTCCCCTCCAAGATGAAGTGCAATGTGATATAAGTTCTATGTATACATTCATATTAAACATATTTTCACATTAGTCAGGTTGTAAAGAAGAATTATAACCAATGGAATGAACCACAAGAAAGAGACAAAACAAAAGAGAGGGCAAATAGTATGCTTTGATGTTCATTCAGACTCTGTAATTCTTTCTCTGGATGTGGATAGTATTTTCCATCATGAGCCTTTTGGAGTTGTCTTAGATCCTTGCATTGCTAAGAAGAGCCAAGTCTGTCAGAATTAGTCATCACACAATGTGGCTGTAACTGTGCACAATGTTCTCCTGGTTCTGCTCCCCTCACTCGGTGTCAATTCACGAGTCTTTCCAGGTTTTTCTGAAGTCTCTCTGCTCATCATTTCTTATTGTACAATAGTTTTCCATTACATTCATATACCACAACTTGTTCAGCTATTCCCCAATTAATAGGCATCCCCTCAATTATCAATTCTTTGTTACCACAAAAAGAACTGCTATAAATATTTTTGCACATGTTTTCCCATTTGTATAATCTCATTGGGATACAGCCATGGAAGTGATATTGCTGGGTCAAAGGTCATGCACATTTTTATAGCCTTTTCGGCATAGTTCCAAATTGCTCTTCAAAATGGTTGGATCAGTTCATGACTAGATGTATTCTTAACCAAACAAGGGACATAGACATTTGCAAAAAATAAAATAGATAACTGATTACAAGAAACTAAAAAGCTCCTGAAAAAAGAAAATTAATGCTTCAAGATAAGAAGGGAAACTATTAAATGTGAAAAAAATCTTTGCATCAAATTTCTCTGATAAGGTTTTGGTATCTTAGAAATATAAAGAATGATCTGATAGATCCATAAGAACATAAGCCATTCCCCAATAGATAAATGTTCAAAGAATATGAACAACATTCTCAAAAGAAGAGCTGTGAACTAGCAATAACATATAAAATAATGCCCCAAATCACTAATCATGAGAAAAAGGCAAATCAAAACAATGTTGAGGTTTCACCTTTCATTTTGAAGATTGACAAATATGAGAGAGAACCATGTAAAGTTCTACATGAACTGATACAGAGTGGTCAAAAGAACCAAGAAAATTATAAACACAATAACCACAACAATGTAAATGCAATGAACAAAAATCCCAAAATTAAAAGCTAATCTTTTTAAAGGACAAAAAATAAGCATGTCATGAAATAAGAAATGAATAGGCATTCCACTTTTTCCCCTTACCTAGGAAGTAGATTCATTGTTTTAAATTGCACACATTTTCAGATTTTTTTGATATATCAGTTAGGTTTTTTCTGATTTTCCTCTACTTTTTCTTTCTTTTTTTTTTGTTTTTAAAAATATAATTTGCTATATGGGATAACTCTCCAGGAGTGAGAAGAGGAGACATACTGGGAGAAATTATAATTAAAAAAAGACAGCAATAAAGCATTTTTTTTTCAAAATGAGGGATGTTAGAGGTCATCTAGTCCAAACTCATCATTTGACTTATGAGGAAACTGGTACCATAAAGGTTACATGACTTTGCCAGGTAAAATGGTAATTTAATGTTAATGGTAGGTAGGGAGAAGACTTAAAAATCTTCCCTACCCATTAATAGGCCTCCATACCTTTGGTTAATTTCTACTGAGGCACTGGGTCAGAGGGTCCTATCCTCCAGCTCTGAAAAGTGTATAAATACTCTGAGGTGAGGTTTTGTTTTGGGAGCTTACTCATTGGAAGTATTTGTTTAGCCAGATGAGACTCTAGGTAGTCACTAAGGAGCCCCAGCTTTGAAAACCCAGATGTTGGTGCTTCTTTCTCTGGTAACTATGTATATACATACATATATATATATATATATATATATATATATATATATATATATATATATATAATTATCAGACAGTTGGATCTGTCTGTTGATCTATGATGTATGTACTGCTTATTGTCAGACAGTTGAAAGTCCTATCTGTTGGTTTTCATTTCTCTGTATTTTCTCTGAAGTTCATGGCACTGATTTGTTCCCCTGAACTAAATAAATGATACATGTGCTTGATTAAAGTAGATTGTTGACCCCTCAAAAGTTGCTTTCCTTTTAGAAAAACAGATCCAAGAACCTGTGCAGCAGGTACTCCTGTGCATGCCGGAGTCCTTGCTATTACACCAGGGTCATACTGGTCAAAATTCAGAGGGATAAAATTTCAACTCAAATGTTCTAAACTCAAAGTACATTTACTTTTCACTGTCTTTCATCTGAATGTGGACTACAAAAAAAAGTAGATCTATTCAGTCTAGAAAGAAAAAAAAATCTGAAACACTATGAGATGAAATTTGATATGCTTATCATTAGTCTAGACTGAAGAACACAATATCATCTTCACCTACCTCAGGACTATTGACTCCTCTGGAAGCCTGTAATTCATTCTTGAGTCTCCTACATACTAGAGTATGATTCCATGAACCCCAATCTGCTTTCTGGTCACCCCTTGCTGACATCTGCTTACCAGCTTCCTGACCAGTCCTATCCATTGGCAAGCGACCACGATGCCTGATTTTCCTTGGACACAATTAGCAGCAAACATTTCACAAGATACCAGCAATAATAACATTAATGAAAGCAATCACTTGAGCAGAGCAATATAAGTAGAGCAAAAGTTAAGAAAAACAAAGCTCTCTGGAGCCTTAGATGCCATCATGGGCTAAGGCCCGCACGAATATCTTCCCGAGCCAGTTGGTAAAATTCTCACGGGAGCCTTTATACTTCACAAATTGACAAACACTACAAATAAAGGCTAATTTTATTATTCTGTTGATTGTCTAGACTTAAGAAAGGGATGGGTAAAAAATATTTAACAATGGTGATTAAACTTAAACGTATGTCCTATGTGCACTTTTGGAGAGCCAATTGTTATACATATACCAAGGTACCCCTGAATCCAAACCATTCACTTTATGGTGGGAAAACTGAGAACCACACAGCTAGAAGTGGCAGGGAAGTCAGTTAACCTCACCTGCTTCCAGAGCCCCTTACTTGCCCTCCACTATATTCCTGACTACTCTCTCTCCATCTTTTTGTCTGAATCTTGCTCAGGGACAAGAGTCCTGAACCAGGGGTCCCAGGATCAATGGAACTGTGTACAATTTAGGCTAAAAAATATAAACTGATTCAAGAAGAGGTTAGAGAGATGGGGGCAGGGGAAACTGCCTAATTGCTTTTAGCTTGACACCTTGTGAAGATTACTAGGCCATCTCATGATACACCTTTCTGGGCTGCTGCTGCTGTTACCACTACTACTACCGCTGCTGCTGCTGCTGCTGCTGCTGCTGCTGCTTCTACTCATAAGAACAAACATATACATAAGCTATGGGACCATGGGTCTTTTGGGCCCTATCAGTCAATCAATCAGTCAGCATTTATTAAGCACCTACTGTGTACCAGCATGGAAAGAAATCTGAGAGATGATCTAATCTAGCCACTCACTTAAAAGATTCTGAGAAAACTGAGATCAAGACAGGGGAAGGCACAGTAAAGGCTGGGCTAGGATTCAAACCCAAAGCTTCTTATATCAAATTTAATGCTCCAGTCATTCTGATAGCCTATAAAATGTAAGTTCTTTGAGATCTGTTGCGGGAATTGTTTGTTTTTGTCTCTGTTTTTCCTTGCCTAGTGCTGTGCCTAGCACATAATAGGTGCTTAATAAATGCTTGGTGATTGATTGATAAGAGTGCAGGTGATATATCTCTTAATGTTGGCATGCAAATTCTATTCTACACCTTCTCTTCAAGTACCAGTGTAAATGTAACCCAGGACTGACCCTTCCCTCTCATTTGAAAAAGCTGTGGGGGGTTCGTGACCTGAAAGCTTGATATGAGTCAGCAGTGACATAAGACAGCCAACAAAAACTCATATGATATTTGGGTTGCATTAACAGAAGCATTCTGTCCAAAATGAGAAAGGTGATAGTCCCATTGCCCTCTACCCGGTCAGACCACAGCTGGAGCATTATAATAAGGTCAGGTGATACATAGGAAGGCTTCTGACAAGCTTGGGTGAACCCAGAGGATGTTACAGACCTATAACCATGTTGTATGACTATAACCCTCCCTCGTCTCCTCCAGGCTATTTTTCCAGGACCCCAAAGAGTTATTATTACTCCTTAGGGTCCTAAGAGTTACTATTACTCCTTGATGTCCTAGGAGTAACCTGAGGGTCACTGAGATTTCTGTTACTGTCAGTCATGAGCCCCCACAAATTTGATACCCATTAGTTATCATTCAGATGCAATTAGCTTTTAGAAAGATTATTTGCTAAATAGGTATAGCATGAAGAGTTACAAAATAACTTCTCCTCCCAAAAAAACTCAGACATAATTCCCCCTTTCTAACATATAAGGTCCCTGGGGAGAGTGGGCTCATACTTATAATGAAATGACATTTAGATTTACATATAAGTGTAACTCACAGCTCCAAGTTAGTGGACATCCTTTTCTCCCTTCATGTTATCTTCATGAAGCTATTTTTGGTTTCAAATATTAGCACCTTTGAAGAATCCTAAAGCTGTTTTATCTTTCATTTGTCCTTGTATGTTTCTCATCAGACAGCACTGCTGCTCTGGGGATGCTGCTGTTGACACCAAAGGGACCTCCAGGCTTTCCAACCTCTTAAAGTTCACAGAGTCAAGGCCTCAGCAAGACCGACTCTGGGTATCTGAGTGTCTTTTTCTCAAGAGAAAATCCACTTGGCCTCAGCATGTCTCCCTCTCCTCCTGGCTGAATATATTGTCTCCTACTAGCCCAGTCTCTCTGGCAGCATAGTCAATGGAGAGAGGAAAGGAAAGAGATGATGGTCCCTTCTCTCCATAAAGGCAATCCTTTGTTATATTCCTGGAACTCTACTTCTGAATTTAGAATCTACTTCCACCTGATTGACTCTAAACAAGTTGGGTTTTTCTGAAGATAGCCTATGAAGGGCAACCTACCACCAATTCTAAGATATGACTACCACCAATCATAACGTATTTCCCATTTCAGTCAGTCAAGAGCATTTGTTAAGCACCAATTGGGTGCCAGGCATCATGCTGGTATCACATCATGTAGCGTTATCTGCCTTTACCCAATGACCCAAAGCATCTGTGATCCTTTGAAATTGATTAAAGCCTTTTTCATATCTAGTTTATTTAGATTAAACATTGTTTAGTCATTCCAGTCATGTCGAACTCTTTGTGACCACATTTGGAGTTTTCTTGGCAAAGATATTGGAATGGTTTGTCATTTCCTTCTCCAGCTCATTTTACAGATGAGGAAACTGATGAAAATAGGGTGAGATGAATTGCCCAGGGTCATACAACTATTAAGTTTCTGACATCAGATTTGAGCTCAGGCTCTATTGCCTCCAGGCCTAGAACTCTATTTACTGTGCCATTTAGCTGCCTTTTGACTAATTAATTGATTCAATCGAGGTGTCTGGGCCATCTGTGATTACATGGAACAGGATCAAACCCTCATTCTTAAATAAGGGTGAATTGAATGAAGTGGGAGCTGTTAGCATAGAGAGGAGATGATATCCGAGGGACAGGAGAACTGCTTTCAAATATATGGAAGACTGTCATGTGGAAGAGAATTTCAAATTTTTCTGAAAGTCGCAATCCTTGGGTGAATAGATAAGAAGTTGAAAAGTTAGTGGATGGCTACATATGTGTGTATATGTATATGTGTGTATGTATGTATGTATGCTTATACCATCTACAATGGAAGCTCTAGTATTCCATGACTCAAAACCACTGCAAATAATGGATCATTGGATCATGAATTTATGCCTGGAAGAGACCTTGAGAGTCACTTAATCCAACCCTCTTCTACAATTGAATAAACTAGTAATTGAACTAATTAAGTAAATTGTTCAGGACTAATAAGTGTCAGAGGCAGAATTTGAACTCAGATATTCATAACTCAAAGAACACTAAGTTACCATGGTTCCTCAAAAATTGAAATTGAAAAACATCCAAAGGACAAGGAGCAGGGAATATATAGTGCATTAAAAATAAGTAATTATGTAAGAGAGGCAGCAGACAAGATGTCTTAAGAGAAATGTGGAAGTTGGGTGGTGCTAAGACCAGCTGGAGACAGGAAGACCTGAGTTCAAATCCATCCCCAACTATTTCCTAACTGTGTGACCCTGGGCAAGCCACTTAATATCTATCTGTTTACTTCCATTTCTTCATCTGTAAAATGGGGCAATAATAGTATCTATCCCCCCGGCATTGTTGTGAAGATCACATAAGATATTTGTAAAGCACTTAGCACAATGCATTGCTATTGCTTATCCTTCATTTTCAAAGAGGATCGGTGACATCATGGAGTGGTATCTTGACTTGTGTGTGAATTGGATTTTAGTGAGGTAAAGTTACACAAAGTCATCAGGCTCACTCCCTTTTCCAGAGTCATCCAGAAGTCCGGCGATAAGACAAAAGTGAAGATGACTGACAAGACAGTAAATGATCTTGGCATCTTTGATATTTGACCAAACTCTAAGGGCTCCATAGCACCTGCTTCAACTGCCTTCATGGCCATTGGAACAAACGGGCCCCTGCCCATTCCATGAGGGGAAGTTTTCAGATGGTTGGGGTAGATGTGTCTCTAATTCATTGATTGGTTTGAGGATCATTGGTTAGCCTCAACCTGATTGAACCCATCTGCTGAGATGTTTTTACTGGAGTGTGGGCACTGCACATGCTATAGTGTCTTAGAACCACAGGTGAGAGTTGGGTGAAAGTGAACACTAAAGGTGTATGAGCAGACCTGAAAAGGATTCAGCAAGTCTTTACGCCAGAGGTGCTAGTCCTCCCTGAATACCCATTAACCCCAGTAGGTGCTACATAAATGTTACTTATTATTAGTGGTGATGGTGGTAGAAGTAGTAGTAATAGTAGTAGTAGTAGTAGTAGTAGTAGTAGTAGATAAATGTTAGTTATTGTTGTGACAGTGGTGGTAGTGGTGATAGTAGTAGTAGTAGCAGTTATTGTATGACCATCATTAATGCTAAATATACAGCTAGAAAATAAAAGGAAGCGAGGCAGGCCACACCATGAGAGCAAGAGATGCAAGACAACCTCTGTCTTCCATTAGTATTCTCATAAAAGCGGAAGCATGCAAGGCCTCCCCCAACACATAGGGTAAATACCCTATGGTCAAGGATTATCCTCCAGAATGGCCAGGCATGAATGGGTTGGGAGTCACATTGTTGGAAAGAGTTTAATTAATTACATTGACAAGTAACAGATCCACCAAAAGTATTCCTGGATACTGCCACCCCCTAGGGCCAGGGTGAGGAAAGCCCTTTAGTAAGCTCTCCTAACGGGGCTCCTTGCTTCCAGTCACTTCTCTAGTTAATCCAGCCTCCACTCATCTGTCAAAGTGGTTTTTTTCTAAGGCAGCACAATTCTGACCATATAACTGTATTGCTCCATAAATTCTAATATATCTTTATTTTATTGAGACTCAAATAGAATCTCCCTTGGTTGGCCTTCTAAGCCCTTTTCCATCTGATTGTCACCTACCTCACCAAACTTGAAGACTCACTTTCACACACTTCGATACAGCCACACTGGTCTCTTTTACTGTTCCCCAGTTATGACCCTACATCTACCATTGCTATGCTTTTTCACAGGCTGTCTCCCATGCCTTGACTGCACTCCCTTCTCATCTTGACCTTTTAGAATCCCTAGTATCCTTGAAAGCTCAACTCCTCTGTGAGACTTGCCCTGAACTCCGCAGAGAGTAATGCGTCCTGTCTAAATCTAGACATACATGTGTATTATATATGTATGCATTATATATGTATATTGATGAATTGTTATTATAGTTATGGTTACTGAAAAACTGATGTCATTTGCTACTTTTCCCTCCTGCCTATTAATGAACCATACTGAATTAATCAAATCTACAAAAAAAAAGAGTCTGTAGTTTGATCGCACCAGTTCATAAGTTTACACAAAACAAAGCCGGCTGTTTGGAGCCCCGAATCAGATGTGATTTCCTCTTAAGTGGACATCTGTCTATTTGCAACAACTTGTAACAACAACTAAAAAAAAATTTCTCAAATAAAAATGCATGTCCTTCCACATGCTCTTCATGCCACAAGAACGAGTGAAAATTCCAGTCCTTGTCTCAGAGCTGGGGCCAAGCCATTACTGGAGACAGTTTTCTCCACCACACAAAAAGCAGATTTCTAACCAAGATAGAAACAGTCCTGTCAGAACATTTCCATACAAGTCAGGGGGGAAAAAAGGTATTCATTTAACCCAGGACTCCACAAAAGAGAAGGAAATGCTGGTGAGGAGAGTTAAAAAGAAAAGGAAGATGTCTTTATTTTAGTAAATATTGTGTCTCCAAAGGTCATGAGCCAAGAGGATTTTGCAATGTTCTCACCATAATCTTTAACTCAATCCACTAGACTTAGAGTAAGGAAGATCTGTATTCAAATCTTGCTTCAAATACTGTCTGTATGCCTTTGGCCAGTACTTCTGATTCATTCAGAAGCTAGGTGGCTCAGGGTATGGAGTGATGGGGCAGGAATCCAGTCTCAGACACTAGCTATGTGGCCCTGGACAAGCCACTTAACCTTTGTTTTCCTTAATCCACTGAAGAAGGAATTAGCAAACTAGGCAAGTATCTTTGCCAAGAAACAGCACTGGTGATCCTGGGGACATGAAGAGTTGGACATGACTGAATGTCTGAACATCTGATTCACTCATCCCCAATGACTCCACTCACAGCCACCATAACTGTTCAGATGAAAGTGCCTCTCTTTGCCTACCAATCCCCTTTGGATGGTTCTTCTTCATTAAACATCCATGCTATTGATTCCTCTTGACCAGACCTCTCTCTGTTTCCTATGATTGAGAATGCTTTAAGTCTCTAGGTGAGGACAAGAGGTCTCTAGCTATTATTTTCCCACTACGTGGTCCATGACTGTATGGTCCTACATCTACTTGCTTCTCTATTATTTCTCTTTTGTCTATTATATCTTCTTCTAAGTAAAGCATCAAAATGGACTAGTTTGCAACCTCATGACATTTGGAAGGTTGGAGGATAGTAGATTTAGTGGAAGTGCCCCAAAGGCCCTAAAGAATGACTTATAAGAGACCATAAAAGTGGGAAAAGGACCCACATGTACAAAATTATTTATAGCAGATCTTTTTGTGATGGCCAAGAACTGGAAATCTAGGGGATGCCCATCAATTGGGGAATGACTGAACAAGTTGTGGCATTTGAATGTAATGGAATGCTATTGTGCTATAAGAAATGACAAAGAGACAGACTTCAGAAAAACCTGGAAAGACTTAAATGAACTGATACAGAGTGAATCCATCAGAACCAGAAGAGCATTACACACAGTAATAGACACAGTGTACAAGGACTGATTCTGATAGACTTAGCCCTTCTCAGCAATGCAATAACCTAAAACATTTTCAAAGGACTCATGATACAAAAGGCCATCCACATCCAGAGAAAGAAGTATGGAGTCAGAACACAGAATGGAGCAGAATATAATCTCCTTAGTTATGGTTTGCTTTTATCATTTGTTTCCTCCCATTAACTATAATTCTTCTATGCAACATGACTAATGCGAAAATGTGTTTAAGAGGAATGTCTGTGGAAAGTCCCTATAAGATTACATGCCTTTCTTAGGAGGAAGTGGGGAGAGAAGGGGAGAAAATTTAAAACTTATGGAAGTGCATGTTGAAAACTGAAAATAAATAAATAAATTTGGGGAAAAAATACAGTAGAATGAGAAGTCTGGGAGTGGGGGGCAGGGGGGGGTGCAGAGAATGATTTGTAAGGCCCAGTCCAGCAGCACAGCGTTGAAGTCTACTACCTGAGGGGACCAGGCCAACTACAAATCAGATCTAGGACTGAGATGCTGTTTTCTAGAGCAGCTTTGTCAATCAGGTATACTTCATTTGGAAGTGAACTTAGTGAGTGTTATGTACAAACAAGGCTAAGTTTGAGTCTACTCCTTTCAAGGACCAAGGTAGTGTAGGAAAAAGTTTACCCTCATACATCTGGAGGAATGGTTTGTGCTTCTGCTCTTGATGCATCTTCTCATTGAGTATCATTTTGTAAAAGATAATTATTACATGTTACATGTTACCAGAGTGCTAAGCATGGAGGTTATCTATGATATTAGGGAGATACTAGGTGTAACTAGTGTTTACCATTAGAGTGAATACACTGGAATAGGGGTTCAAGCTAATGGAATTAGGGGGATGAAAACCTTTATGGGTACTCCTAGAACTGGAGGTGACAAAACAGCCTTGCCCTGAAGGAACCAATTGGTCAGTGCAAGTGGGAACTGAGATAAGAATCCCCAAATTCTATAAAAGCCATGTAAAGACAAAAATCACATGGTCCCTGCCTTCCAACAGTTTCCATTCTAATGAAAAGAAAGAAGAAAAAGTACATACTAAATACAGGGATAAGATGCAGGTCAGTGTTGCAGTGGTACTCTTAAGAGAGAACCAAAGTAATGCTTCCAGCATCTTGTATGGATCTTCTACAGAGAAATGTGCAATGGTAAGGAATTTGAAGATCTTCCTTGCCCCTTAATAGGCTCATGCTACCTGTTTTCAACTTTAGCCCAGCCCACAGACTGAGTCACATGGAGTGGAGGGTGGGAAGAGCTTGCAGAACAGCTAAAGCAGGAAGAGAGAATGCGGCAGAGCTGGGAGAGAGCAAGGCAGAGCTGAGGCAGAGCAGCCATCCTGAGAGAGGGAGGAATTTGACTAGGGGAGCTTGTTTGTGGGGAGATCTGATGGAGGGAAGGTTTGGGGATGGTAGTGCTTTTTACATTAATAATGTATATAGACTTCTTTGTTACTATGATGGATTTGGTTTCATATTTGAGGAAGGAAGAGGTTTCATATTAGCAAATTTACCCTGCATATCCATAGTGGCTGCTGTAGGTATCACTTGGTGTTACAAAAGGATGGGGAAAAGTGGACAAGAATTTCTCAGAGACGAAAAGACAACCTGAGGCACACTGATGCTATCCCTAAACTCTGTATCCCCAGTAGCCAGCACAGGGCCTTATAAATGGAGGCACTTCATGAATGTTTGTTGAATCAAATTAAAGATTTGAAGGTTAGAGTCTGGAGAACTGTCCAACATCACTCCCAGGGGCCCCAGTTGGACCCCACATTGTATCCATATGGGTGTCCTGTTCTTCAAAATTACATGCCAGTTTGTGGTTTTTTTGGGCTATGCTGTGAAAAGGAAATCTAAAAGGCCCAGTGTTTCTCCTCATTGCCAAACTAAATGACCTCTCATTTTCTTTCTAATTTAATTCAATAAGCATGTCTTAAGCACCTGTTATATACCGTGTACTGTGCTAGGTTCTAATAAGAATAATTACATGTATTCCAAACATTGACTCAGTTTTTGTACACACTAGGTGCTTAATGAGTGGCGATGATTTTTGGCTAATTGAAGGAGAGAACATGGTAAAGTAGAAGAAGTACCATGCCCATTGGAGTCAGAAGATCTGGAATCAAATCCTGCCTCTGAATTTTACTACCTAAGGCAAGTCAAAACCATTTCCTCACTACAAAATAAAACTGGGGAGGTTGGGACAGGGAGATTTAGTTTCTAAAGTCTCTTTTGGACCTTGTGCAAATGATTTAATTTCTCTGGGCCTCAGTTTCCTCATCTGTAAAATGAGAATATTGAACTGATGACCTCTGGTGGCCTTTCTAGCTCTAGGTCTATGATGCTAGGTCCTATTTTCACCTAGGGTATCCAGGAATACTACCAGAGATCAGAGGTGAGATGAGCCCTCAGAAAAGACCACAGTTGTACAAAGCTAACATTAGAAAAAGGTGCAATACACGTGACCACATAGAGGCCTGGAGGATCAAGTACCTGGAACAGTCAATAGTCCAGCTGGGCTGGAGCAAAGAGTTTTAACATGATGTGACTCTGGGATTTTACTATTCTCAAAATCATCATCATTAATATTTCCTTCTTGTTTGATAGAGTTCATGTAGAAGTGATTATAGGACAAGTTGCTATCCCATTGTATAGTTACTATATATCAGATTATAATGCATGTAGATACAATGATTGCTGTGGTAGTTGAATAAAAATATTCAGCAGTAACTTCCTCCACTGCAGGCTGCCTGAAAGCATCTCCAAGGCTACTCCAGTAGCATACAGCTTAATGGGGAAACTTTGGACTTCCTCCTTTCTCCTTATGGGTCTGATTTTTTCCCAGTAGGTTTATTTTAAAAATCTTTTCATTAGGAAGAATTTGGAGATTATGAATGCTCCATAAGAAGATATCATAACATGGCATCTTTTATTGGTGATGCCACTGCTGAGGGTCATTCATTGTTGTTGTTTTTTTGTTTATGGTTGTGTTGAAGAGTTGAAGACAGTGCTATGTCCTCTGCTGAGTTCCACAAGGTCTCCAACTACCTGCTGTACATTCGAATGCCAAAAGTACACTTGCCTAAAAGACTATTTTATGGAGAACTCACATGGGGCAAATACTCACATGGTGGTCTGAAAAAGTGATACAAGGACACTCTCAGGGTCTCTCTGAAGAACTTTGAATTTGATTGTGCAACATAGAAAACACTGGTACAGGACGGCTCAGCATAGCGTGCCCATAACAGAAAAGGTGCTGTGCTCTATGAACAAAGCAGAATTGAGACAGCACAAGAAAACTTAGGATGCACAAATTTGGAGTATCCACCCCAAATATTCTCATGGACTATTTGTGCCTGACTTGTGGTAGAGCCTTCTTGAGCTTGCATTGGTCTGATCAGCCATAGCTGGATGCACTGTGGCTTAACTCTAACATAGTGATGTCATTTTCATCCTCTTCAAAAATAAAGACAAACCCAATGTTTCCAAAATAGAATTCATTATCTCTTTCCCCAAAGCCTCCTGTCTTCCTAATTTCTCTACCACCACCAAAAGCATCATCATCATTCTCATCTCCCAAGTTTGTAATCCTCTATGTCAGGAAGCTAAGTGATCCAGTCAATAGAGCATGGACCTGGAGTCAGGAAGAACTGAGTTCATTCAAATCCATCCTCAGATACTTACTAGCTGTGTATCCAGAGGCACAAATCCATATTGCGTCAGAGGCAGCACATGAACCCATGTAGATCGAGGCATAGTATCTACTCATTGTTTTCAATCCATAACATGGTAGTGAGGATAATCCCTGCCACATAGCTTTCTCCCTGAAAAGTCAATAATTTCCATCAGTAGGAATTAATCAACCAAGCTAATTATCACTGATTCTATCACCCTAGATTCTTGATTATCTAAGGTATCTAGCAGACAATTAGTGGTCCTCATGCTTGATGGGCTTCCCATTGGAGTTCCAGTCAACAGGCCCCTTGACTGGGATGCAAAATCACAGCAAGGCAGGAGTGGGGAGCTGTACTGACCTAAAACAATGTCCTGTCTTTACTGAATTCTATGTCTTGTTATTGCTGAGGAAACTTCCATTTTATTATAAGGTTCCAATCCTGACCTTGACTCCTGAGCTGACCCACTCTGCTGACCCAGGACATCATTAAGCAAAGATCATATCTCTGTCCACTATGCTATGCTGATCATCATTTAATTCAGTGAACATTTATCATTAAGTTCTTGCTATGCGCCAAACACTGTGCTAAATTCAGGCATAAAAAGTCAAAAATGAAACTGTCCCTAACTCAAGGAGTTTCCATTCTTATCAAAGAAAATAACATGGATAGGGATAAAGAAATACAGAATTTTAGCAAAATAAATATAAAGTAATTGGGAGCACTGGGAAAGGGGTAATGAAGTGGGAGAGTCAGTAGAGAAATGAGAGCAATTTTTTAAAAAGAAAAAAGGAGAAAAATCATTTTGGGGGATAATAAAGCTACACATAAGAAACAAAAAAGTAAATTTAGAAGGAGACAGAAACTGGGCCATGCTGATAAATTAAACATAAATAATTTCTGAGAAAAAAAAACATAACAAAATTTGCTCCATATCAAATCTTTTCTATTCTTCCTTGTATAGCAATTGTCAATATCAATATCAATACTGTTGAGATGTATTAAGTTCATAATTTTATTTTTTTTTAAGTTTTATTTTATGTGTTTTGATTTTATATAGCAAGTTT
Organism: Potorous gilbertii; assembly: GCA_028658325.1. Taxonomy (NCBI): domain Eukaryota; kingdom Metazoa; phylum Chordata; class Mammalia; order Diprotodontia; family Potoroidae; genus Potorous; species Potorous gilbertii. Next base: position 104,986,991 of record CM053769.1, read on the forward strand.
TTCCAGGTTGAGGAAGGTAGGTGATGCAGTGGAGACAGCTAAAATCAGGAAAATCTAAGTTCAAATATGGACTGAGACACTAGCTGTGTGACCTTGAGCTCTTAACCCTGTTTGCCTCAGTTTCCTCATTTGTAAATATACGCTGAAAAAAACATGGTAGAGTACTCTAGCATCTCCGTCAAGAAAACCCCAAAAACTTGGACATGACTGAAACAACTAGACAACAAAATTTTCCACATTACCCACCCTCATGAGAGCTCTCCTGTAAAAAGGTAAAACAGTTAAAAAAACTAACAATATGGTGAATTCATCTGAAAATATGTGCAATATTCCACACCTATAACCCTACAATTTCTCTATCTTAAAGTTTTTCTTTTAAAAAATCAAATTACCAGGAGTGTATTCTCTCTATCCCACTCTCTAATCTACTAATTTTATTTAATTAAAAAAAACATAAATTCCCTTGTAACCAATATGTATAGTAAAGGAAAATAAATTGCTTCGTCAGCTCTATATGAATAGGTGATAGATAGATGATAGATAGATAGATAGATAGATAGATTACTAGATGGATGAATGGATGGATGGATTAGATAGATAGATAGATGATGGATGGATGTACATGTAGCATTCTTCCCCCTGAATTCTCCATCTCTCTTTCATGACCTATATGCTTCATCATTGGTCATTTCAAATCATGGATGGATATTGTACAGGAATACCTTATTTTATTGTGCTTAATTTATTGCATTTTGCAGATACTATGTAATTTCTTTCTATAAATTGAAAGGTTGTGACAACCCTGAGTTGAGCAAATCTATCAGCACCATGTTCCAACAACTTGTGCTTACATGGTGACTCTGTGTCACATTTTGGCAATTCTCACAATATTTCAAAATTTTTCATGATTATCATCAATATTATTATATCTGTTACGATAATCTGTGATCAATGATCTTTGATGTTACTACTGTAATTGTTTTACCATGCCCATATAAGATGGCAGACTTAATTATTGTTGTATGTGTTCTAACTGATGCACTGAATGGCCGCTCTCCTTGTTCCTCTTGTCAGGCCTCCTTATTCCCTGAGACAAAATGATATTGAAATTAGGCCAGTTAATAACCCCATGATGGCCTCTAAGTGTTCAAGTGAAAGGCAGAGTCAATCAACAAAGCAAAACTTCATTATCCTATTTTCAGAAATTGCCAAGTCACCCCAACCTTCAGCAACCCCCAGCCCAGTCACTCAGCAGATGTCAACATTGAGGCAAGAGCATGCACCAGGAAAAAAAAGCTCAGATTGAAGGCCCAGATGGTATTTTTTATTTTTTTTACTAATAAAGTATTCTTAATTAAAGCATGTACATTGTTTTTTGTTATGACAATACTATGACACACATAATAGACTACAATGTAGTGTAAACATGACTTTTATATTCACTGGAAAACCAAAAAAATTCATGTGATTCATTTTATTGCAGTGGTCTGGAACTGAACCCAATATATGAGCTTTGTCTGCTTTCAAAGTTGTTTATCTTTATAGTGTTTTTATTACTGTATAAAATATTCCCCTGACTCTGCTCATTTCTTCCCTCCGTAATTTGTAAAATTCCTCAAAATTGTTCATTTTTACAGTATTGGGGTTAGAGTATGAAGTGCTTTCAGTTTCTGCTGACTTCCCTCTGCATCAGTTCCTACAGGTCTTTCCCCATTACAATTAAATCCCCTCTGTCCTCATTTTTTTTTACTAAATAGTCATGCTGCCTCACATTCATAGGCTACAATTCATTCAGCCATGCCTCAACTGTTATGACTTTGTGCAGAGTAGTGCTTGAGCTGAGTCTTGGATAGCACAAGGAACTCCTAATGATTTCACAAAGTACCTTAAAGTCTGTGAAGCACTTTATTTGAGTTTTCTCACATCAGCCCAGTGTGGTAGGCACAAGTAATTTTATCCACATTTTACCAATAAGTAAACTCAGGCAGGTTGTGATTTGACCAATGCCCTACTGCTAGTAAGTAGCAGAACTAGAATGAAAACCCAGATCCTCATACTCCAAACGCAGTACTCTTTGCACTGGAACAAATAAGTGAATGTTCTCATGAAACCTTATAATTACTTTTGTCCCCTAGTATTCTAGTTTTTGTCCATTAGGAATGATTATGATCTGGAGTCAAATACCCAAAATCCACCTTGGCCCACTTTGCAAATATGCCTAAGTTCATCAACCTTAGTTGAGTTAAAGGTAGCAAGGTGGTATAATGTATAGAGCACTGGGTTTGTAATCAGAAAGTCCAAGTTCAAATCTGACTTCAGACACTTTGTTGTATGACTCTGAGTAAGTCACTTAAGCACTCTCTGCTTCAGTTTCTCCCCCTGTAAAAAAAAAAAAAAAAGGTTTGAGACTAGATGGCTTCTAAAGTTTCTTCTAAGTATAAGTCTTTGAGTCATTGAGTGCTAGATCTGTTTAGGTGGCCAGAGAATCACAGAATGGTCCCTTTGACACTGAAAGACCTCAGAAGTTATTCAATACTTTCCTTTTTCAGAGGATTAACTGAGAGTCCAACAGGTTAAGTAAGTTGCCAATGATCATCCAGATAATTATGCAATCCTCTAATTCTAGACCCAGTACTCATTGCATTGTATTAAAATGAGAAGTGTCCCTACTACCTATGTTCACCCACCATATAAGGGAATGCTGACTTTAGTCATTCATACATGACCCCATCATCCAGTTCAAGCATTAACTTTCCATGAAGGCAAACATCTGAACTAAATGGCATTCACCCAGGGCCAAACACTTGAAAAATGTGTAGTCCCTGGGTGAAAACCCAGCCTCTCACAGCTCATGGAACAAAAATGTTCTCTGGCTTGTTAAAGGGTAAAACTATTTGAAGACAGTGTTTTGAGCATGGGGGAGTGGCCAGAGAGGAATCCTGTGTCCCAAGCCTAGAGGCTTCTTAAGATCATAGAATCTATGGCATTGATGAACTAATTATGGTATAGACATACCATGGAATATGACTACACCACAGAAAATTACAAAACATGGGGCAGAATCAAGATGTCTAAGCTCTTAGATAAACTCTAAAAAGAGAATCTGACCAAATTCTACAGGTGCAGAATTTAATAGGAGACAGACTACGGCAGATTCACAGACCTGGACAGACTGGAAAGTCACCAGGAAGGATCTGTTCCACGGGTGTTAAAGAACCCACAGCATACAGCACAGCACATCCTGCAGCAGCATGGCCAAGAAGGAAAGCCCTGGGGTGGCCTGAGGCACCACAGGCCAGCACAGTGGAAAGGTGGAGTGGCAGCGCAGGGTGGGAGACCACCGGAGCCTAGTGAGTGACAGCCACTGGGCCCCAGGTATCAGCCCCCAGATTAAATGTCTGTAAGCCACCTACTTGAATTTCTCAGAGCCAAAATGGCAGAATGATCAGTAAATGCTCTCTCCCTCCCTTTGTTGACCTTGAAAGAACCATAAAATATTTCCTCAGAAAAATCCTGAATCAAAAACAGCCTCATAGCACTTGAGGCTAGTGGCAACAACCCCACCTCAGCAAACCAACTGAGAGGAGATTTGGAGCCCAGCGGGGTGGAGCCTCACACTAGGACCCAGGTGTGCCTTAGTGCTTTAGGGAAAATGTGAAGTAGCCAGGATCACCAAGCTCTGAGCTTGCCTTTGCTGTAGCTCAGCTGAGGAGATCTCCCACCTCTCCCCCACACTTAACAAGCTAGCTCCAAGGCTACTCCAAGGAAACACAAAACAAAAAGAAAAAAAATGACACCTGCTCTTTGCTTTCTTACACTAGTCAGTTCAGCACCAGGTTCTCCAGTTTCTAGCTGAAAGAACCAGAGGTCACAATACACAAAGCATCATCATCGTGAGTAAGAAGAAGCAAAGCAAGAATGAAAAGGCCAGAGAATCTTTCTATGGGGACAAGGACCAAAACATGAATACCAAAGAGGTCAGTATTGAGTCTGTACTCCCATCTGAAACTTCAGAAGGGACTATGAATTGTTCACATCAGAAAGAGCTCTCCTGGAACCACTGAAGAAGGAAATAGAAGAGAAACTGGTCAATGATTTTAAAAGTATGAAAAAAAGGGAATTCTATGAAGAAAACAGTTCTTTAAAAAGGAAAATTCAATAAATGGAAAAGGAAGCACAAAACTTAACTGGAAAATTTGGAAAAATGGAAAAGAAAGTACAAAAACTAGCTGGAGAAAATAATTCCTTAAAAGGAATAACTGGACAGATGGAAAAGGAGATACAAAAGTTAACTGAAGAAAATAATTTGATAAAAATTAGAATTGGGTAAATAGAAACTAATGACTCTAGGAAACATGAAGAATCAGTCAAACACAATCTAAAGAATGAAAAGATAGAAGAAAATGTAAAATGTCTAATTGGAAAAACAACTGACCTGGAAAATATATCTAGGAGAGAAAATTTAAGAATTATTGACCTATCAGAAAGTCATAATGAAAAAAATGACTCTGGACAATATCTTCAAAGGAATCATCAAGGAAAACTACCCAGAAGTGCTAGATCCAGAGGGCAAAATAGTCATCAAAAAAAATCCACTGTTCACCTCCCAAAAGGGATTCCAAACTAAAAACACCAAGAAATATTGCTACCAAATTCCAAAACTATCAAGTGAAAGAGAAAATATTGCAGAAAGAAACCATTTCAAAGAAGCTACAGTCAGGATCACACAGGACCTTGCAGCTTCTACATTAAAAGATTGAAGGAGTTGGAATCCAATATTCCATAAGGCAAAGGATCTGGGACTACAATAAAGGATCAATCACCCAGCATAACATTTCAGGCAAGGAGATGGACATGGAAATAAGGGATTTCCAGACCTTCCTGACAAAAAGGCCAGAACTCAAAAGAAAATTCAATTTTCAAATGCAGGTCTCAAGAGAGGCATAAAAAGGCAAACAGGGGAAAAGAAAAGCTTGTTATTCAATTTGGGCAAACTGTTTATCTCCCTGTAAAGGAAGATGATACTTGTGAATCTTAAGAATTGTACATATATTATGAAATATAAAAGGGATATACATAGATAGAGGGAGCAAGTATAAAAGTAAATGATGTGATGATAAAAATTTGATTCAAGCATGTGAAGGGACTGTAACAGGAGATGTGAAAAGGAGGAAGCAGAAAATGGTAAATTACATCACAGGAAGAAGTACAAAATTATATTATAGGAGAGGGAAAGAAGGGATGGAGATAAGAATTGTTTGAGAGGTATTCTCATCTTATTTGGTTCAAGGAGGGAACAATAAACTTAATTAAGTATATAAATCTAACTAGCTCTATAGGCAGTAGGAGAGGAAGAGGAAAGAAAGGGGAGGGAAAGCTAAAAGGGAGGGAAGAAGTAATAAGGGTAAAGGAGACTAAAAGGGAGGGGGGCTGAAAGAAGGAAGGGAAGACTGTGGGAGGTGATGGTCAAAAGTGAAAACTCTATTGAGGAGGGGAAAGGAGATGGGAGAACTAAAATGACAAATGATGGGAAAGAGGATGGAGGGAAAGACACAGATTGTAATCATAACTGTGAATGTGAATGGAATGAACTCTCCCATAAAATGCAGATGGATAGCACAATGGATTAAAAGCCATAATCTAACAATATGTTGTTAACAAGAAATACATTTGAAATGGTGGGATACACACAGGGTAAAGGTAAAAGGAGAAGCAGAATATATTGTGCTTCAGCTGATGTAAGAAAAGCAGGGGTAGCCATGCTAATCTCAGAGAAAGCAAAAGCAGAAATAGATCTAATCAAAAGAGATAACAAAGGAAACTATGTCCTGCTAAAAGGCACCATAGACAATGAAGCAATAACATTACTAAACATGTATGCTCCAAGTAGTATAGCATCCAAATTCTTAAAGGAGAGGTTGGGGGAGTTGAAGGAAGAAATTGACAGCAAAACTATACTAGTGGGGGACCTGAAACTTCCCCTCTCTGAACTTGATAAACCCAACCTTAAAATAAACAAGAAAGAAGTTAAGGAGGTGAATAAAACTTTGGATAAGGTAGATATGATAGATCTCTGGAGAAAATTGAAAGGAAATAGAAAGGAATATACTTTACATTAGTAAGTATATTACACATATGCAAAAATTGACCATGTTCTAGGGCATAAAAACCTCACAGTCCAGTGCAGAAAGGCAGAGATAGTCAATGCATCCTTCTCAGATCATAATGCAATAAAAATTATATGTAATAAAAAGCCATGGAAAGATAAGCCAAAAATTAATTGGAAACTATATAATCTAATCATAAAGAAGGAACAGGTTAAGCAACAAATCATAGAAACATCAACAACTTCACTCAAAAGAAGGACAATAATGAGACAACCTACCAAATCTTATGGGATACTACAAAAGCAGTTCTTAGGGGAAGTTTCATATTTTTGAATGCCTAAATAAATAAAATAGAGAAAAAGGAGAACAATGACTTGGGAATACAACTGAAAAAGCTAGAAAAAGAATAAATTGAAAATCCCCAAGTACATACCAAATTAGAAATACTGAAAACCAAAGGAGAGATTAATAAAATTGAAATTAAGAAAACCACTGAACTAATAAATAAAACCAATAGTTGGTTTTATGAAAAAAAACTAATAAAATTGATAAACCTTTTGTCAATTTCATTAAAAAAAGAAAGAAGAAAACCAAATTACAATATCAAAAATGAAAAGGGTAAACTCACTTCCAATGAGGAGGAAATTAAAACAATAATTAGAAATCACTTTGCCCAGCTTTATGCCCATAAATTCAATAATCTAAATGAGATGGATGAGCATTTTAAAAAATATAAATTGCCCAGATTTCCAGAAGAGGAAGTTTGAATACTTAAACAACCCCATCTCAGAAAAAGAAATTGAACAAGGTATCAATGAACTCCCTAGGGAAAATCTCCAGGGCCAGATGGATTTACAAGTTAATTCCGATATTATATAGACTATTTGAGAAAATTGGGGAAGAAGTCCTCCCAAATTCTTTCTGTGATATAAATACTGTTTTGTTACCTAAACCAGGAGGAGACAGAACAGAGAAAGAAAATTATAGATAAATTTCTCTAATGAATATAGATGCAAACATTTTTAAATAAGGCTTTAGCAAAAATAACACAACAGCTTATCATGAAAATAATATATTATGATTAGGTAGGATTCATAACAGGAATGCAGGGCTGGTTCAATATTAGGAAAACTATTGGAATTATCAATCATATCAACAACAAAACTAACAGAAACCACATAATTATCTCAATAGATGCAGAAAAAGCTTTTGATAAAATACAACACCCATTCCTATTAAAAACACTGGAGAGCATAGGAATAAAGGGAACTTTCCATAAAATAATAAGCAATATCTACCTAAATCCTTCAGCAAACATTTTATGAAATGGAGATAAGCTAGATGTATTTCCAATAAGATCAGGGATGAAATAAGAATGTCCATGATCACCACTGTTATTCAATATGGTACTAGAAATACTAGCTCTGTCAATTAGAGAAGATAAAGAAATTGAAGGAACTAGAATAGGCAAAGAAGAAATTAATCATTGTTTGCAGATGATATGATGATATACTTAGAGAATCCCAGAGATTCAAGTAAAAAACTACTTGAAATAATAAACAACATTGGCAAAGTTGCAGGTTACAAAATAAACCAACAGAAATCTGCATTTCTATATATTACTAACAAAGCCCAATAGCAAGAGCTAGGAAGAGAAATCCCATTTAAAATTAGGGTAAGCACTACAAAATATTTGGGAGTTTACCTGCCAAAACAAACCCAGGGACTATATGAGCACAATTACAAGATACTTTTCACACAAATAAAGTCAGATCCAAGTAAGTGGAAAAACATGAGTTGCACATGGGTGGGTTGAGCCAATATAATAAAAATGACAATTCTACCTAAATTAATTATTTAGTGCCATACCAATCAAACAATCAGATAATTATTTTCTAGAGCTGGAAAAATGTATCAAAATTCATCTGGAAGAACAAAAGATCCAGAATATCAATGGGACCAATGAAAAGAAATGCTAGGGAAGGTGGCCTAGCACTACCAGATCTCAAATTGCACTATAAAGCAGCAATCTCAGAATTAAGAGGGGCCTCAGAAGCCATCCAAGCCAGCTCATATTGAAAGAATTTCTCCCTATGAAGTGCCCTTCATAAAACCACCCAGTTTCTGCCTAAAGGCAGATTGACCTCCCAATGCTGAACACTTTGCTTTTGCACAGCTCTCTTTGTTACCAAAGGCTTTCCTGAAATCCAGCTTAAATCTTTCTCTTAAAAGGAATAACGATCCCTTAGAAAGAGAGCTCACCTACATCCTGCTGGAATGAGGAGCTGAGAGATGTCATCAAACAGTTTCTTTCGGTCCATCCTGCTGGGAACACTTTGCTCTGCTGTTACCTTGGTCCAGTCATCATTCCTGAGCTGTGACTGCTTCTCTCCACCTTCTGCCACCTGCCAGACACTCCAGCTTTGCCCTTGAAACCTGAACTCCCACTGAACAACCACAAAGAAGCACCAGTGCCCACACTTTCCATCTCTTTCTCTAAGAACAGCCATTTAAAGAACGTTAGTTTCTGGAAAGGACATGGCAAGCATCTACCTTGTGACACAAGTCACAATCTTTATGACTTCCTCTGCTGGTCACTCCTGCCCTTTATGGGTTAACTTCTCCTATTGGAATGGAAGTCATGGGAGGGTAGGGACTTGTCTTTTTTATTTTATTTCGATATTTATATTTCCAGAATTTAGGACAGTGCCTGCCTGGCACATAGTAAGCACTTCTTTTTTCTACTCATCCATTCACTTGTAAGAGTTATTAAGGTTTTGTTTTGGTTAATTTGTTTGGTTTAATTTTTTGGTGTGTGGGGAGGGTCTGTTTCATTTTAATTCAGACATATGATTTCATTATTCCATTGGTATAGGGATCTTCTCCTGAGAAAATTCTTCTATCCATTGGCACCTATTCTGCCACTTGTAGTTTTAGAGAGTTGCCAAGGGCCTTGAATATAGGAAGAGAAAAAATAGAAACATAAAAAAAATCACAAATTGAAATTATTGATGTTGTACTGTATTTTTTTATTTTATTAAATATTTCCCAATTACATTTTAATCTGGTTCAGGCCTCATTTAGGAATGGTTGTGGTTGTCTGACACTGTGTAACTCCATTCGGGTTTTCTTGGCCAAGATACTGGTGTGATTTGAAATTTCCTTTTCCAGCTCATTTAACAGATGAGGAAACTGAGCAAATATTTAAGTGACTTGCCCGGGGTCACAGAGCTGAGTGTCTGAGGTCAGATTTAAACTCAGGTCTTCCTGACCCCAGGCCAAGTTCTATCCACTGTAACACCATCTACGTGCCCCACTGATATACTTTCCTTTCTAATTTAAACCTCTATAGAAATGTTAGTTTAACTCAACAAGTATTTCAACAGTGTCTGCTTGGCACATTTAAGGTCTTTCAAGTCTGGCCCTACTTGGGGAAGAAGCAAAGTTACCAAGTATCCAATATATGTGAATCTGATGGCAAAGTCTCCTGATGGAATACTATCCAGTGGTGCTAACATCTCCATCAAAGACTGCTGCCCAGTGATGCTAACATCTCTGTCATATCACAGAGAGAAAAACCTCTACTAAAGCTTAGTAGTCCAACAGAGACCATCTGTACCTATGGAGAATGGTAGACAAAAGCCCTTGGCCCCTCATTACCTGAGTCTTATTAGCTTCTTCTCCTACACTCTGCACAGTTACTCTCTTCCTATAGAATGTGAGGAGCTGGTTTTTCTCTAATTTCTTCATTAAAAGCAGAACCAGGGCAGCGAGACAGTACATTGTATAGAGCATCGGAGCATCGGACCTGGAGTCAGGAAGACTCCCCTGCAGGAGTTCAAATCTGCCTCAGACACTCACTAGTACTGTGACCTTGGGTAAATCACTTAGCCCTGTTTGCCTCGGTTTCCTCATCTGTAAAATGAACTGGAGAAGGAAGGGAAAATCACTTCAATATCTTTTCTCCAAATGAGGTCACAAAGACTTGGACAAGACTGAAAATACTACAACCGAACCAGCCTAAAAGGGAGCTGCGACATTCCCCAGGGCTATTAGATGTAAGTGTTCTCTTTTTACCCACCAGGTCCAGATGCCCTTCCTTCCCTTAGGCACTAACACTACTACGGATCTGACCATTGGTAAAAACTGCTTAGCTCAAAATACTGAAGCCTTGAATTATATCTAAAATGTTTTTGTTCAGAAAGGATGGAATCAAGACCAACATGGATCTCAAAGGGAATTTGGTGAAATGAAGCAATAACACATCAGCTTAATTAGTCCCACACAACTGAAGGAATCCAAAACATGTAAGACCTGCACGCCAGTAGGGTACTAGTTTCTCAAGGAATTCTAAGCAATGGAGAATTCTTCTCTATGAGTTCCACCCAGTCAAAGTTCTTCTCCTTTTTCCCTTCCTGCTTCATCATGACTTCTGAATATTTGGAGGCATTTAGATATTAAATTAGCAAGGGTCTTCAATATTCAGATATCTCTCTCAGTGTCTCTGTTTCCTCTATGTAGATATATATTTAAATATATTTACATATATGTCACATTAAGATTTATAATCATACTACATACATTATCTCATCTGAATTTTACAATCCAGCAAATTAGTTTCTTTAGGCTTGTTACCTTCATTTCACAAATTAGGAAACTGAGTATCAGAGAAATTGCCCAAGATGTACATGTTTTAAGCATAAGAATGTGGTTCCATGTCCATCATTTTATCTGTTATTCCATGTGGTCTTAATTTGCATAGGAGACTGAAAAAGATGAACATTACACTACTACTTCTACTACTACTACTACTACTACTACTACTACTACTACTACTACTACTACTTTTATTATTGCACTGTGTATTGAGTAGGCCAAGAAATAGATTATATAAGCTAGTTAAAATTAAATAGGATTATCAACCTGGAGCTGGGAAGGCCAGTAGGGCCCATAATTTCTGACCTCATCATTTTACAGAGAAGGAAACTGAGGCCTTGAGAAAGAAAGTGACTTCCACAGCTAGAAAATGGAAGAGCTTCAGGGTGAACCCAGGTCCTTTTCTCAAAACTCCAATTCAGTGGCATTTAAAAAACATTTCCTTGGGTCCACCTTGAAAAGAGGAAAACAATACTCAGAGGAAGTTAAAAACCATACACATGGGACTGGTTTCAAACATTTTATTTCAAAGAGTGAGGTGGAGCAAGATCCCTGGCAACTCCTCATTTGGTGAAAAATTTGACAAAGAGAAATCCACCCCGCACCATACACACCCTAAATTTGACAAGCTTTCCCCCATGACAATGTCAGTTGAGGCAACAATAATAGCCAAGCCTCTCATACTGAAGCCTCCTGGAGCTCAGCCCCCAAAGGACCACCTTGAGGACTCAAAACAGATCGGTTTGCTGCTTTGTCCTCATGCCCAAAAACACAAAAGCCTCATCCAATTTTTCTGCTGCTTCACCCTTCATTGGCAGCCACAAATCAGTTTTCTGTCACAAATTGCACATTCATTGGTGCATTGGAAGAAGAAAATGGAAAGCAATGTAACGCTGCCTCTACTGGAATGGCATAAGTGATTGAGGGTCAACCACTTTGTCAAGGAACCTTGGACTTGGATTTAGGAAGACCTAAGTTCAAATTCCATGTTAAGTCCATTACCAGAGTGAAGCTAATCAAATAATTCATTATTTCTGTGCCTCACTTTCCACATCTGCAAAATGAAATTGTAATAAGAGCACCTATATAACTGAATTGCAGATGATCAAGTGAGAATACATATACAATACATAAATTTAGACTTTGTAAACCTAAGAGCACTATAAAAATATAAAACTATATTCACTATATAAAAATATAAACTATTATCACTGTTACTATGGTGATTACAACTACTTTTTCTCATCATCTTTGTTGGGGCCAGAGAGAAACGGTTGATCCTGGGGCGAGTTACTCTTGTGCTGTGTTTGTTTTGTCTTAAATCTTAATTGAATCAAATCAATCAAAAGTATTCTAGCTAAGCTAAAAAGGTTTTGATCAATTTAAATGTCTCTGATGAGCCGTTAAATAAACTGCAAGTGTTATATCATGAAATACGTGTTTGGATTGGCTGAGGAAATTTGATCATGCCTAAGCATCATCTATCTATAACAGCCAGTTCAGATCCAAGAGAGATTCAATAGTTAAAAGAATACCAGGTGTAGAGGGAAACTGAGGATTGGCTCTGAGAAGGAATAGTTTGGGAGTAAAGTGCAAAGTTCCCTAACTTCAACCTTGACTTTCCATCTCCCATTCTTGCTGAAAGGAGGATTTTGCCAATTCATAGGATTTCCCATCTTCGCATCAGCATCCTAGAAGCATCCTTGGAACAGCACAAAGTCATACATGCATCAAAGGACAAGGACTAACTCAATATAGATTGACACCTCTACAAGAAGTCAAGTAGAAAAGTGGGCTAATAAACAACCAGAACATATTAAGGGACTTCCTTGAGGTGTGTGTTGCCTTTTTCTTCTTGTGCTCTATAATCTTGAGTCTACTTTCCTTTGGACTCCATTTATACTTGTGAAACAAATGTGTCACAGACTTTATGGATGAATGTTTTGGTGAACTGTTATTATTCCACCACATTATTAATTGTCCTCTTTCTAAAATCCACTTAACTCTGGCTAAATAAATGATATCTATTAAAAATCATGGCAGGAAGCACATGAGTTGAGGCTTTTGAGTTACATATAATTAAATAAGCATTGCCTCTAACTTCTCAGCAAGACCATATAAGGCTCTGAGAAGATATAGTAGCCATATTCTGGAGATCCTACTCATCAGAGGAAATGGGATTTGGAAAAGTTGCCTCAGAGCATACACTGCATATAATTCTGGGTACCAGGACATATATTACTAGGTATTTGTAGATACTAATTTGTTCTAAAGAATTTTGGAATAGATTGGAAGACATGGAAGACATGGTATGGCATGCTTGCATCAAAGAAAGCACTCTGCTCTGTAGGCAAAGCAGAAAAACAATATCTCAAAGAAATATGAAATGTTCAAATTTAGAGACATCTCCACTCCAAATGTTCACATGGAGAAATTATTTGTGCCCAAACTATCATTGAACTTTCTGAGCCACACTGGTCTGATCAGTCACAGTTGGACACACTGTACCTTGACCCCAATGTAGTAATGTCATTTTTGTGCTCTTGAAGAACCAAAGAACAAAACATATTTATATCCTCCAATGATATACTATACAGGTTTTTTCCCATTTGGTTGTATCATTTACTTTGATCACTAAGTATGGGCTCCTTAGGACAAGTCATCTTTATGGTAATGACCTGGTCCAGATTCACCATTAGGAACCTCTCCATTTCTGTAAACAAATCATCACAATTCAGCCATATATTCCATGTTTCTTTGTTGTCATATGAATGGTGGAGTTCACACAGATGCCAGCCATGGAAGGCAGTTTGATTTCATTTCTAGATCTTAGTTGTTTCATAAGCTATATCTAGAAGCAAATCCCTTTCATCTGAATTCAAAAAATGCTATATCATGCAGCAGTTGAAAGTTTTTAGTCATTTCGTAGCAAAGTAGTATTGGCTTGTTCCAAGAGTTTCTCTGCGTTTTTCACGTATTTATCATATACTCTGAGAATGTCCGTCATTCCCTCCTTCTTTGACGAAGTACTCATCTTTCTATAACTGTCTTAGGATAATGGGTTTTATGATTTATTAATATCACAACTCTTTTTGTTATAAGCCAATCATTGTACATTTTACAATTCCCCAATGTATGTTGACTGTTTTAAATGTTATCACCATAAGAGTTTGATTTCAGGATGCCAGCAAGTCTCTTGACAGACATAGTCAAACCTCTTTCTTGCTAGCTTTTATTAAAGTTCAGTGTGTATTACCTAGGGGAGAACAAGATATTTGTGTGACCTTCATGCATGATTTCAATTGCACCTCCATATTACAAGTTGAAGTACTCGGGTTCTGTTTTTTCTTGCTGTAATTAAAAATTACACATTTATTAAGTCAAATTACATTTTTGTTATTTTTTTCTTTGATCTGGAATTGAATCTCTGGTTTCATCCATTAAGGTTATTCCTGGTAAGAAACTCTCACTGCCAATTAAAATCAGAACCAATCATGAAATTTATAGTCTTAGAGAGTTGCCTGGAACACCAAGAAGTTAAATGATTTCCCAGAATCATGCTGTTTGAAGGAGCTTCAGGAGTCATCTTATTTTAGACATCACACGAACTGAATATCCACTGTATAACAAACCTGACAAGGTCTGCTTGAAAATTTCCCTCCAAGAAGAGAGAAATCAGAACTCCTGGAAGAAGTATATTCTCCCTTTTTCTCTATTTGTTGGTAAAGTTTTATCTAATATCAAATCTAACTTGCTCCCTTGGTTATCTGTGCCATTTGCTACTGCAGTGACAGTCCTTCAAATAGTTGAAGACACTTATCATGTCTCTCTTAAATCTTCTCTTCTTTGGGATAAACAAGTCCCTTTTCTTTAATGGATCCTCATACAATATGAACTCACTTGCCTTTATCACCCTATCTCCCTTAGACACTCTCCAGTTTAACAGTGGTTAAGTAGAATCAAACACAATACTGCAGATATGACCTGATAAGGGTAAAGTACAGTGAGATTATGGCCTCCTTGTTTCTTCCAATTCATCATAGAATCACATTTTCAATTATGGTTGCCAGATAAACACTGCTATCTTATGGCCTCCTTGTTTCTTCCAATTCATCATAGAATCACATTTTCAATTATGGTTGCCAGATAAACACTTACTACTATGTTGTAGTTCATTAGAACCCTTTAGATAATGCTCATGAAAAGCACAGGATCTAGAACATAGCAAGCACTATGGATATGCTTGCTTACTCCCTTCCCTTTCCCCTTTTATTAAAAACAAGTACTGTGGTTCTTAAACTATTCCTTCACAATCTTCTTTTGATGTAGTTCTTTTTATCTGTACCCAACTGCAAGATTTCACATTTGTCTTTCTTTAATTTCATCTTCTTAGATTCAGCCCAATGTTCTAATCTGTTGAAACATTTTCTTTTCGATACAAAATCCATCACCCAATCAACTTTTTGTCATCCACATATTTGATAAACATATCACCTATAACTTTATCCAAATCATTGATAAGAATGTGAAACAGAACAGGACCCAGGACAGATCTCTGGGGTACTCCAATGGTGACATCACACTTAAACATGAACCTTTCTTCCTTCGGTATGTCTATTTAAATACTTGTGAATTCATTTAAATAGATCCTAATGATTGGGCATCTCTCATTCTCCACCAGAGTAGTATGAGATACTTTGTCAAAAAAAAACATTTTACCCAAACATAGGTGAAATGTACTCATGGCATTCTCCACATCCACTACTTTAGTATTCCTGTTAGCAAAGGAAATTGGGTTAGCGTGAGCTGCTCTTGATGGAAACAGGCTGGTGTTTTGTAATCACTACTTCGTTTTCTGGATGGTCACCAACTATCTCTTTAATGGTCCATTTTAGAGTTTTACCAGGAATTTATTCAAATTCACTGGCCTGTATTTTGCAAACTCCATTCCTTTTCCATTTTTGAGAATCAGGATAAAAGTTGTCCTCTGACCTTCAGATAGCTCTTCCATTCCCCATGGTCTTTCCAATATCATGGGCAGTTGTTCAGGATTCAGTTCTCTCAGTAGCCAAGGGACAAGCTGACTCAAATTCATGAAGGGCAACTAGGTT
The DNA here is from genome assembly GCA_028658325.1 of Potorous gilbertii. Classification (NCBI taxonomy): domain Eukaryota; kingdom Metazoa; phylum Chordata; class Mammalia; order Diprotodontia; family Potoroidae; genus Potorous; species Potorous gilbertii. The sequence continues at coordinate 105,002,865 of CM053769.1, forward strand.
CTTGTTCAATTATGATCTCCTTACTTATCTTGTATATAAATTTCCCATCAATCATATTTGTCCTATGATTCCCAATGTCAAGGTCATCTTCCTTAACAGAGAAAACAGAAACAACATGAGAAATGAGCCCTCCCTTTATTGCCAGGCATCATTTTCACATTTACCCCCGCAACAAATACTTGTGGAATAATGGTGACAGATGATGACAGCTATATCACACTCCAGGTTACAAAACTTTTCACTCACAACCACCCTCTAAAGTAAGTAGTATAACCAATATTATCTCCATGGAGAAATAGGCTCGCAGCGCTTAAATTGCTTGTCATAAACATAAAATCATGTTGTCAAAAACTGGAAAGGAGCTTACAGATCTTTTTTTATTTAAACCTTTCCTTTTTACAGATGAGGAAACTGAGGCCCAGAGAGGGAAAGTGACTTTCCCATGGTCACAGAGGGAGGTATGTGAATTTAAAAAGAAAATGTCTGGTTTGAGAAATTTACTAAAGCACATGGATAAAAGTCCACAAGGATGAACTGCAACCCACATCATTGGAGAGAACTGCTGAATAAGTAAGACCATAGACCAACTAGAATATCTGAATCTTGCATCAGGCTCTCTCCTCTCCTTCTGCCTGGCATCCCTTACTTTTTCTGAAATCTTCTATCCTTGGAATCTCATTCTAGTGTAACTTTAGGTATCTCTCGACATGAAAAAATGCACTCTTGGAAAGACATTATTACGTACAATTTCTTGGCTTGCCCAGTTCCTTCTGGGAGTGAAAAAATGAATGAGCACAAGAGTCAGACAGAATTCCTCTACGTTTACAGGTTGAAAAGCCTGGGCTGGGATTTTAATGGGACTCTACCTGTGAATGTCAGAAACTTTGAGACACAGTAAGGCATAATGGAAGGGACAGTAGACTTGGAGTTAGGAAGAAATAAGTTCAAATCCTATCTCAGATACATATGGGTCAAGGGACCCTGGGCAAGTCACTTAACCTCTCTGTGCCTCATTTTTTGCAACTACAAATGAAAGGTTTGAACTCAATGATCTTTAAGATTCCTTCCAGTCCTAAATTCTTTCCTATGAAAGAATTACTGTTATAATTTGGTTTTGTTTTCTATTTAGGGCATGCTGGGATACCATGGAAGAGAGCCAGAAATGGGAAACATTGTGTTGTTCAATCTTTGTTCTTGAAGAGGGCCAACTAAACCAAACTAAATAAGGTAATGTCTTGATTTGCATGGAAATTGGATTTAAGTGAGGAATTGTGCCAAATCACTCTCTTTTCCAGTCATCTAAGTCCAGTGGCAAGACTGGTGATGGCCTAGGACATGGGAGAGTGGAAAAAAATGAAGTGTGGTATAGAGATGGTTGGAGAGTGAGGTCAGCTCCACCTGTAAGGACTCTATGGAGAAATGCGACTGAAGATAGCTTCTGCTGATGGAATCTTCTCTTCAGGAGGTCTGATAAAGGACGGTGACAGACTCTGTTTCTCTTTCCCCTGATCCACCCTTCTTGTGCTGCATGAGGGCATGTTTGTTCCAAAGCTTTCATATTCTTTAAAGTTTGCTTAGAGTCTTAATTAGCACCATGGCCCATTTTGAGAAAGATATTATCCATCATACTTGCTCTGGTTTAAAAATGATCACTGGTTGACAGGGAAATTCAAATAAAGGGGGCACCATGGCTGATAAAAGATGAAAAAAGAATAAAAGGATAGAGGTTCAGACTCTCTGTCTAAATTGCAAGGTTTCTATCATGGCCTGAGGATCCTGAGATGTGAGGGAGAACCTTGTCAATATCAATTTCCTGTATTAACTTCCCAAAGTGGGACAAACCTGGATCCAGATCTTCTTCCATAGGAGTTAAAAAGAGCTGGGGGTGGTCTGGCAGGAAAATGGTCCCTATTGATTCATGCTGAACTTTTTATTGGTCTCCCCCTTCTTCTCCAGAGATTGAACGTGGGATGGTTAATAGAGAGGATTCACCTGGAGGAGAAAGGGAAAAGCCAGACCAGGCTGATGCTGCTCCCATCTCCTTCCAAGAGTGAGTGATGGAGACTGGAGTGAGTAGCCCCTCCCATTCCTACAGCTGTTCAATAAGTGAACTACTTCTGCTTCTGCGGCTGCAGCTGCTGTTGCTATTATTTTGCTTTTTCCTCATTCATCCAAACTCTCCCAATCAGGTACCAGGCTACACTTCTAACTCCTATTCAGATTGGTTAACTGGAGTTCACTTAGATCTGACATCAGAGATAGGAGATCATTTATGGCTAAGCCTGAGCAAGGTCCCAGACCTACTGTTAAACTTTGCCTGGTTTCTCCATTGCTTCAGGTGTTGAGTCTTGATAACCTGTTCTAGTAGGTGGGGTACCAAGGTCCATGGAAAGTCTATCTCCCACCACTGCCTTTCCAGGTAATAGGACTAATGAGGTTTCTGGACTTTCCTGGTGGAGAAGACAAGTAGTCCCCAATCACCTCCCTCATTGGTGCAGAGAAGGGACCCAAGTGTTGTAACTGGGGACAAAAGTGCCAAACCATGGTCTCCATATGAGATTGTCACCAAATCCCCCTTTCCCTCCTACTAAGACCTTAAGACATATAGTGACCTCATGGGTTGGAACTTTTTGTGACCCCTGCCTTTCTCTCAGTGTCTCTGGGTTTCATTTTAAATTATAAACCTTCCCATGTAGAAATTTAAACACCAACTCATAAAGGCTTCTTGCTTTCAGCACAGCTGACTCTTACAAATGAATTTTGAGCAGAGAAAAGGGATAGAAAGTGGAAGCTACAGAAGAGATTGTGTGTAAGCTACCAGCATAAGATAGGCAAGGGTTAAAAAGAAAAGGATTTGACGAGCCCCATTCCACAGATAACAAATGTCTGAATCTGCTTCCAGAGGAGGGAGAACTGGGATGGAATGCAGTGACAGGAGCCAACAAGACACAAGGATCTGAGAGAAATGTCACGAAGCTGGTACAAGGATTGGCGTGTGAGCCTAGGAGATGGGATGCCAGTCAGGATCATCAGCTGACCTAAGAGAGAGGAGCCAGGATGAGCAAAAGGGCCAGGCAATGAAGAACAGCCAAACAACTTAGGAGCAGAGTAAGTACCAATAGGCATTGTGGCTCCTTGGAGCCAATGGGATTCATCGGAGAGAAGATTGGCTATGGAATCTGAGGCTTTGTGGTTCCTATGCAGCTACTGACCCTTGTCATTTGTGTGGTCTTGGGTTACTCATGTAACTACCCTGGGCTTCTCTTTACTCATCTGTTTAAAAAAAAAGAGGTGTTTGAACAAGATGGTCCCTGGGGACCCTTCCAGCTCAATTGTGTCTCTGCCATATTATGGTAGACTTTATTCTCTTTTACTTAAAGGGGAGATGCCAGTGTCTTCACATATTTTAGGACTGTCGTGAGAAAGGACTAGAATTGTTCTGTTTGTCTCCATAGAATGGACCTTGAAACAGGGAGTGGATATAGCAGAGACAAATGGAAACTTCATGTAAGGAAAAAGTTCTCAGTAATGAAGGGTATTAAAAAACTAACAAGGTTGCTCAGGAGGTTAAAGGGTCTCTTCAAACCAAGGCAGGACGGTTCTTTGTCAGGCATTGAGTGATGTTGTGGGAGATCTTTTCCAGGCATGGGTAGGGCTCGATGACCACCTGGTCCTTCCAACTCTGAGTTTCATGAGTCTGCTGCAACTCCCATTGGGAATTATGATAGAATGTGAATAATGATAGAATATGGGCACAGACCCTTGGCAACCACCAAGCATGAGCAGAGTATGTACAGCAAGAGGGCCCAGTAAGTAGCTATTGGGAAGCTGAGGACACTGAGCAGCTGGAGGTTATGGAACGATAGGTTAAAGGTACCAGGGACCTTGGAGGTCTTATAACACAAATCCCTGATTTTGCATATGAGAAACTGAGACTCATAGGTTTAAATAATTTGCTTGAGGTCACTTAGGTAGTAAGTACCAGAATCAGAATGTAAACCCAAGTTTTTTTTACTCTAAGTCCAGCCTTCATTAGATAGACTCGAGGACAGAAAGGACCTTAGAGATCACTTAGCCAAACCTCCTAATCTTGTACCTGAGCCCCAGGGAGATGAAATGATCAGCCCAAAGTCACATTGATGGTAATTATAGGTACAATTTGAATCCAGCTAGGAAGTGCAGTAGATAGAGCATTGTCCTGGAATCAGGAAAATCTGAGTTCAAATCCAGCCTCAGACACTTACCAGATGTGTGATCCTGGGCAAAACGCTTAACCCTGTTTGCCTCAATTTCCTCATTAGTAAAATGACCTGGAGAAGGAAATGGCAAACCACTACAGTATTTTTGCCAAGAAAACCCTGTGGACCAAGTCCACAGAGTCACATAGAGTTGGACATGACTGAATAATAACTTCTGACCCTAGAGTAGGGGTTCTTAAAGCTAGAATTTAGAAACCTCCAAGGAGACCAGTAACTCAAACCCCAAAATGTCCATGGAAAAATTTCAGTAGCTCTGTATTTAGAAAGGACAAAGAAAGAAAAAGAAAGAGAGAGAGAGAGAGAGAGAAAGCTAGCCTTTAACTGAAATTTCGCATTTCCTTCAACTATTTAAAATGTGATTCTTTGACAGGGTCCATGAGACTTCACCAAATGGTCCAATGGGATCCTGGAACAAAAAAGGTTAAGAACCCCTGTGTGAAAGCCAATGCTCTTTCTACTGCCCCCACACAGAAAGAGTGGGCTATTCTTATGACAATCTTTGCCCAGATCTTTCCCCAGCTTTGCCCAATACTAACCCTGGAGAGGGACACAGAGAATGTGACATATCCAGGAACTCGTTAGGATTTGTGGATCCTAGGCTTTGTCTATGACATTCAGGAAAATGGACTCCAATTGGCTGCTTCTTAGGGGAAAGGAAATTTTTTTCTCCACTTCAAAACTCTATTTCTCATTAAAAGCAGATATTCCCTTGAGTGATATTAATCTTGACCTGGCCAGAAAAATGTATATGCCAAATTTCTTTCTCAATTTAGTACTGTGAAATTATTTCTAATTTTCACAGGAAGCATGATTCCAAGCTGAGAATTACTCAACAAATCTGCCTTTAGATTCATTGTCTTCTCTCAAAGACTGGTGTGGTCCCAAATTTCAAGATTCCAGCACCATGAAAAAATGACAGAGTCGTGGCAGCTCTAAGCTTGAAATGAACACATTGTCTAGCTTGCCCTAATTATTCCCAACTTTGGTGCTCCCAAAGTAGAGGATATTTCCATCAATTTATCCAGTAGAGCACATGCTCTGGAACTCCTCTCTAAATATCTATTCATGATGATAGGCTGGGTGCCCAGCGACAACCTACATCCCCTCTGAGCCCTATGGTGAACTCTGGGTTCAGGGCATAGATGGGTATTGCTAATAGATCATAAGCTCCCACCAGTGTGCTTCCCCTCACTGCTATCCTCAGATATGAATTAGCTATCTAAATAACTTTAGCTTTTAGAAGGGGGCAGTTGCTAAGGTGATATGGTAAGAATAATTGTTACAAAACACCTCTCTCTCCTTAATAATATGACATAACTTTGTCCCAGTGCGAAGTGGGCTCACACTTAATGAACACACATGCCCAAGAGGTAACTCCCAGCTCTGGGTTGCTGATGTCCTTTTTTATCCTTCATGCAGTGTTCATGAAGTTCCCCTGAGTTGCCTTATAGTATTTTGCTGGGATTCTGGATCCTGGTTTTCTATAGACTTGAATTTGATTTTTTTTCATCGTGTCTATTTTATCCTCTTCTCCCAATGCAGACACTGCCAATTGATACTTCTGTCCCAGAGATCTACTAAACACTAATGGTAATGTCCAAATCTTGTGAGTCTCCAAAGTTCATAAGATCAGTCTCTCCCACCCCACACCCTCCACTACCAGTAAGAAATTCTTTCTCAGGAGGCTTGACTGGGACAGTTTCCACATCTGAGCTGCCAGATATTTAAATTCCTGATTCCAAGTTAGCATTTTTTAAAATAAAAACCCCACAGGGCTTGGCCAAGTCTACTCAACCAATTCCACTATGTAGCCTCTTGTACCCAGCTGAAAGGTTTTTGATTAATTAATTCAGTAAAGGAGTTCTCACCTGACAATTGTATCAAAGCATAAAATTTAGTGGATTCACTGATTGCCTTCCACTTGCTCACCTCCTTACTCTAGCACACATCAAGAATGGGACTACATTGGCAATTACCACCTGATCACATCACTCCACTCTCAAAACATTGCCTGTGACTCCTATCAAGTAAAGTTCAGACTTCTTACTCTAGTCTTCAATGGCCTCCACAGTCTGGCTCCACCCTACTTTTCCATCCATCAGACAAATTGGACTCTTGTCTCTCTCCAAAACCCTCCTCATGTTTTCTCACTTCCATGCCCTTGCACAGGATTTGTTCTTCTCCTTGTCCCCACATTCAACCATTAAAATTCTATAATTTTTAATAAGTAAATCAAATGAGCACCTTGGAGCAGGGTGATACCTTGGAAAGGTCACTGAATTTGGAGTCAGAATACCTTGGGGTCACTTTGCACCCCTGTTACCTCCTTTGTAGTCTTGGGAAGACCATATAGGATAGAATGAAGGTGTAAAGCTAGAAAGGTTTTCAGAGGTTAGGTAGTACTGCTTGTGGTCCAGTCATTTCTCAGTAGTACCCAACTCTTTGTGACCCCATTTGAAGTCTTCTTGGCAGCGATATTGGAGTGGTTTGCCAGGAAACTGGGGCAAACAGGATTTAGTGACTTGCCCAAGGTCACAGAGTTGCTAAGTGTCTGCGGCCAGATTTGAACTCATAAAGATGAATCTTCCTGACTCCAGGTATAGTGTGCTGTGAACTGCATGACTTAACCACCATGATTATACATTACCATTCCTTAATTTTACAAAAGAAAAAAAAAATGAAGCAAAGAAAAATTGAGACATTACCCAAAGCCCTATAAGGAGCAAATCTTTAAGGTCCATTGTCATAACTAAAGTAGGGCAAAATGGGGTTTTGTCTCCAAGAGTGAAATTTAGGGAGCCCCAGATCCAGAGAGATCTGATAGCATTTGAAAAACCTTCAGTAACGAAAGGAAGCCAATTGATGCTTTCTGGAATGCGACCTCTAATCCTATGATACTATTTGTTCTACAAAAGTACTTGTTCCTGCACTGATTGCACAAGATTACTTCTAGATTTATGTGCATTAGTAGCATTCCTCTAGACTGAGGGAGTAGATTTGTCAAAGCTGAGGACCTAAGTTCCCATAACTTTAAAGCTTAGAAGAGCTTAGAACATATTAGAGCTGGGAGAGCCCTAAGAACATGGAATGTCAGAATTGGGGAAGAAAGGGAAAGAAAATACATGTTTTAAGGTTCTACTATGTACCAGACACTGTACTCAACACTTTACAAATATGATCTCATTTTAAGGACCTTACAACAGGAAAGGAACATTTGGAACTGAGTATGTAATAGGGAGGACCATAAAGCAGAGAATGTGAGAGCTAGGAAAGGTCTAAGAAGCAAGATGGCAAGATCCTCACTAGATTTGTATCACCAGCACTTAGCACAGTACCTGGCCCTGGGAGGGACTTTATCAATGTTTATTGGTTGATTAAATGATTAACTGAATGGCAGAGCAGGGAAACTCCATAGAAAGCTAAACAAAGAATGTTGGAAATCAAGAGGACTCAAGAATATTCAATAGCAGACCTGGGATAGACTTGACAACATATAATATCTGAGCTGGAAAAAACCTTAGACTATATAGCATCCAAAATGGGAAAGACTTTAAAACATAGACTGTCACCAATAACAGTAGGTAGTACGCATGTTGTTCAGTCATTTCAGCTTTGTCTGACTCTCTATAACCCCATTTGAGGTTTTCTTGGCAGAAATACTGGAGTGCTTTGCCATGTCCTTCTCCAGTTCATTTTACAAGTTAGGAAACTGAGGAAAACAGGGTGAAGTGACTTGCCCAGGGCCACACATTGTTTAAAGTTAGAGTTGAAGTAGATAGATATAGATAGATATATAGATATCAATATATAGTAAAGCCTAGAAACTGTTTTTCTCATCATGCACCAAAGCAAACCTTGCCAGCAATTGTATCTATATCTATCTATATAGATAGATAGATATGTATATATGTGTGTACATACATATATATATTATGTATTATATATATTTATAAAACTTTAATGTTTGCAAAGCACTTCTGAAGAATCTTACTTTATCCTTACACCAACCCTGGAAGCAGATGCTTTATTATTCATATTTTTTAGGACTTGCATGATCCTTGGAATATCAGATATCTGCTCTGGATGGGATCTAAGAGAGAATCCAATTCCAGCTCCTTCATTTATGGGTTAAGAGCTAAACTTTGAGATGGATTCCTATTTTAGAATTTCATGTCTATTCCAACCTATTCATTTGAAAAAGGAGCTCTGAGATTTCTCAAAGGAAAATGAATTAAAAAGATATTATGGAGGAAGGGAAGTCTGGGCCATAAGTTACCAAAGCATCTCATTGCTCTGATAAAGTCAAAACTCAAATTGTGCTCTCAGCTACTATAACCAAGGCTGTAGTTATTAGCCACATAAAACTCTATCCATAAAAGCTATTTGTTTTGCAAATTAATGTGACATTTTGTGGCAAACATCAGTGTACCGTAGGAAGGCAAGGAACAAATTTAAGTACCTACTGTGAGTCTGGCACTGTGCTAAATGCTTTACCAATATTGTTTTCCTTTGATCCTTACGACAGCATTGGAAAGTATCTGCTATTATTATATCTATTTTACAGTTGAAGAAACTGAGGCAACAGAGTCACTGAACGTCCTAAACAGAGGCTAAGTGATTTGTCCAGGATCAATGAGATACTAAGGGTCTGGAGATGATTTAACTCAAGTCTTCCTAACTCCATATCCAGCATTCTATCTACTGTGCCATCAACAGTGATCACCATAGTGGAGAGAATGCTGGACTTGGAGTCCAGAAGATATAGGTTCAAAGTTTGCCTCAGATGCTCACTAATTGCATGACTCTGGAAAAGACCTCAGTTTTCTAATTTGAAAATTGAGAGGCCTCTCAGACTCTCCCTCCTCCAAATTTGTGATCCTAGGATCTTATGTTCTATGTTCCAATCACTCCTATAAAATTTACTGAGTCATCTTGAGCATAAGCATGACTGCCCATAGGTTGCATTTTATCTTTTCCATAGCTCCTCCAAGAGACTCTGTCTCTGTCTCTCTGTCTCTTCCCCTCTCTCTCAGAGAACACCTAATCTAGCCACCCAACTACAGTGTCTGAATAGATTTCCTTATATTTTCCCAATAGAGCACCAGGAACATAAATAGCGGATTTTGTGTTGTCCTAAGCACTGAGCTAGATCTTTGCACACTGTGGCCAAGTTCATAGACCACAGGATCAATCAAACCATATTTGGTAAAAACCTACTATGTGCCAGGCACAGGAAATAAAAACAGAAACAGCACCTGTCCTCAAGGAGCTTACATTATACCACAGATTCCTTATCAGAATCTCGCCCAATGCTTTCATTTTATAGATTGCATAGAAAATGAGGCCCAGAGGAATTAAGTGATTTGGTTACATAAGGATTGACAGGGCTAGGATTTGAATCCAGATCCTTTGGCTCAATGGGCCAAGAAGAAAAAATTGAGGTTTGGTGACAGATGACCTAGATCAAAATTCTAACTCTGCCATTTAATACCTTTGTAAATGATTGCAAATCACTCCATCTTTCTGGACTTCAGGTGCCTTATTTGTAAAAGGAAAGGGCTGTATTAAGTGTCCTCCAAGATAGCCTTCAAATCTAGATCTTACGGTCTACTTGTGTGACCTTGACCAAGTCACTTAACTTCCTCAGTCCTCAGTTTACCTCCTATAAAATGAGGACATTAGACAAGATGACCTTTTAGGTCACTTCACCTCTGCAGGATCCTAGGCTTCCACAGTCAGCTTTCTTTCCCCTAGACCACACCCACTTCAGCATCCTGTACGATCTGATCACCCCACCCGTTCCTTGAATGGGAAGGGGTGCCCTAGGAAGAAAGTGGAGTTAATGTATAAGTCTAAGATTTAAATATCCAATATATCCAAAGATACCTTTTAAGCCTCATAAATCTGTTCCTACTGATGGAGGTGGTTATAAGAAAAGATGTTTTATCTTGAAGCAATGCCACACATTTCTCTGCCATTAATTTAAAATGGACAGCCACCTTGGTTCCCTATGCGCATCCCTGAATAAAATTAATTTCATCAACAGGAATTAGAGCAATTGCCACTGTTCTCACTCAGTGGAGGGAGGTGAGCACCAACTGTGTCCTTTGGCAATGAGCTTTTTATGCGCTCTCACTAGTTATTGTGCTTAACTCTAACCCCTAGTCCTCATACTTCTGCAGTTTCTGCCCCCTTTCCCTGCTCACTCCATTGGCTTCCTTCTCCCACAGTAAACATTCCCATAGCAACCAGCACATCCTCCCAAAGGCTGAGGCAACAGCTGCTGACGTACGCATGCCCAGATCCTGCCAAGGATGACCAGCTATGGACTCTTTCTTCTGTTAGGAGATCTCTTCCCACATGAGAAGCCTGTTGGGTTAGGCTCCAAGAATAATGCATTTTTAAGGCTTGGGGATTTTCTCTACTGCCTCATCTGAACTTCCAAAGGTCGGTGAGCAAAGACGTTGTTGTTTTACCCTTTTGAAATAATACTCAGTAAGACATCTTTGGCTGGGAAAGCTCTGTTTGACTGGAACATCTCCTGCTGGAGTAAAGAACCAAAGTTTATGAGAAGGAAAAGTCCCCTCTAGTGCCCTGAAAGCCAATGAATGCAGTCAACCTCAGCCTGAGGTCACTCATAGCACAAGCCTTAATTAAGGACTTTTACCTGTGCTGGGCTCTAAGCAAGATAGGAAGATAAGGGAGATATATTATCTGCCCTCAAGCAGCTTCCAATTCAATAGTGGTAGCAGCATCTAGTAGTGCATCTAGGGGAGGAGAAATATCTACTAGAACCATCACCTCCTCTTCTGCCACCACCATGCATGCTTGACTAGTTCTTCAAAGGTATTGAAACATACTTGAGACTATATTTTTGGCCAGTGAATATGACTTTAGTGTCTTGTAAAGTTCTGTAGCAGTACTAAAGGGATGGTTGCTCAGTTTGACTAAGGCAACACCCATTCAATGATTAAGGCTTAATAAGAAATGAGGCAGAGAATGGCCTCTTTACCAAGTCAAAAAAAAAAGACCAACTGAGACATGTTAAAGATCTTAGGTTGAAAAGATCAAGGACCCCCACTGCATCCTAGGCCATCTTCAGTTGTCCTGATTCATATCTGGCCATTGGACTCAAATGACTCTGGAGGAGAAAGTGAGGCTGGTGCCTTTGCACAAACCCAGTTTACTTAAATCCAATTCACTTGCATGTCATGTCATTACCTCCTTGATGTCATGGTCCTCTTGGAAAACAAAGGATGAAGAACAACTGTCTCCCACTTGATGTATCCTTCACACAGCTGCCAAAAAATCCAACCACAGGCATTCATCAAGCTGCTCTTATGAGCCAGGTCCTATTCAAGACAGTGGAGACACAGAGGCAAAAATGAAGCAGTTCTAGTTCTCAAGGGGTCTACACTCTATTGGTGGGAGGCAACACATAAATATATAGGTACATACAAATCAGACAAAAGGTGAATGAAGCAGTGAATTGAGAGAGGGACATACGGTCAGGAAGACCTGAGTTTTCATCCTACCTTAGATACTTTCTAACTGTAATACCCTTAGAAAATCATTAACCTCTCTCAACCTGTTTTCTCATCTGTAAAATGGGGGTAACAATTATAGCACTTGTTTCCTAAGATTCTTTTGAGGATGAAATGAGATCATATTTTGCAAACTTTAGAGCACCATGATGCTGCTGCTGTTGCTACTTCTGCCAATGATGATGAAGATGATGATGTTGAAGGGGGACAGGTATACTAACAGTCTGACAAATCAGGAAGGGCTTCATGTAGAATGATGCTTGAGCTGAGTTTAGAAGGAAACTAGAGATTCTAAGAAGTGAGGAGCAGGTATGATGGGCAGGGTAATGGTACACAGAAAACAAATGGAGTGCTGGGTATTCATAGTAAAAATGTCATTTGGCCTAGACTGGAATTCATGAAGGGCAATGAAAAGATAGGACTGCCAGATTAGCCCTCATTTTCAAGTGTCGTTGTGTCATTCTGCTCAGAAACTTTCAGTGGTTTCCTATGTACCTGGCATATAGTAGGTGTTTACTAAGAAGAAGGCCATTCAACTGCTCCTTGGAGTGTGTGTGTGTGTTCATCCTTCATTGCAGCAGAAGACCATGCCATTAGAGAAATAATGACATGACTTGCTCTTGACTCTGTTTTGAGTGAGGGAGAGCTGTGCAGGTCACCAGCCTCACTTCTCCTCCAGAGCCATCTGGATCCAGTGACCAGATATTCATCAGGATGACTGGAGATGACCCAGGATGAGGCAGTTGGGGTTAAGTGACTTGTCCAAGGTCACACAGCTAGTGAGTGTCAAGTGTCTGAGGTGAGATCTGAACCCAGTTCCTCCTGACTCCTAGACCAGTACTCCATCCACTGCACCACCTAGCTGCCACTCCTTGGAGTATGATTGCCCTGAAAGATCATAACGGACAGAGATGATTTTTTTAAAATATTAAAGACCTTGAATAATGCAACAATTACTTATTTCCTTCAGTCTCCTCTACAGCTTATGTCAAGCCTAGATACCATGGCAGCTACATGTTATCACTAAGTCATGACCTTCCCTAAATGGTTGAGAAACCATCCTCTAGAAAAGATAATGGAAGAGATATCTATTAGGCTCAGGACCAAAGTCTTATGGATTTTCAGAAAAGATCTCAGAAGTCACCTAGTTCAACCTTCTTATTTCATCAGTAAGGATACTGAGGTCTAGAGAGGCCAGAGATCACACACTTAGTAAGTTTCAGAGCCAGAATTTGAACTCAAATTTCTTGACTCCAACTCCAGCATTCTTACTACTGCCTCACAATTTGTTTATGGCCACACAACTAACATGTGTGTGTGTGTGTGTGTGTGTGTGTCTAAATCAGGACTTAAACCCAGGTCTTTCTTTCTCCAAAGTCAGCCTTCTATCCACTATGCCTACTGTCTCTCACATAGTAAGTGCTTACAAATTATATGCTGAATTAACTCTAGTATCTTCATTCTGATTTCATCTACAGTCTATCCTGTATATAGCTTACTTAGATATAACCGTTTGCATGTTGGTTCCCCATGAGCTTCTTGAGCACAGAGGCTATTTTTGCAACCCCAGTGTTTAAAAGCACAGTGGCTGGCACATAGTAGGTGCTTAATAGATGCTTATTGACTTGTTGTTGACTAGTTGAACTGCATTCATATAGGGAAATGTATTATGTGAGGAAGAGTTGGACATAGTGGATAAAGGGAGGGCCTAGAGTCAGGATTGCATGAGTTTGAGTCAGTCCTGTGCCACATTCTGGCCTGTGGCCCTGGGAAAATTACTTAACATCTCAGTGCAACCAGCTAAAGAGCATAGATTGCAGAGAATGTATTGATCTTGAAGAAATTACAGATCTAGTCAAAACAAAAACATGACGTAAAATAGTATATTAAAGAAATAATTAGGTAATTGAGAAAACTTTGATCAGGAGCAATTAGCCGCTAGTGATTTCTTTCTGCTAAAGGAGTAAATGTTTGTCCCCTCTCTAAATTTCCATGCCTTAGGACATAGACCAGATCACCCCGCCCTATTTACAGTTCTGTTCAGCATGCAAGTCAAAAATCACATTATGTGCATGAAGCTACCAGCCAAAAGAAAAGCATGTGTGTAACAAAATGCTACCTGCTTCAAAATACAAGAAAATCCAACATGATCCAATGATGAATCGTCTACAGCACGAGACAGAACATGCTATAAGACATCATGTTGGAATCTGTAGGAACCACATACAGTAGTGAAGAATCCTCTGCACTCCCATTCAGAACTGAGTTCAAATGAGCTGCTTACCATCCTACACAATCTTAGGCAAGTTGCTTCACTACCCGAAGCCTCAGTCTCTTCAACTGAAAAGTGGGATGATCCTCTTTGTACTGTCAACTTAGTAAAGACTTTCTGAGAAAAGCAATTTGTAAACTTTAACATACCACAGAAATTGCCCCTGTATTTATTAGAGGGGTTATCTACAGGGAAGCTTCAGAGCATCTGCCCTCAATCATAGGAGTCCAGAGTGAAAATATCTTCCACATGAGGCACCGCATGCATTGCCTGGATCCACTCCTTGTAGACTTTTGTAGGAAACTAGCAGTGACCATGAAGGAACTGGACAAACAGGCTGCGGTGATAATGACAAGGCGCCTGCATGCCATTTTCAACAGCCTGGCGACTCCTAGACTGAACTGTTCTCAGACAACAGGAGTCATCAATGGGACTTGCAAATCTCAAGCTTTGTTTATTTGGGTCTTACCACAAAACAATCTTAGAAACAGGGAGTTGTCCTTGGGAATGGAAATGAGTAATGGCTTGAAGTTACAGGGGCAAATTTCAGCTTGAACTAGGAAAAAAAAAATCCCTAACTGTTGGAGCTATCCAAAAGTGGAATGAGCTGGCTGCCTCTTGGAGGTATGAGTTACCTCTTACTCAAATTCTTCAAGCAAAAGTCTAGAAGATCATTTATTTAGTATAAATGAATGAAAAGATTTTGTGTGCTAAGCACTGAGCCAAACATTGAAGATGCAACTAAAAAAGGCAAGGTGCTCCTGCTCCCAAGAAACTCATACTCTATAAGGGAGATGATCCCTATGGAATCTTTCAGCTACAAGTCATGAGAATATCCCATGGTCTTTAGGGTAATGGAAAAACAAGGGGAAAAGCATTTATACAGTACCTCCTATGTGCCAGGGCTTTACTAAGAGTTTTGCAAATAACCTCTCATAGATGTTACTGTTATCCCCATTTTACAGATGAGGAAACTGAGGCAAAGTGATCTGCTCCAGTGTCACACAGCTAGTAAGTGTCGAAGGCCAGATTTGAACTCAGATCTTCTTGTCTTAGCTCTCTATCCACTGTGCCACCTAGCATCCTCAGGGCAGATGGTACTGTCTCTTTCTTAAATGTCATTTCCACTGATAAAATTTGGTGAATTTCTGATGTTGATGTTTGGTTAATGAAGTCAAAGATTTTTGGCACCAGAGACTTTTCATTCTGAGTCTTCAGTAGCCATGGCTGCAACATCTATAGAACTGCAGGTTCCTTAGCAGTTGGTGGCTGGCATACAGTAGGTAATTAATAAATGTGTATTGATGTCTGGTTGAACTGTGTTCATTTCGTGAAATTCATCATGTGAGGGACAGATTATAGGAGATAAAGACAAGGCAAGATATGTGACACCAATGGGATGCTCTGGGACAGAATATTTTCTAGGTAATGATTGGATTACATCGACTCTACCATTCCTTTCAAATATGAGATCATAATATTGAGGACAGAGTAGCACCACAGAATGACTACAGCAAAAATATGGTGATATAGCATCATTTAAATAAAGGAGCAAACACAGTCACTGTGGCATCTGGGGCAGCAGGCCTCTGTCTCTAGGCTCATCATGGATGACACTCTCTGGTCAAGCCAATAGCACAAGTCAATGTAAACCTATGTGGCAAGGAAATACACAAAGATAAAATTTATAAAGAAAAACAGAAATTCTTATACTTGGATTCAAATATTCAAATGTATCCACATAACTTCTATGGGCAACATACAAACCCAAATACATATACACATATACCTTATGTGTATTTTCTTCCTCATTTCATCCTGACGACATCCTTATGATATTATACAGGTATGGTTTTCCTACTTATTGTTGTTGCTTAGTCTTCTCAGTCATGTCCCAACTCTTCATGACCCCATTTGGGATTTTCTTGACAAAGATACTGGAGTGATCTACCATTTCCTTCTCCAGTTCATTTTACAGATAAGGAAACTGAGACAAACAGGGTGAAGTGACTTGCCCAGGGTCACACAGCTAGTGTTTGAGTCTGGATTTTAACTGAAGTCTTTCTGCCTGGATTCCAGCTCTCTATCACTGTGCTACCTAGCGCTGCCATAGACATATACCCTGTGTATGTTTTCTCATTTCATCCTGATAACACAAGTGTGATGTTGGTGCCATTAATATTTCTATTTTACAGAGGAGGAAACTGAGGCTGAGGGAGGCTGAATATCTTTTCCAGGCACAAAGAGGATTCTCAGTCTGATATGGATTCAACTTGTTATCTCAAAATCTCCTTCCAACTTTGAGATTCTGTATACGACATTACAACGGAGTTCTAAATCCATCTGAGGAGCATCTGCGGAGTCTGAGAGGCCTGTGTCCAGGACAAGGGCTGAAGGGGTCGTTGGAGCTATGGCTAATAATTCTAGTAGCTGTAGCACTTTAAAGGGAATGAAAAACCTCAGTCATAAAAGTCAGAAGCGGGGTAACTGAGATTCTGTGACACCCTTCCCCAGCTGCAGTTGGGAAAGCCAAGCCACTGGAAGAGGAGGGAGCAAGAAGTGAGGTGGGAACAGAGCTGACCCAGCATGGAGAATATTTCAGCATCCCGTCTCAGCCACCCTGTGAAAGCATTGTGATCATAGATGACAGATTCACAACCAGAAGGGATGTCAGAGGTCAGCTAATCCAGCTCTATAATGTTGTGGATGAGGAAAAGGAAGTCTAGTTCAAATGAATTGGCCAGAGTCACATGGGTAACAAGTGACTAAAACTGAATTTTAATTCAGAGTCCCTACCTCCCAATCTATCCCACTTTTTCCATGACACCATGCTTCCTTCACCTTGGTGTTCTACCAATGGATTTTTGCCCCCAACTCAAGGTTGGTATAGTTGAGACCATGGCAGGTCTAGCATATCCCCAGAAACTTCAACCTATACCACCATGATGTGCAGACCCAAGGACCTGGGTCAGATGGAAGTCTCAATGGCAGAGAGAAAATTATGTGGATGTCTTTTCAAGATCGTTCTCCCACCCATATTATGAAGCTTCCTTTTCAGTCTTAATGCACCCTGATATGTCTAGTGTCAACAAAAAGTGTAATATATATGGAAAAAAATTCAGCTTAAATGTCTGAATTAAAGTTTCTATCACCTACTAACTGCAAATGTTTGAGTAAGTTACACTGGGATTCAGTTTCTCTTCATGTAAAAAGGGAGAGGGTTATATTATACACCAGGTGTCCAATATGCAGTTTGTGGGATCAATATTGGCTGCTCAACTGTACAATATTGATCAAAATCCAGGGATCTCCCCGATGCACCATGTTACTCAATCTAGGAAGAGCAATTATGACTTCTTGTAATATTTTTTTAAAAATAAATTCGTATGGATTCCTTTTATTTCTATATCACATAGACTTCCCTTTGTAACCCTCCTTCTCCCTCTCCCAGAGAGAAATCCTTTATAAAAAATAATTTTTTCAAAGAAAAGAAGAAAAAATCATTAGAACCAATCAATACATCAAAAAACTGGACACTTCATGCGACGTCCCACACCTGTGAACCCTTCATCTTTGCCAATGTCTTCTTTGGTGCCAACTTGTTCTTTGTAATTTTGCAACATTTTTAAAAATCATTTTGTCATTGTCCTTTTCTTTTACATTATGGTAGACACTGAAAATAATGTTTTCCTAGTTTTGCTTACTTTATTTTGCATTCCTTCATAGAAGTATTCCCATACTCCTCTGTAATCATCAATTCATTGTTTCCTATAGCATATAACATTTGTTTACATTCATGCAACACAATTTATTTAGTCATTCTGCAGTCAATGGGCATCTACTCTGTTTCTAGCTTTTGTTACTACAAAAGTGCTGCAAAAATTGTTTAGGGTATAGGGCTTTTAAAAAATCCTTTCTTGGGGTAAATGTCTAGCAGTGGAATCTATGAATCAAAGAAAATGAACTCTTAAGCATTTAATTCATATAAATCCAAACTGCTTTCCAGGATAGTTGAATAAATTCACTACTCTACCAACAATGAATTAGTGTGAATTTCCTCTACTTTATCAATCATTAACAAGGCAAGCTAAAAACTTATTTGATGTTGTATTTTCAGTAGATAAGGCCATGGTCTAATCTATTTATTGCATCTTTCATTTCATTTTTGTTAACCTCTTGCCAAATTCTAAAATTTAAATGCAATTTATCTTTGCTATATATATCCCTTCAAACAATTGAACTAATTAATGAACATTTATTAATACTATATGTTAGGCACTATGCTAGAGGCTAAAAGAAGAAGCAAAAGACAGCCCCTGCCCTAGTGGAGCTCAAAATTTAGTGGGGAAGACAACAAACAAATATATACAAATAAGTTACAAAAGGATACACACACACACACACACACACACATATATACGTATATATATATATATATATATATATACGTGTATATATATATATATACATATATATATATATATATATATGTATATATATATATATAATAACATAACAGCGGAAATGCACTAGAATCAAAAGGAATTGGGAAATCAGGAAATGGGATTTTAGCAGGGACTTAAAGGAAGCCAGGGGAGCCAGGAGGTGGAGATAGGGAGGAAGCCCATTCCAGTATGGGGAACAGCCAGAGAAAATGTCCAGAGTCAAGAGATGGAATGTCGCGTTTGTAGAAGAGCAATCATGCCATGGATCAAAGAGTATGTGGTAGGGAATAAAGTGTAAGAAGTCCAGAAAGGTAGGCAGGGGATAGATTATTAAGGTCTTTAAATGCCAGTCAGGATTTTATATCTCATCCTGGAGAAGATAAGGAGACACTGAAGTTTATTGAGTAAGGGGGTGACAGCCTATACTTTTAGGAAAATCCCTTCGGTGCCTGGATAGAGGTTGGATTAAAGCATGGATAAACTTGAGGCAGGCAAACCTGCTAGCAGCTATTGCAACAGACCAAGTGTGAGGTGATTGGGGGCCTAAAACACCAGAGTCCATTAAGTACCAACTATGTATCATGCAAAGAAAGCATTGTGATGTAATGGAGAGAGAGAGAGAGAGTTGGCTTCTTATCCATGAAGATTTGGGTTTAAATCTTATCTTTGATTCGTGTTGACTGTGTGTCCCTGGACAAGTCACTTTATATCTCTAAATGTCCCCAAAATTCAGTAACTACTGCTAAAATCTCTTAGGAAGCTAATATTTAAACCTCATCAGAATATAAAGCAGTTTATGATCCTATTGACTGGACAGTTATATTTCACCAAGCCTTGGGTCCATCCTCTTGTTGGATGAACCAACAAGAGATGATAATCTTCTCTGAGTGTGCTAGAGTACATGACATTCTGGCAGAATGTTACCCCTTTGCCCCCAGGGTTCTTCTAACAAAAGTTCCATGGACATCTAGACCTCTCTCCATGTTGGGATAGATACCCATCCACCTAAAATCAAGAAAAAAATGAACACAAAACAGACAGCTGAATATTTGAGTTCAGACTTGCCTAGTACTTTATGTACTACATGTACTTTAGATGTCATGTGCTTATAGTCATATAGTGGTCAAAGTACGAGAAAGGGAAAGCCTCCCCTTCCTGACCCTTCATATGAAGTGGCTTGAAATAATACTGGAATGGTTTGAAGTTGGAAGGGGAGGGGTGAACATTTCAGGAGAGGTTTAAAGGTGACTTTAAAAAAAAATCCACTGAGTCATTGACTCTTCTACCTCAGTAGTCAACAAGGGGACTCTATCAACTCAAAAAAGTCTCCAAGCTCCCACTTGTTCAACTGGAAGCATAGAAGGCATGTTTTTCCAGTCCCCCTTAAAAGCTCAAACTCCAATTCAACCCCTCTTACACTTTTTAAAATGCATTGCAGTGTGTCTGTATCTTAAGTAGACAGAGGATATTTCAAAACACAATCTTCAAACCAAACTGTGTCATAAACAAATGGAGGTCAAAATATGGAATATGTGTATACTTTTTCACTATATCATAAATATTTATTCAAAGCATTAAAAGCTCCTTGTTTTCTGTTGCATATCTTTGAAGATTGTTTTTTTCTGTTCAAGAGCAATAATGGCCTGTAAACATGCTTGATTTCAAAGCAACATTGACCAGCATGGAAACACGTGACTGCCATTTGGAAACTTGGATCTAACCCCCAGCCTGCACCATTCCCCTTGAAGAGCAGGGCTTTCCAGGCCAGGCTAAGCCAATGGTCTACAAAAAGAGAATTTCTGGTTCAATCAGTTTGACTGTGTTTCTTACAGGCAAAATTTTCCCCCAAAAGTCAAGTATCATCAGCCAGAGGTTAATCTTCAGGATGAGCTCTCTTGGCTATATACATTTCCCTAAAGTTCTCTACCAACCCAATCTTCCAGAACCCCAGCTCCAAAGAATATAATGTCAGTGATCTTTCTATTCCTGGAAAGGAAGAGTGAATATTCTTCTGACCTACATATAGTAGAATTTCAATAGCCAATCTATTGACTTAATGATTACCCCTACCATATGAGCTGTGTCAGTAGTATTTGAATATAGAACCAAGGTTCTCACAAACTTGTCAACTACTCATGGGCAGATAATCAGTTTCATTCATTTCTATATTCTCTGTAGCACTATGTACCAAGTTTTACTGGTAGCAATTTAATAAACAGCTGATCCTTCATGAACCAAGTTCCTCTCAACTCTACAACTAAAACTAATCCCCTATTGAATTCACTTTATCATCTACATAGAAGTGGCAGCTGAACCTTTAGGAGTGGATGAGGTTACAGAGATAAAATGTGTAGAGAGATTAGATAGATATATGACCTAAATATAATAGATAATATAAATAAATTTGAGAAATCAATGACACAATTTCGCAGTTAGGAACAAGGGAAGAAATCGTCACTATGCCAAAGATAAGAATCATCGTAAAAGACAAAATAGACAGTTTTAATTACATAAAATTGGAGAATACTAAGTAAACAAAATGAAAGAAGTTAGAATTAGAAGGAAAACAATTAACTAGAAAAATCTTTACCATAAATTTATCTGAAAAAAGTCAGACATTCAAGATATATAAGGAACTGATATAAGGATATAAGAATAAGACCTTATTAGATTAATGGTCAAAGGAGATTTATAGTCATTTCTGGAAGAAAAAAATCAAGATATGCAAGCTATCAACAACTATGTTGGAAAATGTTCTAGATAATTAATCATAAGATAAATGAAAATTAAAGTCTGAGGTTTCCCTTCACACTAATCCATTAGCAAAGATGACAAAAGATAAAAATAGCAATTGTTGGAGGGAATGTCAAAGAACCAGCAAGCTATTACTTGTTGGTGGGGCTGTGAATCGATCCAACCATTCTGGAAATCAATTTTGGAACTATACTCAGAAATGCCAGTCAAAGCTAGTATGTAACCATTAATATTATTTATCAGACATATATGCTAGAGAGGTCAAAGAAAGGAAAAGCAGCAATTATTTTTGCATCAAATACTTGTAAACAAAATGAATACCCATCAGCTGGTGAATGTTTGAACAAACTACAACATATTAATAATGTGGAATATTATTATTTCATAAGAAATAATTAAAAGGACAAGGTAAGAGAAATCTAGAAAATTTATGTGAATTGTTGCAAAAGTATGTGCAAGAGAACAGTTTAGGTAGTTAATACAATAATGTAAAGTAAAGCAAATTTGAAAGTCTTAAAACCTCTGACTAAATAATGGTTGCAGAAGACTGATGATAAAGCATGCATCTCATCTAGTAGCAGAGACACTGGAGTAGACATGTAGAATGAGAAAGACATTTTCAAAAACAGTCAATGTGTGATTTTTTTTGCTTGATAATATTTATTTGTTGGAAGAAAGGATTTTTTGTGGGGATGATAGTTTTGAATGGAATGAATAGTGAGTGATAGTGGTACAAAAATAAGAGCAAATATGTCAATATTTATAATATTTAGGAGAAGAAGGAAGTTCAGAAGGGATCATAGACAGGCAAGGAAGTGTTAGTGCTATTGTGTTGGATTTAATATATTCTTTAAAAAATATTAACATAGTAAAAGTTTAATTGAAGTTTTCTTTTTCTGTTATTTGTATATTGAAATTTTTATTTTAAGTTAACAATAAAAAGAAATATTTTTATATCATAAAAGATGAGTTTGAAAGATTCAGAGAGGCCTAGGAAGATTTGTATGAATTAAGTGAACAGAAGAATGATTTGCATAAAAACCATGATAGTTAAAAGTAAAACAAGTTTGAAAGACTTCAATACTCCGAGCAGCACAACCATTAAACAAGATTTCAAGGGGCCATTGATGAAGCATGCTTCCCATCACTTGGCAGAGAGGTAATAGACAGGAGGCAGAGATTGAGGCAGACATTCAGACATGTCCAATGTGTTTTATTTGACTATGAATTTTTTGCAAGATACGGTTTCTGTTTTTTTGGAAGGAAAAGACAGTTGCTGAGCAACGAAATGATAACACAATAAGATAACAAATTAGAGAAACAGGGAAAATTACTCATCATACCTAGGGATAGGAAAATAATTTCATGACCAGGCAAAAAATACAGGAAATCGCAGAAGATAAAACAGATTATTTTGATTACATAAAATTTTTAAAGATTTTGTACAATTTAATAAAGATAAAATCAAAAGCGAAACAAATATAAAATATAGCAAGTTTCTCTAGCAAAAGTCTCATTTCAAGATATACATTTATATATATAATATCAATATCAAATTAATAAGAATAATATATATATACAGATAGTTCTCAAGTAAAAAAATTCAGGCTATCTATAATCAAATTTTAAAATCTTTTTGTTGTTCAGTTTTTTTTTTCAGTCATATCTAACTCTTTGTGACTTCATTTGGGTTATCTTGGCAAAGATTCTGGAATAGTTGTCCCATTTCCTTCTCCAGCTTATTTTACAGATGAGGAAACTGAGTTAATGAGGTCAAGTGATTTGCCCAGGGTCATGCAAATTATAAGTATCTGAGATCACATTTGAACTCAGGAAGATGGCAGACCTAACATTCTATTCACAGCACCACCTAGCTTCCCTTTTAAAATGTTCTACATCATACTGATCAGAAAAATTTAAAGCAGTTTTGAGATGCCACCTCATACACAGCAGAGTGGAAAATATGACCACACACGCACACGTACACACACACAAACACACAAACCTTAAAAAAAGGAAACTGATCAATGTTGGAGGAAGTCTGGGAAAATGACACATTGATGCACTATTGGTGGATCTGTGAATGGGTGTGACCATTCTAAAAAGGAATTTGAAATTAAACACAAAAAAGTTGCTAAACAGCAAATGTCTTTTGACCTAGATATTTTATCACTAGGCCTAAATTTGAAAAATATCAAAGAAAGAGGCAAAAGTATTATATGTACAAAAATGTTTATAGCAAGTTTTTATTGTGGCCCAAACAATTAATGAGTAACTGACTAAGACATGGCATCTGAATGTGATGGATATTGTGCCTTAAGAAATAAGGAAACAGTTGATTTCAGAAAGACATGGAAAAACATATATGAGCTGATGCAGAGTGATATGTGTGTGTGTGTGTGTGTGTGTGTGTGTGTACAAATATATACACAGAGAGAGCAAGAGAGGTGAACAGGAACAATTTATATTATGACAGCATTAGAAAATTGAACAATTTCATGGATTTTTATAAACTAATGATGAATGAAAGGAACAGGACCAAGGAACTAATTTATAAAATAACAGTGCTATAAATAAAAATAGCTTTGAAAGTTATAAGAAATATAATCAATGCATTGATCATTCATGATTCCAGATAAGCAGTGATGAGACATGCTATCTTTTATGGAAATAGGACAGAATTAGAGCAAAAAATATATATAATGTATAAAATAAAACAAGTATTTCCATAACACAATACGATAAAAAAAAAAGGTCTACATATGAAACTGCAAATCTACTATACACAACTTGCTATTCCTTTCAAATATACAACAAAATTATCCTATATATTTCTTTTGTCTTCCCTCCCCCCCAAGAAATGGCTGCCATTAGACACAAATAGGTATTTGTATGTATGTATGTATAAATATATACATATACATATATATATATACACACACATACATATATGTACAATTGCTCGATACATACTTCTATTCATCAGTTCTTCCTCTGGATGCAGATAGCAACTTTCTTCATATGTGCTTTATAGTTAATTTAGATATTATAACAGGAAAATATATTTTATAAAATATTGAGGGAATTTGCCTTCCTTGATTGCATATTTGTTGCAATAAATTTGTTTCATTTTGTTTTTCCATTGGACTGGGGGTAGAAGAGGGATAAAATATATTTTTGTTATTTTTTAATAGAAAGTGGAAGGGATGATACAGATGTGGAATTTTAAATCATTTTAAGGTGTATCATTAATTTCACTTAACTCTTCTGCTTTGTTCTTAGAGGTCTCTCATGAAGTGGAAGAAATCTTTCAGGGTTTGCTATGTAAAATGAATGAATAGATAAATGAAACTTTTTGAAAAGATAGTGAGAATTATGCAAAAGGAAAAAGATGAAAAGAAAAGAGGATGAATGAAACACTGAAAAAATACACAAAAGAGATCAGAAAGTAGATAGGAAGGGGATACAGACAAGTAGGAAATTTGTGACTATCATGTTCAATTCAATATGCAAATGTTCCTGTGTTCAATTAAGTTCCTGTGTCTGTGGATGATCTTCCCATTCTTATAGTCTTCTGTGCAAACCTACAAGCTCCCTTCCCATCCTCTTTTTAGACTATTATAACTGAATATTAGAGCAATATCTGACTCTTGGTATCTCCTCAATGAGAAACCATATTAGTCTTTTTAAATTATCAATACCCAAAGTCCCACACTGAAAAATCACATCCTTCTTTACAAAAACCCAATCACTTTCTAAGAGGAAATGGTGTAAAAGTTTAAGCTCACTGAGCTCCAGGAAAATATCCTTTGTGCAAACAAGACTTAAAGTCAACACCTTGACCTCTTTAAGGTCATTACTTTTCTTCACCCTTGACCAGAATACACTAACAATTTAATTAATTGGTGTTTTGTTTGAAGAATCAAAACTGTTAACTGAACTTTTCCTTGAGCCCTGTAACCACAATTTTCCTGATTGGAGTGTATTGTCTTTTGTTTAGAAATACTACAAATTATAAATGGAAATTAAGCTTGTGTCAGAGATGGAAGATTCGCCCCCTTTTGTCTTTCTTTCTAAGCAGAAGTGCTTAGAACTAGATTGATTTAATTAATAAGTTCTTCTCTAAACTCATTCTCAAATCCAGTGCAGACTTTTCCCATACCCAGAGGCCTTTGGTCTATCCGTTGTTCCCCTATCTTGTCAGTCACCAAATCCCTTTCCAATTCATCCTCCTTTTTCCATTTTGACTTCCATCCATCTCATCACCTCCTTTCTCTCACGTCATTGCCATCTTCCATAAGCCTTTTTTTAAAGATGGTGCCATTCCACTACTCAAAATCTTTATTCAATAGGTCCCTATATCCTACAATATCTAATGTGAATTATTTTCTTGTTTTCTTGACCTAGAATTTGTCCACTCACAAGGAACACTTGGAAACTAATAGGTGAGCTGCTCACTCCCCTACAATCTTTTTCTATGGGGAATAGCAACCTATCATTACCTTACCCCTGATTTCTGCTCTCCTAGCAAGTCTTCTGGGATTTGGCTCCCCGTGTTGCAGCTTTGGAAAGTAAAGCCAGACAACCTGCAGAAACTCAGGATTGGCAACCCAGATGGCACCATCTGAAGAGGAAGTGTGCAGTAGTGAGGGAAAAAGTACTGTCTGAAGTGGAAGGACCTGGATTTGAACCTTGGCTCCAGCTGGTTGATCTTGGGCAAGTCATTTAATGTTTTACTTTTCCATTTATTGGGATTTCAGAACTGAAAAGAACCTTAGCAGTTATCTACCCCCAATGCATAGCCAGCTAAGTGGTACAGTGGATAGTGTGCGGTAAGACATAAACACAGCACACTTGAGGGTAGCTAGCACAGGTTCACTCTTAATTTGGTCAGACAGGAAAAACACTAGGAAGAGGTTAATAATCACTTTAGTTCTCTCAGAAGAGGTTGCTGATAAGGAGAGCACAAACTCCTATAGTGTTCCCTAATCACCCTTCTCACAGGGACCAGTGAGAAAGAGGGGCAACTAGCTCTATGTCTCCATGGGGTCAATAGAGATGGGCACAACTCGTGCTTCCCTTAAATCCCAGCCTCAATGGGGGCCAGCTGAGGCAAACACAGATTTCCCCTCCCCAAGCCTTCATGGGGGCCAATCAAGGCACATACAGTATTTGTGCACCTAACCCTAAGGGTTTCCCATTCACTGGTTGGTGACCACCTGTTTTATAGACCAACAGACAAAGAAGGCATACTGTCACAGTAGCCTCACAAGTTTACATCACTGTATCCCTGTATCCCATTGCACAGTTGCAGTGGATGTTTATGTTATTTACCATTATACAACTGTGCAAGTGTGGTGGAGATAACTGTGAGAACTCATATCTAGTACTTGGGAACTGGAAATTGCTATGGGTCCTGGGAAACTGAACAAAATTTCACTTTACACACACTAAAATCCACCTTACTTACACTAAAATTCACCTTACATACGTGTGCTCAGCCAGGAGTCAGGAAGACCTGAGTTCAAATCTTGCCTTACTACCTAGATTTACTGTCTGTGTGACCCTGGACCAGTCCCTTAATCCTATTTGCTTCAGTTTCCTTATCTGTTAAATGAACTGGAAAAGGAAATGGCAAACTACTCCAGTATCTTTGCCAAGAAATTCCCAAATGGGGCCATGAAGAGTTAGGCACAACTAAGAAATGACTGAACAAAACAACACAGAGCCAAAAATAACCATTCTGATACTGCAGTGTGTCCAAAGATCATCTACTTGTTGCTTACAACTCCCAATGAATGAGATTTTACTACCTCTCTAGACGACTCATTCCATTTTTGAATAACTTTAATTGTTAGGAAGATTTTTCCCCAGACATTAAGCCTCATTGTCTCTTTGAAACTTCTACCCACTGCTCTGGGACAAAACAGAATAAATAGTCTTTCAGTACTTGAGGACAGTGAACATAATCCCTTGACTCCGGGTTTAAATATCCTAAATTCCTTCTAACTATCCTTATAAACTCAAGGTCCTTCACCAATCTAGTTGTTATCCCCTCAAAGCTTTCTAGCTTATTAATGCACTTTCTAATGTGAGAAGGACCTATATAGCCATGTAACTATGTAACCATACAACTACATAACCTTTGGTTGTATGGCTCGGGTGTTATCTTCCATAAACCTGCACTGGAAGAAGACAGCACGTCACTATGTTGATTATTCAGCAAGGGTGCTTAGTTGGCTGAGTGTGATATTTGAGTTATACACCAGGTCATGCTCAACTTAAGTCACTAGCAGAGGTCTTATCAGTTATTGCTTTTGAGTATGCTTTGTGGTATAGTGCTTTTCTAAGAGGCTACAGCATCCCTGCTGGTCACAAAAGATCATTCATTGTGCAAACACCCATGTTGTTCCTCTCCACATACAGAGAAGTACATATGCAGCTAATAGGACAAACACTTTTGTTTAGAGACGTTGATATCCAACTATATTCTAGCCCTTCTCCCTTGTCCTGCCCAAATATTCAATAGACTGAATGGAAGGCCAAACATGCACACCCATGATTTGTGGAAAAGAATGGATAGAAGGGTCATAATCTCCCTAATTAAAGAACATGGACCACAAAACAGCCACCATCTCAAATTCACCAACCAGGAGATTCATAACGACAGGCAATTTCTGAAACCAGAAGTTCAAAAACCAAGGTCTAGGTAAGAACTAAAGAAAAAGTATAAAGTACTAACAGTATTACCTACTCTTTTTAACAACTTCTGCTCAAGACTCCAGGTGAACAGGAAGGGGTAGTCACCATCTCTAGCTGGAAACAGGAACTGTCTTTCTGGTCTCTCTTTTTATGGAGCATCTCCTTGGATGTAGGAGAAAAAAAATGAGAAATGGTTGCTGGGTAACAAAGCATCTCACTAAAATAAAATGAGGTTCCCAAAACTGAACACATTATTTCAGGTGTAGTCCTATCAGGGCAGAGGAACCTCCTTCCTGGAAGTTATGTCTCTGCCAACTCAAATCGAACTGGTCGTCCATTTCTCTCTCATAGGACCATATTCACATCCTACAGAATTTGTTGACTGATGAATAGGGAAAGGAAAAATAAGAAGGCTCAGTAGTTATATGCAAACATAGCGACACTTTACAAAGAAGGTTGGGCAGCAGTGAAGATAGACAGAAGGGAGGGAGAATTAAAGAAGTGTCTCATTTTAGAAGTAGAAAGGGAAGAGACATCCAAAGCTCATAAAACAGTGGAATATATTTCAGATACCAGGAAACATCTCAGAAACTGGCAAAACCTCATTGGGTTTTCCCCACTTTGTTCTCATCTTCTGAAGCAAGTCAGGGTTTATTTTCAGGTGAGTCAAGTTTACAGAAATTCTCATTTGATCAAAGGAAGTGAGTTGGGGTAGAAGAGGGCTAGAGAGTCCGTCAGCTGACAATAATTCTCAATTTCTATCTCCCTGCCCCTTTAGAAAACAGCATGGGCCCACTATGGTCTAGGATCACAACAAAGCTGCCCAAATGCTTTCTGGAATATGAAAAACCATAACCACTAACATTGACTGACTCCCCTTCTCTCTCTTCTTTGTTGTTTATTCACATTTCTTCTGCCCCACTCACATGAAAGACCCTTGAGACTCTGAGTTCTGCCTACTTCTCTCTCTACAATTCTTCCTTTCATGATCTCATCCATTCCCACATCTTTAATTACCACCTCTTTGCAGATAATTCCTAAATCGACATGTGCAACCCTAACCTCTCTTCAGAACTTGAGTCTCATATTTCCAGATGTTTGTTAGATATTTCCATTTGATGTCCTCCAATTCCGCATAACCAAAATAAACTCATCTTCTCTCCCAAACCTGACTTTTCCTTTAGTTTCTCTCTTTTGTAGATGGTGCCACTCTCCTCCCAGTCACCTAGACCCAACGCTCTGGAATTATCTTGGCCTTTCCTCTCTCCATATATCCCCTAATTCATTCAGTTGTCACTTATTACTTATCTCATTAATTTGGTATCATAAACATCCATAGCCTCCTTTGTCATTCCTTTTCAAACATCCTACTTTAAACCTTAATATCTTCTTGCCTAAAATACTGTATAGAGAGACTGAAGTCACTCTCCCAGAGAGAGGCCAGCTACATCTCCAGTTCTAGGAGTACTTCTGAGAATTTGGGAGTGTTTTTCTCTAACAGAATCATCTTAAACTACCATTCCAGTGCATTTCTCTCCACTGTTAGCCTTCAGTGAGTGAGCCCCAGCTCCATTTAACTTATCACTGCCAATCAACTTTTTACAAAGTGATAGGGCAAGAAGGGCACAAACACAGCCCCCACAAACACTCTCCTGTCTACCACCTCAGGGCCTACAGGGAGTAGGCTCAGATTTAAAGCAGCATTTATGGATTATTCATCCCAAGTTCACTTCCAAATGTGAAATAGCCCCTGGATATCTTCATCTCAGCTCCCTCCTGGGCTTAGTCTCTCAGGTCATTCTTTGGGCCCTCACTGTTAGGACAGCTGGCAGCAAACCTGGCATGGATTCTGCCCAAATCTCTCATGGATCACCATTCTGACTTTTTGAAGCTCATAGCCATTTCTAATACGCCTTCACCTAAGGCATGAAAGGACAGGTGCGAAGAGGCAAACAGTGGCCCTTATTCAGAGTTCACATGTTGCCTTTGGGTGGGGAAGGTCCAAGTCCAGAGAATTATGGGATGTCTCCTCAAGCAACAACAAAGAGGAAAAGAATGGAAGATTTGTTTGGACTAGTTAATATCTGCCAGGGTGTATTCTGGTTATATGTGGTTCCACAGTCAATCAGAATGGCTCTTCATCTCCATATTCCTAGTAGACTAGAACTAGACATTACAGAATGCCTTCTATGCTCCATTATGGGGAGCAAGATACTTCTATTACACATCATCATGCCTTTCCTAAAGCAGGCTAATCAGCCAAAAACTCTGCACTTGCTCACCATCTTGTAAGAGCCTCCAAACCAGCCTTCTTACCTCCAAGCCACTGTCCATATGATTTCCCAAAAGATCTTTCTTTTTTTATTAAATCTGTTCTTTTTTCAAAAAAATTTATTATTTATTTTTTACATGCATTTTTTTTAAAAGACTTGTGTTCCAAATTCTTTCCCTCCCTTCAACCCTTTGAGGAGGCAAACAATATGATGTGTGAAATCATGCAAAACATTTCCAAACTTGCCATGTTGCAAAAAAATAAGCAAGAAAAATAAAAATAATGAGAAAATATGCTTTGATTTTTGTTCAGAGTTCGTCCATTCTCTCTTTGGAGATAGCATTTTTAGTCCTGAGTTGTTCTGAATTATCTTAGATCATTGTCTTGATCAAGGTAGCTAAGTCTTTCGTTGCTGAACATTCTTGCCATGGGGCTGTTACTGCGTGTAACATTCTCCTGGTTCTGCTCACTTCACTTCACATCAGTTCCTGTATGTCTTCCCAGGTTTCTCTGAAGGCATCTCCCTTGACATTTCTTATAGCACAAAAGTATTCTAGTGAGATGTCTCTTCTAAAAGTAAAACAGTTAAGTAAAACTAATAATAAAAGTAATCTTTGTAATACCAAATTCTGATGTTTCTCCACTTTAAAAAAGTTTTCTCTGGCTAGTCACCCAATTTAATTCAATTCAGTAAAAATCTGTTAAGCAGCATTCATGCCTGGGGCAGCCAGGAAGCACCAAGAGTGCCAGACCTTGAGGCAGGATGACCTGAGTTCAAATCTGGCTCTGACACTGGAAGTCCGGAACAAGGCTGGGAAGGGAATGAAGGTCAGCCTGGGGCCCTTCTCAGAGTGGAAGTACCAGGAGAAACTCACTACTTGGAGAAGGGGGTCAGCTTTGTGGAAGAATATTCCAGGTTGAGAAAGCTATAAAGGGTGGTAAGATGGTCCAGGGCGAGGAGGTGACAAGTGCTGAGGGAAGTTCTGGGCTGAGACAGAGACAGAGACATGATTTTGAAGTCCAGGCTGACAGAATGAGGAAGCCCACTCCTCATTTATAAACAGCTCTAATTAATAGGAAAGTAGCAGAAATCTGCCTTCCTGGACTTTCCATCTGCTTCTCACTCCTGTGGCCAAGACAAATGAGCTCCATCTCTCAGATTAGAACCCTTCCTTAGCCCACACATCTTCAGTTCCCTTAGTTCATCACTATAAGAAGTAGTTTTAAGTCTATCCTGAAATTAGGTAGCCCAGTGGAAAGAGCACTGGGCTTGGAACCAGGAAGACTCATCTTCATGAGTTTAAATCCAGCCTTAGACACTTACTAGATGTGTGACCCTGGGCAAGTCACTTAACCCTGTTTGCATCAGTTTACTCATCTGTAAAATGAGAGAGAGAAGGAAATGACAAACCATTATAATATCTTTGCTAAAAACAAAAACCCAAATGGGATCACGAAGAGTCAAACAATTGAAACAACCGAACAGCAACAACAAGCACGTCAGTCTCCCCTTCTCTAGCATAGTACAATGCTCTTCCATGTACTTCTTAAAAGGTAGCACTCCAAACTGGACCCAATACATCAGATTCAGTCTGATCCGGGGCAAGGACATAAGGACTTTCACTCCCACCCTCATGTTCTAGAACACCAAGATAATAGAAGATTGATCCCACTTGAGTTGTGTTTGGTTTGGTTTGGGCTTGGGTCTGGCATGGCCCACTGCCATCTCATTTTAAACTGGCAGCACACTAATGCTCCACCCCCCCCAGGGTTTTTTATGTGACTTTCCCTGCCACCACGCCGTCCTTACATTATAGATGATTTCCTTGTTGAACCCACACATAGCACTTTACACTTACCCATTTTTGCATTTCATCTTATTAGATTCATCCCAATGTTCTAGTCTATCATCATCTTTCTACATGATAATTCTTCCATCTAAAATGAAAGGGAAGCCTTCACTCCCTTCTTGAAGTCTCTACTTCTTCTCTCCATCCTCCACACAGCTGCCAAACTAGCATTCCAAAAGCTCATATGTGTCATTTGCCTGTTCACGCACACTCTTAACTAATGTTTCCTATATGAGGAATTTCCATTTCTCATCTCCACACCTTTGTACTAGTTGTCTCTTCTACATGCAAGGCCTTCTCTGCTTACCCCTGCCACTTAAAATCAAAGAGAAGATCCAAATCAAGGTCTTCCTAACTTTCAAGGAAGTCACTATCACTTCTGCCTTGCTAGCTTTCCTAACTCTTTGTGTCATGATCCATCTTCTAATTCTCCATTTGGATACAGCTACCTTCTCTGAAATTACCCACACATAGAATCATCCTGGTTTGTGGGATTCACTTTCCTCGACCCTTTCTCCCCAGTGAGACCAAGGGCCATGTAACAGGTGGAGACAGGCACACCTAGAAAACAGTACTTTCTGGTCTCTACTTCTGCTTTGCCCCTGGTGACACTCATCTCCGGGTGAATCTGGACTTTTAGAAGACCCAAGTACTTTGTGAATGCCTGACCCTGCATGTGGAAAGCCAGCCAACTCAGAATTATGGCCTGCCAAAAGATTAGAAATGACATTTGTCAACCAGGAAGAGAAAAGGAAGAGAGTTTGACCTGCTTTCAGTCATGAGAAGAGAATGGATACCTCCAGGAGGCCCTTCCCCAAAGGCTAAGCTGGATCAGGGCATGAGAAACAGGAAAGTTCATTTAAAGCTGAGTAGGTACCGGAGGGCAATACCTTTGGTGGCGACTGCTTTGGATACTTGTTCACCTTTGTATTTGGGTGGGCCATGATCCTGGCCTCTCTGCTCCACTCAAAAAGCCTGAAGACAGGACTTCTGATTCCCCTGTCTAGACCATCCGGGGTCATCCCTACTCTTTTCTGGGGGCTCCGTTAAAGGACTTCAGACTTTGAAGTCAAAGGACCTAGATTTCAAAGGCTACTTCTGTTGTTAATTCCCTGAGTAACCTTGGAAAAGACAATCATCGTTTCTGGTTAAATCTATGGACATGTTTGAGTTCCATCTCTGCTGCTTTCTACCTGTGTAAACCCTGAGTAAGTCATTTAACCTTTCCTGTTAAATCTGTGTCAGATTCAAATCCTATCTTCGATGCTTGCTATCTGTGTGACTTTGAGAGTCACATTGTCTCTCTGAGCCTCAGTTTCCTCATCTGTAAAATGACTGAGGTGTAGACGGCATGACTAACTCTAGACTGCCATGAACCTGTGATCCCCCTTCTGCTTTCTCTTTGTCATCACTTCTTTCTAGAGCACCAATCTCCTGGACTTTAATGATTCCATTGCCCCCTGCCAGACTGAGCCATTGCCCTCTATCCCCCAGGGGACCTTCTCTGACTCCCAGCTCATGGGCTGAAACAGCAGACCTGCCTGGGGATCAGTGACTACATACTCATGGGGTTTAGAGACTGAAGGGACCTTAGGAATCACAAAATCTCACAGCCAGAAGGGCCCCAGCCCTCTAGTTCAATTTTATTTGACCAAGAATCCCCCTAACAACATTACAAACAAATGGTCACCTAAACCAACTTCCCCCTTTTATAGCAGTTGGAGAAGTGAAAGATTCACCTCAGCTCACATGGGTCCAAAGCTTCAGGAACAGGGTTGGAGCCCAGGTTCTCCCAGGACATACAGTGTGCCGAGTGTGACAGTTCCTCGTCCACACCTGTCACAGGACACTTGTGACTGGGCACCTGTCACCACAGCTGTTGGCTCAGCCTGCTTCCCAACTCTGCTATTGCTGAGTCATGGCCCAAGGAAATCCTTAGGAGAATTCAGGATTGATCTTACAAAACAATAAATCTATTGATAGACTATCCCAGGGTGGTAAAACCTTTGTTTTAAATGCCCAGGGGGAAAATATAGTCAAAGATATAAAGAGAGCAATTTTAAGTTTTTTAATACTGTGTGTGTGTGTGTGCAGCTTTGAACAAAGTTCTAGATAGCAAAAGTTAACTTATGTCATCCTTTTTTTGGTATCTTTAAATGTTTATGGGTGTTTAAGGATTTTTTTAAAGCTCATAGTAAACAAGAAAAATATTAATAACAATGGAACATCTAAAGTATCGATATGGCAACACTTCGTTATTATTGGGTGACAGGCAGGGGATGGAGAAAAAGGACACTTGGAACCTATTGCTTACTCATAACTCAGGCATCATAAGGAGAGATTACATTCAAATGTGTTGGAGAGAATGTATCTATAAAATATGACCAGAAACTCACATTTCTGAGATCTTTTGGGTTACAAAGGACCTTCTGTACCAGTAAACCTTCTAAGGAGGTATTATTCTAGTCAATATTTCCTACTTGTCATGGCCCAACCTATGACTATAGGTCTAATGACTAATCGTTAACTGACTCTTCTGGGGACAGTCGGTCCTGAGGCAATAATTCACTTCTGATGATTTCAGGGGATGAGAGAAGGAGGGAGAGAATCAGACACAGAGACAGGCAGAGAGAAAGAAATAAGCAGGCAGAAAAAAACAGAGATTGAGAGACAGAGAAAGGGGGAGAGGAAAAGGAAGCAAGGAAGGAAGGGGAAAGGATGGAAATAAAAGAAAAGGGAAGGAAAGAGAAAGGAAGAGAAGAGGAAGAAAGGAAAGAGAAGAGACGGGGGAAAGGAAAAGAAAAGTGAAAAGGGAAAGGGAAGGGACAGGAAAGGAAGGAAGAGAAGGGAAGACAAGGAAAAAGAAAATAGAAAGAAACAAGGGAAGGAAGGAAGGAAGGAAGGAAGGAAGGAAGGAAGGAAGGAAGGAAGGAAGGAAGGAAGATGACTTCAGCTATCTAGTCTAGTCTAAATATGCTTTTTTATATTAAGAAAATGAGGCCCTAAAAAGTAACAGATCTCCAAGATCATGCAAATAGTTAGAAACAAAATCAAGGTGTTCCAGTTCCCAGTCCAGTGGAATCTCTGTGCTGTCTGTCCCATCCCCTTCTCTTCAGGTAACATACTTTCTCACTTTTTCTCCATCTTTCTACACATTTGCTGAGACCTTTCTTGTCTCCCTCTCTCCCCTTCATTCAATGTGTGTGTGTGTGTGTGTGTGTGTGTGTGTGTGTGTTGGTGTTGAGGTAGGGTGGGGAGAATATTCCACTTTGCTTCAAAAGTTACAACCTTTCTGTCCTTTCCTAAACTTTGCACAAAAAGAGCCTTGTTTGTGAGCTGTCTGGAGAGGATTTGTGAATTAATGGAGCATTGTTCAATAAAGAATAAAAGCCAAACATAACATTTGTATTTTTATGTGAGGTATCTGCAGAAGGGTCAAGATATAGAAATTTCCCAAGTGCAGCCACAGGGGCATCTTGCTCAAGGAAACATGATTTCCTGGGCTCTGATTAGTAGAACAATAAATCAACAACTGAAGACAGCCCAGGAGCAAGATGGGTACTCTTGCCATTTCCCAAGATTTGACTGTAGCTAAGAACTTAGAGTCTTTCCAGCACCTGTTGGTCTAGAAAGTGGCTATCTCCCCTCCCAGGGATCCTAACTTTGCTAAATCTGGAAGAAGCAATCTGCCTCCTCAGAGAACCTAGTGATCAGCCTGGTGCTCTGAAGGACAAGTAGATTCCTAGTCACTTCCACCACACCATACCAGAGGCTTTTGACCTGGGAACTGAGAATTTTTTTTGTTTGTTTCAATAATTGTTTTTCAATATAATTGATTTCTTTTATAATCCTATGTATTTTATTTTATACATTTAAAAACTGCATTCTGAGAAGAGGTTCCAAGACTTCATCAGACTGCTAAAGAGATCCAGGACACACAAAACAGGTTAATAAGCCCTCCCTGGGCTCTCTATGCTCCACAGAAGTTAAGATATTTCACACGCAGAATATCTTTGTATATATTGTACACTTATTTATCTGAGTATATGGTGTTTCTCAACACCCCTCCCCTTCAATAGAATATGGGCCCCTTGAGGACAGGACTTTCATTTTTTTATTCCTCCCCTCCCCACAGAACTCTACCTGACACATAGTAGACGTTTATGCTGTTTATTAAACAAAATTAAATTCACAAATTCTGGGACTGGAAGGGACTTTAAAGGTCATCCAGTTGAACCCCCTCATTATATAGAAGAGGAAAAAGACCCAAAAGTTTCTAAGATTTGCTCAAGATCATGTGATTGTTGTCATATCATTGCTCATCCTTCCTTGGAAGAGGAACAATGACCCTGCGTAGGATGTATCTTGGCTTGTGTGCAAATTGGGTTTAAGTAAGCCAGAGATATGCAAAGTCAGCCCTCAGAGCCCAGTGGCAAGACAAAAGTCAAGATGACTGGAGGTGTCCGGGGATGCAGTGGGAGACCTTGGCCTTTTCAAACTAAGGTCTTTCCCAGGTCTGTTTTTCTGAGGCAACACCCATTCAGTGTTCAGGGCTAGGTAAGAACTGAGGCAAAAGATGGCATAGTTTGCCTTCACAAAAGAATCCATCTGGGAGGGGAAGACCCTTGGAATTTCTCTCAAGGTCATGTGACACCCAAATGGCATGGTGGGATTTGAGCCTAAGTCTTCTAAAAATAAATCCATTCCTCTTTTTCCTGTGCTCAACTGCCTGAATTTTGTCAGGGGGAACTAGGCCGGTTTAGCCTGGAGCAGGAGAGAATTAGAGGAATTATCATCACTGTCCTCAAGTATTTTAAAGGGTTGTCATGTGAAAGAATGATGAGGTTCTGTTTGGTCCCAGAGGAAGAAAACTGTCTATTTCAACTCATAGTATTGTAGTAAATAATAATATTATAGTACAACACATGGGAAAGACCTTTACATCAGTGACTGTCATATGTTACACTTGAATGGAAATATCCTTCCTGAAAATCCATCATGATTACCAGGGAAATGACTCAGGATACACACTTGATTGAGGGGTGGGTGAGCAATATTTGCTTCCTCCAAGAAGATGAGCGCAATGAGTCCATAAATGCATTTGGATCATGTCCATGTCTCCACTATTCATCAGCAATGACCAGGGTCAGAGTGGACTATAGGAAAAAATAGCCCAGCTTGATTTCGGAACTTATTGTATACTGAAGGGTTAGGAGGGTAA
This sequence comes from Potorous gilbertii, assembly GCA_028658325.1. Lineage (NCBI taxonomy): Eukaryota > Metazoa > Chordata > Mammalia > Diprotodontia > Potoroidae > Potorous > Potorous gilbertii. Next base: position 105,040,184 of record CM053769.1, read on the forward strand.
GGATCAAGGAAATTATCTTTTCCAGAGATGTTTTATTCATTCCTCACATGTACACTCCGATCATGATGGGGAGAATTGGCACAAAGGGGTAGTGGCTAGAATTTTGGCACTGATGACAATGACCAACAATTGACTAATGTTTTATTGTTTTGTTAATCAAACATTTGAGCAACACTCTAAGAGTGTAAAAGTTGCCAATCCATATAATAAAAGTTTTCTCCCATGGGAGGAATGAAATCACAAGTTTATTACCCATTCCTGTCCCTACTGGGTCAGTTGTATGAATACCTATTTCTCAGAAGGAAGGAAGAGACCTAGAATTTTTTTCTTTGTTCCTGAGTCATGACCTTCTTAATATGCTTTCAAGAGTCATATAGGGTGGGATTCTGGCTTCAGTCTCTAAAACTTAATATCCACCACATCTCCATTCAGCTGAGTATCACAGACTGGTTGTGGAGGTAGTGTGGGAAATTTGGAAGAGTTGCACTTGGAATCAAGAAGTTGAGTTCAAATATGGTTTCAGACACTTAGTAGCTGTATGACCCTGGAAAAGTCCCTAACCTCTCAGTTTGTTTCTGGATCTGCAAAATGGGAATAATGGTATCATCTACTTTTATTTGTTTTTGTAAGGATTAGTGAGGTCTTATTTGTAAAGTGATTTACAAATCTTAAAATGTTCTCTAAGTGCTAGCCATCAGTAATTATTAATAATAAACGTCAACTGAGTCATCAAAATCCCCTTGGGGTGAGGGACTTTTGTCTTTCTTTTTATATTTCCACAAGACTATATGAACAGTTACAAGCATATAATAAGTCCCTAACAAGTGATTCTTGGTAGATATCAGTCACTCTGCTAGGTATCAGGAGTCCTAAGACAAAAACAAAACAGCCCCCCTCCACAAGTTTATTTTTATGAGATCTCTTCTGTATTTGTGATAGAATCAAAGCACATAAAAAGTGACTTTCTCAGGGTCTCACAGCTAATAAGCCAAAGGCAGGATTTTCACCCAGCTCTTTCAGACTTGGAGCTCAACCATAGCTCTACTATACCACACTGTCCCAAAGACCAGAGAACCTACTATAAAATGGAAGCACATGAGACATATGAGTGACTCCAAGGAAATTAGCTCTGTTAGTGTTCCTTAGGAGTGGGGCGTCCAGTGAGGATCTGTTGAACAGTGAACTTTGAGCAATATTAGAAATGGAGGATGGACCATCCAAAAGGTATTGAGGTTTATAAAAAAGAGCAAAGAAACTTTCCAGAGATGGGGATCTGAATTCTCTTTGAAAGACAGATGAGTCATGTGCAAGAGAGACCAAAATAACCCTTAGCTCTTGGGGGCAAAACTGGGATGAAGAATGTATATGAGAAGAAAGTTGATTTCAGTGCCACCTACCAATAAGGCCCTTAATAAATGCTTGTTGATGGTCGATGGATGGATCTCTGAGAGTTAAAGAATTTGTCCATGGGATGGATTGCTTCAGTGGTGTGTGATATCCTCACCTCTGCAGGATCATTAGATTGAAAGCTGGAAAGGGTCTTTGTGGTCAATGAGTCTAACCTTCTCATCTTACAAATGAGAAAACTGACACCCCGAGAGATTAAGTGACTTGCCCAGGATCACACAAATAGTGAGTGTCTGAAGCAAGATTCAGACCATGCTCTTCCTGATTCTAAGTCCAGGACTCAGTCAGAACACCATTCTTCTTTTCTCCATGCCAAGTCTGATTGACCACTTGTAATAGACACTGTTTAAAGGCTTCCTGCTAAGATGAATTCCAATTTTAAAATTCTCTGGGTCTCTCTAAAGTGAAAAGCATAGAAATGGGTGAGAGAAGACAGAGATAGGGACAGTATTTGTCACTGACAATCTTTGCCTGGAGTTGGAAAGTGATGTTTGCCTGGATTAATTCATGATTACCTTTTCCATGCTTCATTGACTGCTCTGCTTCCTAGATCTTGCTCCCCTCTCCCCCTTGAGCAATCCATTCAACAAATATACTTATTAATGTATGTCTTACAGATGCCACATGGTTTGGGAGTAGCATAGTAATACATCAACTCTGTCAGAGGAGCCAAGATAAATGGCCATTGCCTGTGGGATGAAACAGGGAGAATTCTACTCAATAGGAAACTGACAAGAATAACTATAGCAACACATAGATCAATAAACATTTATTAAGCGCCTACTGTGTGCCAGGTGCTGTGCTAAGCATACTTACATAGCTCTTTAAGGTTTGCAAAGCACTATAGGTATTATATATATTTATATATATGTATATCACACACATATGCACGTGTGTATATGTATCTATTATTCTATTTTACTCTGACAATACCTGCTATTTTTGTATTTATTATTTCTATGATATTAATTTATTATGGAACAGTGAATCAAAAGGAATTGCCAGGCTGTCACATGGTGATGACATGATCAGTCTATTTGATACAGACTCCCTAACTTTAGAACCACCCAATCTTGGAACTGGGGAATCATCTAACCCAACCATCACCCAGAAACAATCTTGTATGAAAATATCCTGCAAAAGAGGTCAGTAAGCCTTGACTTTAAGACTTTGAGACTACTGCTAAGCATAGAATTCTACTTGGAGATAATTCCCTTTGTTAAGAAGGATTTTTTCCCTTAAAACTTAAGACTGTACATTCCATCCATTGTTCCTGGTTCTGATCTGTAGGTCCAAGCAGAACAAGGCTTCCATGGGTCAAGTTTCCAAAGACTTTATTGTTCTCATGTCCCCATAGACACCAGTACTGCAATAAATTTTGTGTTCTCCTGGCTGAACATCTTCTGTCCTTTCAACTAATGTTCACTGATCATGTCATGCCCCATTCCCCACTTCAATAAACTCCATCCTCCTGTTGCCTTTAGGATGATAAACTCCTCTATTTGGTCTTTAAACTTCTTCCTGGCATGGACTCTTCCTATCTTTTCTACATTTGTAAGCATCATCTCCCTCCCTTCCATTCACTCTACAATCCAATCATACTGGTCCGTTTGTTGTCTTGCACTCACAGCATTCCATCTCTGTGGCCTTACACTGACCAAACCCTGTGTCTGGAATATTCTCCCTCCTTGCCTCCAACTCACAGATTCCGTCACTTTCTTCAAAATTCACCTTTGGCAGCAGGCCTCTATAGTTCCCATAAGCTGGTACAGCCTTCCCTTCTGAGACTACCTTGTATCTGCTTTGTGTGTATCTTGTGTGTGTGAACTCCTTGAGGGCAAGTATTATTTTGGCTTTCTTTGTTTCTCAATGCCTAAGAAATAATAAACATTAAAGAAATACTTGTTGGCTGACTTTGATTTGGTCTCACCCTCATTGTCACCCCATCTGGATGCACACCAGCTTGTCTAGATACTTCTTAAAAGGTGATATCGAAAACTGAATATAGTGCTCCAAAAGGCAGAATGGGCTACACTCATCCCCTCCCTGAAAAGACGTCTTTACTATGATTCCCTGATAAGCAGTTAACACTGCATTAACCCCACCATCTCTCTCATCTTTAATCTCTTACAGCCATTGGCTCCTACCTCAGTGCCCACAAACACACTCAAAACTCATGCAGCCTCAAAAATTACTCTTCATCCTTCCATCCCTGTTTGCTATCATCCTTTATCTCTTCCTTTGGCTAAACCCCTTAGGTAATACATGTACCTTTCATACCTCCACTTCGTGTTCTGTCACTCCTTCAAACTTTTTGCAATATGCCATTCAACCTCATCATTTGACTAGAGCTGTTTTCTCCAAGATCATTTTTTCACTTTAAAAATATCTCTTTAAAAAAACAAAAAGGAAAAGGACCTATAATGCACAAAAATATTTATAACAGCTCTTTATTGGGGGCAAAGAATTGGAAATTGGGGAATGATTGAACAAATTGTGGCATGTGATTATGTTAGAATACTGTTGTGCTATAAGAAATGATGAGTAGGATCCTCTCGGAAAAACCTGGAAAGATTTATATGAGCTCATGCAAAGTGAAACATGCTATGTACAAAGTAACAGGAATATTGTGAAACGATCGGCTGTGAGTGACTTAGCTATTCTCAGCAATAAAATTATCCAAGACAACTCTTAAGGACTTATCAAAAGTGTTAACCATCCCCAGAGAAAGAACTAATGGTGTCTGAACAGAGATTGAAGTGTACTTTATTTAATTTCATTTTTCTTGAGGGGTTTTTTTGGTGGGGGGAGGCTATGGTCTGTGTTTTCTTTCACAACATGACTCTTTTGGAAATGTCTTGTATATCGAATTGCTTGCCTTCTCAATGGGGAGGGGAGGGAGGAAAGGAGAGAATATGGAACTCAAAGTTTTAAAAATGAATATTAAAAGTTGTTTTCACATGTAACTGGGGAGAAAGAAAATGCTAATTTTTTAGAAAAAATACATCTTTTTTAAGAAGAAATCATTTTGTTCAGTTGTCACTTACTTATTTTCTCTTTCTCTTGCTTTCTAGCTCCATAATCTAAAAGAGAAAATGAAACCTTTGTAACAAATATGCATAGTGAAGCAAAAGAAATTCCCAGGCTGGTCAGGTCTAAAAGCAACGATGTATCACTCTGCACCTGGAGCCCATCAATTATTTCTCTCTGAGGACGTGGGTAGCATGTCTCATCATTAGTGCTCCGGAACATGACTCGTGATGTTTTTGACTAGAGTTCTGAAAATTTTTAACATTGTTTCTTTTTATAATGTTGTTGTTATTATGCAAATTGTTCCCCCTTCTGAATGATGACACTGTAAAATCACTTCTCTTCCTGGACATCTTTTACCTCGATCAAGACACTGTTCCCTTTTGGTTCTCCTTATACCTATCTGACTTCTATCTTTGCATAAATTTTATGCATTTCATTCCCATTAATATTAGGTTTCTCTAAGGCTCTTCTCTTTTTTCCTTCATACTATCTGATAGGATCTGCAAAGACCTTGGCCTAAAGGGCCCAACACCTCCCAGTACATCCTGGGTCATCTCCAGTGATCTTGATGAATATCTGGTCATTGGATTCAGATGACTCCGGAGGAGAAGTGAGGCTGGTGACCTGCACAGCCCTCTCTCACTCAAAACAAAGTCAAGTGCAAGTTGCTATCATTTTTCTGATGGTATGGTCTTCTTTGGCAATGAAGGACAGACACAATCATACTATCTCACTTGGGAATCTCCTCAGTTCCCATGTGTTCAGTTATCATATCTTTATATCTAATGAATGATACATATATATATAGTAAAGCTATGTATAGTAAAATATGTATATATATGTATACATATAGTAAAATATATAGTAAATTATGTATGAAGATATATTAAAGATAAAGATTGCTACAATTTAAAGGCAGAGTAGATATATCAGATAGACAAATAGGTAGATAGATGATGGATGGATAGATAGGTAGATGGATAGATGGAGAGAGAAAAAGAGAGATCTTTGGCACTACAGTTGCATGTCATCATATGTCTTTGGATATTGTGTACTAGTTGTACTCTCAGCATCTCAAACTCAACATATAAAAAACAAACATCATTATCTGTCCCCTCCGCCCTCTTCTAAACTTCCCTCTTTCTGTTGAGACCACTACCAGCCTCATCACTTCTATGTACTCTTAAGTTTTCACTCTCACTAATATCACATATTCATTCCATTACCAAGTCTTGTCATATCACAAGATATATCGTATGTGCCTCCGTCTCTGTCCTAACATGGCCACCCTAATGGAAAACCTCATCACCTTTCTCCTGGATTATTAACGTAGTCTTCTATTTATTGTCCTTGATTCTATTTTCCTCCAATTTCAATCTGTCCTCCACTCAGCTTCCATAGTAATTTTTCTAAAACTGAACTCTGATGATGCCTCACACACACACACACACACACACACACACGCACACACGCGCACGCACGCACATGCACACGCACACGCACGCACACACATACATCTACTCAGTAAGACAATTAGGACCAAATGTAAAGTCTTCTGGCATTTAAAGCTCTTCCTAGCCTACCCCTTTCCCCCATCTCCAGACTTCTTACATTCTACATGCACACACTATGATCCAGTCACATCAGGCTCTTCCTGTCATCTCACTCCAGCTCTGCCTTTTGGCTTTCCTGGCTTCCTCCATATCACCCTCCTCCTCATTATTTATAAGATCAAATAGGAACTTCTATGTTTGACTTTGAAAGCCCTTCATAACCTGGTCCTCTTTTAGCTTTATAACTGCCTTGAAGCTTACTTGCTCCAAGCTTTCCTCTACCCAGTTGTTCTGGTCTTCCCATTTTCAGGACACAGTGCTAAAAAAGGTATGAATTTGACAAGGCAGAAGTATTGAGGTAGAGCATTCATGGAACAAGGTGTGGAGATGGGAAATGGGAAGCTGCATTTGAAGAAAAGTTAATGGGCCATTTTGACTGGAACCAAAAAGTTCATGAAGGAGAAATGTAAAATTTCTGAAGAGTCAATGGGAGATGGGAAGGTGGCAAGAGAACAAATGAGACCACACATTCACTCCTACAGCATAATGTCTCCTCAGAAAGGCAGTGGAGTTTTGCAGGAGCTGTGTCTGCAACCCAGACCAGGAGTTGAGTATCTCTCTCCCTAAGACAGAACCTCCAGGCCTCCTACCTTCCTCTCCTTCCATGTCTAAGTGGTAAGATTTCATTTCAGCTCAGTTTACAGTGACTGTGAAGAGGCTCATGGGGATGTGGTACACCCAACTCTAACCAGGAGACAGCTGTACAAACTGCTGGGCATGGACCCCAGGGAAATACCAGTGTTCCAAGCTTCTGAGAGAGAGCCAGGAAGCCCTTTGATCAACCCCAGGAAACCAACACCCAACCCTCTCCAAAGTCACACTCTCTTAAGAATTCCTGAGTGCAAATTCGTCCCCAAAACCCTCCTACTGAGATGTTTTGGCTAAATGGAAGAAGGCAAGAAATAACTCTCACCCAGAAGCAATCAGGATGGGGACACATGGGTGTGGGCCGACATAGAAGCCAAGGTAATCTACACATTGGCCTTGCCCAAGGGTGTTTGCTCAGGTGCGGGGGAGGGAGAGGCTGTGCCAAGCATGTAGCTTCCAAAGGGGACTTCCTCTTTGGCCCGCCTGGGGCCATATCCAGGGTGGACATGGAGGAGTGGTAGAGGGTGAGCTGAGACTGGGCACCAGTAATGGCTGATTGTACATTGAGTTGTCCTTCCTTAATGACTTGTTTTCCCCAACTTTGAATTTTTTTTTCATTTCCTAGTTTGGCCACATTTGCTCTGCAGAGAATTCCACCTCAGAAATGAGTATCCAGGATGGTTTTTGTCTTCATTTATACATATTTTTTGGACCCAGTGAACCAGGCCTAGCCCTTCTGTGATCCAACTTTTTGGGGATGCGCAGTGGAGGTCAATGGCTGGACAAGATGGGTAGCTCTGTAATTCTATGATGTATTTAGTCATGGTGGCTTTGGGGTTAAGAAGACTTGAGTTCCCATCTTGTCTCAGGCATTTATCCTTTCAGCTTCAGTTGCCTCATATGTAAAATGGGAGTAATACCAGTAACCTATCTCCAAGGGTTTTGTTGGGATCAAATGAGATCATCCCTGTAAAGTGTTTTGCAAATCTTATACTACCATATAAAGGCTAGGTATTATTATTGGGAGAAGAGAGGACTTCCTAAGACCATGACAGCCATCAGGCCATCAGTCAATAGCATTTATTAAGCACTTACTGTGTCAGGAGGGCAGCTGGGTGGTACAGTAGATAGAACACTGACCTGGGAATCAGGAAGACATCTCCCTGAGTTCAAATCCAGCCTCAGACACTTCCTGGCTATGTGACCCTGGGCAAGTCACTTTATCCCATTTGCCTCAGTCTCTTCATCTGTAAAATGAGCTGGAGAAGGATATGTATGGTAGACCAATCCAGTATCTCTGCCAGGAAAACCCCAAACAGGGTCACAAAGGGTCAGACACAATTGACTGGATAACAGAAATGTCACATACTGTGCTAAATGCTGGGCAGGTGGGAAAAGGATCCAATTTATTCTCCTTGACTGCTCAGTAAGTGGGAAGAAAGTTGTTCTTCTAACCAGAAAGTCTTAGGTTCAGTTACTCTCTGATTCATCCTAGCTGTTTGACCTCAGCATTGTGTTTGGGCAAATTTCTAAGCCTCCAAGTAGCCGTTAAGGTGCCAACTTGTCTCAAGCTCCCCTTCCCCACACCCCACCTTGTATGGTCTTGTCTCCTACTCAGCCCCAAGAGCAGTAAGTAGACATTGCAGAGAAGCAAACTTTGGCTTAATGTAAAGGAAAATTTCCTAAAGAATTCAAGTTTTCAACAAAAGAAAGAGCTCAAGCTCTCCCAAAGTGGAGCAGATTCCCTTGGGACTGGGTGAATTCACCCTCACTTGCTAAGAGCTGAATGACCACTTGTTGGGGGCACAGTAGAGGGGATAAGGGGATACCTGTTCAAGCAAGGGTTGGACTCTGTGGCTAATAAGGCCCCTTCCAACTCAGAGATTTTGTGACTCTTGAGGGTTTGTGTGATCAGCATCATACAGAAAAGGCTTTGTCCAAAGCGTCAGACAATGAATCTGTGATTGAGAGGATAAAGAGCTGGCTCATTGCTCATACAGGAGGTTACGGCAGCTGAAATTAAAATCTTCTTCCCATCTCTGAGCTGCTTTTTACTTTTAATCAATTATAGCAATAAGCCCTTAAACTGTTCCCAATAATTTCTTTCTCTGACTTCATCACCAAAACCAAATCTGTTGTGTATAATTTATTAGGAAATGAGCCTGTTGTGATTTCTTTGGATGGGGTGGAGAAAGGATTGGGAGGATCCCAGTGGAAGAGAGCTGAATTATAACAACAAGGGTAGAGGATATTTATATACAGGCAGCTGAAGGGTATACTTCTGTGCTGGACACAGAATCAGGAAGACCTGAGTTCAAATCCTGTCTCAGCCCTTTATGAGCTGTGTGGCCCTGAGTAAATCACTTAACCACTCTTCTTGTTGCCCCATCTGTAAAATGCGATGGCTGGACTCAGTGGTCTCTAAGGTCTCTTCTGCATCTAAAACTGTGACTTTATGGTTGTAATGAAAATAATGGCAATGGAAGACTGCTGAACTTAGAGTTGGGAAGCCCTGAGTTCAGATCTTGCCTCAGACACTTAGTAGTTGAGCAAGCACTTCTCTCAGCTCCATTTTCTCATTTATAAAATGGAAATAAAAGCATGTCCTTAACATAGTTGTTGTGAATCTCAGATTAGAGGGATAATATGTCTAAAGTGCTTTGCAAATTGTACAAAATGAGTAATATGGAAATGGTTTACAAAATTCCACTTGTGTAAAGTTATATGTGATTGCTTACCATCTTAGGGAGGTGGAAGGGAAGGGAGAGAGGAAGAGAATATGGAACTTAAACTTTTAAATAAAAATGTTAAAAAAAAACTTTTAAAGATGCTATAGAAATGTTGACTATTATTACTATATAGTTCTTTGGCCAATGACTAAATTCAACCAGCACGCATTAAACACCCACTGTACCCAACACACTGTGCTAAGAATTAGGGGGAAAGGAACCAAAATGAATGATAGAGTACTGGCCCTGAAACCCAGACGTTCAAATCAGATCTCACACACTTACTAGCTGTGTGACCCTGGGCAAGTCATGAACAGCCTTTATCTTAGAGGATCTTGGATTCTATAGGTATGGCACAATACCTGATTGTGACCAGGTACCCTGTGATCAAGGATCTATGTCAGAGAGGGAACTGCAGTTCCCAGGTGGATTGAATTAGATCATTTCTATCATCCCTCCTGCCTCTGATGGCCTCTATGATACACTTTCTGAGTAGGCAAAACCCAATTCACTGAGTAGATCCCTAATCAGATTCTTACGATAGACAGCTCAGGCTCCTTGGTCTTTAAAAAGGAAATTTCAACTTCATAATTCTTAACAATTTTATATTGATTCAGCATTTGTAATGTTTTCTGGGCCTCTTGATACTCAAGATGAAAAATTTAGTAGGAAGTAGGGCAAGGCAACCCTATGAATTAAAGAGAGCAGAAGTTATTCTCACCATTTCACAGATGAAAAGACTGAGACTCATTTGAAGGAAACTGTCCTAGTTTATTTACAGAAATTAGTGACAGGACTATGGCTCAAATTAGGTCAATGCTAACACAACAGTTGTCCAGGAAAACCGATTTCCTGGGGAGGGGTGTCCCAGTGGAAGGAGCTTCTATCCAGAGTTCCCTGGCATTTTACCCACTTAGATGTTTTATCCAAGTGGAGCTGAATTCCTTTACACTTGGGACAAAAGGGGAGGACTTAGCCTTAAGTGGTGGAGACTTGCCTTATTTCTCCATATAAAGCACCCCTCCTTGCCTCTCACCAGTTTTCTCATCTTGATAAAAAAAAAAAGGGCGGGGGCAGAGAGACACAGAGATCTGGTCAGGGGCAGAGCTGAAGGGAAAACTGTCCATTCACTGATTGAAGGATCCTTTTGTTCCTGCGCCTTTCATTGATTCCTCCTATTTGTGTATTCTGCCCAGCCTCCGTATCACCTGGACAGAGGAGCAGGTAAGCCAAGGATGAGGAGGGGCTGGCATTCTTCATTTCTTCTCTCCTGTAAGTTCTGTGGTGACATGGACCATTTCTCTTTGTATCTCAGTGCCTAACATAGTATCTGGCACATAGTAGGCATTTAATGAATGCTCGCGGGTTGATTGAATTGATAATCAATTCCTTAATAGATAAGTAGGCAAATGACAAAAAGGGGCAGTTCTTAACTACTAAATGTGCGTCATCAAAAGCCTGATTTTAAAAATGTCCAGTAGTGAGGGAAATGCAAGTATTCTTCTTCAGGGAGTTACAATCAGGAGATGTTGGTTAAAATCTCTCCTGGATCATTCCTCCCTTTGTTAGACCTTGGGTCAATCAACAAACCCGGATTAAGTGCCTACTGTGTGCTAGGTATTGTGATAGATACTGGTGGTAAAGACTATCACCCTGCTATCAAGGGGCTTGTATTCTAAGTGGACAGAAAATCAGTACATAAGTATATACAAAATAAATCTGAGCTAAGTTTTTAGGAGGAAGCCACTGACAGTCACAGAGCTATCAAACTCATGGAGAGGATCCCAGACAAACCCCAAAACTCTTGAATGCAGATAAGTGAGATTAAAATGTAATTGGGAAATATTTAACAAAATAAATAAAAATACAACGTAACATAAATAATATTTGTCTGTGGCTATCAAAGTCTTCATGTACCCATTTCTATTGTTTGACACCCCTGCTTTAAAGTATCAAGAAAGGCCTCAAGAACAAGGGAGCCTTAGGATCAGTCACTTAACCACTCACAGTTTCATCTGCCTAAAGGAGATAATTGTATTTGCTTTACTTACCTCATAGGGGTATACTAATGGAAAGTTGTTTTATGAACTTTGAAAGTACCATATAAATGTGAATTTTATTGTTAATAATAGCAAGATATGGATATATATATATATATATATATATATATATATATATATATATATATATGTCTGTTTCCCCAGTGTTCTCTGAGGGCACAGCCCATTTCATTTTGTCTTTGTATCTTCAGCACCCAGTAGATAGTAGTGCTGGCATATAGATGCTTAATAAATGCTTGTGACTTTATTAAATTGATATGTATGCACAAGAACAAAAATCATTTCCCAACAGATAAATGGTCATAGGATAAAAAGAGACAACTTCAGATAAAGAAATGTACTCTTATCAAGAGGCATATTTTTTTAAATACCCAGTTGCGAGAGAAATGCAAATTAAAACAACCCTGATTTCCCATCCAATTGGCAAAAATTACAAGAAAGGGAAATGACCACTTTTAGAGGAGCCAAGGGAGAACAGGTACCTATTACACTATGGGTGCAGATGGGATAAGATTTAGCCATTCTGTACTTCAATTTGGAAGCCTACCCCCCCAAGGCACTAAACTGTACATACTTCTGGGCATATACCTCAAAACATGTACAACATATATATATATATATATATATATATATACACTTAAATATTTTTGTCTATGTAGAGGTATAAAATATGAGATTTTATAGCTCCATATAAACAAAAATGTTCTTAGCAGCAGAGAAGACTTGTATGTGTGTAGAGTAGAGTACACTTAACCATAAGAAATGAGGACTGTCAAAGTCACATGAGAATTGGTTGAAAGCAGCCATATGTTGGGGGGACATGATAACTAGCCTTAGGTATTTCAAGGGCTGTCAGGAGGAGGGGTGAGGCTTGTTTGATTTGGCCCCAAAGGTCATAATTAAGAGCAATGAGTCAAAGTTGAAAAGAGGAGAGTTTATTCTTAATGCCAGAGAAAAATTCCAAATAATTAGAGCTGTTCAAAAGGGGATGGGTGGCCTCAAGGTATGGTGGGTTCCCTTTTCTTGGAAATCTCCAAGAAGAGGCTGGGCGCACACATGTCTGGTGTGTTCAAGTGAAGATGCCTTGAAGATTCTTTCAACTCTAAAATCCTACAGTTCTGTGATGGTTTGTGTGCCCGTGTGTGTGTATGTGTGTGTGTGTGTGTGTGTGTGTGTGTGTGTGTGTGTGTGTGTGAATTCAGAGGAATTTGAATAGCCTTGGATGAACTGATGCAAAACAAAATAAGCAGAAACAGAAGAACTCTTTATATCATGATCAAAACAATATAAAGGAAAACAATCTTGGAAAGATTTCAGCGCTCTACAGAGAGGGTAGAATATAGGTGAAGAATGTGTCTTAATTTCCAAATATGGTTAACATATTGACTTACTTTGCTTGGCTGAATTCTCAAAGGAGAATTCCATTGGGTAGGATAAGGCAGGAGTCAGGAGAGTAGCCATGTTCAAGAATCAGGAAAAGCCATTTTGGACATGTCAGATGTGTAAAAAGGCATTGATATAAGATTTAAAGAAAGAAAGGGCATTTGAATTTCAAATTTGTGTTCAAATACCTCCTCTAACACTATATATGTGATAATGGGTAAGTCACTTCAAACCAGATGAGATCTTAGAGGCTAATAAACCCATCTCCCTTATTTTATAAATGTAGAAACTGAAGCCTAGGGAGATGAGGCTCATTTGAACTTGAATCATCAGACCCCCAGTTCCCACTGTCCGGTAGCATGCTGCCTCTAACTTCATCTCTCTAAGTCTGCTTTTTTTATATAAAATAAGAATATTGCTATTTGTACACCATCTCTTGCTTGGCTACAGTGAAGAAAGAGCTTTGCAAAGCTTAAGCTCTTATAAAATTATGTATTATAGTTATTTTTATTATTCTTTCCCAATAGGTTCACTTTGGTTATTTCAACATTACTGGGACATGCCATTGACTGGGGCCATTTTCTTGGGGGACAAGTCTGGCCCCTGAGCTATGAGAACCTGGCTTCTCCCCAGTTGTCTCACCAAGGGATGGGAACAGGAGCAATAGCCAACTCTTGGCCTCAGGCCAGCCACTTTATGACTTATTAGTTTATTTTTTATAGAACCTTCAGCCCAGTAAGGAGTCTTCCTTTAATTATAAGCAGGAATGCTAAAGGCACGAGGGGAAATGGGGCTGTGTCAGAGCCAGAGAACTATGTGTTCAGTGATTACACTCAGGCCCTTATCAAAGCAGACACCACGTTCAGGCCAAGCCAATATTGATCCAGAGGCTAGAGGCACATATAATGGGGGAAGAGAAGTGAGACCTGCTGTGTTGAGATCAGGGTAATACGATAGAATTGGAATCACGGCCAGGAAGATGCTGTACCCTTTTTTTCTTTAATTTTGGGCTAAGTGCAAGTCCTGTGCACAGCAGTAGGGGGGTTGTATTCCAGAGTTCCCAAAGATCATATAATTAATGCTTGTAGGCAGCCTCAGAGACTAGCTATGTGACCCTGGGCAAATCACTTAACCATGTTTGCCTCATCTGTCAAATGATCTGGAGAAGGAAATGACAAACTGATAGGGTACTTGGGTGCTTGTGCTTGGACCCCAATTCCAAAATCACAGTTCTCCCTAGCTTCAAAATACTATCCCTGAGAGTCCTCTCCCAAGCCCGAGGACACTATGCCTAGCAATAACTCATGAGCAGACACCCATAAGACAAACTATCTGTGCCTATCACAAGAACAAGCTGACTTCTAAAGAAATTCTCTTACAAAAATAAGACTATTTTGTAACCGCAGAATTATCATATATTGATTCCCAAGTTATCATATTCAATACAGAGGTCAAGCCATAGATATCAATTCTCAAAGTTATCTTGCTACAGATATAACAGACAAAAAACAAATACACCCCTGAGAAAACCCTTCCCCTGGTTTCCAGTAGTGAATGACACCTGTGACCAAGGTTGTAAGCTATCACCTAATTATTACATCTGCCAGATGGTCCACTACTTTTCCAGATAAGCTTTAGCATCATTCCTGTTAAGTTTCAAGTTCCTTAGGGAATGCAAGTTCCCCAAGGAGCTCTGCCTGCCATATTGGTGTTACAATAAACCTTTGCCACCTTGACTTAAAGAATACTTGAGTCCGTGAATTCATTCCAGATGACCCTCCCCTGTACTTTGGTCCTTGAGAGGACCCTGAAACCATAAAATTGCATCAAAATCACTCTAGTACCTTTTCAAAGAAGACCCAAAATGGGGTCATGAAGAGTTAGACATTCTCCCTCCTTTGCTCCTCCTACTAACTTCTCTGGCTTCCTGTAAGTTCTAGTTAAAATCCCACCTTCTACAGGAAGCCTTCTCCAATCTCTCTTAATTCCAATGCTTTCCTTCTGACAATTATTTCCTATTTATACTGTCTATAGTCTACTTTGTAGTTTTCTGCTTGCATGTTGTCACTTCATTCAACTGTAATGTCTTTGAGGGCAAGGACTATCTTTTGCCTCCTTTTGTATCCTCAGCTCTTAGCTCAGTGCCTGGCGCATAGTGAGCAGTCAATAAATGTTGATTGATTGATTGAAGAAGAAAAATAAATATATAACACTTTAAAGATTGCAAAGTGTTTTATATGACATTTCATTTAGCCCTCACAATAATCCTGAGAAGTAGGCACTACTATTATCCCCATTTTATAGATAAGGAAACTGAAGAAGAGAGGTTCATGACTTGTCCAGAGTCACATAGCTAGTAAGTGTCTGAGGCCAGTTTTGAATTCAGGTCTTCCTGACTCTGGGGCCAGATTTTGAGAAGAAAGAGATCACTGACAGTAGGGAAATCAGAAAAGCTAGCATGGGAGGAATATCTGTTACCAAATCCTGTTTCTATCCCACCACATTTCTCAAATCTGCCCCCTTCTCTCTACTCATGTAACAATTACCCAAATTCTGACCCTCCACACCTCTTGATTAAACTACGAATAGGCTGTCATTACCACCACCACCACCACCATCATCATCTTCATCATCACTATCATAATATCATTACCATCTCACTATTCCCAGTTTTTGTAATGCAGTTGAGAAATGAGCCCACATTGTTAGTCACTATTCTATTATTATTTTGTATTTAATGTTGTGTGGACAATATCACACAGATGGATAGAAGAATCAAAGCATTAAAGTGAATCAAAACACCATGATATAAGGTAATTCTCCTAAAGGCTCAATACAAGGACCTTCAGTACAATTTCAGGAGCATGTAGGGAAACAGGGATGATGCATAGCCCCTTCCTGTCCCCAAATGAACATAGGTCCTGTATTTTGAAAGTGTCCCATTCACAAGATCATTGGATCATAGAATTTTAGCCAGACGGAAGCTTAGAAGGCAGGGGGTCCAACTAATCCTCCAATTTTAGAAATCCTAAGTGCCATTTGTCACTCTGTGAATCATAACAAACCATACTATGCAATGTATGTGAAATAAGAACAGAAGATTGCAAAAAAAACTTTTAGAAAAAAATAGAGTGAGTTTCTGATATAGAATTCTAGTCACCAGATTATGTCTTGCTAGGTGTTTAGTGGGCACTAACCTTCTGCAGCCTGCAGTGATGGGCAAGGTGGCCTAATAAGTGTCAGAGGCAAGATTTGACTCCAAGTCCAGCATTCTAAGCCATGAAATCTTTCAAAATCGTAAACATTTGGAATGGTATTTTAAGTATTTATCAGTGTTATTTCCAGGTGGTTGAAAGCAACTGCCTTATCTGTGATAACTCTCTAAGTCCAACATAGTTTCTTTGCTGAATCCTCCAGGATATTTTGATGTTTCTATTTGTATAGAAGCCATTTGTCACTCTGTGAACCATAACAAAGCATACTGTGCAATGTAGGTGAAATAAAAACAGAAGATTGCAATAAAAACTTAAAAAAAAATAGAGTGAGCTTCTGATATAGAATTCTAGTCACCTGATCATGTCTTGCTAGGTATTTAGTGGGCACTTACCTTCTGCAGCCTGCAGTGAGAGGCTTTTATAGTGTCCTTGCATAATCTGCATTGGTTAGGAAAGATAAGTTCCTTAAGGATAGCCCTTCCGTAGTCACTCAAAGCAATGACCTGGCCCTGAATCAGCTTTATCAACCCTTTCATCTCCACACATAATTTCACATGACTCAGCCATTGATTGAATGCTTTTTAAACATTGTGTTGTTATCATAATGTAATATAAGGGCAAGTGATCACTACCATCATTGCTCTAGGCACCAGAATTCTCTGCTTCCCCAGTTATAAGCCTTGATATGATTGTTGATTCTGCCTTTCCCTCTTCTTTTCATATCAAATAATTTATTTGACAAGTCCTTTCAACTCTGTGTCCAATACACATCACAACCTACCTTAGTTCTGTGTTCCCCTGATTCCTCCCTAGAGTAGACCCTCATTTCCACCTACTTGTTTGTTTTAATATATTAACCTCCAGACTCTTCCTGCCTCTAATGTTTCCCCACTCAAAGATTTATCTTCCTTACCAATAGTCTAGTGGAAAGCCAGTTGAGATAGTCTCAGCTCCACCACTGTGCTGTGGGCCCAGGATTCTACTGGAACTACTGAGAAATCAATTACTCCCCAGTCCCCCAACACTCCCACAATATCACCTGGAACTGTTGACTGTTGTGAGCAAGGAAGTTGAGGGGCAGACTGGATGGATTGATCTTGAACCTGACTCTTGGCCCTTTAGAGTATAAAGATCATAAAAAAAACTTAAGAACTTTTTTGGAGAATTCCCAGGTCCCTAAGGAACATCCTTGAAGATGGCTTTTGGCTTTCCTGAGTGTTTCCTGAGCGTTCTATCTGAGCAACATTCTACAGCCATGGAAGTGGCTTCAACCAAGAGTATTGAAATACAATGGTTTTTATATATTATTTATTTATTTTACATTTTTATATTTTATATTTCACTGAACCTTGGCCCTGATGACCTATTGCACCAGAAGCTGAATGGCAAACTGAACACTGTATGACCCTGGATAAGTCACAGAATCTGGAGCCATTGTACCAGGATTGGGAATCTGGTTCTGCTACTGACTGCTGAAAGTAGTTCTCATTGAGTCCCCATTTCCTGACTTGGGAAATAAGGGGCCTGAACTCTATAGTTACTTTCAATGCTGATAATCTATGTCCCTATGAGCAAGGTGTGGTAATGTAATATAATGTTATGTAATATCATTTCTCATCTCAAAAGTCCTGCCCTGGATCCTGATGGCTTAGAGAGGAAAGTTTAAACTCCATCAGAACATAGCATTCAAGGCCCTCCCAGAATTCAGCACCACATTCCCTGTTTAAACTTTATTCCATGCTGCTTCTATGACATATATGGCATTCAGAGAAACTAAATCTTAGACTCCATTAAGAAAGTCCTGTATCTAATCACAGGAGAGATATAAAAAACACTAAAGAAAACAAGGACAGGAAATGTAGCCAAATTGGACCAAGTGTATAGAGAAGAGATCTGTACTGTAGGCAACACAATTGTGAAGGTGTCGAGAGACTGATCTATAAAGTATCTAGAAAAGAGAAAGATCAAAAAGGTATAGAAAAACATTTGGTCATCGTTAATCATGAAACAAAATATCCAAGAAAACATTAATAGATCTGACCCGATTATATAACATTTTAATTAAAGTACACATATTAAAGACATCTCTCAATGCAGGTGCTAGCAGGTAATGAAACCACTTCTTCACCAATACAATTATCTGAAAGATGTTGAAGATATATGATCTCATTGTGCTTATTGATTTTTATTAGGAAAAAAATCATTTGATTTAATGGACAAAAAAATCTTACATGCTCTTTCAAAACAAGACCTCTACCACCCATACATCAAAGTCATTCCAGATTCCTTGAAAGGTATAATAAAAGAAACAACCTTTTTCATTGATTTTCTGATCATAAACATCAGGTAAGGTACAAAACAGGAAGATCTCTGCTCACCAGAATGGTCACCATTGTTCTGAAGGACATCCAGTATAGAACTGCAGTTAGAAAGGATTGCCTGTAGATGGAAAGGTTCTTCTTACTATTGTATTTTCAAATACCATTATGGGATTACACCAAGCCCAAGAACATTTTACAGTCTCCTGGAAGAGAGCTCTAATCACTCAAAGCAGCTTTGCCTGAGCATCCACATAGGAGAGAATAAGTGGATGAAGTCTATCCACTGCCCAGATTCCAACATTCATTTGGATAGAACTTGTCAGTCATTATGTACATCCAATATGACTAATCCAAATGGGCTAAAGCATTGAGCCCAGATTGAAACAGAAGGCGGAGAGTAGGCTGGGTTGTTTTCAGGAAAAGGCAAAGTTCTTTTAATGATTCCAAGTCTTCCCATGAAAGCAAAGGTCTATATATTTTTTCTATAGCAATATTCAATCACTGTTGACGTAAATAAGTAAGATATGAAATATGTCCATCTTTAAAAAAATAAAAAACAATATGTCAGACAAGCTAATGACAAAGAAAATGGTGGTATAATTGGTTTACCACAAGAAACTAAAAAAAACCCTCTGGAGGACAATAAATTTAAGTAAATTACAATTTTAAATAGGCTGGTAACATGGTGAGGGATGTCACTTGGACAACTAGTGTTCCACTGATGTTCTCTTGAGGTCAAGAAAAATTGAGTAAGTCTGCCAACATATTGTGGGGAACCCCCAATGTCAAAATTATGGGAGACTATAGACAAGTCATATAGGATAGTCCAAAACCATCATTGTTGGAAGGAGCATCCCAATTAATGATATCAAAAATCCATTTGAGAATTTAACCCTTGAGAAGCTGGAGTCTCCATAGGAAGGAGACCAGGTTGGTGAAGGACCTAGGAGTCTATAACATGAGAGGATGGATTGAAGGACCTAAAGATGTTACCTGGATAAGAGAAGACTCAAGACATACATGGGAGAGACACCATCAAATATTTTAAGGAATATCTCCCACACAAGGGGTTGGACTAGTTCTGCTTGACACTAGAGAGCAGGAGTAGAAACCACAGATAAAAGGTAAAAGGAAGAAAATTTAGACATGATAAGAGGGGGCTAGGGAAGGGTCTTAACAGCTCTCCCATAGGAAAAAGGACTGATTTAAGAAGCAGTAGATTGCCTCACCCTCGAAATCTTCAAGCAGAGGCTGGATGTACATGGTTTGGGTGTTTTACACTCATGATTCCATTTTTTGTCTATGTGTCTCCATCATCCAACACGATGCCTGGAATGGAGTTAATGTTCAACAATTTTTTTTATTCCTTACTGATTCTTGTTCTGCTTATTATTTAGTCATTTTTTCAATCTTGTCTTACTCTTTGTGACTCTGTTTGGGGGTTTTTTGATAGAGATACTGTAATGTTTTTCCATTTCTTTGTCCAGCTCATTTGACCAATGAGCAAACTGAGACAAGCAGGGTTAAGTGACTTGCCTGGGGTCACACAGCTGGTAACTGTCTGAGGCAAGATTTGAACTCAGGAAGATGAGTCTTCCTGACTCCAGGCCTGGCATTTATCTACTGTGCCATCTAACTGTCCTTCAATTTGTAATATATGGCTTTGTTTGTTTTTAATTTTCAAGAAATAAATGTTTTATTAATCTACCCCTCCCCTCACCCCCTTTAAGTAATATTTTAAATCCTTCAATACATATCTACATAGTTCATCAAAAGAAATTCCTGCATTAGCCATGTCTGAAAATGTATGTATGTATCTTTCTTCAGTTTAAGTTCATCACCTCTCTGTTGTAAGGTAAGTGCTTTGTTTCATCTTCATTCTTTTGGGCTCTGGATTCATCACTGTGTTTACCAAAGTCTAATGGCTTTCAAAATTGTTTTTTCTGAATACGGCTATCATTCCTTTAACGTCCTCCTAGTTCTGATCACTTCACTCTGCACCAGTTCGTAAAGATCTTCCCAGTTTCTTCTAAAATTGTTCATTTCATCATTTTTTATGGACCATGAAATGCCTTTGCATTCTTATCACACAATTTGTTTAGCCATTCCCCAATAGGAGGTCATCCCTTTAGTTTCCAGTTTAGGCTACTAGTAAAAGAATTGCTGTAATTATTTTTTACATATAGATCCTTTTCTTCTTTCTTTGATTTCTTGGGGAGCTGGGTTACATAGTGGTAGAGCTGAGTTAAAGGGTCAAAGTAAGATTCTGAGCATAGGATTCCAACTCATTTTTCAGAATAGCTGAACCAATTTCTGGATCCATCAAGAGTAGATTTCTGTTTTCCCTCAGTCCTCCTACATTTTTGTTTCCCTCTTTTGTCATCTTTGCCAATATAACAGATGGGAGGTAGAACATCAAAGTTGCTTTAATTTACATTTCTCTAATTATTAGTAATTTAGAACATTTTTATATAATTGTTCATTGCTTGAATTTCTTCCTTTGAAAACTACTTTTTTATATCCTTTGATAATTTATCTTGTTGGAAAATGGCTCCTAGACATGCATTTGACTTTGTTTTTTAGATATCTTAGAAATGAAAATATTATCAGAGACACTTTTAGCAATGATTTTTTCCAGTTCTATTTCCCTTCTAATATTTACTTTATTAGACTTATTTGTGCAAAACCTTTTATTTTTATAAAATCAAAAGTGACTATTTTATCCCATGTGAAATGTCATTTCTTTAGTCATTAATTCTTTCCTGACTCAAAGATCCAAAAGGTAATTTCTACCTTGCCAATTTGTTATGGATGGTGTGCCATCCTATACCTGTCCTAGAGCTCTTTGCAGCTTGTCTTGGTTTATAGAGTGAGGTGCTGACCCAAACCTAATTTCTGAAAAACCATTGTTCAGTTTTCCCAGAAGTTTTGTCAAATAATGAAACCTTCCCCCAGTAATCAGAGTTCTTACGACAACAGTCATTATTTTTTTCTACCTCTACAAAATATTCTTTTGGGAGTTTGATAGAATGCTAAATAAGTAAACTAATTTATCAAACATCATGCTATTCTAGGAGAGAAGAATGCAGAGGAAAGATTTTTGTTTGTGGTTTAGTTTGGTGAGGGGGGTGGGGTCAGGGTTTGGGGAGTTTTTGCATCTGCATATTGTTTGCCTAATCTGTTCCACTATTCAACCTCTCTATTTTTGGGGGGGTAGCTAAGTGGCACAATGGGTAGAGGACCAGAACTAGAGTCAGACCTCATCTTCCTGAGTTTAAATCTGCCTTCAGATACTAATTTTGTGACCTTGGGAAAGTCACTTAACTGTTTGCCTCAGTTTCTTCATCTATAAAACAAGCTGGAGAAGGAAATATCTAACCACGCTAGTATCTTTGCAAAGCAATTTCCAATAGGGTCACCAAAAAGTCAGAACTAAAAATGACTGAACAACAACAGTCATTAGTTTTTTCTACCTCTACAAAATATTCTTTTGGGAGTTTGATAGAATGCTAAATAAGTAAACTAATTTAGATAGTATTGTCATTTTTATTATATTGGCTCAACCTACCTATATTTCTCCAATTATTTAGGTCTGTCTTTATTTCTGCAGAGTATTTTATAGTTCAATTCATTGAGTGGAATTTCTCATTCTAGCTCTTCTTGTTGTATTCCACTGGTTATATTTAGGAATGTTGATGATTTACACAGATTTATGTAATATTCTACAACTTTACTAAAGTTATTAATTATTTAAATCATTTTTATTTTGTTCTCTAGAGTTCTTTAAGTGTACTGTTATATTATCTGAAGAAAAGGATAATGTGGATTTTTTTATGTCTATGCTTATTCCCTTAATTTCTTTTTCCTGTCTTATTGTTAATACTACTAGCACTATGTTAGTAGAAGGAGTTAGAGTGGACTTTTTTGATTCCCCTTTAATATTATTGGAAAGGCCTTGAATTTTTCCCCCATTATATTAAATATTTGCTCTTTGATTAAGATGCAAATTATTTACTATAGTCACAAAAGATCCATTCATTCCTATATATTCTAGAGTTTTTAATAGGAATGACCCAGATTTTGTCAAAAGCCTTTTCTGCATCTTCATATAATTATTTCTATTATTAATGTTAACATGTTTAATCATATTTATAGTCTTGTTCGTATTGAAACAACTCTGCATTTTTACAACAAATGAAACTAATCATAATGTATAACCTTTCTAATACGTTGTTTTAGCTAACTTGCTAGTATTTCATTTACAAACTTTACATCTGCTCATTGGAGGTATGGGGCTATAGTTTTCTTTCTCTGCTTGATCTCTCCCTAGCTTAAGCATTAAAATCATATCTATATTAGGGGGAAAAAAGTGAAATGAGTATCTTTTTTCTCATTATTGTAAGTAATCTTACAATTAATTGGAATTAATTGTTTTCTGAATGTTTGATAAAACAATTTGAATTCATCTGGTCTTAGAGTATTCTTTTTGGCATATCATTTATGATTTCTTCAATTTCTTTTCCATATTTGGGGCTATTTAAGTAGTCATTTTCTTATTTCATTAATCTGAATATTTTAATTTTTTTTAAATATTCACCTCTTTCCCCTAAGTTATCAGTTTTGTTAGCATCTAATAGGGCAAAATAGCTTCTCATAGTTATCATTTGAGGTTCTTGAAATTCAGAGTTCTTTTATCTATGTTACTTTATAAAGTAACAACAATAGAAGCAAAATATTTGGTTTCCATCATTTATAATTGGGGGTTTAAAACTGATGCATTCTGGGATTTGCTGTGCATCATGACAAGTATTACCTAATTGAAGTTACCAAGTGAAAATACCTCTTCTAAAATCAAAGGGAAATTCAGACAACTTTCTTCTTTCTCTGATCTCCTTTCACAGTAGGCATACTAGAACACTGTTCCCTTTCTTTACCAAAGCATTGCCTACATTGCAAGTCTACCCCCCAATATAAAGGGTTTGACGTTTAAGTGGGGGGAAAATTAAATTGGGGCTGAGATGTCTGTCTAGATGTTGTGAATTTTCCTAATTAAGCATTCTGAGGTATTATGATTGTATGAATATACATCTTTCTGATGCCAATTGACACAAATATCTAAGTAATGTATCAATGAATCAGGGGGACAGTACATCACCCCTAAAAGTCAAGCTAATTGTTAGAAGGTATGAGTGTCTCCCCAGCTTCCAATGTGAGAAAGGAATGGGAGCTGGGTAAAGACAGGCCAAACATGGATGCTAATGCCCAGGTGAGAGTCATCTTACCCCCTTTCATTAAGGAGAAGGAAGCAGAAAGGATGTGGCACCTTCCTGGGGGAAGGACTAGGAAGGAGGGCAAGAAGGAAGCAGGAGACAGAAGCAGACTGATGACGGATTCCTTACCTCCTAGGCAAGGGTCCCAGGAGGGTCATTGCAACTAGGTTCTGCCTCCCTCAGCAGCCCAAGTAGTATAGACCATCACCCAATAGGGTTACATTTCACTCAGAGTTCAGGAGTATAACAGAGTGGAAATAAAATGGAATTGTGGAGTCAAGGATGTGGGGGGGTCACTCCATCTCTACTTAAAAGAAAGGATGGAGAAATCCCTAGAGCTCCTGGCCTACGCTCATTAAGACTTGGACTGGAAATCCTCCCCAGTCATTTACCATAAATATAACGCCGAACAAGAGACTTAACTCCTCTTAGCTTGGGTTTCCTGGTCCGTGAAATAATAATATTTTTCTGACGAGGCGGGGTTATTAGAAGACTTGACAATAGCTCTCATTTAGATAGTACTTTGGGGTTTGCTAAGCCCTTTCCAGACCCTCCCAATGGTCTTGTGTGGTAGGTACTTTGTAGATGATTATACTTATTTTAGATATAATGAAACAGACTCAGAAAGATTAATGACACCTACCATCACACAGCTAATCAGCATCAGAGACAAAATTCAAACCAATGTCTTCTTGACTCCACACTCAAGAGTCTTTCCATCATAAAAGTCATTTGTAAGCCTTAAAGCATTATATGAAGATCAGTGATCATTTCACCAATCAACACACACTAACAAAGCATCAGCTTTGTGTCTATGTCCTAAACTATAAATTGAGGTTACAAGGTAAAAAAGGATTGTTGCAAGTTGTGGTATATGAATGCAATGAAATATTATTATTCCATAAAAAATGAAGAGCAGGAAGACTTCAGAAAATACTGGGAAGACTTACTTGAACTGAAGCGGAGTGAAGTGTGCAGAACCAGTAGAACATTGTAAGCAATAACGGCCACATTGTGTCATGACTAACTTTGATAAACTTAGCTCTTCTCAGCAATGCAATGATCTGAGACAGTTGTAAGACTCATGATGGAAAATGCTGTCCACATCCAGAGGAAGAACTATGGAGTCTGAATGCAGATCGAAGCATTCTATTTTCTCTTCTTTTTTTCTTTTTCATGGTTTTTCCTGTTGTGATTCTTCTTTACAACATGACTATTGTGGAAATATGTTTAATATGATTGCACATATATAGGCTATATCGAATTGATTGATGCCTGGGGGAGGAAGGAAGGGAAGGAAGGGGAAAATTTAGAACTCAAAATCTTATAAAATTGAATGTTGAAAACTAAAAATAATAAAAAATTATAATGGATTGTTGCACCCTGCCCTTAAGGAGATTAGAGCTATCATTTCCACACTGCAAAGATTAGGGGCAGAGCACCCCAGCAATCTGAAAAGTCTGTGTAAGTTTTTTAGCCCTTCCTTTGTTCCAGAGAAGAAGTTTGATTTTTTCCTTTCTCTTTTATGGAGATTTTACAATACCTTATTGTAAAATTTGGATTCAGGATTTGTTCATAAGTTATACGTAGGCCAATGTTAAGTAAAAATACTAGCCTCTGTGTGTCATCTGCTGGCCTTCACATTCTTTTCACAAACTTTAATTGTTTTTACTTACTTTAACTTTAAAAAAGAATTTCTGTACATTTATGGTATTAAAAGATAAAATATATCGATAATATACAATATTATATATTGCGGACTTTTGAGTTTCTAAATTTTTATTGGGTCATCTGCTGGCCTTTGTGTATTATTTACAGCTTCCACAAAATTCCCCCAAATTTCCCACTTAATTCCTATGCCAACATGTGATATATAGAAACCATGATGGAAAAAGTCATGATGTGGAAGAGATTGCTGTACCTGTTATTGGGGGAATCAGCATGTATATACATAAATATATGCAGGATAAACACTAAATAATTAGAAGGTTGCTTTTATAAAGCAACAAAGATAATGGACTTTTGAGTTACAAGGGACCTCAGAGGTTGTAAACTCCAAGCACTATATTAAGATAAAGCAGGATCTGTAGAAGGCAGTCTGGAGAGGGAGGCTGCAGCAGTTCTCTGGATGGAGAAGGGGTTTATATCAACATAACACTTGGATCTTAATCCTGGAAGACATAAAGGCCTCTACGAGGCAATGGTGGGGAGGTATAGGGGACAGTTAGAGCAGCTGCCTGAAGATGAGAAATGCTTATTGAGAGGAATCCCATGAAGGGCAATTTTACCAGGCCAAAGAGACAAAGGGAGTAATGTGATATGTGACTGGAAAAGGAGTTTGGGAAACAGGCTGTGAAAAATCTTAAGTATCAAACAGAGAAGTTGATTTTGGATCCTCGAGGTAATGGGAAACCACAGAAATTCAGTTATTAAGGGAGTGACATGGTCAGTCATTAGAGTAATGGATAGATTGAAGCGGGGAGAGACAGGGGGGAAAGGCCAATTAGCAGCTGTGAGTTAATCAGTTAACAGGGGTTACCATGTGCCAAGGCCGCCAGGTGGTTCACTGAATAGAGCTCAGGGCCTGGAGTCATAAAGACTCATTTTTCTGAGTTCAAATCTGACCTCAAAAAATTTCTAGCTGTATGACCCTGGACAAGTCACTGAACCTTGTTTGGCTCAGTTTCCTCATCTGTAAAATGAGCAGGAGAAAGAAATGGTGAAGCACTCCAGTATCTTAGCCAAGAAAACCCCAAATGGGATCACAAAGAGTCAAACATGACTGAAAAAGGACTGAAAATAAATACAAGCCAAGCATTGTGTTAAGCAGTGGGACTCAAAGAAAGACCATATAACATGGTCTCTGTGCTCAAGAAGCTCACAGTCTGATGGGGAAACAGCACACAAGTGACCACATAGACACATGTGGATAGAAGGTAATCTTAGAAGTGGGGTGGAGTGAGAACCAGGAAACATAATCTGCAGAAGGTGGAATTTAGGCTGAGTCTTGAGGAAAAACCAGGAGGCAGAAATAAGGAGGGAGATTGTGTCTGAGGATGGCAGAGCTGGACTGAAGAGAACATGGAGAGGAACATAGCAGAGGATGCAAAGCAAAGGCAGGAACTAACCACCTTGTGAACGTCTTGGAACGTCAAACATAGCATTCAGGATCTTGTCCTGAAGATAATAGGGAGCCAAGGAGTTTACTGAGCAGAGGAATGACATGGTTAGACATGCCTTGTAGCAGTGGTCAAGGATGGGGTGAGCAGAGATGAGGCAGGAAGATTCAGGCTAGTGCAGAAGTCTGGTGCTGAGGTGATGAGGGTCCGCACCAGGCTAGGGGGTTTGTGGGCCGAAAAAAGGAGGAATCTCATAGGAGATATTTGGTAAAGACAGAAAGAGCAAGATGATGACAGATCAGAGAAGTAAGGAATCAAGGACTTTGTCCAGGTTGGGCTCCTTCATGACAGGAAGTCTGATAGTACCCTCAACAGTAATAGAAAACTTAGGCATAAAGGGAGATTTGAGGAGAAAAATATTGAGTTCTGTTTTAGACACAGTAAGTTTGAAATGCCAAGAAGACATGTAATTCAAGAGTAAAGTGGAGTGAGTGATAAGTGAAGAGAAGAGATACATGTGAGGAATAGTGTACAGGAAGAAATGATAATATTTGGAAAGGGACTGTCCTAGTTGACTAAAGAGGTCATGAGCCAGATCACAAAGCAGTGAGTGAGGGGAAACGGTGGAGGTATCAATTATAGATGGTGACTGGCAGAAAATGGAAGGAGAGATACAGGGTAGTATTTTGACTATCTACAGAGTGGATTTTTTTGTTTGTTTTTTCTTAAAGATTAGGAAAGGCATGGAGTGTGTTTTAGACATCTGGAAAGTAACCGAAAGAGGATGGAGATTAAAGAGAAAAGGAATGATAAGGAAACCTACTGAAGAAGTCAGGAATGGAGGGGTGAGGATAAGATTGTGCTTCATTCTCATCATGGGATGATGATGTCTTGAGTTGCAAATGAATCAGATATGAGTGGGGCAGAGCTGTGCAAAGCCATCAGTCTCACTGTCTCCTCTAGAGTCAATGAAAGCCAGTGACAGGACAAGGTCAAGGTGACTGGTGATCGTGCTCATTTTCTTCATCTGTAAAATGAAAGATTTAAACCAGTTGATCTTCAAGGTTCCTTCCCACTCTAAGATGTATGGTCCTAAATCTTCCTGGATTTTCTCATTGTCAGCCTGTTCCTTCCCCCAAGTCCTGTGCTGAAGTAAAACCAAAAACTCAGCCTCAGTTTCAAAGGGCAGTGCCCATCCTGGTTTCTGATGCTCATCTAGCCCAGGTTCCTGAGTCTGGGCAGACCATAAACTCAAAATTTCACATCTGACCATTGATTTGCAAAATGCCTTTGTAACTGTCTGGACAGCAAGTCTGACACAGTCAAAGCTGCTACTGCAAATTGAAACATCAGTATGCAGCAACCTCTGCCTTCTGGCAAATTACTGAGTTTTCTGCTTGGGTGAACACGCTGTTCCCAATGGTGCCCCACAGAGAGATGGTCACTGTTTATGCTGTAATTACCTCCTTGTGGAAACCAGCTCGGAGCAGTGTGCCTACTCCTAATTTTCTGATTGAATCCCAGCAGGCTCCAGAGTCTGCATGTGTCTTTGTAAGACGCTTCTTAGTTTTGAAGTAACGTTAGTGACTATAAAATAAACCAAGGTCAGTTTCCATTGATAGTCAACTTTTCATTGGGACTGTCCCTTTCGGTTAATAGCCTGCTAAGGAACGTTTGTGATGTCAGCCCCTCAATTAGACATCCCAGCGTGACCATTAAAGAGACAAGATCCCGAAGAAGGATAACAAGGGACCATATCCCGTCCAAAAGAAAAATCAGAATTCTCTCAGGAAATCTCTGAACCCCAATGTGTATAAATAATTTATTTTCATAGCCTATGACCAGCAAAATAATAATATAGCAACCATAATAATTTATTAACACTAAAAATAAAAACAGTGAGGAGAAGGAGGGTGAGAAATAGCAGTAGATATCAAGAATCAAGAAGACCTGATTTTAAGCCCCACCCCGAAAACACACGGCTTCTGAGATCCTGACTCAACCTCTCCATTCCCAGCTAATTCTCTTGGTGGGTCTACCATAGTGGAGATTCCTTTTGGATAGAAATTGAACTAAATGACTGATGAACCTTCCCACTCAAAAATTTTGTCATTTTGCTATTCTTAAAGATTATGCATTGAAGAATATCTGCTAGTCTGCATTGAGAGAGGGAGTTTCCTCACTGAGATTTTGCCAGGATGATGAAATCACAAGTCTGAACTGGTGGTAATGGGAATGAGGAAGATGGTGGGGATATTAGTTAATTTTTACAGAGCAAGAGAAGACAAGGTATGGTGTGTTTTCACTGCCCTGGGATCCCATTGCAACAGGCAGGTGGGGGAGAGGTTAGACTGTCTGTTGACCCCATGAGGCAGAATGAAGAGAGATGGGTGAGAGACGCAAGGAGACCAATGAAAGCTGGATGTTAGGGAAAACGTTCTCATTAGAACTGGCCCAAAGCGGAAAGGGCTGCCTTGGGAAGTGATAGTTGGTTCTCCCTCCTTGGAGATCTTCAATCAGAACACGGATGACAATTTGTCAGGAATATTCTCATGGGGATTCTTTTTGCATATGGATCAGGCAAGGTGACTGATAACAACTCTTGCAGCTCTCAAATTCGGTGATTCTGTGAGTCTGAAAGCTAGAAAGGAGTTTAGAAGTCATCTAGTCTAATCTCTCATTTTGCATAGGGGTAAACTGAGGACTAGAGTCAGGAAGTGACTTGCCCAAGGTCACCCAGTCAGGACTCCAATCCAGGTCCTCTGCCTCCCAGTCCTGTGCCCCCTAGTCACAAGATTATGGATGGAGATCTGGGAGGAATCCCATCTCAACCCCACACACACACTTCACAGATGGAGAAATGGAGTCTCAGAGAGGGTAAGTGATTTGTCCTACGTCACATAGCTAGGCATCAGAAGAGGTGGGATTTGAGCCTAGGACCTCTGACTCCAAATCCAGATGGTTTGGTACTCCTCCGGCTGCATTCATGTTAGCCTGCTGAAAATAAGGAACACAATTCATTGAGTTTTTCTTTTCTTTCAAAGAAAATTAACTCCAAGCGAAGGTCCCATGCTGCCTGGAGCAAGAGAACCCTACAGGAAAATGAATACCCCTAAGCTCTGGGGCAGGGTCAGAAACCTGTCCGGGTAAATCCCTGAAACCAGAATTGGGATAATGACAGTAATTACCGCTCGGAGATACGGACAGCCTCAGGTCTGGCTGAATTCCAAGGGCTCTTTGCAGATTTTCTAGCTAATAGACATTGCATGGGGGAGGGGACAGGGTATTCCTGCGATGCAGCTGCTTCTAGGGAAGAATGCAGAAGCCACTAAGCAGCTTCAGTGACCAGTCCCCCTCCCCAACCCCCCCTGCCCCCCGCCCCCGCAGAGCTTCACGAATGCAGGAAAGCCTCTGCCTGAGATGCATGTCCCCGAACACGCGCCCCCTCAGGAATCCTAGTTTTCCAGCTCCATCATCTCCCTTCCTCATCCCACCCCCCAACTCCTCACACAGCCTCTGGTGTAAGTCTCGTGAACTTGCTGGTATTCAGGGGGACCTCGGCTGTCTGTCTGCCTCCACCCTCTCAGGGAATGACTCATCCTTCAGATTACAGGACTTTGCTGGAGAATGCAGAGCTCTCCCTTTTGTGTGCTCCAAAGAGAATGCCTTCTAAGTCCTTGTCTATTTCCTTCCCGTCATAACCCTAGAATGACTTTTAAAAGGACCTCCTTCCTCCTGGGATCTTCAACCCGTTCCTAGCATTAGAGGCCTGAGAATTAGAGACAGAAGGGGCTCCAGATAACGTCCAGACAATACAATAGTAGCTAACACTTCTAGGTTTGCAGAGTGCTTTATATGTGTTTCATCCTTATATCTACTCTGAGAGGTAGGTGCTACTCACCCCCAATTTACAGACAAACAAATGGAGGCTAAGGAGTTCAGTGACTTGCTGGTAAAGGTCTGAGGGACATATGAACTGGGGTCTTTCTGACTGTATGCACTGAGGTGCCAGATGGAATCATGGAACACAGACTAGAAGCCTCTTAGGTCCCTTCCAACTCCAGACCTATGGTCCTATGCATGACTTTAGGTGGGACATGTCTTCTCTCTAGGCCTCTGCTTCCACTTTGGCCAAACAAAGGGTTTAACCTAAATGATTTCAAAGATCACTTCCAACTCTAGGTCTATAAAAAGCCCCCTAACTTCATTTTCCAGCTGAGGAAATTAAGTCCCAAAAGGGTGAGTAACTTACCCAAGGTCACACATCTAATAAATAGTAAACTTCTTTGAACCTGGGTTCTCTGACAAAGGATGCAGACATTTTTACTCTGATTCTAGCTCCTAGACTACTATGCCTCTTACAGATGAAAGGCTTCTTTTAAATATATATATTTGTGGGGATGGTGAAATTAAGAGTGGGAGGAGGGGAGATAGTCTAAGTTCTTCACCAAAATAAACTCATTTCAGCCTTTGATGAAGAAAGCCTGATGAGACTAATTTTAAAAGCCTTTTATGGTCTCACTCAGCTCAAGAATTTTCCATTCCCCATGGACCATAATGTAAGTCATCACATCAGGGCTTTTCTGCACATCTATAAATAGTCTCTCCATGTGAGCCTCGGCCCTGACAGGCCATTTTCATTACTTAAGCATGTCCGTGATCATGAGAACAAACGCTGCTGCCCGGAAGGCCAAGCTTCCCCAGCCAGCCCGCCTCCAAGGCACATGTTGGACAAATGTTCCTCACTATGATGGGGCTTAGAAGGGAAGACAAGACAGAAGGAAGAAAGGAGACTCCTGTGATGCCCCAGGGTGATGAAATCTCTGGGAAATGGAGAATGGGGGCATCACCAGGCTAGAGGGTTCTGAATGAAATAGCATGGCAAAGAAAACAACCAGCCATAAAACAACCATTAAGCAGGTATGTTCTATTGATAGCATTCAGAGCTTGGTACAAGTTCCTTAATCCACTATGGGTCCATAAAGGATTTTTAATGGCAGCCATAAAATTCAAATGTGAATGAAGAGGTAGAGGTCCTGTAAGTAGTGAGATTCAGGGTAAGGATTTGAACTTGGGTCCTCTGACTCCAAATCCAGAGTTCTCCCTACTGTACCTTGTTGCCTCCTCCAATGGTCTTAGAGAATTGCCTAAGGCAAGAAAAGATGGAGGGACTCATCTAAGACTATGTAGCCATATATCAGAGACGGCACCCAAATCCACTTCTTTGCAACCCCTGGTCCAGTCTTTCTCCACACAGCATCATGATTGTCATATATGACTTTGTGGCCAGATGTTAAGTTTGAAAAAGTCTCTACACATAGTATCTTGATTGAGTCTCACAATAAGACTATGACGTAGGCACCGCAGGTTGTTACCATTTTACGGATAAGGAAACTGAGGGAAAGAGAGCTTTAGTGACTTGCCTATGGAAACAACTTTATAAGTATCAGAGGAAGGATTTGAACTGAGATCTTCTCAACTTAAAGTCCTGCTCTCTTCAGTGTTCCCCATTTTCCCTCAAGGATCATTGGAGAGAACTGGAGCTGTTCAGTTTGGAGAAGAGAAGGTTCAGGGATATGTGATAGTGGATTTCAGCTTTCTAAGGGGCTACCATCTGACTTATTCTGTTTAGTCTCAGAGGACCAAATTAGTAGCACAAGGTATAAGAGGCAAATTTGGATTTGACTTCCTTACAATCAGAGCCACTCAAAAAAAGGAATGAGATACCTATGACTGTGGTGACTCTCCCTCGCTGGAACACTTCAAACAGAAGAGTTGTGACCACTTATAAGGGAGGGTGAAGAGGGAATCCCTTTTGAAAGTCTGAGTTGGACTAAATGACCTCTCAAGGCCCCTTCAGCTCCATGTTTTTGGTAATTGGTTGACCTGTTGGTTGGTTGATTAACAGAAGCACAAAATGCTATCAGAGACCAGAGGAAGGAGAAATCTCTCTGGTGGGGCAGGAGGGGATGGAAATGGAAGGAAGTAGGATGAAGAATGGATGGGAAATGGTGTCTTCCAGTTCTAAAGTCTATTGAAATTCTAGCCCTCCTCCAAGGCTCCTGCTTAAAGGTCACATCCTCTGTGAAGTCCTTCTCTGGCTCATAGATTCAGAACTCTAAAGGTCCCTTCCTTCCTTGCTTTGGGGTCATGATCCTCTAAGAATCTTCACAGAGGATGTGACATTTTAGCATGAGCCTTGGCAGAGGGCTAGGATTTTAACAGGTAGAGATAGAAGACAAGGAGAGAGAGCATGGCAGGTCAAGTAGAGGGAAACCAACTTGTTCAAAAGCTCAGTGGCTTCTGAAGGACTTGGGATAAAGAATGCTATCCACCTCCAAAGAAAGATCTGATGAAGCAAAGTAGTTTTTTTTTTTACTTTATTTTTCTTGGGCTGTTTTTTTGGGGGGAGGGGGGGTTATGTTTTCATTTGCAACATAGCTAATATAGAAATATGTTTTGTATAAGTTCATATGTATAATCTATAGCAAGTTGCCTGCCTTCTCAGGGAGGGGGGAGGTGAAGGAGGGAGGAAGAGAATTTGAAACTCAAAATTTTTAAAACATGCTATTTTTTATGTATAAGTGAGAAATATTTAATAAAATAAAAACACAAAAAATTAAGCTGAAGTAAAGGAAAGTACTGGATATATTCAGGTAATCAAGAATAACACATATAATTCATAAATATATATATGCATATATCTAGACATGTATATAAATGAATATATGTATGTACAACCATACACACATATGTATGTATCCGAGCCAGGCCAGTGAGAGCCCAGTCCTTATGAGCAGGTACAGCATGCTGTCGGATTCAATCACCCAGTTGATGCATTTAGGGTTAGGGTTCAGACCACGCATAAGAATTCTATGACTTATTTCCTATTTGCTTCTCACATAAGAAAGGGGTAGGGATGGGGTGTGGGGGGAGGGGAACAGCATTAATTGGCTTCTGATTTCAAATTAGAGACACAGGAAAAGGCACTAACCAACCAACCAGATCTTTCTCTCTCTCTCTCTCTCTCTCTCTCTCTCTCTCTCTCTCTCTCTCTCTCTCTCTCCCTCTCCCTCTCCCTCTCTCCCTCTCCCTCTCCCTCTCCCTTTTTTCTCCCTCTGTCCCCTCTTTCTCTCTGTCTCTGTCTCTCCCTCTCTCTCTCTCTCTCTGTCTCCTCTGTCTCCCTCTTTGTCTCTCTGTCTCTCTCTGTGTGTCTCTCTTTGTTTCTCTCTTCCTCTCTCTCTCTCCCTCTCTCCCTCTCTCCTTCTCTCCCTCTCTCTCTCTCTCTCTCTCTCTCTCTCTCTCTCTCTCTCCCTCTCTGTCTGTCTGTCTGTCTGTCTTTCTGTTCTGGTGGTGATAGAAAAGACTATTGTAAGCCTCTAGGTGGGGAAAAATGTAGCAGGGCTAACAACAGTCACTGGATGCCAGCTAACTGTCCCCCAACCCCAACCCACCCAGAACTTTGAACGAATGGTGCCTCTCCACTCTGTCTTGGCATTTGTTCCTTTTTGCTTTTGAAGGGTTATTAGAAATCGAACAATAACAAGAATTATTTAAGCCAAGCAATTTACAAAGATTTTCCTCATTTGATCCTCACAACCACCCTGGGAAGTAGGTGCCATTAACAGCTGTAGAAACTGTGGCAATAAAAGTTAAGTAACTTGATGAAGGCCTCATCTTCAGTATCTGAGGCTGAATTTGAACTCAAGTCTTCCTGACTCCAAGCCCATGTGCAGTATTTGTGCCGTCTCTCTGCCCCTAATATGTATGTATGTATGTATGTATACACATATACATATATGTATATATATATATACATACATAAGTATGTGTATACATATTTATGCATCTATACACATATATGTATGTGAATATATACACATATGTGTGTGCGTATATATATATATATATATATATATGAGACAACACATCTTTGTACTTGTTTTCTTGTTATATCTTTTGAATAAAAGATTCCTTTGTAAAAACTAGTTGGACATTGGAACAATAGTCATTGGATTTTAGCTCGGTCGTTGTTCCATTCATGTCACTCTTTATGATCCCATCTGGGGTTTTCCTCACAAAGATGCTGAACTGGTTTGTCATTTCCTTCTCCAGATGAGGAAACTGAGGCAAACACGGTTAAGAGACTTGCCCAGGATCACCCAACTAGTAAATATCTGAAGCCAGAGTTGAGCTCAGGTCTTCTCGACTCCAGGCCTAGCACTCTCTCTGAGCCATCTCTCTGTCATTGGGTTAATCAATGTCAAGAGGGAGATGCTAATTATAGCTGGTAATTGACATATTGGAGAGACATTGGAATGGGAACTCCAGCGGATAAAATTAGAAAGACAAGCCATGACTCCTCAGGGTCACTCCTAGAGCTGGAAAGGAGAAATGGAACCAGGTTCCTGTGGGGGACCCAGCTCCTCAGTAAGAGTTTGTCATGACTATCTCTATGCTCCACACTGTCCACACAGGAGCTCTATAGCCCTTCCAAATTGATTTCAGTCCATGCCAGGGGTGGGGTCACATGTGGCCCTCAAGGTCCTCAAGTGTGGCCTTTTTGACTGAATCCAAACTTAAGGGATTTGCTCTGTGAAGCTTGGATTCAGTCAAAGGACCACATTTGAGGCCCTAGAAGGCCACATATGCCCTCAAGACCACAAGACCACAAGATCCCCAGCCCTGGTTCCTAGCTTTAAACCAGCCATCCTCCCTCATTCCTCATGGAGGAACTTCATGCTCATGGAGGCTTCCTTCAAGACTCAGCTCAGTTATCACCCTCTGTAGGAAGCCTTAACTCAGTTCTCCCATTGCCAGCACTCTCTCACCTAACCGTTTTTTCTCCTATTTCATATTTATTTTGTGTGTGCCATGCATGTATTTATATATGTGTATGTATGCATTATGTAGTGCCTACTATGTGCCATTATCTCATTACAATGATTGTCTCATTTGATCCTTGTAACAACTCTAGGAGGTAGGTGCTATCATAATTGCCATTTTACAGATGATAAAACAGGTTAAGTGACTTGGCCGACTAGTGAGTATCTCAGGCCAGCCTCAGATTCAGGTCTTCTTGTCTCTAGGCCCCAGTGCTCTACCACTGCACCACCTAGCTACCCTAGTGAATGTAGTCTCTTTGAGGGCAAAACTCATTCCATTTTTTTTTGTATCCTCAGCACTTGCATATAGTAGGGCCTTTATAAATATTTGGTGGTTGACAAAGTGATAGCTACTGCTACATTAGTTCAGAAATAACCTAGGGGAGTAACCGTCTCCTCCAGGAGACTTTCTCTCATCTCCTGGTTCAGAAATGAAACTCTATCCCTGGAGAAACAAGCATTATGTATGCTGAGTCCTAGCCCTAGAGTTATAATGGACCATAAAGAACTCAGCTAGTCTAAGCTTTTCATTTTACCCAGAAGGAAATTGGGGTCTAGAAAAATTAAGCCTAAGTCCATATGGGGAGTAAAATAACAGTCAGTCCTTGAACACAGACATACAGTCAAAGTCGCTTTTCTTTATACTATACCAACTGCTGTCTGAGTTCTTTGATTTGCCCAGGGCTCTTCAGTAGAGTTGGTAGGTAACCAGATGAAAGATGAAGAGGATACTAGTGGGTGTGTCAATATGTGCCCATATTTCTGCCCCGAGATCCTCACTCCAACTGCGTTGTCCTATGAGAAGGCCATCTCCCTACAAGACTGAACCATTCCTTCCTTTAGACCTGGGCTGACCACACCTCAAAACTGACTGTGCCCCCAGATATGACATAAGAGATAGAATGGAAGACATTATCTTTTGGGTTTATGGAGAGCGAATGAGTTCAAGGGATAGAAAGGATCATAGAACAGAAAGTGAACCACTTTGTTTAATGAAATATTTTTAAAAGTTTTGGGCACAAACCAAAACAATGCAGCAAAGGTTAGAAGTGTAAAAGTTAATTAAGGGAAAAACAATCTTTTCAGCAACAGCAAAGGTTAGAAGTGTAAAAGTTAACTAAGGGAAAAACAATCTTTTCAGCAAGTTTCCCAGGTTTCATTTCCCAGACAAATAAGGAATCGATTCGACTTTAGCTTTTTCCCAATTAATAAATGGTCAAAATACACCTGTTTTCAAAGCACGAAATCCAAGCTATTAATCATGAATTTTTAAAAACTCCAGATCACTAACATTGAGACTTAGTGACAGGTACTGTTTTTATGTATCTTTTTGTGACAATGCCTGGCACACAGTAAATGCTTAATAAATGTTTGTTTTGTTGACTTCATTAGATAAATTCAAGTTGAAGCAACTCACCTCAGAGGTTCCAACTCATACCAATCAGATTATAAAGGTGACAAGAGAGGAAATTGACTAATTATGAGGTTCTTCAGGAAAACAGGTACATTAAATACAATTAATGGTGCTAGGTCAATGGATCAAGCCATTCTGGAAAGAAGTTTGGAACTATGCCTCCCCAATCAATAAATTTTGCCTGTCTATTGGCTCAACAATACTATTGCTAAGCCTATACCCCAAAGAGATCAAAGAAAAAGGAAAAGGATTCATAGGTATAAAAAATAATGATAACAGTTCTTTTTGTCATGACAAAGAACCAGAAACTATAAAGAGGTGTCCATCAACTGGAAAATGATTGAGCAAATTATGGAAAGTGAAAGTAATTAAATACTGTTGTCCTCTAAGAAATGAAGAGATAGTTTCAGAGAACCCTGGGAAGTTTGTAGGAACTTATTTAGAGTGAAGAGAGCAAAATAAGGAGAGTGATTTTTACTATAACTAAAAACTTCATAAAAATCAACAACTTTGAAAGATTTCAGAATATCATCCATCTCCTCCTGGCTTCCTTCAAGTCATCTTACCTCCAGCAAGAGGCCTTTCACAGAGCTCCTTAACCTTGTCTTCCCTTTGAGACTATGTTCAATT
Organism: Potorous gilbertii; assembly: GCA_028658325.1. NCBI lineage: Eukaryota > Metazoa > Chordata > Mammalia > Diprotodontia > Potoroidae > Potorous > Potorous gilbertii. The sequence goes on from CM053769.1 coordinate 105,077,851, forward strand.
TATCCTTTCTGTATAGTTTGTGTAAAGGCAGGAAGGTGGTGCAGTGGATGAAGCGCTGGGCTTGCAATCAGGGAGACATCTTTCTGAGTTCAAATCCAGCCCCGGACACTTACTAGCTGTGTGAGGCTGGGTAAGTCACTTAATCCTATTTACCTCAGTTTCCTCATCTGTCAAATGAATTGGAGAAGAATATGACAAACCCTTCCAATATTTTTCCAAAGAAAACTCCAAATGAGGATCATAGTCAGTCACAACTGAAACAACACAACACAACAAAATAGTTTGTATGTATAGTTATTTGCATGTTGTATCCCCCATGAAATGATTGTGCACCTCTTGTAAATAGTTGCTTAATAACTGTTTGTTGAGTGTTGACTGACTGAATACTATGACCAACCAAGATTCTGGGGGACTAATGATGAAGGATGCTACCCTTGGCAGAGAGGTGATGAACTCCATATGTGGAATGAGATACCCATGTGTGGACATAATCATTGCAGAAACTTGTTTTGCTGTACAAAGTATGTTTATTAAAAAGGTTCAATTCCTTTTTTTTTATTTTCCCAGTGGGGATAGGAGGAGGAAAGGGGAGATGGGAAGGTAAAATAATAAATGTTTATTAATTTTAAAAAATTAATTTAAAAAGAAAAGAATGCTAGAAGAGGCTCTATCCTAGAAATCAGCGAAATCGTTCAGGGGGCTTTAAGAGTTAGAAGACATCATGGAAAGTTAAGTAAAATATGTTTGCAAAGCAAGATAAACTAGGAAGGAAGGAATCTCTCCTATATAGTCAGAGGGAAGGAAGGAAGGAAGGAAGGAAGGAAGGAAGGAAGGAACAGAGGGAGGGATGGAGGGAGAAAGGGAGGAAAGAAGGAAGTAAAGAAGGAAGGAAGGAAGGAAAGAAGGATGGAAAAAAACATTTATTAAGTGTTTACTATGTGCTAAGCACTGGCGATACCAAAATGAAGCTTCTATCCTTAAAGAGCTCACATTCCGGGGGGGGAAAGCAACATCTATAGAGAAGTAATTTCTGGGATGATCTGATTATGTTTCAAATACAGGGCCATGGTCACTATAAACCTCTTTTCAGCCTCTTCCAGCCCAAGGTCTCTAGGATTTTGGAATCCCAGGAGCAAATTAAAGTTGATTTGGGGAGTTGTCAGTCTACTATCCATCACCAAAGTCTCAGAATCACAAAATATCAGAATTGGAAATGACCCCAGAGGACATCTTAACCACAGGTGAAAGAGAATCCGCTACACAGTTCTGCCGATAAATGACAGTCCAACATCTCCATAAAGATCTTTCCAGTGGGAGCAGCTCCTCATCACCTGAAATGGCCAATTACATTTGGGGGTAACCCTGATGGCTAGAAAGCTTCTCCTGACACTGAGCCCAAATCATCCCCTTTACATCAAGCCTGTCTTCTCCCTTTGGCCGTTAGCGTTCAGAAGTTTGGCACTAAAACTTTTCATTGAAAAAATGGAATTTATCACCTTGCTTCCCAACTTCTAATTTTCTGAAATAGCTTTCAGAGCCTAGTTTGTGTCCATCCCCTACACACACACATACACACACACACACACACACACACACACACACATACACACGAGTCAATATATTTTCTCAATTTTTCAGCACTTGGTGCACTTGAGACCAAAAGGAAATTTGATTATGACATGGAAATCCAGAGGCAATGCCCAGCTCGGGCTTCTTGAACCTGCTTGAGCCTAGTGATGTCCTTTGGCTTCTTACGAATAAAGGAGATCAGAGCTGACTTTAAATTATCATGGGAAGCTGTCTGGGTGCATCAGACATCAACCTTCTTTCCTTCTGAGTGGCATGTCCCAACCCTTTCCCTCCCTGGAGCTTCGTCTCTACCTGCCGGATCAGCATTTGTCTCAATCCTGTAGAGGTCTATTTATACTGTCAGCATCTTAAGGTAATGAGTTCCACATGCTTCCTCTTCCTTGGATAATGTGGTAAAGGCTTAAAAGAGACTTCCCTGTTTCTGTTGATAGCATCAGAATTCTCCCAGTGATCCAGGCTCCAAACACTGGCATCGTCATTCGATATGATGATTAATGGGGAAGGGAGGGATCCATCAGATGCCAAGTACACATCAAAGAACTGTTGTCAAAACAGCCCACCCTTTTGTCCTTGGCATTCTGGACCTCAGGGCTCCTCATCCTATTCTTACGAAGAGCGCTATCTCACCCAGCATCCACCTTCTATGCATCTCTGTAACAAATGGGTGAGAATAAGTTTTTATGTGGCTATGTTGGTTGGTTTCTTAGGCAGCCCTCTCTTTTCTTCCACATAAGAATTATTTTTGGTTTTCCTTTCTGTCTTTCAGCCTTGAAGACTTCCCACTCCTTTTGGCATGGCTTAACATTTTTGCTGTTGTTTTGGGGGGGTTTGGTCACGGACCAATTTGATGAAGCCTGCAGACTCCTTTGATGAAGTGTTTCTAAATAATTGAATTTTCAAAATTTCAGACAGAGGTTGTGAAAACAAAGATGTATTTTTCTTTTCTTATCCAAATTTATGGACACTGAGAAAACCATCCAGAGACCTCTTTGGAATATAAGAACCTCTATCCAACAGAATATTTAGCCATTGGGTCTAACATATTTTCTCTGGATGCTTTTCAAATTGTTCTCCCTAGATCTGTCATATTCATTGGATACTTCCAAAGTTTCCTCCTTGTCTATGACAAACTCAGTGGTGAAATGGTGCAAGACCATTGACATTTCCTAATGAAGTACCTGATTCCTCCTTGTGGGTCAGGAATCAGTCACCAGTCAGGCCTCCAGTTGCTTCTTCCATCTTTGGAAAAATAAAGTTGTCATTTAGTCAGGTCTTTAATTTCTCATTTGCTTTGTTTTGTTTGGCCACAGAGAGGGAAAAGGGTTAGAGACTGGACCTATGATCTCATTAGTACTGAGGTTTTCCCAGTGAGGAAACTCCCTCTATCAATGAAGGTTGGCAACTTTTATTCAACTTGTCAAGAGTCATCATGTTACTTGGAGGGTAAGAATTGCTTCATTTGTGTTCCCAGTATATTCCCTAGTATAGCGGTCACATATAATTGTTAATAAATAACTGTTGAACTAAATTGAATTATTACAACCGTAATAATTAGTTCATATACTATTTGTTATTGTTCAGTCATTTCAGTTGTGTTCAACTCTCCATGACCCCATTTGGGGTTTTCTTGTCAGAGTTACGGAAGTAGTTTGTCATTTCCTTCTCCAGCTCATTTTATGTATAAGCAAACTGAGGCAAACAGGACTAAGTGACCTGACCAGGGTCACTTATTTCAGATCTTCCTGACTCCATGTCAAACATTCTATTCCTGACAGGGGGCACCTTGCCTGATTGTCATCTTTGTATTCCTATCACCAAGGACAAATACCCTGAATATTAGTGGAACTTTATAAAAAGTGATGAAATGGTATTTGTGAAAAGAAGTAGCAAAACCAAACCACTGGGTTCTCCTGCAATTGTCTAACTTTTAAATGCCCAAGGAGATGCCCACATCCTGGCAATGTCCATCAAAAGGATGGATCACTCATTGGTGGAAAGGAAGATTGTTCTATGATCTTTCGAACAAGTTTTCACTTGACTCTCTCTTATGTTTCTATAATATCCATTTTCGATGATTTCTCACTGTATTTGGTTATGTTCTCTATTGCAGAGATTCATCCACAAACCAAGTGGTGAAGGGGAAGTCACCCTAGTCTAGGATTAGGAGACCTGCTTTCAAAGTCTATGTCTTCTAGTAATTCACTGAGGGATCTTGAGGAGGACAATTGGACATTCTGGGTCTGGCTCCCTAGCATCTCTGAAGTCCCCCTCAAACCTAATAAGTCTGTGTTCTGAGGTTCTTGACAATCCTACATTCTAAGGCCTCTCCTAACTCCTTGGAATTCTGTGTTCTAATGTTCCTTCGAGCTCTGAAATTCTATGCTCTCAGGATCCTCCTGGTTCTGACATTCCATGTTCTGAGGCCTTTCCCAGGTTTGAAATTCTATGTTCTAATGTGCTTTCATGCTCTGACATCGTAGAATCATAAGATGAGACAAGTTTAGCTGTTCAAACAGCTCAAGGACTTTGTGCTTGGCACTGAGGCTGCCTTTTTTCCCCCAAGATGATGGGGGAGGAGGACAGACCGGGAAGGGGGAATGAGGAATCACAGATAGGCCATTGGAGAAGAAAAACCTCCTTCATCAGGACTAATCGCTACAATGTCCAGGCTGAATTCAGGAACACAATCACTCTGTTCATGCCTGTTTCTTACCCAGCTGGCAAACATGTGTGCTTCAAGCTGGAAAGAGTTCAATTTGGGACACTTGGTTACTGAAAATGATAAAAATAACCAATTTCCAATGGTATGATATGTGTACAGAGGACATTTAGTACTCTCTGTCCCAGACTGGTATGATGGAAAAGGCTCCTGCATTGGAGTCAAAGGAACTGAGTTCAAATTCTGCCTTGGAAAAAGGTGACCTTGGGCAAGATTACTGACATTAATGTAAAGGACAGCTAGGTGACCCAGTAGACTGTAGAATTATATGATGAGACAAGTTTAGCTATTCAAACAGCTCAGGGACTTTGGGCTTGGCACTAGTGCTGCTTTTAACTCCTCACCCCAAGATAATGGAGTCATGAAGACCAGAGTTCAAATCTGATCTCAGACAATTATCAGCTGTGTGACCCTGAGCAGATTACTTCACCTTGTTTGCCTCAGTTTCCTCATCCGTAAAAAGAGCGGAAGAAGAAAATGGCAAACCCTTCTAGTATCTTTGCCAAGAAAATCCTAAATGGGGTGGTGAAGAGTCAGACACAATTCAACAAAAACCACAGCATAAAACAGTTGAAGTCAAGGTACCTCTGGGTCCCTTACAACTCGGATGTTTTGATTCCAAATCTGACTCTCTGAGCTGCAGAATACCGTAGAATATAGAGAATGGGCCTCAAAGTCATGAAGTCCTGGATTTGAGTCTTGGCTTCAATGTATACTGACTGTATGACCCTAGACAAGTCCCCTAACTTGAAAATGCTCTAAGCAACTCTCCTTGTCTGGAATTTGGAGAGAGGGCATGGATGTGGATGCATCAGGGGACGGAATTTCCTCACCAGATAATTTTCTGTTCCAGTGAAATCTGAAAGCTTGTCCCTATCTCTAGGATCCTCTTACACCAGCTAATGAGCCTCGTGAAAACACTTAAGAGTCTCCGTTTCTTCATCTGTAAAATAGGGGAGGGAGTTGAATCTGATCTCTAAGAGCCTTCTAGCTCTGAATCTGGGCCTCTGGGACCCTAAGGACTTGCAGTAAAAGAAGGCATGTGATAGATCATTAAAGATCCACTAAATTCTTGGGCTATTACTTTATGAAATGTCTAGATTTCAAGTTTTTATCTGTCAAATTAAGAGATTGGACTACATGGCCTCTGAGAGTGCTTCTGTCAAGTTGACCCCCAACGGAAAGTCTTAAGTTATAAAGAGTGTGTTCTGAATAGGACATGGTGCCTCAGTAGTGGGTGGATGAAATCAGAAAAAGGATGGGGTCATCCCCCTCAAAGCAACAGTGAGTGATGAAACTTTGGAACATATGTCACCCTCCCCAGAGCTGTAAGGAAAGGAAGAAGGGAGGGAGGAAAGGAGGGAGGGAGGGAGGGAGGTGGGAAGGAAGGAAGGAAGGAAGGAAGGAAGGAAGGAAGGAAGGAAGGAAGGAAAGGAGAGAGGGAGAAAAGACCAGCCTGGAGATGTCCCTTCTCAGGGCAACTCTGACACACTCTCTTTGGCTTGGGTCTGAGCTCATTGGGCACTCACCAGGCCTTGAATTCAGGAATGCCTTCTCTGACCACAACCTACATGTTACCTCTCAGTCTCAGTCCTGAAGGACCCCAGGAGTCACTCAGGCTCCTCTCTGTTCCTCTTACTTCTTCTTCCTACCCATGGTTCCTTCTCTATTTCAGCTGTTATTCAGTGCCTGGGAAGAGGTGCCATGGTATAGCAGACAGAAAGTCAGCATTAGAGCTGGGACAACTCAGCTTAAGTCCTGCCTCAGACACATCTTGGCTTTGGGACAATCTCTTAACCTCTCAGCACTCTTGGCAAGTCCCCAAGACTCTAAGTTTCAAAGAAGGTGCTGACCAGTCTGGGTAAAAGTTCTTTCTTCATCTGGAAATTCCCTTTAACCAATGAAATCCCAAATCTAGTCCCCATGTCTAAGTGCCAGGCAATCCATCGATGTTAGAGACAACATGACAAAAAAAGTTTTAAATTGGCCCTGCCCATGAGGAGCTTAAATTCCGCTGGAAGGATACAACACATCTTCCCTTTCTTTTTACCAGAGGGTGCCACCCAAAGAAATCTCTGCCCCAGACCCAAGGTCCCACTGGCGACAGATTTCTTGCCTCTCCAGTGAGCAGCAAGATGCCTCCCTCCTCACTATGAACTCACATTGTACCAGATAGAAGCCCTCCAGCTTTGTTTGAGGAACAGTCTGGGATTTGAACCCAGGCTCCCTTTATTCCAGCTCCCCTAATCTTTCTCCCACATACTCCCTTCTCCTTTGCCTTGGATATAGTAGAGAAAGTCTGACTAGGAGCCCTGTGGGCTACCTCTCAACATTCTGGACTTTTTTTGGCACAAAGTCCTTTGAAACTTTGATACTAATAATAAGGGACATTTATATAGGAATTTATATACATCACTTCATTGGAACTTGCCAACATCCCCTTGAGTGGGTCATTTGTTAGCAGTCTTTAAGTATATAAAGGAAGACTTGCCATGTGGAAGACTGAAGTCCTGCTTGGCCCCAGGCAGAAGAATCAGGTACATGGGGTGTTAGTGGCAAAGAAATCAACTTAGGTCTAATGTCCAGGGAAATTTCCTATCACTGAGAGCACATTCAAAGTGGAATTCACTGGTGATGGGCAGAAGACTAGGAGAGCTTTGGGAAGCAGCCAAAAGACAGCTTGTCAAAAATAGGCAAGAAGGGATATTGTAGGAGGAGGCAATGGTTAGCCAGCAACTGGATGAAGATCTGAGGGTTTTAGTGGACTCCAAGCTCAGTCGAAATCTGTAGTGTCATATGGCAGCCAAGGGAAAAAGAAGTTTGATAGTGTCCTAGAACACATTAAAAGGAACATACAGAAAGGGGCTACAACTATGATTTGTTTGGTGTTAGGAATTCTTAGTTAAGTAAACTCCATTTGCCAATTAATATCTGCAATTGCCCTGAAACACATAGTCTGGGAAAGTTGCTTAGAGCACTGAAGATAATTGACTATTCCAGGGTCACACAGCCTGAATGGAGAAAAGGCAATATTTGAACCCCAGCCTTCCTGGTTTCCCAGGAGCAGCTAGGTGGCACAGTGGAGAGAGTGTTAGACCTGAAGACTCTTTTGTGAGTTCAAATCTGGCCTCAGACACTTACTAGCTGTGTAACTTTGGGAAAATCACTTAACCTCTATTTGCCTCAGTTTCCTCATCTGTAAAATGATCTGGGAAGAAAATGGCAAACCTCTCCAGCATTCTTCTCTGCCAAGAAAACCCAAATGGAGTCATGAAGAGTCAGACATTACTAAATAAACAACAGTAACTTCCTGGAGCCAAGAGGAATATATAATACACTATCAACTGTAAACAATGTGGGGGGGGGGGGGTTGATGAAACTTAATGACTCCTTCCCAGTTTCCCTTCTAGTGCTAAATCAATAATACTATGAGTCTATATTCATAACTAAATATAAGTTAGAGGGTCGATCTCAGCTTGGCTTCTACCTCATCTTCCCCTCTCGGTCTAGAGCACCAACTCTGGAGTCAGGAGGATTTGAGTTCAAGTCCAGCCTTACATACTTACTAGCTGTGTGACCCTGGGGAATTCACTTAACCCCACTTACTTCCTTTCAATGATCACAGTAAAAATAATAATGTAATATTATGATGAAGTGCACAGAACTCTCACACAGAAACACATGGATTGTCTCATTGATCATCTAGTCCAACACAGACCTCAACAAAATCTTCCCTCTCACATACCCAACAAGTGGCCATTTGGCCTTTGCTGCCTCTCCAAGGAGCATTAACTTCAGTTCATAAAGGGGTAATAGCCCTCCTCTTCTAAACTAATCAGTCTACATTTTCATTATTGCATTTAGTTCTGATTTCCATATAAATATAAAGAGGACACTGGAGGAGCTTGGTATAATGCAAGAACTTTGGAAAACCTGGGTTCTACTCTCACATCTAGCATTACCCGCTATGAGACCTGGGACAAGTCACCGAACCTGTCTGATGTTCAATTTCCTCTCTGTCAAATAGGGTTAGCTTGAATGGCCTCTGACATTCCATCTAGCTCCATAAACTGTCCAGTGGAAGGTGATCAGAATGGTGAAGGGGCTTGAGTCCATGCCATAGGATGGTGAGTTAAGGGAAATGGGGTGCTCAGCCTATAGAATAAAAGACTCCCAAGAGCCAAGATTTCCATCTCCAAGTCTTTGTCCTAGAAACAATGGATGGTGATTGGAAGGAAGGAGTCTGGCTCAAAGTAAGGAGAAGCTTCCAAACAAGAAGAGAGATGTCCTCAAATGGAATGGTGGTTAGTTCCCCTCACTAGAGGTCTTGCAAAGGGCCACTCATTGGGTATGTGATGGTGATCTATTCAGGTCTATGTTGAGTCAGATGGTCAATGAGACACATTCCATGTAATTCTACGCAAGAGTTCTGGGTACTTAACCATGATCTAACTTGTCCATTTATTTATGGTCATAGATTCAGGATCATAGATTTAGCTCTAGAAGGGAAACTTTTACATATACCCTTATTTATAGAGTAGGAAACTAAGGCCAAGAGAAGTTAGTCACCCAAGTTCATCTTGTTGACAAGCAGGACTTCCAGTTCCAAATACAACGCTTTCTGTAGTGCTCAAACATCTTACCTGAATGCAAGGCAGGGGCTGGGTGGTCTCTCCTCTAGTATCTGATCAATATTTGTAGAATAGGATTGAGTTCCCCGGAATATTGAGAATCAGCTCTAATCTGACTACAGATGAGGAAGTGAAAATTCCAAGCCAACCACTCCGCATTGACATCACTGACTCATCACCCACTACCTGAAATGACTTATTCAAAGATCATGAACCAATTAAAGACTCAGATGTGCCACGGGGCTTGAGGGGCTGGGGAGGGGGAATCATAATATCCTGCTTCTTGGAAACCTATGACTGAGCAAGGCCCTGGGAGCAAACCTCTGACTCACCAGCCGCCGGTGTTTCCTTCAAGGGTCACTTAGTGGGGCCTTTCTCTCCCATTAAATCTCTCATGGGCAGGACCGCTGCTGATGTTATAGAATGACGTCAACCCCAGCAGATAATGGGTAGGGTACGGGAATGGGCCCCCATCAAATGTTCCCTAGGATAATGCTTGGCTCTTACCCATCAGTTCAGCCTCCTTTCATCTGGAGGGGGATCTCATTTCACTTATAGCAGATAGCTAATTAGACCTCCCCCACAGGGCATCACAGGGTACATTTACGTATGTATCTGTGCAGAAAGAAATGTACTCTGGCTAATTGCCTCTCATTTGTACTTAGGAACGCCTTTCACACGGGATCTCAAAGCGATTTTTCAACTGAAGTCGGGGAGTTAATTATTCCCTTCTTGGGAGGTCCTGGGGCTACCAGAGTCCCTTTGTAAATTACCTTTTCTGTGCGCAGGGTTGGCATGTTCAGTGGTGGGAGATCCCTGTAGGGAAGAAAGGTCAGGAAATTATAAGTCTACAACTGGAAGGAATATTGGGGCCACCTAATGCAACCCCCTCATTTGATAAATGAGAGAAGTGAGGCCAAAAGAGAGGAAATGATTTGCCCATACAGGTATTCAGTAGCAGAAGCAGAACTGAAGTCCAGATCCTTTGACTCCAGAGCTAGCTAGGGTCCTGTCTACTTTCCTACGAAGCACTGAGGAGACAGAGGAGGCAGCAGTTGGGTTCACCTAGGATGAGGTAGAGAAGAAGAGACTGGAGTCCAGCCTTCACATGTTATGAATTAGAAAATGGGGCCCAGATCAGGGAAAAGACTGGGTATCAAAAGACAAAGTGGTAAAATTGGGTCTCCTAACTCCAAATCAGTTCTTACCATTAACCCATAGTGAGTCAATTCTATTAACTGTAGAATGAGGAGGAAGAGGAGGAGAAGATAGAGGGGTGAGGAAGAAAAGGGTGGAGAAGATGAGTAAAGACAGTGATCTCTGTGGCCTCTCTACTTCTTCCCATGCCTTCCTGTGGCTCAAATACGCCCTGCCTTCTTCCATGTTTTAAATGAACTCAAAGTTCAGGCTACATCCATCAGATTATATTCTAATACCTACTACTAGCTCTATGACCCTGGGTAAGTTATTTAACCCTGTTTGTCTCAGTTTCCTCATCTGCAAAATGAAGGAAATGGCAAACTACTTCAGTATCTCTGCCAAGAAAACCCCAAATGAGGTCACAGAGAGTCATACAAGACTGAAAAATAATTGAACAAGTGTACCACACGTTGGCCAGGTTCTTGGAATACAAAGACAGTAGAAGCTGGCCCTCCTGTTTGGGGACTTAAGCCTTATTGGGAATGCAACCTATACATAGATGAGGATCTCCCTAGAACAGAAATGAAACTGCTACTACAGGGGCCTCTGTTTTTCCTGGTATTTACCACATTTACCATTTCCCATCAGATGCATCAACTGTGGAGATTCCCCACATCTTATGGTCCATGGGAGGCATTAGTGGGTACAGTCAGAGGAGCTGCTCCAAACCCAGTTCTGATGCTCACTAACCTGGGAAGAAGGTGGGACCTCAAAAAAAGAAAACAAATTGTGGATTCAGAGAGCCTGGTTTCTTTGAACCTGGTGACTTTGAGTAAAATCACTGCTATGGGTTTCTGCTTTTGTTGCTGTACAGTCATTTTTAAGTTGTGTCCAATTCTTTGTGACCTTACTTTGAGGTTTTGTTGGAAAAAATACTAGAGTTGGTCATTTCTTTCTCCAGCTCATTTTGCAGATGAGGAAACTGAGACAAACAGGGTGAAGTGAGTTGCCCAGGGATACACAGCTAGTAAGTGTCTGAGGCTATATTTGAACTTAGGTCTTCCTGACTTCAGGCCCAGCATCTTATGTACCATGATGCCTCCTAGCTACCTGGCCTCTGCCTCCTCACCTATAAGATGATGGGCTTGGAGCAGATGCCCCCTAAGTCCCCTCCCAGTCATTCATCCATTAGCACCAGTCAGTATTGCAAATTTTAAGGATACTCAATCAAAGAAGTTACCCACCTTGTTTAGGTCCCAGAGGGCCTCCATGTTAGGTGACGCAGGCATGTCAAGGCAAACTTCTTAAGACAGACAGACAGATATCCTACCTGGCAGTAATATATACCCTGCTACATCTGTGAAGTACCTGTAATATATCCTAAACTACTTATTTTATACTCATACTTGACTAGAAAATAAATGTTTTGTAGCACATTGAACTTCCAGGTTTACCCTCTCTGTGGCTTTCTGCCTCTCTCTGTCTCTATCTCTCTCTCCTACATTGACACATACATACACATACATGCACTATTGAGAATATTAAAGAAAATAAAAGGGGAAGCTAGGTACAGTGAATAGAGCTCTGGGCCCGGAGTCAGGAAGACCAAAGTTCAAATCCAGTCTCAACACTTAATAGCTGTGTGACCCTGAGCAGGTCACTTCACCCTGTTTGCCTCAGTTTCCTCATCTGTAAAGTGAGCTGGAGAAGAAAATGGCAAACCACTCCGGTATCTTTGCCAAGAAAACCCCAAATGGGGTCAGGAAGAGTCAGACTCAACTGAAAAACTCAGCAACAACAACTAGAGAGCTGAAAGCAGCATTGGAGTGACTAGGCTTTATCCTATAATAACTGTACCCAAGATTTCTTGATCTGACTATGCTTTCCTCCAATCTAACTAAGCAGTTTTGTTCACTGTGATATTGTGAGTGGAGTGACCAAAAGTTCATGAAAACAAGTTGGATCTGGTAGGAAAATGAACGACCAATGGGGTGGGGAGGTGGAGTGGCCAGTGGAAGGTAGAGCTGAAATGGCGAGGGAGGTAGGGTTGGAGTGGCCAGTACAGTAACAGCCACAATGTACAATGACTAACTTTGATAGACTTACATCTTCTTGGCAATGAAAGAATCCAAGACAATGCCAAAGGACTTGTAATGGAAAATACTGTCCTCATCCAAAGAACTATGGAGTCTAATTGCAGACTGAAGAATACTTTTGGCTCTCTTTTTTCTTTCTTTTTTGTTTGTTTCTTTCTCATGGTTTCTCCCATTGGGTCCTAATTCTTCTTTACAACATAACTAGCGTGAAAATAAGATCAAATCACACATCGTCTTGGGGTGGGGGGAGGGGAGAGATGGGAAGAAAATTTGGAACTCAAAATCTTATAGAAGTGAATGTTGAAAACTAAAAATAAATAAATAAAATAGTGTGGCCAGTGAAGTGGAGCCAGAGCCAATGAATGACAACTAAAGACTGATCCCCACTCCTAGATTGACTCTAAGAGGCAGAGAGCAGGATGATGAAGCAAGGACTTATGGAATCCCACCCCACTCCCTTTGCACCTGACCCATGCTCCTTACTGATGAAAGACAGGCAAACCAATACTTGTTAAACTATGGTTGAAAGACTACTGGTCTCTTGGTCTATTTGACCAATAAATGCTCTCTCCTTATCCGTCTCATGTAAGGAATTTATAGGTAAGATTCAATTGTCCACAAATGTGGTCCTGAAATGTGTATGACAGAGTCAGGAGAAATGGGAAGAAGAGCAGAAGGCCTGGTTCTCACTTGGAAAGCCTTCACTACCTACCTGCTTCCACACAGACCCTCTAGATCAATGGGCAAAATGTCCTTGCTCATGACCTGACTTGACACAAAAAAAAATGCCAATGTATACTTTTAATGATCAGAGATTTTGGATTCTTCTGCCTTGGAGGGAAGGGAGCCAATTGGAATCCCCATCATCCAAACTACCTGGGTAAAATATGGCCCTGTTTAAATGTTGGGGGACAGGGGAGAGTTATAAAAGAGGAGTCTACACTTGATTAGTGGGTGAACTTACAGCAGAAAAGGCCCCTAATAACTCTCATTTCATTGGAAAAGTGAAGAATTATGGGTGCAAAATGTTGCATACATGGTCAGATTCACTGTGTTAGTTTTGTTTAAATGTTTTGTTCTTCATCATAAAGTAGGATTCACTTAGTTTTAGGGATATCTGAAAAAGATTTCAGTTTAAAACCAAAAGACATTAATCACACTCTTTTTTTACTTTATTCTCCCCACAACCCCCACCACCATTGGCCTTGACATACCCCCATTAGTCATACATTTGGGTTAAGGCAATAAAGAGCTACGTTAATATGAAAATAGGTTATCTGGGAGGAATAAGACATTAAATTATCATAGTTCATTAACACCTCAGCACAACTTAATTTATCAGATGAGCTAGTCATCCAGCAGAGGCCCTGGAGGGAAGGGAAATGAAATAGAGAGAATTGGTGGGAGTTGAGGAGAAGGGAGAATGGGGTAAGCAGGGTGTAATGATATCCAGGGAGGGCAAAGCTCAGTGGGACCTGGCTATCAGGAGAGAGGCACCAGAGGGTTGAGATTAGGAGACTGGACAATAAGTGTAGCCAACTCTTTAGTGTGCCTAAGGATGGTCTTGTCCCCTCCCCATAATGGGGTCACTTGCTTCAAAGGAGGTGCCATTTGCCCCCCCACACTTCCCACTACAGTCTTTCTTGCTCTGGCCAAAGGATGGTCTAAATCAGAGGTGGGTAACCACTTATGTGTCCCTCTGGGTCCTTAAGTGCAGCCCTGTGATTGAATCCAAACTTCATTCCCCTTCATAAAAGGATTTGAAGTTGCAGATTCCCCACCCTGGTCTAAAGCCTCCTGAACTCTCTGAAATTTAGGTCCTTGGTGGATGAATCAGCAACGTTAATAATAACTCCCAAATTTAATAATAAAAATAGCTCCCATGTATATGGTATTAAGGTTAAGGTTACCACAGTATTTAAGATTATGTATGTTATGTCATTTGAATCTCATAACCACCTTATGACACGGGTGCCGTTCTTATGTCCATTTTCCACATGAAACCACTGAGGTCACCCAGAGAGACTGAGGAAGGATTGAGACTTAACTCTTCACTCCAGGGCCAGCACACTGTCCATTGTAACATCTAGCAGTCATCTGCATTTTCTCCCAACACCCTTTAGGAAGCAAGTTGTATAAAGGTTAGGAGCCTCATTTCATGGATGAAGACACAGAAGCCCTGAAAGTACCATGCTTGAGCTATTAAAATATATTAAAATATTGATATATTAAGTACAGAAGTAGGATTCAAACTCAGACCTTGTGACTCCGAGGTCTACATTCTTTACTCTGTAAAAGGGAAAATCTGTAGATGGGGACATGTCTGTCCTCACATTATGGAATTTCAGGCTTCAGTTCTAACATTTCAGTTGGCTTCAAATGCGTGTGCATGTGTGTGTGTGTGTGTGTTTGTGTGTGTGTAGAGATGTGGTGACTAGGAGAATGCTGGATCGATGCAGTGAGTCTGCCAACTAGCATTATAGGAGACAGCCCCACAACTCGTCACAGATTCTCCCCTCCCACACCTAAGGTCAGGGAAACACTCATACAGGAATACACAGGTATGCATGAGCACACACCACACACACCACACACACCCTCACACAGCAGACTGGAGCATGGAGGGAAGAATACTGAATGTAGAGCTGAAGCATCTGAATCAGAATCCTTTGACAAATCTAGGTCTCACTTTCCTCTTCCATGAAACGGGTTGGATCCTACAGCCACTGAGCTCTCATCTTGGTGGAGATCTATGATCTTATAGGAGACAACGTGAGTCAGGGCAACGAGTCCTGACCCGACTATGGGACATCCCCCTTCTGTGATTCTCGATTTCTTCCTCTGTAACGATGGGGTTGGAGAACAGGGGTCTCCAAGGTCCTGTTCGCTCTGACTTCCCATGCTTCTAAGACTTTAATCCTCTTCAAAACATTTAGAGAAAAGTTTGTCTCAGGAATTGAGTCGAGGCCACAAGGCTGGGTGCTCACACTTCTGAAATTTCAAGTTCAGGCTGAAATAGGAAGTGGGGAAATTGACCCATCCAAGCCTCTGTTGCCTTGGTTACAGGCTGCGGGTTTGAGGCCGGCGGCGGAGCTGGGCACGTGTCTCTAGCTTTCTTTGCTCCACCTGGTGGAAGGTGTTGGGAAGTGCAGGGTTCATTCAGCCAGGAGCTGGGCAGCCCCCTAAGCTGTTGGTCGGTGTCAGGGTCCCTGGAATGGACTTTTAGAGGGTGAGGGGGTTCAGGGTTGAAAAGAACCTTCAAGATCACCTACCCCGAAGCTTGCATTTTTAGAGGGGGAAACAGAGGATCCTAGAGGGCACACACACAACTTGGCTCAAAACTTGAGCCTCAAAAGCAAAAGTTAAGCCCAAGTGCCCAGATTGCAGGAATAACAGGGCAGAGTTAACAGAGCTGGCACCAGAGACCTCATCAGCCATCTGTCCGGCCCATACACGAAAGGAATTCCCAGGAGACCACCCCCAACAAGTGGTTGCTCAGCCTCTTACAGAATCTCCCAAGTCAGAGGGATCCGTTGAGATGAAAAAGAATCATCCCCAGTACAACATCCCCAGCAAGTGATCTCCCCAAGATTGCTGAGTGACTTCCATTGGGGTCATAGCCACCACTTTTCAAGACAGCCCTTTGAACTTTGGGACAGCTCTCCTTGGCAGGAAGCTTCTTGATCTGAAGCCTAAACCTGCCCTTTTGGGACCTATTACACCTAGTTCTGACCCCGTTGGCCAAAGAGAACAAAGATAACCCTTTTGTTCTCCTCCCACAGTCCTTCAAATACTGATGTACTGTGTGTCACACCCCTCCCCTGTCCCCACTGTAACTGTTCCCTTCTCCGGACTAAACATCTCTAATTTACTTAACCAGTCCTTATGTGGCATGTTCAGGCTTGAAGGGGACTTGGAGACCACTCAGTCCTTCTTCCTTATTTTACTCATGAGGAGACCCTGGGCAAGTCATCTGACATCAGAGGGCCTCAATTTTCTCATAAAGTAGTAAGTAATATACCTACTGTCTTTATCCCACAAGTCATGTGAGGATCTATATTATTATAAATAAAAGTCAAGAAGACTCAAGTTCAAATCCAGTCTCAGTCACTTACTAGCTGTGTGACCCTGGACAAGGCACTTAACCTTGTTTGCCAGAGTTTCTACTTTTCATAAAGGTGAGCTTTATTATTAGCATGTGGCTTGGCCAGCTCTTGTTCTCAGACATAGTCAGTCGAGTTTTCTCATAGGAGTAGGTTTTTTCAGGTTCAATTAAAAGTATTGGGGGTGGGAAGTACAGATGCCATTTGGGAGGACTCAGCATGACCCATCCTAGTCTTAAACTTTGTTACATAAATGAGCCTAAATGGGGATGTTTAGCACCAGTTGGCAGAAACATCTCCTTTCCACCCAGCTCCCCACATAGAAAGCAGTGGGCAGATTACTGGACTTCAAGTCAAAGAGTTGGTCAGGCCCTGCTATTGTTCAAACTTGGGCAAGAGGCAGTGTCTCTGGGCCTTGGTTTTCCCTTGCCTAATGACAGGACTATAGTCAGTTTTTGCCAAAGCCCCCATCAGCTCCATGTCCCTGAACCTTTCTACTTAACAAAGTCATGGAGTCATTTGGGTACCATCAGGGGCCAGTGGCACTCCTCCAGGTAAGCTCCCCTTTTCTCTCCCATTAGGAACGCTTTCATCCTATTCATCCTTGGGTTGTTGGGAGTCCATATACATCTTAATACATCACTTTCCCACAATCAGCATTTTGATGGAAGGGGCTTGGGGTGCCAATGCATAAATGTGCCCAAGATCAGGCTCTGACTGGGCCTTGGGAGAGGGAAGAAATGACCAAAGGGGAGGGGAGGTTACCCTCAGGAGACTGAGCCAGTAATACCATCATATACAATTGGGCACATGAAAATTATCATAAGTATCTAGGGCTTCCAGATTTATTCAACAAACATTGACTTATAAATATGTGCAAGAAATTGTGGGGGATAAGGACTTGAGAGATGAATATGGTGTAGTTCCTGCCCTCACGGACCTACAATCTTAGCTGCTTCTTATTGAATGGTCTTGAGTTTTTCTCCTTGATACACCTCCATTTCTGCTTCTGTAAAATGGGGAAGTTGGACCAGATTAACTGCTAAGATCTCTGCTAGCTCTGAATGGCGTGATACAACTGAATTCGTGTATGAGAAGTAAGGACAGAAAGCATGCTCAGCTTGTTTCAGAAGAGGTAGGCTTTCATTTGAAATGGGAAAAATCAAGGAAGGCTTCATGGAGAAGGTCACATTAGGCTGGGCCTGGAGGTTGCGTGGACTTAGAACAAGCAGAGGGATATTTAAGAGAACAGATTCCAAGGAGTTACAGAAAGTCAATCTTTGACAAACAGCAATGTTAGGGAGAATGCTATCCAGGACAAATGACACTATGTACTCCCCCAAGACCATATCCTCAGTATGTTTGCATGGATGAAACATGATTACATGGCCTTCAGTAGAAGCTGAAAAAGGAGAAGTGAGCTTCCAGGAGAGGAAGACAGGGCAGCCTTCCTCTGCTTTGGAGCTCAAGCGGTAGGAGGAGATTCGGGTTTAAGGGCATGGAGGACGGCTGCCCAAGTCCTCTGTCCATGCACCCACAATAGAATGAGCTTTCCCTCACCATCCCCTCACCCCCACACATGCAGCATAAAACCCAGCACACCAGACTTGGTAGTTATCCTTCATTCTAGCAGAGGACCAAAAATGACATCACCATGCTAGAGTCAAGGTACAGTATGTGCCCAACTGTGACTGATCAGACCAACACAAGTGTGTAATGCCCTACTATAGATCAGGCACAAACAGTCCATGTGAACATTTGGGGTGGATTCTCTAGATTTGTACATCTCATGTTTCTTTTGAGCTACATCAATTCTGCTTTGCTCATAGAGCACAGCCCCTTCTCTGATGAGGGCACACCATGCTAGGTGGTCTGATACCAGTGTTTCTCATGCATTGAGACAAGCCTCAAAGGGGGCTTCATAGCTATTCCTAGGTGTTTGAAGGACTGTATGTGAGAGGTTGTGTTTAGCCCTAATGGGTATAACTGGGAGCAGGGGATGGTAGCTCCAGAAAGGCAGTTTTTGCCTTAATATGAGGGAAAATTTTCTAGTAGTTCAAGTTACCTCCAAATTAAAATGAGCTCCTTTAGAGGATAGTGAGCTCCCCATCAGTGAGATTATTCAAGTAGAAACACAATGATCACTTTTCAGGTTATTGTAAGACAATTAGCTTGCAGGTGCCAGATGGGGCAAAAACACTGGATTTAGAGTTAGAAGTCTTGGGTTCAAATCCCAGCTCTTATTTACTGCCTGCCTATTTGACCTTGAGCAAGTCATTGCCCTATGTTAGTTTTTATTTCCCTATATGTAAAGAGCATCTCTCAAGTCCCTTCCAGTTCAAAATATATGAGCCCATGACTTCTGAGCCTCCTGCCAATTCTGAGAGTCTATAGTATTATCTCTATATGACCCTCTTCCCCCTCATAGGCATGTCAGACACACCACCTTGGGCCTTAAGACCTTGTTGTGCTAAACAATGGTTTCATGTATGTTGAGTCAGGAAGGTATAGATTCAAGTCCTACCTCTCACATATACAAACTGTATGACCCTGGGCAAGTCACTTGACCTTTGAGTGCCCCAGCAATATTCTAAATGACAGATGTGGTTCCCATCTGGGTCAATTAAAGGAATTTCCACAGTGGGAGTTCTAATTACTGATTAAGTCCCAGGCCAAAGCAACAGTAAAAAAAATGCATGCATCTCTAGCTTAGTACTCCCAAGCAACTTCAGAATATATTTTAGGTTTATAGAATTGTAGGTTTCAAGCTGGAAGAGATTGTTGAAAAGGGTATAAGATTTTTAAAGCAGACATCGCTTCTCCTCTTTGTGTTCATAGCTCAGTGTCTAACACATAATAGATGTCTAACAACTGTTAAGAAACTGAAGCCCAGCTGTCCGACATCACTCAGCTCCTAAGTGGAAAAGCTGTGTTTCGAACCCAGGTCTTCGGACTGCCGAGCCAGAGTTCCTTTCTTTAGAGTACACAGTCTCCTTCACATCACAGTATGCTGAGTATCTTTTTTTTAATTAATTGATTTTAAATGTTTTATCTGAAATAATAACAACGGACAAGAATATATTGCCCATTCTTTTCTGAGTGACATAAACTGAGGCCCCAGAGTCTAAGGTGGTTTCCCCAGACTCCAGCATGGCATCCTGGGCCCATGACACAGCCCATAGGATTCCAGCTCTTTAGAATATAATGCTTCATACCCCAAATTTCCAGTACCTACAAAACGTTTTCTGAGAACCAGAAGCACACAGAATCTACCACTGGGCAGCTTTGGGGATTCCATTGATTTCTATCGCAAGTCTCCCTAGATGAGTGGAAAAGGCAGTCAGAGAGAGAAGAGGCTACTGACGGGCACAGCCAGCGAGGGGATGAGATGCCTCTAAGAACCATGTCTTTACCACTCAGCCCTGCGCTGGAGTGGGTAGATATTTAAAGAATCATTTTTGCATGAAGAAAATGAAAAGACAGAATTGTATTAAAATACATGAATCTAAAAATAGATGGCCTCTTAAGAAACCAAGCTGTCCATGGAATTATAGGGAGGGAGGGAAAAGATGGTGGCAGAGGGGAGGAGCGTCAGCGCCCAGAAGAAGAGAGATGGGCCAGCAAGCTGGGAAGATGAGATTCCAGCCCAAGACCTGCCAGGGCCACAGAACTCCACATGCAGCGTTAGAACCAGCAATTGTGCTCCAGGCAAGTGAGACAAAGCATGCCTTCACTTCAGTTTGAGGGAGAGCAGGAAATACGTCATTGGAGAGGAGGTTACTGGAGCTTCTACCCATGGAGGGGAGGGAGAGAGAAGAGGTGATAGGGTAGCTTGCTCTTTTAATTAATTATTTTGCTAATTAGATGTTGGCAGCTGGATTTGAAGGCAGGAAGACCTGAGTTTGAATCCTGCCTCAGACACTGCACTAAATGTGTGAACTTTGACAAGTTTCTTAGAAGCCCTCAGCCTCAGTTACTTCATCTAGAAAATGGAAATAATAACTGCAACTGCTTCCCAGGGTTGTGGTGTTGATTCAAAGAGATAAAATATATAAATCACTTTGTAAAACTTTGTTGAGTTATTTTTGAGTTGTGCCCAATTCTCTGTGACCCCTTGGGGGTTTCCTTGGCAAAGATACTGGAGGGGTTTGTCATTTCTCCAACTCACTTTACAGATGAGCAAACTGAGGAAAACATAGTTAAGTGAATTGCCCAGGGTCACACAACTAGTAAGTATCTGCAGTCAGCTTTGAACGCAGTCTTCCTGAGTCCAGATTGGGTACTCTGTACACTGCACCACCTAGTTGTCTTCATGATTCTTAAAGTACTCTTTATATGCTAGCTACTATTATTAGTAGCTATTATTATTTGTATAGCGCTAAAGGACTTGGGGATATCATTGAGCTGTAAATTTCAGCACCCTGGGACAAAGCTATGGTCACCTCTCATAGTTACACCTCAGGCTGTATGAGCTTAGGCAAGTGACCCCTCCCATGAGCCTCAGAGAACCACAGACTCCTCAGGAAGAGATGGGTCCAGTTCACTGAGATATTCAAGAGCATCTAGGCTCAGTGGAAAGGGCTCGTTAGATTATCCATCCAGATCTTAACAGGTAGTCAGAGTTCCATTCTAAATCCCTCATTTTACAGTTAAATGAAGATCCAGGGAAACTAATAAACTTGCCCAAAGTCATATGGGGAGAAAGTATCAGAGGATGGATTTGAACTCAAGTCATCTGCATCCCAAGTCAACGTTCTTTCTCCTGTACTGTGGGTTAGATCCAGAGTTGGGCAACATAAATTCATATCTTGGCTCTTCGCTGCATGACCTTGAGCTAGTCCCTTCCCTTCTCAGCATCTCAGTTTCTACGTCATTAACTCAAGGGGACTGGACTATGATCCCAAAGTCCTCTCTAAAGCTGTATCCTGTGACTGGGAATCATTCAACTTGGGCATATTCATACTGACTAAAATAACTCTTTTAAAATAACATCCTCGTGTTCTCATCATGGCCATCAGGAACAGAGCAGAAAATTAAAGGGTAGGGCTGGGTGATCTCTGAGGTCCCATCCGGCTCTCACATCTAATGGCCTGGGCCAGACCTGGGCCTGCCGTATCTGCTAATATTAGCACATCTTTGGTTCTCTGACTGCATCCATGGCAAGGGGGCAGAGGAGAAGGCAAAGAAGGGAATAAGCCCTCACTAATTACCTACTGTGTGCCGGGCACTGTGCTGAGTACTTTTGCGAATATCGACTCATTTGACCCCCTACAACCACCCTGGGAGGTGGGTGCTAGTAATATTCTCATTAACAGATGAGGAAATTTGGGTTAAGTGACTTGCCCAGGGTCATCCACTGGAATTCAGGTCTTTCTGATCCCAAGCCCAGCACCATATCCACTGCACCTTCAATTACACCGCCACAGAAGTGGAAAAGGGTTTGAAAAGGAAGGGAGCTGAGAACTAACCATACAGCCAGCACTAGCTGCAGAAATACAAAAACCAAGAGAAGCTGAGACGCAGGGCAGGAAGTTGGTACAAACATTGACTCAAACAACTGTCTTAGGGTCACGAGGAAGGGAGATGACTTTCAAGGTCAAAGCAAAAGGAGGCTGCACCAGACTGATCAGAGACCAAGGTTCTTGGCCCATTTCTACCAAGGAACTTTGGGTAAGTTATTTCTCCAACTATCTTAATTCCAGTGCCTTCCTCCTGTTAATTATTTTCTATCTATCCTTATTACAATTTGCTTTGTATATATTTGTTTGCAGGCTGTCTCCCCCTTTAGATTGTGAGGTCTTTGGGGGCAAGAAATGGCCTGTGCTACACCCCCAGGGCTGGCACATTATAAGTGCTTAAAAGATATTGATTGATTGGCACTCGACTTTTTCATCCTCCTCATGACTTTATTTCTTTGTGATTTCCTCTGTGTCTCTGAGTTAGATTCCAATAGTTGAGAGTTGTCCCAGACACCCAATTTCACCTTTTCAGAGTGGCCCCAAATAGGCAAGTCTCTTTAGGGAAACAGCTTTCTGCTTCTGCTGGATGCAACCCATCAGCTTTGGATGGGATGCATCTCCTTATTTCTGCCTTTTAGGATCATGAGTTTCCTTTGAGAGAGCTGAGTACCCCCTTCCTCATGGAGCCTTTCAGGATGCCCACAGCTGCTGGTAACATCACCCCCAAAAAACCTTTCCAAAAAAATCTGTAAATGTCTATATTTATACCAAGAGAAAATAAGCTCCTTGTGGGCAGAAATTGTTTCATTGTGCACTCCCAGTATCGAGTATTGTGCTGTGTATACACTGAGTGTTTGTTCATCGATTGATTGGTGATTGATGGAAAATGCTGCCAAGAAGAAAAAATAGGGTCAACTTCAACATGCACCCAGAGAGAAAAACTTTGTCTCAGCCCAGCATGAAGCAAAGGTTTAGCCAAGATAAGTTTGAAAAATGAAACATGAGCAGAGAAGCCAGGGCCTGGGGTAGAAGTGAGGAGATACACCATACCTTGTCGAGGTAATCAGGGTAATATTGTCTTTGTTTCATGTTACAGTATTACAAACAAGGATCTCGTTGGGGCTGAGGGAGAGGGCTGTCTTTTTTTTTTGTTTGGTTTTCCTTAGAAATTACTTTGATATAAAGGCAAAAGGCAACAAACAATAAATCATATTTTTAAAAGAAGAAAAAAATGAAATGTGACTTCCTTCTTCTTTGGTAAGGATCATAAAAGAAATGAGCAGGGTGGGGGTAAAAAGCTGGTCCTGGAATCTCCTAAGGCTTCTGGGGAGGATCAAATATCTCTTCAGAAATGACATTTTAACTGATGTAAGTGTGAACAAGTTGGAACCTCAAGGATTGAATTTCTGCTGGAGTACACGTGTTCTTCCAAGGGCGATGGGGGAAGGAGGGGTGTTCTTGGCCCCAGGAACATTCAGGGCTTTTTCAAAGATGTGTATTGACTGCGCCAGGACATCTCAGGCAACATGCCTGTCAGTGGTCGGCTGCCATCTTGGTTTAGATTGGCAAGAGATCACACCTGCTCATACCTAGTCCTAGGGGGAGGCATGGGAGGGTTTTTGCTATGGGACACCTGTCTCAGCTCTCACATGCACACACACACACACACACACACACACACACACACATGCACACACGCACGCACATCTAAGCCTGGGAACTCCCCTCAAAGGAGTCTTTTATGGCTGCACTTGAAATTTTATGATTAAACCCTCTCATTTTCCTGTGAGAGGAAGTGGGAGCTAGGAAGCCTTAGACACTGAACACCTGGCTTCTCCCACTCCAACTTCTGGTGCAGTCCAAGATCCTTCCCCAGTCTGCTGTGGAGGGCTGTCATCCATATATTGGGGATGTAGTAGCACCTACCTCACAGGTTTGCTGTGAGGATGAAACAAGCTGATATTTGTAAAGTAACTGTCATATTTGTTTGGTTGTTTCAAGTGTGTCTGACTCTCTTTAACCCCATTTGGTGTTCTCCATTTCCTTTTCCAGCTCATTTTATAGACGAGGACCTGAGACAAACAGGATTAAGTGATTTGCCCAGGGTCACATAACTAGTAAGTGTGAGGATGGATTTGAACTCAAATTTTCCTGACTCTAAGGCTAATGCTCTATCCACTGCACTGCCTGGCTGCTGACTGGCACATAGTAGGCATTTAGTAAGCACTTGCTCTTTTCTCCTTTCCCTCACTTTGCATTTACTGATCTGTATCCATGTATCCCATGCCCACCTCCCAGCAGAATGGTCCCTGAGGGTAGGAACTGTTGTATTTTCCTTTGTGTTTCCAAAGTCTAGCATAAACTAAGCATGTAATAAATGCTTGCTGAATTGTATTTCAGTGTCTGACCCCTCGTAGGAGTTTAATGTATTTTTATTGACTGATGATGACTCCAGGTTCAGAACTCTTTCCACTACATTTCAGGTGTCTAACAAGCTTTGATCCCATGTGCCGCCTGCTGGCTTTTAGGGACTGCTTTGAGATCCTCTTCATGCACCAATAAGTATGCAAAAACCCTTTAGCAAGTGCCTTTTGCACCCTTGCTGTATTCACGATGCTGCTCTATGTGCTGTGGGAGACATAACATGGCCCTGCCCTCCGTGATCTTACAATTCATTTGAGAAGATACAATGGAAAAAGATTAATAATGTCAGGAGTTAAGAAGAAAGAAAGAGGCTGTCAAAAGATGCCATGAATCGGCATGTGAATAAATACCCGACCAGTGGTGTAGACGAGTGCCAGGGGAGGCAGTGTGGTGCAATGGGGAGTCTCCAGGGTTGGGAGTGAGAAACTCCAGATTTCTGTCTGCCACTAACTTGCTATGACCCCACTCCATGTGGATTGCCCTTCAAGGTGATAGGAGAATTTTGGTCAGCTCAGATAAAACCAGGTTACCACCCTCACAGCGTTTACAATTCAGTTAGGAGACCATCTGGTGCTGCATGGGCTGACCCCACCAGCTTGCTTGGCAGATGTAATCTCTCCACATGGAGGGCACTAGAAAGCTTGTTGCCACGTGTGAAGGGAAGTGTTTTGGAGAGAATGTGCAGCAGGCGTAGACCTTCTCTAACAGGTTCGGCTAACCACATCATGAAAGGGTGCTTTCTGACTGGCTGCAGATGAATTCAAAAAGCCCTGCCAATTTTAGGTGCTTTTCCTTTGCTCCATTCACTTCTGGGGGATAGCAGCAACTCCTTTTCCATCGTCATGTTCTTACTCCCCGACTCTCTTTACCAGAACTTAGCTCAGTTTGGCCAAGTTCATAGTTCCTGTCAAATTTATGCCCAGATGTAGTACAACTGTCAGACGACCCCAGCTTTATCTACCACTGAGTTGTCCTCCTAAAGGTCACTCCTTTCTCCTCAGAGAATTGATGATATAGTTCCCAAACATCCCTCCTAGATTCCTGTGGCTCACTTCTCCTACCTTTCAAAATGCCCAAGGTCATCATGATCTCTCACCAGATGCCATGAGCTAAGGACTTATCAAATGAATTCCCAAGAGAATGAGGAAAAGGAGGAGGTCTCTGAAAATGGCAGCCTTTTGAAATTCCTCCCCAGTCAATCAAAGGGCCTTCTCTTCCCCACAAGGTTAGACAACCAGAACCAGCTCTGGAATTTCTGATCATGCTCCACATTCTCTCTAAGGGATTTCCTGTAAATATCATGATTCTCCTGGAGGTAAGCTCCTTCATGTCTTCCACATGGAGAGGCTGTACCTGCAAGCCCACACTTGTACCAGATACCCATTACACATAGGAAAATAATCACAATACACAAATGATAACATAAATCAATATAAGCCAGGCAGATCCAGTGTTCCATATAGTTTGAAGAAACAGATATATTGACTAGGAGTAGTCAACTGGACACTATAAACTGATCAAGCATCAGAGAAGACTTCCATAAGGAAGTCTTTTCTGAGCTAGACTTTCAAAAGTGGATAAAAATTCAATTAATAAAAAAATATTTGGGGGACCAATCCCAGGAACATTATCCAATCCTTGTGCAGCTGGGTAACACAGTAGACAGTGTCAGACTCATCTTTCTGAGTTCAAGTCTGGCCTCAGAAATTTGCTAGCTGTGACCCTGGACAAATCACTTAATGTGATTTGCCTCGATTTCCTCATCTGTAAAAGGAGCTCAAGAAGGAAATGGCAAACCACTGGAGTATCATTGCAAAAAAACCCCAAATGGAGTCACAAAGTTGTACACAACTAAAAAAATGACTGAACAGTAATGACAAAAACATCCCAGGAGGTTGTTTTCGTTACCCTGACCTGTCAGACTGAGGAAAGTTAGAATAGCCTAGCAGAAAGAGTAGAGGGCTGGGAGCTATATTAACAAACTGTGTGACTTTCTGTAAGTCACCAACCCTCTCCGTGCTTCAGTTTTCACATCTGGGCAACTGGAGATAGTCAAACCTCCCTCTCCCTGCAGCCACTCCTTCACCACTGAGTTGCTGTGAGGACAAGACAAAAGAATGGACTTTGAAAAGTTAAAAGTGATACACGAGTGCAGGGTATTATTATTACAGAGAGGCCCCAATTACCTTGGAACTGATGCAAAGAAGAATAAGTCATTACCTCTAAAGCAAAGTTAGAGGGGAAACATGTCTTGTTCTCGGATATTGCAAATGCCACTGGGACTCCCTGCTTTCTCCAGGCTTTCCCTGGGTCTTGGTAGCCTTCCCTTCTAGGGACTTGCAAACCATCCTTCCATGACCTGTGGGGGAGATTTCCCAGATGCAGGTTCTGTCCACTGAGATTACCGAAGTCAATGCCCTTTTCAAAGGTGCATGGGTGTTTCCACAGTTTACTAAAACCCTCTTCCTGAGCCTCACCATGACATGGAGGTAACACTGCTTCTAGAAGGCTCTGCCAGTAAAACACAAGCTTTAGCAGGTTCTGCAAAGACTGAAGAGGCAGGGAGCCTGTCTCTCCGCATCCCTCTCCTCGCATGATGTTGCATTATCGATACATACAGAGGTAGGGTGGCGTGGTGGTTAGTTGTTCCCTTGTTTAAATGCAGGCTTCTCCACTAATTTTTCTTAGAACATGACCCCAGAGATGGAAAGGACCTTGGGAGTCATCCAATCTAACCTCTTACTTTACAGATGGAGAAACTGAAGCCCAGAGAACTTCAGTAACTTCTCCAAGGACACATGGAGGGCATTTCTCAACTTCTTTGATTCAGTTCAATCAATATCTGTTAGACACGTATAGGCAAGTAGGTGATATGTTATGGAGGAGTGGGCACTATTGATCCCTAATATACTAATGGTCTAAATTTAGGGGTGGGGAACCTGTGGCCTCTAGTCTACAGCTGCACTTGAAGACCTAGAGGTCACATATGATCTCAAGGCTACAGATTCCCCATCTCTGGCCTAGGTCAATAAACACTGGTTTTTGTTGGATGAATCCTTTTCATCAGTAAGGAGGACATGACATGATTACCAGGTCAAACTAAATCTATACAGGTTGAGTTGGAGATGACGTCTCTTTCAAGGGAGGCACCAAGATTAGGGCAGACTGGAAAAACCTTCCTGTTGAGGGGGAAGCCAGAGATGCCAAGAGAGAGGAAGAGATTTCAAGACATGTCCACAAGGTGTGTGTCTGTGGCATCACATACATAACTGATACGCTGTGAATCCCAAGAGGAATTGATTAATGACTCACAATGCTCTTTACAATTG
The DNA here is from genome assembly GCA_028658325.1 of Potorous gilbertii. Lineage (NCBI taxonomy): Eukaryota > Metazoa > Chordata > Mammalia > Diprotodontia > Potoroidae > Potorous > Potorous gilbertii. Next base: position 105,105,342 of record CM053769.1, read on the forward strand.
TTTTTTAACTGACTCTGACACCACTAAAAAATTCCCTTGGACTGCTGTTGTGAATGAACTTTGGGGTTTAGGGGTTCCCATTAAATAGTAGTCTCTAACCCTCCCTAGACCTCAGTTTCCTTTCCTGTAAAATGGAAATATTAAATCCTTCCAACCTTAACATTCTATGGCTCTATCGTGATAATCTAGGAGACTTTCTCCTAAAGTTAGGGTTAGAAACAGAATGAGTTAATTAATTATAATGGTTAATTCTATTTCCAATCCTAGACCTGTCATTAGAGAGTCCCTAATTATATCTAGGATCAAATATACATTCCTCTACATGAAATTTAAACTTGACCCCTAAAGAAAAAATAACTTCTTTTTTATTGTGAACTTGACAAACATCAACAAACATGAACATTTCTTTTAAAGAGTCTCATTTATGGCACTGTGAATTTCTATTATCTGTAGGTTGGAAGTTTTTAGGTATCTGTCAAACCGATCACTGCCATCTTTGTCTGTTACCTTCTAAAATTCGTTCTCTCTTCAGTGAGTTTGTAAAATAATTCCTTTACACTCTTTCTTTTCTTTTCTTTTTTTGGTATCACTGTGACTACTCCTAGCACTCCCCTCCCCCAAAAAAGAATCCCTCTCCTGATATATGCTTGTATATAGTCAATCAAAAGAAATTAATATATTGTCCATATCTGAAAGACCGTGTCTTGTTCTGCACTTTGAATCTATGATCTCTCTGCCAAGAGATGGGAAGCATGATTTATCCTCATTCTTCTCAGACTTGATCTTATTTCCTAAGACTTTTTAATTGTTTTCCTGTACAATGTTGTAGTTATTATATAATTGCTCTCCTACTTCTTCTTACTTCGCTAGGTATCAGTTCCTAGAAATCCTCCCAAGTTTCTGTAAAAGTATCTTCATTTCTCATGGCATAATTCCATAACATTAATATGCCAAATTTTGGTCATTCCACAATTATTGATGGGGATTCATTCTGTTTCCAGTTATTTGTTGCAACAAAAAGAACTCAAAATACACTCAAAACAGTATGTTTATATAGATAGAGATATATACCTATAAGTATGTGTGCATATGTATATATGTGTGTACATACATATATGCATATGAATATATATGTATATATAAATATGTGTATATATACACATATGTATGTGCTTTCGCTCTTTCTTTATTTCTGGATACCTATCAGTGTTATTGCTGGTCTAGATGTATGCAAGTTCCATTATTTGAGAACATAGTTCCCAATTGCTTTCCAGAAAGGTTGGACCGGCTTTCAACTTGATAAACATTGAATTATGTGTCTGTCATCTGCAAAAACTGTGGTTTTACTTTTAGAGGGCATCTTTGCCCATCTGATGAGTGTCAGCTTGGATTTCAGCATTTTTAACTGGAATTTCTCAACATTAGTGATTTGGGGTATTTTTTTCATATATTTCTTGATAACTTGCATTTTTTCTTTTCTCAACTAATTGTTCACATCTTTTGAACATTTGTCTTTTGGGGGATGCCATTTTTGATCTCATATATTTAAATCAATTCCCTAATATCTTGGACATTTCATTTCATTCAATTAAATTTGATTCAATAAATATTTATTAAGTACTTACAATGTGCCAGGTATTGTGCTCAGTGCTAGAAAAATAAGACAGCCCCTACCCTCAAGGAGCTTATAGTCTGGTGGGGGAAGACAACATTTTATCTCCCACATTACTCCACTTTTTATTGGGAAAAGATTTCTTTATCTATAGAGATGAAAAATATCTCCTTCCCTGTTCCTCCAATTTGTTTATGACATAACTTTTTATATATAGGTGATGTATCCATTTTGGTTCTTTCTTTGGTATAGGTTGATCTCTATGTTGATCTCTACCTTATTTCTGCAGCTGTGATTCCTAACAGTTTTAGGTAAATTAGGAGTCCTTATACTAGTAATGGGAGTCCTTAGGATTACCAAATCATATATTATTGTTTTCATATATGTTTTGTATATGTAATTTGTTCACTGTCAAGAGATCACAACTGCCTATTTCTTTAAATAACACCATATAATTTTGGTGATTGCTTGTTTGTAGGACAGTTTAGGATAGCATAGTGGATCACTGAACTGAAAGGGACCCTAGGTGTTATCTAGTTTTAGACATGAGGAAACTAAGGCTGAGAGAGATTTAGTAATTTACCCTGGGTCACACAGCCAGTGTGCATCTGAGTCAGGATTTGATTCAGGTCTTCTTAACTCTGCCATTCTTGTTCAACGGTGCCTGACTCTTCATGAACCCATTGGTAGCTTTCTTGACAAAGAGCAGTTTGCTATTTCCTTCTCCAGCTCATTTATACAGATGAGGAACCTGAATTGACTCTCCCAGGGTCCCACAGCCAGTAAGTGTCTGTGGCCAGATTTGAACTCAAGAATTTGATAAGTCTTCCTGACTCCAAGATAGTGCTCTATCTACTGTAGCGCCATCTAGCTGCCTAGCCCTAATAGCTGGCTATAAAATCATGTACTTCATGTACTTCAACTCCAGGTCCTCCGATGGTTTGAAAGTTCTGATGAACTTTGGAAGTTCATGCTGTCATAACCATCTCCTTCATCTAAAGCAGGAAGAAAAAAACTCTAGTAAGTGTCATATTTGAACCCAGGTCTTACAGACTCTAAGTTAGACTCTTTACCCAGTATACCACACTGTCTCTTAAGGAGTTCACATCTAGTCACATTCTACTTGGAGCGCACAAGTCAACTCAGCAAATCAACAAGCAGCCCCTTCTTGTGAAGCGTGTGTGTGTATGTGTGTGTGTATACATGTGTGTGTTCTGTGTCGGTGTGTATATATACACATGTATATATGTATCTATATGTAATATATGCATGTGTGTGCATGTATATGTATACATGTACATGTGTGCAGGTGCATGTATATGTGCATATTACATGTATATGTGTACAAACCCATACATACGCATATGTGTGTATGTGTATAAGTATGTGTGCATGTGTGTGTGACCATGTTACTCCCACCTGTGTCTTGAGGAGAGCTGTAAAGAGAAGTTAGACTATCCATTGACTCCATTTGTTTGTTCATTAATCAAACCTTTTCCTAGAGACTGTCCTTGGAAAAACCTCAAGTGCTTCCCAGAAGCTCAAAGCTCTGGGTCAGGAATAAGTCCAGTTTGTTCTCCTTCTGACCATGGAGTTGAAAAAAAATGAGACTCTGATCATTTTCTGTCCAGTGATTCATCTACTGTCACCCAGGGAAGCTAGAGGGAGGCAGGAAGTGGGGAGGAAGAGAGAGAAGCAAGGAGGGAGTGAAGGAAGAGAGCCATATTTCTCCAGTCCCAAGGCCAACCCTGTCCCCATGCTCCTTGCTGAGGCCCTGAATAATTACAGGGCTGTTATGGGCTGTGGGATAAGCCAAGTTGTGGGCTGTAGCTGCCCCTATTAACCACCAACTTTTCCTGTGTTCTCTTCCCCCATTAAAATGTCAGGTCCCTGAGGTCAGGGGTGGTCTTTGTACTCCTTATTTGAGTGTCCTTGGCACACAGCATGTACTGATAAATGCTAGTCAATTGGACTCGTCTGTGTTTGGGGATCTTGACTGGGCTTGCATTGGGCCAAAGTTTCTTCCAGAGGACTTTTCTTCCTTCTAGGCTCAGCTCATGTGCCATCTTCAATGAGGAAGCCTTTTGCAGTCTGCCCAGGAATCAGCGCTTTCTCCATTCCAATCTGCCACAAACACACACCTTGTGGACATGCCTTGAAGTCTCTCCCTCCCTCTTGGTGTTTCTGGTTTCCCCATCAACAGGAAGGTTTTTCCAGTCCGCCACAATCTTAGTGCCTCCCTTGAAAGGGAGGTCATCTCCAACTCAGCTTGTGTAGATCTAGTTTGACATGGTAATCATGTCATCTCCTCCAACAGATTGTGAGTTTCTTGATAGCAAGGATGGGTTTTGTTTTGTTTTTTCCTTTCTCTATAACCCCAGCAATCGGCTCAGTATCAGACCTGAACTTATTAAAGACTTGTTGGCTGCTGTCCACTACCCAGCATCTCTGTCAAGATTAAATGGAGATCCTGAAACAGCTCCCTGGAGCAAGCATCTTCATCATCATGGTCAACCTTATCTGTCATCTTCAGTCATCCTCCTCCTCCTCATCATCATCAGCCTTGGAATTCTTATGGTATTTTATGAATGCCTTCATAAATATTAGCTCCTTCTATTTTCACAACAGCCCTAAAAGGTAAGTGCTGTTTTTATCCCCATTTTACAGATAAGGAAGTTGAGATAAGAGGTTAAGTGGCTTGCCCATGTTCACACAACCAGGGAGTATCTGAGGTCGAATCTGAACTCTGCTCTTGTGGATTCCAGACCCAGTACCACTGAGCCAACTATCTGCCCTTGACAAATGATTAGCTTCTTTCCATGGTTCTAAGCATTGTTATGCTGTTAAAGGGGAGTTAGGTGGTTCAGTGGAGAGAGTGCTCCATCTGGATTTACCAAGAGCTGAGTTCAAATCTGATCTCAGATACTTCCTAACTGTGAACCTGAGCAACTCACTGCACCCTGTTTGCCTCAGTTTCCACATCTGTCAAATGAGCTGGAGAAGGAAATGGCAAACCATTCCAGTATCTTCACCAAGAAAACCCCAAATGGGGTCATGAACTTAGATAGAACTGAAAAACAACTATATAACAACAAGCTTTAGCAAAATCTTTCATGATGTTCTTGCAGATGAGACAGAGGATTGTGGAATCAATCCTAGCTGGGATCTGGGAGGGATCATAACTTTCTGAAAAGTCTTGACCCCAAAAAAGGGTTTGATGAATGGATATCTGCAGCAGGGAAGGAGTTGGTCTTGAAGGGAGACAGATACAGTGGGATGTGGATCAAGTCCTCATGGGCCTTTAGCCTCCTTTAATGTCCTTTCCCATTCCTGTCCCCATTGGTTGAAATCTGACTCATCCTTCCAGACTTGACTCCAATGCCAACCCCCCACCCCCAGTAAGAAAGCAGCAGTGATCTGCCCTGTGCTCCCATCCTCAGTGTTTTCTGTCTCTCTGCCCAGATCTGAAGCATGCTCACTTCATGGAACCCACCATCATCACAGTGGCAACATCTTACTAAGCTGCCAGGCTGTGCCTCTCCTCTCAGTGGGCAGTGCAGTACCATGGGAGGCCCACTGGTTTTGGAGTCAGAGGTTCTAGGTTCCAATCTTGCCTCTAATATTTACCCGATTTGTGGCTCTGGGAGAGTCACCTGGTCTCCCTGGACTCAGTTTCCTCATCTTTCAAAGAGGGGGTTGGACTCCAGTCTCTACAGTCTTTCCAGTTCTAAATCTAAGCTCCTAGCCTAAGCATAACCCAACACTATTTCTCCCTTTAATCCAACCTTGACAGAGTAGGATTGCTTTAAATCCTTTCCTACTTGGAAAATAAATAAGGTTTACAACTTCATAAGGTTGAATTCCTCTGAATCTGGCGATGCTGTTTCGTTTGACCCCGTTAGGACCCCAGCCCACGTTCCCTCCCCCTCAGTCCTGGGGCCCTGCTCCCTCCCTGCTCACCCTCCCCTCTGAGCCCGGAGGAGGACGAGGGGGTGGTCACGTACACATCCACCTGTCAGTCAGGGGGGACAAAGGGTTCTGTTGGAAGGTGCACAGAGGAATCCTCCTTCCTGAGGGCTCAGCCTCCCTCCTCCAGAAGCAAGGTCACATTAACATATGAACCAGCCTGGCAGACAGCCCAGTGCCCCCTCAGCCTCCCCACCCCCTTTGGGTGAGGGGCAAAAGAAAGAGAGAGAAAGAGGGGAAGGGAGCAGGGGAAAAGCCAGTTCTTTCCAGTTTCACAGTCGGGGAGCTGAGTGTGCAAACGAGCAATAAAATAGGGGCTGAGGGGGAGGGGTCCGAGCCAGATGTCAGGAGCACTCCCAGACTCCAAGGCTGCATTGAGACAGGCAGTGGCCAGGGGGAGGGGGGAGGGGAGGGGTCCTCTGCCCTCTGCCCTGGCCAGGCAACATCTGGAGTGTGGCAGGTTCTGTCCACATTGTAGGAAGGGCATTTCGTGTCCAATGAGAATTCAATGAAAGCAATGGGAATGTGCAGTCTTGGGAGGAGATGACTGGGTCAGGGGATGTGGTATGGTAGCCATCTTTAGATGTCTGCATGGTTTTGGGGTGAGAAATCAGACCAAAGATGGGTGATCTCAGTCTGGAAGAGACATCAGAGATTGCCTGAGGATGACAACAGACTAGACCTGGGATTGCAAAGCTACAGAAATGGGCCAGAGCCTTCTCTGTTACTCACAGTCTTAAAGAATTGTCTAGAACCCAGAGAATGTATATAACTCTTTTTTCCATGTTGCTTTACAAATTGGCTCTCCCTCTGACTTCTAGGCTGGAAATGCAGCGGCCACTCACAGTCCTGACTGGTCCCAGAATTTGGAGCGTTTCCACTGTTTTGGGCTGGTCTGCCTCATTGTGGGCAGCCTGGTGGCCCTGTGCTTTTAGGGCTCACCTATATTGATATAGATACCTGACTGGCTTTAGCCCTACTCAGAACTCCTCACCTCAATCAATCCTACAATCTCCAGGGGTTGGGCCAATCTGCCTCTTTCAGGATCCTACACCCAACATGTCAGAGGAAGACTTGAACAGATTCTCTGAGGCCATATTTTTAATCACCATGCCTTGTTAATGGTTGGGATTTATAAAACTTTAAAGCCTGCAAAGTGTTTTGCACATATTATTTCATCATCACCACTCTGTAAGGGTGGTGCTATGGATATCCCCATTTTTTCAGATGAGGAGTTTGAGGCAGTATTGAAACTCAGAACTTTCCAATCCCAAATTTGATACTATCCATCAACTCCTCTCTACTGAACCATTTATTTAATAGATAAAGGACACTGCCACTTACCCCAAGATCATGTACATGCCAGAGGCTGGATTTGAATCCAGGCCCTATGATTCCTGGACACATATTCTTTTCATTGTACCTTACTTGCCTCCTGTCTAAAGAGGACAGGATGAGTGAAGAGTATTAAATGGAAATTATAAGAGATGTTGGGAAAGAGTCCTAACAATTAGAGCTGACCTAAAGTGATGGGACTGCCTTAAGAAATGGCCTCCCTTTGGAGGTCTTCAGGCAGAGGGTGGATGATCATTCTCTGGCTAGACTTTAAGGGGAATTTCTTTCTCATGTGGGTTGGATTCAACAGCTGCAGACGATTCAGTGAGTCTGCATTTCCCTCCTCACATCTGAATGAGTCTCAGAAGCTCTATGGGCATGAGAGGGCCACAGCATGGTGGAGAGCAGATGCTCCTTCATCTTTTGATGTGTTGGACCCTTGGGAAGCCGGGTGAAACCTATGGAGCCCTTCTCACAATCATGTCATTAAATACATAAAATAAAATACAGAGGATTGCAGACGAAACCAATTATATGGAAACAAAATGATCAAAAAATAAATGAGTTTATGGCCCCCAGGTTAAGAACTTTAGGTATGGAGGAGAGAAGGCTGACTTGGGATCAGAAAACCTGATTCAGGCTCCAGCTAAGCTACCTGTGTAAACTTGGGGGAGGAACCTTGTGCACCTCAGTTTCCTCTTTTAGAAAATGAAGTGAGAGGACTAGGTTTCTAAGGCCCAATTCATTTCTGACATGCTGTGGTCAGTAATATGTGCTGTGCAATTGGAATGAGTCATGGATTTCATCTTCTCTGGAACACAACAGAGGGCTTAACTGTGGGCCCCAGTGAGGGGCATGGAATGAGAGGAGCCAGCAGTATACTGGATCCTAGGAGTGGATGACCTATGACACAAAGCTGAGGTGGTGATGGGATGTCTTCCAAAGGAAGCAAAAGAAGCCAGAGATTTGATGCGTCCGGACCAAGAGTGACTTCATGTCTGCCTGTACCACATCATCTGACACCGGACCACTCAACGGTAGACCCCAGATCTTCTTCTGGCCTCAATTCTCATCACCTAGAGCAGAGGGGTCAAACATCTGGCCTGGAGCATCTGTGTGACCTGCAACACTCTGAACCAGATTAAAATGTAATTGAGAAACACTTAAAAAGTAAAGATGCAATAAAACATAGATAATGCTAATGCATGGTTTTCTAAGTCAATATGCAACCTACAGAAAACATTATGTAGAGTTTCCTGGCCCTGACTTTGACTCTATTGACCTAGAGTGTAGGGAACAGTCCTCACCTAGTAGTAGGGAACAGTCCTCACCTAGCATTGGGAAGGAAAAGGAATATGGGAATAACAAACACAGCTGGGCCAAAGTGAGGAATGCCTGGAATTATCATCAAAGGACCCAAATTCTGGCTTTGCTTCTTTCTACTTTGGGGACCCTGGCTAAATCACTTCCCTTTTCTGGGGTCTCAGAGGTCTCCTCTATAAAATGAATTCCCTTATAGCTATACATCTACAATTCCATAATCTTATGATCTTTTCAGCCCCAGGGTTCTCATCTACACAGTGAGGGGGTTGTTGTCCCCCTCATTAGCATGTGAACTCCCTTAAAATGTGACAGCAGGGACTGTTGTCTTTTTCTTTCTTTCTTCATATCTCCTGTGCTTGGCACAAGACCTGGCATATGGTAAGCCCTTAATGTTCATTGATCACCTGACTATCAAAAGGGTTCCTTCTACCTCTCTATCCTATGACATGTGAATGAATATCCCAAATAAGAATGGAAGATCATGGATAAAAAACTCATTGAAACCTTTGGTGGGTCATCTATAGACCTTTTGGTGGTCATCTATAGAACCCCTTCATTTTTCAGGGGAGCAGACGAAGGCCAAGAGATGTTCAATAATTTATCCAAAGTCACACAACCATGATCCGTATCCAGATCCTCAGACTCCTTTTCCACTATACCAAACTGCCTCTCATTAAAGTGAAGATCTAGGAGGAAAAATAATTAATAACTTTTCTGGGTTTCCTCCTTTTTTTCCCAAAACAGTAGGAAAGTTTTGTTTATTTAATTTGTTTTCATACATGTGCTATCTCATTTGATCTGAGTCTTCACATCTTTAGGAAAGACTGGAAATGCAACACTTGATCCCCTCAGCCAGGAATCCCAGAAGACAGTGACTGAGAACTCCTTTATCTGCTTCCTTCCCTTGACACTACTGTGGCCAAGAGGCACTTGGACAGGCTGACTCCTGTCCACAAACAGCCGTGGAACGATTGCATCTGGCTGGTACAGATTAATTGGGCTCCAAAGCCAAGCATTCAGTCTTTAGTCATCTGATTACCTAGACTTGCAGAGGTCCCAGAGAAGAAAGATTATAAAATCAAATTTAGAGCTATGAGACCTTAAGGGTCATTAATCCAAATCTCTGATTTTACAGAGGAAGAAACTGAGACCAGGAAAGTGAAGTCATCTGTTCAGGGTCAAACAATTAGTAAGTATCTAAGGAAGGAATTTAAACTCAGGTCTTCATGATTCCCCAGTCCAACATGCTCTGCACTACCCAACAATGGTGCTCAAGATGAATGGAGATGGCATTGCTAAGGCTTCTCAACCTGAGACTCGAGTTCATTGGGGGTTGGTCTCAGAAGACCAGATGTGGTCCCCTGAGGTCCATGGCTATGACTGCTGTCAGTAGCAAGAGGCCTCTGCCACAGAAGATCCAAAGTCCTATCCACAGTATGGAAGGCTCTAAGCAATACACTGGGTTTTCATCATTAAAAATTTATCTAAACTAAAAACAATACAGACACCACTCAGTTGGGGAATGGTTTAGATGAGCTATGGAACATGAGTAGAATGGAATCTTATGATACTGTAAGAAACCATAGATGTGATGTGTGCAGAGAAGCATGGGAAGAGTTACATTAACTGATTCAGTAAAGTCAGAAGAACCAGGAAAACAATAAACACAATGGAAATGGACTGGAAAGCAAAACTGCCAAAAGATTTGCCTCCAGAGAAGAAAGAGGAAAAGGAACCTCCCTCTTACCCACAACACACACACATGCAGACACACACACGTACACACATACACACACATGAGCACCCTTCCCACCCACGTACACACACACATGCAGACATACATGTACACATGCACACACATACTTTTTGCAGAGGTGGGCTCTGGCAGTGTGGAAGGTTTCATAAAATGCCATACCTTTTCAATGTATTGGAGAGTTTGGCCAGACTGCTTCCCCCTTCCTTTTTTTGCACTCTTTTCAAAGGGATGGGATCTTTGGGAAGAGGGAAAGAACCACTGGAAAACATGGGTAATATAAAGGAAAAAATTACTTCAAAAGTTGATTTTTTTAAATATTTTATCTGAAAATCCAACACTGCAACAGGGAGATGATTTCACTATTTGGTCATTATATTAAAGATTGAGAAGGAGTGGATTTTTCCAGTGGGAGAATTTCTGGGGTCAAACTCACCAAGGCAAATTTTGAGGGGTTTTACTCAAGAAGAGACCTAAAAGAAACAAGATAGTGTAGTGATGGAGAACCGGCCTCAAAGCTAGGATGAACTGGGTCCAAGTCCTAAGTGGGTCCATGCTGGCTATGCGGTCCTGGACAAACCACTAGCAGAGACCTGAATAGACAGTTAGCAGTGTGACCCTGGGGAAGTCACCTCACCTCTGTCTGTCTCAGATTCTTCAATTGTAAAATGAATATGATGATAGCATCAGAACTGTTGTGAGGGTAAAACAAGAACATCATTAAAGTACTTCATAGACCTTAAAGAGCTACAGAAATGCTAGGTAGCATTAGTATTCTTATTTTTACCACTATTATTCTAGCTCCAAAATTCTACGACTTAGACATACTTTCCCGCTGGACTCCTAAGGGGTCAAGAGACCAGGGTCCTTCTCTCAGCTCTGTTGCAACACACTGTTTAGTCTCTGGAAAGTTCCCTCCCATTTCTGGGTCTCAGTTTCCCCACCTGTAAAACAAAGATTAGCCTAGATCACCTCTAAAGTCCCTTCTGGAACTGACATGCCACCCTATAGTACTGTGCTACTCTCCAGGATTTGGGGGCAGTCACCTCTTTTGTGAACTTCTGCCCCAAACAGTACTGTACAGTGGGAAAGGAGCTCATTTTGGAATCAGAGAATCTGGGCTCTAAATCTGCTTCTGTCATTGGCCACCCACATGTCCAGACCTCAGGTGATAGAGCTGGAGGCAATGACCTTAAGAAATGGTGATTTGATAAAAACAAAGCTCACTGTGCGACCATTTCCCTGGGTGAGGGTAGGTAGGAGCCTGGCCAGAAAACACAATGGCTTGAGAAAACCAAAGGAATCAGAGAATCCGCATGTGACAGGGATGGATGAAAAGTAGCTTCACCAAAAGGCTGCCATTGCTGGTGGAAAGGCTGCTATTTGAAGTTAAGAGACCGAAGAGGGCACCATGGCTCTGCTTACTTCTAATTGCGTGACTGTGGGTCAATCATTTCATCTAAATTTCTCATTTGTAAAATGAGAGGATCAGACTTCCAAGGTCCCTTCCATCTCTAAATCTATGGTTCTACAATCTATAGAATCTACACTACACCCTTCCCATTGCCTCTCTATATCCATAAATGGTCTTCTCAGCCTTTTAGTAGGACCGAGCTCTCCAACAGAGGGAAACAACCATTCCAGGAGTTGATGGGAGACCAGGATATGTTTCTAATTAACACTGAATTGCATTGTATCTTCTAACATCTCTACTGGGGAGGGGGGAAGTGATGAATTACATCAATTTAATTGAATCAAAATTAATTGAATCAATATCTAAAGCAAACTTGCTTCTATAAAACTTGATGATAAAAAGGATGCTGATATAAAACCAATTCTTGCAAATCATCCGCATTTGTATAGAATACCAAAATAACTCAGCGGGAAGAGATGGAGAAATTGCATTTTAAATAACTAAGAATGTATGCTTGGGGAGGAGGGTCATATATTGTGTAAATGACAACAAAAACTATATTCCTTCTTCCCTCCTGCACCATACTCCAAGCAGGAAATGATGCAATATGTCCTTGGACCAAAGAATTACAGTTCCAAGGAACCGCATTTATAGAGTTCATTTGCCTCTTTTTATGGGGGAAAAAACTGAGGCCTGAAGATAAGTGATTGACCCAAAGCCACACACATAGTCAATAGTAGAGTTAGAATCGGAACCTGGGTCCTCTAACTCTGGCCCCCTTTCCACTATCTTTTTGTATTGTGTATTCGCTCAACAGCATAGGATATCTGGATGTCTGGAGAGAGTCAGGATACTGAGGGTCAGTGACTTTTATTATAAAAATTAAAAGTCTACTGAACCCTAAGTAAATGAAAACCCAATGACAGCCCCAGAGAACAGACAGTAAAGCTTAAGACATAGAATAACAGCCCCTCCTTTCTTCAGAGAGACCTAGGACTCCAAGGGCAGAATGCCTTGTTCAATCTGGTCACTGAGGGTGACTTGTTTAATTGTTACCCTTTGTCAGAAGGGAGGACTCAATTCATGGCTGGGAATATGGGACAGAGTGGAATAGGGTTAAAAAAATGCCAAGAGCCTCAGACCTGGGCAGAACCTTAGAATATTAGGTGTCCTAGTTGGGAGGAATTTTAGAATAGAGGTTGCGTCAGAGTTTGAAGGAACCTTAAAACCAAGATTGTCGGAAATGGAAGGGAACCTTAGAACAAAGGTTGGCAGAGCCAGGAGATTATCTCATCCAACTGCACCTTTTTACAGATGACAAAATCAAGGCCCAGAGTGGATTGATTTCTCTGAGGTCACATTGTCAATAAATGATAGAGACACTTGTATGGGTAAAAAAAAAAAAAGGTAAGATCATGTAAAGACTTTTATGAAGTAATAGAAAACTGGTTTCAACAGGACCCACAGAGGCAGCAAATATCCCTTCAGATTCTAAATCTATGACCTTACAACCCTGATTAGAGTCACTGGAGAAGGTTTCTTTCCAGAAAGTGAGACTTGAATTAGCCTTGGAGCTAGATACCCAAGAAACCAGTGCTCCAAGAAAAAGGGTAGATGATATAAAGGAATTTGCTCCCCTACCAAAAAATAAAAATAAAAAGGCAGGCTTCACCCTGGATGGATAGTGCCTGTCAACAGAGACTGTTTGAAAATCCAGCAAATAAGAAAAAAGTCAGCCAAACCATGATCCCCTGAGATAAATAGCATGGCACAAGCCATCTCATAAGCAGTCATAACCCAGAACAAGCAGCCCAAAACATGCCTTGAAATCAACCTTTTAAGACAAATTCAGTTGATCCCGAGCCAACGCCGCTGGAGAGGCCACCACCGGAGCTGAATGATCCAGGCCTTCTGGGTCAGGGAGGAGCTAACCTGGAGTGTGGCCAGGCGGGAGACAGAGGAAATGCCCTGAGTGGGAGCTTTCTGGTTTAACTACCGTACTTTCTCTTTTTAACTTAGCATGTATACTAAGTTCAGTGTTTCCATGCTTCCATGCTGCCAAAAGGAGTTTTGATGCTGTCAGTACCCCTTAAATATCAGCGCCTTGGGGAAAAGCCCCATCACCCTGCCCTAGGTCACCCTGCCTCAGTTATATGTCTGCTCATAGGGTAACTTCAAGGATCCAGGAAAGTAACAAATGAAAAATGTTCTGAGAACCCTAAAAGATTTGTAGAAATGTCAACTATCTCCACTCCCAGAATGTGTGGACAATAGAAAGTCCAGATAAACTTAGTTTCCCAGAAATCCTAGAGATGGAAAGGACCTTCACCTTTTGCCCAGGATAGAACATCTTCCACATCAATACCTCTGAGAAGTAGCCATATGTTTGCTTGAGAGTCTTCCACAAAAGAAACCTCACTATCTAAGGAGCCAATCTAATGGTACACTTGGACAACTCTGAGTAGATATTGAACCAAAGCCTGCATCCCTCTCCCTTCTCTCCATTGACCTGAGGTCTGCTTTTTTGGGATCAAGCAGGACCAGTTTGATTCTCTTCAATAAAATAGTCCTTCAAATATTACAACAATGGGAAAAGGAAGAGGAAAGAGAAGGAAAAAGAAGGGTAGAAAAGAAGAAGGAGGAAAAGGAGGAGGAGGAGGAAAGAGGAGAAAGAGGAGGAGGAGAAGAAGGAGAAGGAGGAAAAGGAGAAGAAGGAGAAGAAATAGGAGGAGGAAAAGGAGGAGGAGAAGAAGGAGGGGCAAGAGGAGAAGGAGAAGAAGGAGAAGGAGGAGGTGGAGGAGGAGGAGGAGGAGAAGAAGAAGAAGAAAGCTTTCACTCTAACACTATATTCCAGACCGGAGATTTCTAAAGTGTACAAGATTTTGACTAAATGTATATTAATGTAATATTGTCTAAATGTATATTAACTTGGGACATAATCTTGAAATTTCTTTTCATCTTTTAAGCTGAACCCTTGATCCAACCGAATTCTCTTGGCATTTCTATTTTACCCCTAAAATTCAAAGAATTTCAGATCTGGAAGGTACCTTCTTACAAATGGGGAAACTGAGGACCAGAGAACTAATGTACCAAGCTTAAATAATTAGTGACTGTGTAAGTGCAGATTTACCTAGCCCACTATATCTGACTGACCCCAAATCCCAGATCATACAATACTTCACCTTCACATTCCTATAAAACCATCTACCCCAGATACCTTGGCAATTGCCTTACTCACTGTGGTAAGCAGGCCCCTTCCACCTCTTGCTCTGGGCAGCATAATTAAATCACTAGTATTCCTGTGGATCCCTGTACCTTCCTAGCCCAAAACTCTCTTCCTTGGCCAACATTCTCCTACAGATGTTGTTTCCCCTCTGTTAGAATACAGGACCTGAAGGTCAGGTACTTAGAATGTAAGTTCTGCTCTTAACTCAGCACTTAGCACAATGGGCTCATAAGAATTGCTCAGTAAATGCTTTGTCACTCATTTTTCAGCTGATTGGTAGGAAATAGTCCAGCTCACTGAAGGATCAAGGAGACTGAGTTCACAGTAATTGGTCTGATTATATTTTCCTACTCCTTTAATTCTAGAGGAGAATGTCTCACGTTGGCTCCCATTGGCTCCTTAAACTAGTAGGGTCTCTATATATTAGAATCCTCTCTATATATTAGAATTCCCAGGAGGGATTTAGCTTAGTCTGTTCCTAGGAAATCACTGGATATTATCTGTTTGAAGCTTGAAGATATTATTTCTGAATCTACTTACTCTTCTTTTCATTTGTATATTACATGCTCATCTTCACCAGTAACGCTGTTTTTGTTTCCAAGTGGAATCAAAGACCTCACCAAAAAGCAAAAGATAGAAGCATTGGCCTCTTTGCTGGAAAAATGTCTTATATTTGGTTTATTAAAATCCAAATAAGATCTAACAAAGAAATGAAATAGGGTTGTCACCACAGCTACCATCTCCAACCTAATTATCCTAAGGAGTTGGCGTCGTTGCTGTGATTGAAGTCAGTATTGCTTAGGAGCTAAAGAGCTGCAGTCAGGAAGACCTGGGCATTTTTGTTACCTTGCCCCAGATCACTTAAGTTTTCAATGCCCCAGGCTTCATTCTAACAATCTAGGTCATCTGGTAAGTGCCAACCTGCTTGCTAGAGGGGGTATCTTTGGAAGTTTCCTATATCAGTGAAATGTACAAATCTGTGTGTATATACACACGTCTCTCTGTGTGTATATATGTATGTATATTTGTTTTGTATACTAAAGATACACACATACCACATGCATACATACACACACATACCTACCTATATACATACATGTGGTGCTGGTTGTCCTTCATCTTTGCAGAGGACCAAAATGAAATCACCGTTGTAAAATGAAATTACAGTGTGTCCAACTGTGACTGATCAGATCAATACGAGCTCGGAATGCTCTACCACAGGTTGGTCACAGATAGTCTGACATACATACATATCTACACATGTACATACATACATACATAAAACTGTGACTGAGACACTTTGGCATTGGGCCTGTTAAAGTTTAAACATTTTTGCCTCTACCTCTCGGAATCTCCTTCAATTCAAGAATTCAAGGGTTGCCTCCAACAAGGAATATTTTGGGATTCTCCCAATTGTTAGGGTCACCTCCCCCTGTCATACACACCTCAAAAAAACACCTTTTGAATGTAGTTTGTTTTTGCACACCTGTGTGCAATATTCCCCCAAGGAGAAAGTAACTTCCTTGGGAGCAATCCCTTTGTAAAGTATTGTCTTTGACAGAGTCTAGCTCAGTGTATGGCACATAGTAGGTGGTTTTAGTAATGGTTGGTGGATAGACTTTATTGACTTAGAATGGATTTAAGACCCTGGAAAGGCTTGGCTGACTTCGAGCTCAGAAATAACAAGGTAGGTAAACAGAGAGGTCTTTGGGGCTTGTTTCTTTGTTTTCCTTCTGATCTAGAAAAGAAAAAACTTATCAGAAACAAGAGTCCAATGATTTAAGTCTTTTCCAAGATCTGCCTATTTCCCAGCCTGGGTAGGTAAACTTTCATCACTTCACGTCAACCTACTGTGTGCCTTTTAATTGGCTGCTGAGCTAAAACCACATACAAAGGGTCTGAGCCTATAAGATCTCATTCTTTTCTCTGATTTCTTTTAGGAAGAAGTGATACAAGCCTGTGGATGGAGAGACAGATAGACAGACAACAGTTTCACTTGTCTTTTCTTTCCACTTGACTGTGTGTCCAAGAACATTCACCTCCTGTTCTCTTGATGTTTCTTCATTCTTTATTTTAGGTGAATAAGTACCCTGAGATGGATACAATCAGGTGAGCAGAGGGACCAGAAACTCCATCAAGGAGAGTGCTCAGGGGACCAGCCAGGCCAGATTATCCATCAAAGTCATCTGATACCCCACAGAGAGTTCCAGTCAGTGGCAACAGTAACCAAGATGGAAGAATAGATCACGCAGCAGCCCTAAGAAGCAACCTACTTGACCTAACGCAGCAAGGAGCCAACCTAGCAGATCCATGGAGTGACTCCTCCATTGGCTATGCTGCACCCAGAAGTGAACCTGGTAGGAGTTTCTCGAGGGGAGGAGGGCCAAGAAAATACCCTTTCTTGGTTAAAAGGAGCTTGTTTTATAACATCCACATTAAGTTAGAAGCAAGTAGCTATATGAAGGGGAGAGTCCACTTCTATGGAATGTTATTGTAATTAAATCCTTTCTATAACTTCTCAATAAACACCCCTTGGTTAAAAAACAAAGTAATTTATGCTCATTGACGTTACACAGCTGTTAACAAGTTAGTTGATACAAGGGAACACCCCGGATGGGGGCTCATGTGCAATAGTAACAGAATCTCCAACCTGTCAAGGCTACTTATTGAATTCTGAGAGGAGCTTGTGGGAGCTAGGACAGTGAGATGAGGTCTTGTAATGCATGGAGTTCTTTCCAGCTCTGATATTCTGTGTTCTGAGGTTCTCCACCCCCTCACCTCAAGTTCTAGCATTTAATATTTTATGATAATCCTGGTGCTACCTTCCTCACAAAGTTGTGAGGATCAGATGAGATAGAATGTATGAAAGCACTCAGAAAAGCTCTAAGCCCTGCGTCCATATGAGATCACTTCAGGGCGTTTATCATCCTCATTCTTCTGCTTTCCCTGAAGTAGTTACTGCTTACTCCTAACCAGGGCATACATAGCATGGGAATTGAATGGAACTCAAAATTCAAACATCGCAAAACCTGTTTGGTTGTTTTTGCTGCACATATGTACATGGTCTTGTCCTTCATTCTCAAAGAGAATCACTATGTTGGGGTTAAGTTACGGTGGTCTGACTGTGGCTCATCAGACCAACATGAACTCGGAGTGCTCTACCACAGGTCTGTGGACATTTTGAGGTGGATTCCCTAAACGTGTGCATCTCACGTTTCTTTTGAGCTATTGAAACTTTGCTTTGCTCAGAGCACAATACCCTCTCTGATGTGGGCATGCCATGCTGGGCAGTCCTGTGCCAGTGTTTCCCCTGCTACCCAATCAATTCCAAAGTTTGTAAGAGAGACCTTGAGAGAGTCCTTGTATCGCTTCTTCTGGCCACCATGGAACTGCTTGCCCTGTAAGTACATGGACACACATATGTTTATATATATATACAAGTATATAAGCATATGTATAATTCATATACATACATAAGTTTGTATGTGCTTTGATTTTGACAAGAACACAGTAAAATAAGTGACGATTCTTCCCCAGGATTCAGGTTAGAATTCAGTACAGATATGGTGAAGTCAGTTTGGAATAACATTAAGTATTCTACCTCAGAGTCACAAGCTTGAGCCAATTTGGAAAAGAACCCAGCCCCCACCCTCTTAGCCCCTCCACTCACTAGCCCTTCACGGGCATGCCCTACTCTACTTCCTGGCCAGTGTTCCCAAGCAATTGCTAGGACCCAGGCTGAAACATGACTAACCCCCCCTAAAAGCTGGTTCTCAGGTGAATTCCAGCTGCTCTGAAGCCCCGCCAAAAGCATCTAGGCTCATAGCCAAGGAGGGCCAGGCCCACAGTGATCCACCTTCTTCAGTTCACCCATCACCAACCTGCTTCTGCCCTGCAGATGGTTCCCAACAATCTAGGAAATTTCTGCTCTGCCAGCTCCCAAACACACCACACGGGGCCCACTGACTGGGGGCCTCAGGGCATAAGCATAATTCACCCTGGGAGAGCCAGGCTCTGGTTCAGTTCTGATAAGCACCCAAATGTTGAAAGGCATTCTTGGAACCTTGTGGGGTTCCAAATTTAGGCTGCTGCTTGGCTGAGAGCAGACTTAATGATGCAGCCTTGGAATGCTGCCCTTATCCCCAGGCCAGACCAAAGAAAAGAGGTGAAGGGGCCCAAAGGACAAAGGCAAGAGGGGAGGTTCTCATAGGGGCTTGTTCTGGGTCTCCAATTCTGGCTCTATTCAGGACATTGGGAGCCATGCTAGTGTGGGCAGGTGGTCTTCTCCCAGCTGTCCCTACAAGAAGGATTTGGATCATCTAGTAGTATTCCACTTCATTTCACTCACTTATCACTTACTAAGTACCTAGCCCATGCTAGGCTCAAGGAGCCCAAAGATAAAAAATGAGCCCAGTGCCCATTTTGGAACCCCATCTTGGACCATGCTTGACCTGAACACCAGTCAAGGACACAGAAACTTGAGACAGGCCTCCTCCTGGGCCTGGCTGGTTTGGGGAGGGATACAAGGGCATGCTATACAAGAACAGTTCTTGTCCTCAAGGGGTTTCCATTCTACCCAGAAGTAAAATTCAATTCAATTGGACAAGACTTCCTTAAGCCCCTTGAGAGACCCTGACTCTGTCACATCCTTGCCCTCGTCCCACTCTCTAAGTTTACAAACAAATTTCAACCTGCATTTGTGAAGGGAGTTCCCACATTCCAAGAGTTCCTCATATCAGTGATCTGGGCTGTGATCTGGGGATTATGAAGACATAAATGAAAGGAGTTTAGGAAAAAGATCATGGAAACTGATTAGAAAATATAAAATGTGTTCAAAGTCATGGGGATGAAGTGAGGTAGGGTGGTGTAGTGGATAGACAGCTGACTTCAGAGTCCTCAGGAAGGCCTGGGTTCAAGTCCTGCCTGTGACCCACACTGGAGGTGGGGTCCGAAGCAATTCACTTCCCCTGCAGATCGAAGCTCTAAGCTGCATCATTGATAAGGACATGTTTTCTCCCCAACAGCTCCTTACATTAATGTCACCACTACCAGCAAAATGGACCCAGAAGGCTGCCTGTAGGAGGTAGAAGAGCTCTGGAAGAAGCTAGGAATTTTAAGAGACAGAAGCAGCAAAGAGTACTGGTGTCATTGAGGGTCTAGACCTTAGAGCAGGTACTGATTCATCTTTGCTTGTCAGCTGTACAAAGAATGAACAATATTGTATTCCAGATTCCAGTCCAACACATAGAATTTGGAGGACCCAGTTTCCAGCCATTTGTGACTGAGAGGCCATGAGATGAGTCTCTGGACAATGATGACAAGCTTTTTGTCTTTGAAAATGAAAGGACTCATGACCCAGTAGAATCCTAGAGCAGTTTCCCTAAGTGGAGTGATGGAATCATCAAATACAGTATGGGGAAATACTCCATGGAAGGGATTTCAAAGACCATGTAACCTAACCTGTACCTGAACAGCATCTCCTTTTCAACATACCCAACCAAGTAGTTACTCAACTTGAATACCTCTGATGGTGGGAAACCCATTACCAATCAAAGAAGTCCAGTCCACTTTGGGGCAGTTTTAAAGGTTAGGAAGTATTCTCTTTAAATCAAGCCAAAATCTGCCTTTTTGTAACTTCTACTCTAGCAGAAAAGTTGTAATCCTTCTTGTCAAAGTTGTGGCTTTGTTCAGTCACTTTGAGTGATATCTGATTCTCTGTGATCCCTTTTGGGGTTTCCTTGGCAAAGACACCTCAATGGTTTGCCGTTTCCTCTCCAGCTCATTTTGCAGAAGAGGAAATTGAGGCAAATAGGGTTTAGTGACTTGCCCAGGATCACATGGCTAATATTTGAGACGAAATTTGAACTCAAGAAGAAGCTTTCCTGACTCCAGGCCAGGCATCCTATGCTCTATGGCACCATATAGCATTCCTAGGCATCTTCTAGGAGACAGACCTTCAAATACTAGACAGCTCTCATGTCTAATAAGTCTGCTCACTTAAAGACTCCTCATCTCCTTCAACTAATGCTTACATCACCTGCTCTCTAGGTTCTTTCTCTTCAGAATGAGCAGGCTTGGACAGATGATTCTCAAGGTCACCAAGTCAACAAATGTTTTTTAAGGACTTACTCTGCATCAGGTACTATGCTAAATATTGAAGATACGTGCGTAAACTGGTAGCCCATTGAGTCAGTCTATTGGATCTCCCCATTCCATTAAAATAATTGTAAGATGCTATGTTCTGATACCTTTGTCATGGGACAACACATTTCAGTGGAACCAATAGAGGAGGGGAGGGAATATGGTGATGTAGGTAGGTATAAACAATTCTTCTATACCTTTGTCAAGATGTTTCAATAAGGCACAACAGGAGGTTCTGTTCAGATCACTAGAGAGACTTGGTTGCATTCCCTAGGGCTTGTTGTTTGACATTTGAGCATCTAACAGATGGGGTTTCTAGGAGGCAAGTGGGTCAACCAATCTTGATGGAGCATAGAATTCGAGTAACATTCAATGTCTTAGGAACCATAGGTAAGCAGCAGGTTGTGAAGCACTAAATCATAAACAGAAAAGTTGGTACTTGATCCTAGAGGAAAGAGGGAGCCATGGTACGTTCTTGAGTAGGGGAGAAACATGATGAGACCTGTGCGTTAGGAATTTGGCAGCAACTTCATGGAAGATTAATTGCAAAGTGGGGAGCTTAGAGTCAGGAAATGCTTGAAGTAAGTTTTGTGTTATTAGCCTCACAGCCAAAGTTAATAGGGGCTCCCTTTTCTTATCTACCTGTCTGCCACAACATCTCTCTCCCCCAGGGATGAATTCTTCTCTAAATTATGGGATTCAGTCTGAACTCTCAGAGATGAAAAACCAATATGTCGCAGCTGAGCTCCACCTTCAACCTGCATATTCAAAGATCATGAAATTAGCTCTTTGTATTCATTCATACATGGGCAACTAGATTCATCCAATATTCAAGATATTCCAGTGAATTTCTGAACTCATAGATGGTTGCAGATCACACCCTACCCACCCTGGAAGACTCTCATCTGATCATCCCATAATAGAGGTGAACCTGTGAGGATTTCATCGCTATAGAGAACTCTCAGGTGAGGAGACTCTATGGGAGGGGGAGCCAGGGAGAAACACGGCAACATTTTTTTAAAAGGCATCTATAAAAACTTATTTAAAAAAAACAACTAAATGTTCTCCTGACGGCTCTGACCTCTTTTGAAGCTGTTAACATCCCAGATGATATACTGTTGTGCCTAAACTTACATGATTCCCTTGACCACCTGTGGAGAATTTAAACACCTTTATGATTGCTAGCAGCCTTTTGTAAAGACAATTAACCTCAGTCAATAAAGTGGGACAATAGAAAAGTCAATACAGGTGCTGTTTTTTTTGATGGACATTAAGCCCACAGGGTCATGGAAGCCACACTGGAAGGTATCTTAGGGGTCACAGGAGGCTCTGGAGCTAGAGAGGACTTCAGATACCATCAAATCTAACCTGTCCTTTAATATATGAGAAAACTGAGACTTTGGAAAGTTACTTGGCATCATAAGATCACAAGTCTAGGGATGATTTAGCCATTAACCATGTGGGAATGTATTCTCCTGAATTTTAAGGAAATCAGTTATAGGATATTTCATTTTCATTCTTGGAGACTCAGGGTGAATTTTAAAGCCTTTCAGAGTTGTTTTTCACTATCATATTGTCATTGTGAGACAGCTAAAAGATACCACGTATAGCTCATTGGGTCTGGAATCAGGATGACCTGACTTCTTAGCTATCATCAGCCTCTAGCTGTGTGACTGTGGACTAATCACCTCAACATTGCCTTTCTCATTTTCCTCAACTGTAAAATGTGAAGGAGGAGGAGGAGGAGGAGGATGAAGATCATAGCACTACCACCTGTCTCTCAAAGTCATTGTGAGCATCAAACAAAATGATATTTGTAAAGTTCTTAGCACAGTGTGTGGCACATAATAGGCACTTAATAAATTGTTTTTATTTTTTTCTTATGTAAATTATTTGGCTAGCTTTACTCATTCTACTCCACATCAGTTCACAAAGGTCTCCCCAATTTCCTCTAATATTGTCCATATCACCATTTCTTATGGCACAGGGATATCCCATCAAATTCATATATCATCATTTGCTTAGCCATTTCCCAATCAGAAGATATTTTCTCCCACCCCTGAGTTTCCAATTTTTGCCTACGAAGAAAAGAGAAGCTATAAATAATTTTTGTACATTTATATCCTTTTCCTCTTTGATTTCTTTGGAGTGTTGGCCTAGCAATAGTAGAACTGGGTCACAGGGAACGAAGACGTGGGTAACTTTCTGGGCATGGCTCCAAATTCCTTTCCAGAATGCCAGAACCAGTTCACAGCTCCCCCAAGAGTGCACACTGTTCTCTCCCATCCTCTCCAACATCTGTCATTATTATGTTTTGTCCCATTTAGCAGTTTGATGGATACTTTGGGTGGAGAACTTCAAGTTTCTTTTAATTTGCATTTAAGAATTAATGATTAAGAGCACTTTTTTGCATAATTTTTGATAGCTTGCATTGCTTTCTTTGAAAATTGGCTGCTCATATCTTGTAATCTTTTATCTACAGGGGAATGGCTCTTAGTCTTATAAATTTGAATCAGTTCCTTACATGTTGTAAAAATGAGTCTTTTATCAGAGAAACTTTTTTACAAAGTTTTCTTTTCTTGGTTACCTATTTCCTTTCTAATTTTTCACTCCATTAAATTTGTTCAAAATCTGTTTAATTTTGTGTAATCAAATTTACACATTTTATTTTGTGTAATTCTCTGTATCACTTCTTGAGTTATGGAGTCTTTGTGAATCCATAGAGCTGAAAGTTAATTTCTTCTTTTCTCCTCTATTATTTTTTGTAATATGAACTTTTATATCTAGATCCTGTATCCATGTGGAGTTTATCTTGGTGTATGGTGTGACATGTTGGTAGGTGGTAAGTAACAAAGTCAGGATGTTAATTCAGACCCCTTGATTTCAAATCTAGGACTCTTTATATAAGGCATGGGATTTATTCACTCTGCTGTAGGCATATTTGCTTATTTAGTAAATTAAATTGTCCAAGGACATTATCTTTCACCCTCAACACTCCTCCACTTACCACTCCTACTTTCCTAGTTGCAGTAGAGTCTCAAACAAAGGAAAGGAGTCATCCAATGTCACACTGAGAGCAACAGAACCAGAACTGGGATCTGGATTCCTGACCCCTCAGTGTAGGGTTCTTTTTCTTACAATGCCTAGCTTTGAATGGATTTTAGCAGACATAGGAACACAGGGCTTTACAATATTTTTAAGCTTTAATATTTGCCCTTTGTTCCTGAAAGCTGATGGTCTGCAGCTCAGAGCTGACATTCTACCTCTTCTGACCTCATACAACTTAGCTGTTGGCTTCAATTATTGAAAAGCTTCTCCTTTTACACCTCCTGTGGCATGCCCTGTTGGAAGAAGCCATTTGATACCATCACTAGACTCCATTATTAAAACAGGTGAGTTAAGGGGGCGGGGTCACTCAGAGAAAGCTTGCCTGAGGGATGGTCCAAGCATTTGCTCTCCTCTCTGCTGGGCCAACCACAGGCACAAGAATCTTGAGATGTTTCCACTGGCGTTCTCCAGGTCATGAAATTCCAAAGGCACCAGGCATGGGTTCTGATGAACCTTTGAACTTGTCTTGAAAGCTGAACTAAAAAAAAAAAAAAGAAAAAAGATTTTTTGACCTGACTCATTAAGACATGCAAAAGGCAGCTGGAGTTTCAGCTGGTGAGTTCATCCTATATTTTGTCAAAAGCAGCTCTTCAGAGAAGTGTTTTCACTGATTCATTCATTCATTCACTCACTCACTCAATGTTAATAGCACAAAAGTGCCATTTTGTGCCCATGTCCTAAGTGCTTAGAAAGACAACTGGTATCATAGATGCAGAGCTAGATAGCACTTCTAATCACCTTGTCCAACCCCCTCAATTTATGAAGTGACTGAGGCTGTGGAGATGGGGTAATGCCCCCAGTCACTTACCAAGCAACAGGCCTTGGTCCTTGACTGTCCTCTGGACCTGGAGTACCCCTCCTCCTCCCTGCCCTATGTGAAGCTTTTCCAGACCCCCAGCCACTAGCCAGTTCCCGGTGCTCTCCACAACCCTCCCACAATAACCTTTGGTGTCTCTGTTATACAATAGGCATATTATATGCATGTTGTCATTGTCCCCCATTACCTGGAAGATACTTGAGGACACAAGGTCATTTTTGTTGTCTGTCTATGCCCAGCACCAAGTGCACCTGTGAACTTCTGTTAAGCACAAAAATATATGTGTGTTTGGGGGTACACTTGAAATTCACATAAATATGGCACTCTACAGTTACAAAGCATTTTTCCAATGACAACCCTGGGAAGTAGGAGCAGAGAGGAGAAGGGAGGAGAAAAATAAAGTAGGGAAGGGAAGGAAAAGGGAGAAGAGAAGTAAGGAAGGGAAGAGAGAGGTGGAGAGGAAAGGAGAGTGGAGAGGAGAGGAAGGATCCTCTGTTCAAAGATCCCTGAGTTCTGTTATTCCATGTTTCAAGGCCCTTTCCACCTCTAGCATCCCAGGATTCCCTGATCTTAGGGAGTTGGTATGTACCCTTTAAAGCCAGGATGAGAAGAAGGGACGGCTCCAAATGCATTTCAGAATCCTCAAATAAATCCAGTGCTAATCTTTGGGATAGAACCTGCTTGGCGGTCTCCCATCAGATAGGACATTCCTCCCCACAGGTGGATACGTTTCAGTGGCCTCAACCTCTCTCTCATCAGATAGTCAACTCCAGAGGGATGTTAACAGGCCCTTAATTCCAGACTTAGCTCCCACCCCACCCCCTCACCACCCTAAAGTAAAGAATTTCCAGCATCTCCCGCACAATGTTTAAACCCTTGGGTCCCACGGGGACCTAACTGGGGGAATTAAATCAAGGTTTGACTTCATCAAGCTTAGCTAATAAAATCACTCAGTGATGGTGAAATGATGTTCACAATACCAATCTCTTGCATCTATGTGCATTTTTAACTTCTCAAATCACTTTCTCATAGCTTATCTCAAGGGATCTTCATAGCAAACCACTGAGGTAAGTGCAAAAATATTCCTGCTTCATGGAAGGGGATATTGAGCTGCAGAGATGCTGTGAAGCAATAGGTCCAAGACCCCCTGGTTTGTTAAGAGAACAGGCTGACCTAGAATGTGGGTGCCCTAATTCCCAGGTGGTATCTTATTCTCTACTGATCAGGAAAACAAAGTACATGAAGCAGGGGGAAAGACTTTTAATGGATTCTTGAGTTAGCAGGAAACCAGAAAATTTTCTGGAACATGGGAATAACAACAGTCAGACCCATACTTTACACATCTCAATATTTCAGTTCTTTGGAGGCAGGACAGACTAAAGACAGGGAGGCCAACTAAAGTATGGAGGTTTCTTAGGGAGGGTAGTGATGCAGTCAGATATGTTCTCACCCACATCCATTCCACTGAATAATGCCTTCTCTAAAAGGAAGAGGAAGAAGAATAAGGAGGAGGAGGGGAGGTGTGTTCTAGGCTCAAAAGGAATAATATCCTGTGATGCGTAACAAATGCCATAGTGAGTAAAAGCAAACCTCAGGGCTAGGACACTTGAGTTTAAGTTCAAACTCTAACACTCAATCATCAGTCAATCAATGAGCATGTGTAAATACTATGAGCCCCCACTTCGAACACATTTTTATTCACAAAAGTGGGGAGAAGTCAATCCTGCCTATGTTACAATCCCCCATTCAGGGACAAGCAACTGAAGGTCAGACAGGTTCAGTTAAAGGTCACACAGCTAATAAAGGGTGGGGTCAAGAATCAAGCCCAGGTCTTCTGGATTCTAAGATAGGGCTGCTCACCCAATTCCAGGCTGTCTCACTTGGATTGAAGCCACCACAGAAAATGCCGTTGCTTTGTGACACCCTTCCAAGACAGAAGTGTCATGGCCCCATGGCTCTCATGGCTATGGAGGCAGGAGTCCAGAGTTCAAGACAAGTACTGTTCAGGACCTTGACTCATATATAGAACTTGAAGGCCGGGCAGGACCTTGGGATGATCCAGGCAAAACTAAATCTAAACAAATCTAGGAGAAGCTGGTCCAGCCTTTGATTCAAGACATCCAATGAGAAGCAGCATGCTTACCTTCCAAGATAACTTATTTCACTTTGGAATCATTCTGATTTCTAGGGAAAAAAATGTTCTTACATCCAGTCCAAATTGGCGTCTTTGCAATTTATTATTCCTGGTTCTGCCTTCTAGGATGAAGTCTAACAAGCCTAATCCCCATTAATGACAGCTGGCATTTATAGTGGGTGCTTTAAGGTTTGCAAAGAATTTTACAAATATTCTCTCATTAGAGCCTCTCACCAGCCATGGCAGGTGGGTATCATTACTATCCCCATTTGACAGATGAGAAAACTGAGGCAGAGAGTAATTAAGTTATTTGCCCAAGATCACATAGCTATTAAATGTCTGAGGCTGGTTCAGTCAGTTTTTGTTTTGGTTTTTCGGTTGGGTTTTTTTGTTTTTTTTTTTTTACCTGTGTCTGACTCTTTGTGATCCCATTGGGGGTTTTCTTGGCAAAGATACTCAAGTAGTTTTCCATTTCCTTCTCCAGTTCATTTTACGGATGAGAAAACTAAGGCAAACAGGGTTGAAGTAACTTGCCCAGGATCACACAGCTAATTAGGAGTCTGAATTCGAATTCAGACCTTTCTGATTCCAGGTGAAAAGTCCTTCACATACCTGAGGACAGCCATCATAGCCTCCTCCCCCAAGTTTCCACTTCTTAAGGCTAAGTATCTTCACTTCCTTCAATTTTTGCCTCTCTCTCTCTCTCTCTCTCTCTCTCTCTCTCTCTCTCTCTCTCTCTCTCTCTCCCCTCATCTCTCTTAACCTTTGTCTACATAGTCTCCACATTATCAGTGTCCTTAAAATGAACCACCCAATTTCACCATCAATAACTGATGATTGAGTGCCTATGTATGGTGAGTAATGTACCTGACATTGTCAAAGGCATGTCTACTCAACTTAGTAAACACAAGATTGGTCTCTTCCCTTAGGGCAAGAATCAGCTAATTGAGAAAGCAATCCATTGTAGATATCTGTTCTTCTACTTGGGTCTTAGATTATACATCTGAAAAATGAGGGGATCATCCTGGATGGTTCCTTGTGTGTCTTAGGGTTCTAGACCTAGACGCCTTTTACCTCAATAACATATCATCCTAATCAAGACTGGGACCACCATGGCATCACAGACCTCAAGAGGGAAAGAAGTTTGGGGCTGGAGTTGGCTCCTAACGACTTGGAAAGTCAATTATTAAATGTGAGCATTAACACATCAGAAATTGGCAAGTGCTACCTGTCAGGGCTTGATCTATTGTTTTATTGGTTATCTTGACTTAAGAACACGACAAGAAAAATACTAAGAATGCAGATTAAACTGTAAAGTATAGCTTGCCTTTTCAGAGAGCTCATTGTTCAACATTTGCCAGCATACTTCAGAGGCCACTGAGTCCCATTTCACAGGTGAGAAATTCAATTCCTAGAGAGAGAGGCAGCTTGGTTTTCCAAGGTCACAGAGATAGTAAATGGCAGAACAGGAATGAACCCCACCTTATTCAGACTGCATTTATAAAATGGAGAAAATGATGCAATTGTGCTTCTGTCTCTCCTTCCCCAGGGTCTAGCACTGAAGCTAGCACATAGGAGGTGCTTTATTGTTACTTTCTGATTGATCATTTCTGGCCCTTAAAGAACCTTAAGTTCTAATTACTGACATTTCATGAAACCCCAAATGGTACATGGGAGAGATAGGAGAGACCACCTCCTCCTAGCCCCAGGAGAAAAACTTGATTGTCCTTAAGGAGCCTGTGAGGACTGGGAGGAGCCCTAGATTTGGAGGTCAAGGAATTAGGTCGTCTACATCTTAGCTTGGTTGCTATCTTGAACAACTTTTCTTGCCCTCTCTGGGTCTAGAGGGCACCATAATGCATAGAGCAACAGGAGTGGAGTCAGGAGGACCTGAGTTCCAATCCTATACTAGCTGTGTGACCCTGGGCAAGTCACTTCACCCTGTTTGCCTCTATTTCCTCATCTATCAAATGAGCTGGAGAAGGAAATGGCAAACCACTCCAGTATTTTTGCCAAGAAAACCCCAAACAGAGTCACAAACAGTCAGAATTAAAAACATCTGGACAACAGCAGCAAAAATTGTTGGATTTAACAGCTTCTGAGATTCCTTCTAACTACAGACCTACACATCACTTAAGCTCCCTGGTCCTCAGTTTCCTTGCTTGTAAAAGGAAGGGCTTGGGTTTTTTGAACTCTGAAAAATCAACCTAAATACTCAACTTCTTCATCTAATCTCAGAAGACCCTTCCAGTTATAGACCTATCAATCACTTGTACACTCTGGGCCTCAGTTTCCTCATTTGTAAAAGGAGTTTGGACCTGCTGACCTCAGAGATCCTTTCCAGTTTTGAATCTTGAGTTCTGTGAGCCTCTGGATTGCACATTTCCAGTGGACTCCTGCCAGCTGCTCCATTCCTCCCAATCCCCAGAATGGCCTGGGGCCCAAGCTGAAATCCCCCCACCTGTGAATTTACCCTTCAGGTACCTGCAAACACCTCCCTGAAATATTCACATCAAACAGGCTGGATTTTTGAGGTTGTTTTCTTTCTTTTTTCCCCAAAGGGGGATTTCTACAGGGCTCTGAAGCCCTCCCCTGCTTCATAATTCACCAGGCCTCAGTTATTTCTTGTGGTTGGCGGGGGCGGGAATAACTTTCATTTAATATTAACCGATCTCCTTTCCCTCACTTCCCCCTTTTTTCTTTGTCTCGCTTTAATAAACAGCCCATGGAGCAAGTTAAGGTCTGTTGGGCTCTGGGGCATTCTTCATAACCTTCTGAACATTTCACTCAACAGTGACTTAGAAAACATACACACGCACACACACACACACACACACACACACACACACACACACACACAGTGCCCCGACAAATCAGTCCATTGTTCCCCATGCACAGTCATCCTGGGCTGTTTTTATTTTTTCTTGAAAGGGTGACTGAGCCAACAAGTAATTGTTTTCCCCAAGTGCTTCATGCATGACTGAAAAAGCTCCTAGGGTCAGAAACATTCACCCTTAAAGGAGTTCCTCCCTTTCTGGGGACCAGAGATTCTGAACAGTCTTTTGTGATCAATTCATCTCCTCTTAGGGAAGCAATGTGGTAAAATGCTTAAAGAGCAGGCCTCATAGTCAGGAAGACCTAGGCTCAAGGACAGCCTCTGTCAGTCTCCCTGGCCAACCCCACGCTTCTCAGTAGTCCTGATAACTCTCTAACAGACCAATTTCTAACCTTTCCTGCCCTGTGAGGGAGGTCGGAGTCCTGTCACCTAGAAGCTCCCTGTGCCATTGAAATCCCAGGTCCATCAGCACCATATCTCTCCAGCTCTCAGGTTATTGATTTGAGTACCTAGAGAAAGAATTTCTGCAGAGAGCAAAGAAAAGATGTTGGAGTACAAATATGGGACTCAGAAAACCACAGCCCTTGGACCAAACTCTTGCTTAGTAGAAACAATGTTAAACTTGGAGGTGGAGGACCTGGGTTTCAAGACCATATCTGCTACCGTGTGACCTTAAACAATTCATTTCTCTTATTTTCCATATCTAGGCCTTGGTTTCCTCCTCTGTAAAATGAGAGGGTTGGACTAGATGATCCCTTCCAGTTATGCATCTATAGACTAGGATCCTAGGAAGAGAGTCAAGTATCTGAAAAGACCTTAGCCTAAAAGGGTCAGGGTATCCCACTGCATCCTGGGCCATCTCCAGTCATCCTGAAGAATATTTGGCCACTGGATCCAGATGACTCTGGAGGAGAAAGTGAGGCTGGTGACCTTGCAAAGCCCTCCCTCGCTCAAATCAAAGTCAGCTGCAAGTCATGTCATCATTTGCTGATGTCATGGCCCTCTTTGAAAACAAAGAGCCAAACACAACAGGATCCTAGGATACTTCACATTTATATATGGCAGCCTCAGTAGAAGAGAGGCAATATGGCTTAATCCTCTAAGAGAGACAGATAAGATAAGATAGAGAGATGACAGTGGAACTAGCAGGACCCAGGCTTGTACCTTGCCTTTGACCTATTCTGATTATTAGGCCCTGGATGGTGTTTTCAATACTTTAAGCAACTAGATAAGACTTAATTGCAGAGAATGTGCCATTGGGGTATTGGTAGAGGGAGCTTCTCCACCTAGGAATTCCTAAATGGAATCCCTCTCCCTATCCCAAGCTCCATCTAAAAAGACTCTTGAAGCACCTTCGAAATCAGAGCTTTGAAACTATCTTTGTTACATCATTGCCCTATTATTGAACCAACCTTACTCATCTCCAGTCAAATATCTTAGCCCAACATAGAATACATGATAGAAACTCTATGGACCCAGAAGTCAGTACAATCATGAAAATAATATGCACAATGACAACATAATCAAAAATAGTAATTAAAGTCATACATTAACTGCAATGCCCAAAGACATGAAAGAAGGAGCAAAAAAATTGAATTCAACCAATACTGCTTTCATTACCGTCTCTGAATTTTGCTACCTTTAAGACTTTGGGCAATCACTCAGCATCTCAAGGCCTCAGTTTCCTTATCATTACAAAGGAAGGGATTAATGAGATGACCTCTATGGTCCCTTTCATCTCTTGTTGATTATCCTAATTGGTCTATAATGAAACATGCCTCCCTACTCTGGGTACTGAGGCTGAGGATCCAGGATGCCAAATATTGTATAATCAGTCAGATGATGTCAGATAGTTTGGCTTAACTGCTTTTCTCTGTTACTAAAGTAATATAACAGGAAATTATGGTGGTATAAAAACATAGCTAGGTAGGAAGGAACTAGGTAGTACAGTGGATAGAGTACCAGACCTGGAGTCAGGAAGACTCATCTTTATGAGGTTCAAGTCTGACCTCAGACACTTTCTGTGTGACCCTAGACAAGTCACTTAGCCCTGTTTGCCTCAGTTTCCACATCTGTCAAAGAAACTGGAGATGAAAATAGCAAACCACTCCAGTATCTTTGTCAAGATTGTTGTGGGTGGTTAAGTTTTGTTCTTTGTTCTTGAAGAGTACCCTGACATCAGGAAGGTGGTGTCATAACTTGCGAATGAATTGGATTTAAGTGAGGGAGGGCTGTGCAAAGTTACCAGCCTCACTCTCTCCTCCAGAGCCATCTGGGTCCAGTGGTCAGATACAGATCAGGACAGCTGGAGATGGCCTAAACCCCACACAAAGTCACAAAGAGTTGAACATGACTAAAAAATGACTAAACAGAAAAAAATGAAACATTTTAATAAAACAACCCCCCAAAAGTACTGAACTCTGAATCAAAACTCAATCCCTGACTGATTGGGTCACTATGGCAAGCAATTTAAACTTACAAAGATTTAATTTTGCCACCCACAGAATAAGGAATAGATGGAATAATAGTTACTTTGCTTAATTCATAGGATTATTATGCCAGAAATGCTTTAGAAACTTTGAAGTACTCTGGATTTGGGATCTCATTGCCTTTCCAGACTTAGTACCCACTACTATTACTCCACACAGAACCTCCACTCTCTCAAATTCATCTACTCCTTGTCCCTTGGAAGGCTCCCAGAGCCTTCCTATCCCTTCACCTTTTCTCATACAATTCCCCTTCGTGGAATGTCTCCCTTCTTCCCTCCACTGACCCAACTCCTCACCATGCTTCAAGGACTTCCATTTAGATCATTCAAATGATAAATGCCACCTGAAACTGGAGGAGACTAAATATAGGGCCAAAAAAGAGAAAGTACTGCCCAGTCCAGTGGAGCAAGATCTTGGAGAAGTGGAAACCACAGGAGAAGTGACAGGCTAAAAATAGACATAGTTTTAAAAGGGTAAAAAGAAGTTCATGGATCTTCAAGGGACCCCAGAGGTCATCTCATCTAATGTTACATGAACGAGAATCTTTCCCTTCTAACATCTCCAGTGTGTGCTTGTCCAGCCTTTCCCTAAAGATCTCCAGTGATGGGGACCCTGCCACTCCCCAACAGGGCAGCTCTTTCTACCTTGGGACAGTCTCTGAAGTCAAGCCATTTTTTTAAACTCCTTTTACTAATGTCTCATCTAAATCTAACTTCCTTCAACTTAATTGGATTTCTTAAAGGACAAATTTGTGTTCAATTTGGGTTGGAATGCTCCAGGCTCGATGCTCTATGCTCTACTTCCCATACAGCCATTCACCCTGCCCATCCAGCCTTCCACTCTGTCCCTACCCAACTTTCTCACCATCTGCAACTGGTGGTCCAGACCACCAGAATACATGCCCCTCCACTAGTCCCTGAGGGACTTAATAATTCAACCTTGAAACTTCAACAGGGATTGCATACTGCCTTCATTGCTAAGTGACTGAGCACAAACTTCCCCCCTGCCCATATATTCAGCCAGCTCCAGGCTCCAGACAAGACCACCCAATAATGCTTCTTATCCTGGGCAACCATATTCCTCAATCACCTTGCCATAGACTTTGTTATCCAAACGTTTTTTGCATTCCCTTTCAGGTCTAGCAATTGTTATCAAATCAATGCTAGTATTGTTTCTAAGATAAACATGACAGTCAAATGTTCTTTGCATCCACCCCATGCCCCCCAGATGCTTTTTTCCCTCACCACCACTCTCCTAGAGGGGCTGTCTTTCCCTATTAAAATGTAAGCTTCTTGTGGGCAAGAAATACCTCTTTTATATTTGTATCCCCATCACTTAGCCCATAATAGAAACTTATTGGGGGTTTTTTTAATTCACTCACTAATGATTTAAAAATTATAATGGGATGGAAATCGAGCTTTGACACTAAACCAGAAAATCTAATGGGAGTCAGGAACAGTGAACCTGTGTGCAAAAGAGAAGAGTAGAGAGAATACTAGGGAACGGTTGGATTCCTGCTTTACGCTGAGCCCTCTGGGATCTCAGACAATAATCAGATTCCAACTTCTCATCAGGTTGCTCCCTTCCCAAATCTTCTTTTCTCTTCTGACCCTTTTGCATTCTTTCAGCAGGAGTGAGGAATACGCCAACTGTGCTCCCAAGGTTTACTTAGTCTGTCATAATTCTTAGCGATGCTTTCTAGATACCTTCTGTTCGTATCATCCCAACATGAATAACCAGATGAATGAAGGATAAAGTATTTATTAAGTGCTCACTATTGCCAGACTTATATAGAGAGTACATCATTCAAAATGCCAGGCTGGATGAATCAAAAGCCAGAATTAAGATTGCTGGGAGAAATATCAATAATCTACCTGCAAATAATGCCACTCTGATGACAAAAAGTAAAGAGAAATTAAGAAGTCTCTTGATGAGAGTGAAAGAGGAGAGTGTAAAAGCTGGTTTGAAACTTAACATAAAAAAACTAAGATCTTAACTTATCCCATCACTTCCTGGCAAACAGGTAGAAGAAATAGAAGCAATGTCAGATTTTATGTTTATATTTAAATACAGAAGCTGAAGTTCAAATTCTTTGGCCCCATAATGAGAAGATGGGATTCATTGAAAAAGACCCTGATCTTGGGGAAATTGAAGGCAAAGGGAAAAGGGGATGGAAGAATATGAGATGGAAATAATGAATATGAACTTGGGCAGACTTTGGGAAATAGTGGAGGATAGCACTGCCTTGTGGTCTATGATGCATAGGGTCACAAAGAATCAAATACAACTGAACAGGTGAACAGCTCTTCAGTGATGGAGATTGATTACTCAATGATCTCCTACATAAGGGGCAGAATTAGTGAGAGATTAAGGGAAAAGAGATTCTGGTCTTCCAACTTATAGCTTCAAGAGGGAAAATATAAGATTTCAATCTCTCTTCAAGAAGAGAAGGATCCTGGGAAGAAGCCATGTAAAGAAACCTGCACTTCAATCTTGTTCCTATCCATACCTTACTAACACTAAAGACTTTGAGGAATTTCCCCTTGCATGAGATCTAAGATCCTCTCTCAAATGAGCTAAGTTATCTCATTCCCAGCGGGAGAGATCATTTACCCTATGTATTGTCTGGTATATATTCTCCTATGTATACTTTCTCTGTTTTATGCTTTGCTATTGACTTGGGTAATTGGGTTTATTTACTATTCACTATGTGCATTGATTGTGGAACTGACCTTTGGTGGGAAAGAAAGAACAATGATGAAGCATAGGAAAAATCACTTCCTCCAGAGGAACAATTTTTTAGGGAGCAGATAGAGATAATCTATCCTGGTACTCCCTCCCCCTCTGTGGAAAGCAAGTGGCCAGCCAGTCTCTAGCTCGAACTTTCAGCTTCCCCTCCTAGCTTGGAAAAGGGTAATGGGAGGTAGAGGCATCCATTCTTGCCTCCCTTTAGGCTACATTTAGAAAGACACATGTGCACATACATAACCTACTTGGGAAAAACATAGCACGTACACACAAGTACAAAAGAAAAGGGAACTCTAGGTCAGAGTGACTTGCTTAGGCTCATACAACTGAAATAGAGTCATAAAGAACTGAACACAACTGAAAAACAACTCAATAACAAGAAAAACTCTATGCCAGGTAAATTGCTAACATCTTTACAAATTTTATCTTATTTGAGATAATAGTGTATACCAAGTAAATGTGAAGAGAATGGGGATATATGAAGGAACCCATTGGGAAGGGGCTAAGGAAAGGTCTCCAGAAGGAAGTAGTACTTGAGCTAAGCTTTGAAGAAAACTAGAGATTCTTTTTTTAACTAAATTTTATTCTTTTTCAATTAGCAAGTATTTATTTTTCTCCACATCCACGCTAGGAGAAAAAAGAGAAAAAAACCAACCCATTTGTATTAATTAAGTTTTAATTTTCAACATTCATTTCCACAAGATTGTGAGTTCCAAATTTTCTCCCCATCTCTCCCTTCCTCCCACCCCAAGATAGTATGTATTCTGATTACCCTTTCCCCCTGTCTGCCCTCCCTTATCTCACCCCCCCCCACTTACTTCCCACTTACTTTCCAGTAGGGCAAGAGAGGTCTCTATACCCCACTGCCTATTCAACTTATTTCCTAGCAATACACAAAAGCAATTTTTAACATTTATCTTTAAAGCTTTGAGTTCCACACTCTCTCCCTTCCTCCCTCCCTACCCACCCTCATTGAGAAAACAAGCATTTCATTATAGTTCATATACGTGTAGCCTTGCAATACACTTCCATAACAGTCATGTTGCAAAAGACAAACCACATTTCCCTCTATTCTGTCCTGCCCTCCATTTATTCCATTCTGTCTACTTTGACCTGCACCCCCATAAGTGTTTGCTTATGATTACCCCTTCCCCTAATCTGCCTTATCCTCTATTATACTCTCTCCTATCCCCTCCCCCACTTCCCATTAAGTAAGAAAGATTTTCATACCAATTAAGTGTGTGTTATTCCCTCCTTAAGCAAAATCCAAAGAGAGTACAGTTTACTTATTCCCTTTCATCTCCCTACTCTTCCCCTCCATTGTAAAAGCTCTTTCCTGCCTCATGTATGTGTGTGTATATACACACATACACATGCATACATACATATACATACACACACATATAGACAGATATAGATATATAGATTCCCTCTAACTACCCTAACACTGAGAAAGGTCTCATGAGCTACAAATATCAACAGAACTCAGCTAACAGAACAAAATTTTAAGAAAACTTTGTACTTTCCTCTATTTTCTCCTTTGACCCTGTACCTTTTCATAAGGTACTACACCAGCCCCCACCAATCTGCCATCCTTTCTATCACCACCCACCTTATCCCCTTCCCCCTTACTTTCCTGTAGAGTAAGATACCCAATTGAGTGTATATGTTAAACTCTCACCTCCCTTCTCTTCCCCTCCATTGAGAAACCTTTTCTTGTCTCTTTTATGTGACATAATTTACACCATTCTATCTCTCCATTTCTCCTTCTCCCAAAATATTCCTCTTTGAAGCCTTAATTTTATTTTTTAGATATCATCCCTTCATATTCAACTTACCCTGTGCCCTCAATCTATCTAGATCCCATAGTCTTTTTTTACCCTATTTGCTCAAATACTTGACTTTTTAACTGTTTGTCAAGGTAGGACTCTGCTTCCAGTGGGGGTGGGGGTGGGTGTACTGTCCTAGGCTTCAGGGGTTTTGTATCAGCTGCTGGATCCCCTACCCTCTGTGTGCCCAGAGCTGCTGCTGCTGCCACCTCCACCACATCTCCCCTGCCCTGGAGCTGGGCCCAAATCCCAGTCAGCCCTTTCTCCTCTTTCACCCAGGTCCCATAGAGTTTGCCTACTGACCTTCTATGCTGTCTTTGGCATTTGTGGGTTGAGAAGTCTGGAAACTGCCATAGCTGCCAGTGATTTAGTCCCCTGAGACCTGCTCCAGCCCTGTCTGTGTTGGCATGGCCCATGACAGTCTGTGCTCTACTCCCAACCCGATTCCTGTTGACTTTCCAGGTTGTCTTGGGCTGGAGATTTGTTTTACTCTGTCTTTTTGTGGGTTCTGTAATCTAGAATTTGTTTAGAAACATTTTTACAGGTATTTGGAGGGGTTTGGAGGACAGCTCAAGTAAATCCATACTTTTACTCCCCCAAACCCTTTATAACAAAGTAGAATATGACCTATATTTTTAGACATGGTCAGCATGGGAATCTAGGGATTCTGTGAGGCAGAGATGAGGAGGGAGTGGATTCCAGAGGCACAAAGACAAGGAATGGAATATTGAATAGGAGAAACAGAAAACATAGCAATCTACAAGCAATGCCAAATCATTGACATGGCACCAGGCACTGTGCTAAGCTGGGAAATACAAAGAAAAGTCAAAAATAGTCCCTGCCCTCAGAAAGCTTAGTTTCTAGTAGAATATCACAATAGAGTTTGTGAAAGGGAGTGATCTATAAAATGGTCAGAATGACAGGGTGAAGAAATACTGGGAAGGTTTTTAAATTCCAAAGTGAGGAGTTTGTATTTGATCTGGGGGTATACTAATAAATGTTTAATAATCATCCCTCTGGGGGAGGGGGAATGTATATTTGACATACTCTTAAATTTAATTTGCATATTACCATTTTCTCCATAAATCTCAGTAATCAACAGAACAATTAAGACTTGGTTTGTAGAGTTTTCTGGTTTTGGAGGCATACATACTCACACTGAAAATTTAACAATCAACTGGTATGAGCTAGCTCCAGCACCCTACCCTACCCCCAACTTGATCCTAAAAGCATTAGAAAACCACAGGACTTTATTGAATAGGAGACTGATATGGTCATACTTGCATAGTAAAGAGTATTAATTTAACAGTTGTATAGAGGATGGATTGGAGAAGGGAGGAAAAGAGTCCAGCGGAGAGGTGGTAAGGGCCTGAACTAGGCTGTCAGCTGGGTAAATGGAAATAGGGGTCAGATATGAGAGATGTCATTGACTTATTACCATGACTTGGTGACTGATTGGAGCTGGGCTGTGAGGGAGACTGAGAACATGAGGGTGACTTGTTGAGGAAACTTGCTGTCATAATGTATAGAACCCTAAACTTGGGGTCAGAAAGACCCAAATTTGAATCTGCCTTCAGACTTTTGTCAGCTACGTGATCCTGGGCTTTTTCCTTCTCTTTGACTCAGTTTCCTCATCTGTCAAATGAAGTAGTTGAACTTGATGGCCCCTAAGGTCCCTCAAATTCTAAATTCCTAATTCTATGACCTGAGGTTGCAAACCTGCATCACTGGAAGGGTACTGGTACCTTCAACAGACAGAGAGATGCTAGGAAGAAGGGAAGGGGTTTGGCTGGGCAGGACCATAACTAAGTAACCTGCTATGCTTTAACGCCAACCCAGTGACCTGGCTTTAGAAGACAGGCACATCTCTGTTCTCATACAATGTTTCCTAGCATCAAAAAATCTCAGACCTTCTCTATTTCCTATGGTCAAGTTTCATGAAAACTAAAATTCTACCCCATTGAAGTATGCAAGCATTAAGACGGCCATAATATTCTATAGCTCTATATACACCCAATTCCTCACTTGGGCAAAAATAGGGGAACAAGAAAAATGTTCACTACCCTTTACTTCTCTCTGTACTTTAGGAAACTCCTAATTTCCCTTTGGTCTCCATCCAGGGCTGTCCTCTGTATTGTTAAAGAATTTTTTACTTAATTTGAAGATCTTTCCCATCTATTAAAAGGCCCAATGTGACCTGCTTAGATAACATG
Organism: Potorous gilbertii; assembly: GCA_028658325.1. Taxonomy (NCBI): domain Eukaryota; kingdom Metazoa; phylum Chordata; class Mammalia; order Diprotodontia; family Potoroidae; genus Potorous; species Potorous gilbertii. Next base: position 105,144,286 of record CM053769.1, read on the forward strand.
GAAGCCTGAGTCACATGAGTCTGTGGTGGGAAGAGCTTGCTGACCAGTGGAACAGGAAGAAGCTGAGCTGGAGCAGAACTGAGAGGAAGTTCATCAGACTAGGCAGAGCTGAGAAGGATGGAGAAAGCAGGCAACTGGGGCAGCAACTAGTGACATTGGGAGAGCTTGTCTGTGGTTTTGTTTAAGGGAGCTAGTTTGTGGGAAACCTAGCAGGGGGAAGGCTTAGGGATGGAGTTGCTCTCTGCATTGTATATAGATTTCTTTGTTGCTATGGTGGATTCAGCTTTCAGGTGTTTGAATAAATGTTTTTGTTTTGTCTTCCATGTAGAGATTCTGTTATATTTTGTAATTCAGAACTGTGATGACATGTGCATAACCAAATATCACATTGGTGCTACACGCTACACAGAGAACACCTGACACTCTGGGCTTTTCTCATCCCCCTCCTCCTGCCCAAAATCCTTGATCTATGTCTGGCTACCTTAAGGTTCCTGTAATTTACTTATGATGGCTAACTCATTTAAGAAACTGTCCTCATCTGTTAAATGAGAGTTTAGTGGGGGAGGGTTAATATTATACCCACCTTGTAATTTGGAGGGTAGCTAGGTGGCACAATGAATAGACTGCTGGTTCTGAAGTCAGAAGACTCCTCTTCCTGAGTTCAAATCTGGCAGTGGACTCTTACTGGCTATGTGATACAGGGCAAGTCACTTCACCCTATTTGCCTCAGTTTCCTCATCTGTAAAATGAAAAAGAAATGGCAAACCACTCCAAGATCTTTGCCAAGAAAACCCCAAAGTCATAAAGAGTCAGATGCAACTGAAAAGTAACTGAACAACAGCAAGAGGATATTTTTAAAAGGATCACGGAATTACAGATTATAGAACTTTCTTTTTTCACAGTAATACTCGATGTGAATTTCAAGAATTCTTGGGGATGGGGTCAGGTAGGATATCATAGATTCAGAGCTGAGAAGAACCTTGAAGGTTTTTTAGTCCAGTCTTCATTTTATAGAGGAAGAAACCGAGGTCCAGAGGAAGATAAATAACTTTCTCAATATCATACAGGTAAATGAATAAATAGATAGGCAAATAGATAAATAAGAAAAGAAATGAATGGATGAATGAGATGGCAAACAGGATTCAAATCCAAGTCTCCTGACTCTAAATCCAGGGCTCCTCTTTTACCTGGTCAAGGTGATATTTGGGCTTGGGTTGCTACCTGTCTTACCTGCACCTAGGGTTCATTCAAACTGTGCTTTAAATCTATCCTATTTTCATCATCCATTCAACTAGGATTTATTAAGCACCTGCTATGTGCTTTATTCAGAGAAGGTGCATGGCATACAGTCCATAGAGCGGAGGAGAGAGTGTATTCCAAACAAAAAAATGTAAAGGCATACAAATAGACGATCAAGTTTTATGAATTGGAAGCAGAAAACAGGGTCATTTAGTGAAATGTAGAATCCTTGAAAGGGAATAAGGTAAAAACAAATATAAAGAGGTAATCAGCTGTTTTTAGAATTCTTAAATACATGAGAGTTCTCAACATACCCTTCCCATTGAGAAAGAAATAGCAGCAGCCTCTCCTAGAGCTGTTTCTCTGACTCCAGGCTTGCTGAGACAAGAGCCTGGAGTCCAAATTCATCCTGGGTCATTTGCCAGGCTCCGGGACAGTTCTCCAAGGGAAAAGGATCTTTTTCAACCAATCCCTCAAAGAAGGAACAAGTAAAGCTCAGAACAGAAGAAAAGAAGCTTGACCCTCTTCTGTCTGCATCTATCAACCCAATGAAGAATCCCTTAGAGCCTAGAAGTCATTAGGCATCCCCTGTGCCCTGGAGCTGAGCCCTTCTCAGGAGTATGTTCCAAAAGAAGATCACTGTGATTTTAATTTAGATAGATGAGGAAAACCTGGAATCAGAAACCACACCCTTGAAAGAAAGAGTTCCATTCTCAGTGCCCTTGTACTCTTTTAGGAGCCAAAGTGTCATCATTCCAGGTGCAAGTAACTTGTGGGGATGTGTGCAGATAGCAGCCAGCTCTCTTCTCCTGAGATGAGGGGTTCTTAACTTTTTTATATCATTCACCTTTGTAGGAACTTGATAAATCCCAAGAACTTCTTTTCAGGATAATATTTTTTTTAAATAATTGAAAGTGCTGCTCAATTAATGTGAAAATACAGATGTATTTTTTTTCCATCTAAGGGAACAAATCCCTGAAATCTATCTACTCATGAATCTAAGGTTAAGATCCCCTTCCCTAGAAGATGTTGTGTTGTGTTGTGTTTTAACAGTTGTTCTAGACAAAAACAAATATCAGCCTGCAGCCAATAGAGTGATGAGACATTCCAAACTTATTTATTTCCTGACACTCCTAGCTCTGGCCTGCTTTGTGCAGCTATGGGTATCCATAGGCTAGAAATCAGTCTTGTCCAGACAACATTTAAAATTCTGTTAACAAAACAAAATTTTAAGAAAATGTTTTGTACACATAAAGTCAGATTTAAATGATTGGAAAATATTAATTGTTCATGGAAAGGCAGAGCCAATATAATAAAAATACTAGTTTACCCAAACTAATTTATATGTTCAATTCCCTCCAAATTAAATTACCATTTTTTACTGAATTAGAAAAATAATAACAAAATTCATTTGAAAAAAACAAAAAGTCAAGAATATCAAAGGAAATAATGAAAAAAGAGTGTAAAGGAAGGAGGTTTAGCAGTACTAGATCTTAAACTATATTATAGGGCAGTAATTATCAAAACTATTTGATATTGCATAAGAAATTGAAAGGTAAATCAGTGGAATAGAGTAGACATACAATTTAATAACCCTGTACTTGACAAGTGTAAAGACTTAAGATTTTAAGATAAGGATTCATTATTTGATAAAATATTGTTGAGAAAACTAGAAAGTAACATGGCAGAAATTTGGCGTAGACCAATACCTTACACCATTTACCAAGATGTGGTCAAAATAAAGAGAGATTTTACAAGAAAATTAGAAGAATATGGAACATATTGCTTATCAAATTTTATGGATAGGTAAATAACATGAATATACAAGACATAAAGAGGAAGGTTAGGTATAAACTAGATAATATGATTATATTAAATTTAAAAAGTTTTGTAGAAATAAAACAAATGTAGCAAAGATCTGAAGAAAAGCAGAAAATTGGGGAGAAATTAGATAAAGAAGTCTCATATCTAAAATGTGTAAGGAATTTTGTCAAATCTCTAAGAATATAACTCATTTCCCCAACTGATAAATGGTCAAAGGATATAAACAGGCAGTTTTTCAGTGAAAAAATCAAAACAATTTGTAGCCCCATTAAAAAAAATGCTTGAAAACATTATTGATTAGAGAAGTGCAAATTAAAACAATATGAGATATTATTTTATACCTACCAGATTGGCTTAACTGATAGAAGGGAGAAAGACAAATGCTGGAGAGTATATGGAAAAAAATGGGACACTAGTTCATTATTGGTGGAACTGTGAACAGATTCAACCATTTTTGGAGAGTGATCTAGAATTATACGCAGGGAGTTAGTCAACTACCTAACTCTTTGACCAAAACTTCTACTTGACCTATTTCTGAAGATAATCAGGGGAAAAGGAAAAGAACATGTATGTTCTAAAACATTTATAACAGCTCTCTTTGTGGTGGCAAAGAACTAGAAATTTCAAGGATGCCCATCAATTGTGGAATGACTGAACAAGTTGTGTTATATAATTGTGATGGAATATTACTACGCTATAAGAAATGATGAACTCAATGATTCTAGAAAAACATGGATAGACTTGCACCAAAGAATGAAGAGTGAAATTAGAAGAACCAAGAAAAGATTGTATACAATAGTAATAATATTGCTTTAAGAATGACCTTGAGCAAATAAGTGATTTTGACTATTACAAATACCCAAATGACCTATAATGGACATATGAAGAAAGATACTATCTGCATCCAGAGAAAGAACTGACATATTGATGTATGCATAGAATAATTTTACATATGTATGTGTATTTGTGCCAGATGGTAGTCATTTCTAGGGGGAAGGGAAGAGAAAAAGAAATTTGCATGATAATTTTGTTGTATATTTGGAAGGAATAGCAAATTGGGCATAGTAGGTTTGCAGTTTCAGGTGCAGTTATCTTTTTTTGTATTGTATTATATTATGGGGACACTTATTCCATAAATGAAATGTAAATTTTTTTAAAAAATAAAAGAAGGTATACTATGTGGCCCAAATTGTGTTGTCATAGAGATGCAAATATAAGCAAGCAAGACAGTCCCTTACCCTCAAGGAGCTTACATACTAATAGTGAAACTGGGACTCAGAAATATTTACTTAACATCACACAGCTGGCAAGGGGCAGAAGTAGGATTTGAAAGCCAGGTCTTCCTGACTAGATCTGTCCCTTCTAAGGCATCCCACCTCCTCATGCTATGAGAGACAGACAAAGAGAGGCAGACAGAGAGAGAGAGAGACACGGGGGGGGGGGGGCGGGGAGGGAGAAGAAGAGAGAGGGAGGTAGGGGAGGGAGGGAGAGGGAGAGGAAGACAAGGTGAAGGGGGAGAGAGAGTTGGAGTTGGTAGCACAGTGGATAGAGCTCTGGTCTTGGAGTCAGGAAGATCTGAGTTCAAATTCAGTCTCAGACTCTTACTAGCTTTATGACCCTGGGTAAGTCACTTCCCCTCTGTTTTCCCCAGTTTCCTTATCTGTAAAATGGAGATCATAACAACATTTACCTCCCAGTGTTGTTGTGGGAATCAAATAAGATAATATTTGTAAACCACTTGGCATAGTGCCTGGCACTTAGTAGCGGCTATAGAAATTCTTGCCCCCTCCCTTCCTTCATCCCTCTACAAAACAAGAAAACAAAAACAAAAACCAAAAAAACCCTTCTTTCCCTTGGCCTTAATCCCTGGCTTGACATTCCTAGCCCCTTAAATGACCTAGGGTCATTTAAACTAGTTTAGTATCTAAACTAGTTTGTGCCCCCTTTGAATTCCTGAGGCTAAAAACAAAGCAAGTGCAGCTCAAGAGGTGGCATGAGAACCAACCTCCTGTCCCCTAAAGAACTCTGAAAGACAGCACCCTTATTCTAGAGAAGTCCTGAAGAACAGGGGGGACCTCAAAGGCCACTGAGCCCAAACCCCTTTTTTTACAGAGGAGGAAAATGAGGCAAAGAAGTGATATGACCTGCCTAGGATTAGGACTGGGAGGAACCTCAGAAGTCGCTAGTCCTAGTCCCCTCTTTTGGCAGTTAAGAAAATTGAGTCTGAGAATAGTTAAGTGACTTGTCTAAGGTCACAGACACTAAACTAGTTTAACCAAAAAACAACATCACAAATCTGTGAGACACAGTATTGCAACCAAACTTATTGCAAGAGAAATGAACCATCAGAGGTAAGATGTGATCCCCAGCCTGCTGACTTTAGAGAAAGTCATTTGCTAGAATATCAGATATTTTCCTTAACTGTTTTGGCTTTGTTTTAAGAAAGGGCTCAATTTTTGAGGGATGAGAGGGTGTACCAAAATTACTCTGACATAAAAACAAAAAGTATCCACAAAATTCACTTTAGCAGGAGCGGAAGCCTTTTCCTCCCTCCATATTCCTAAGAGCTAAGCTACTCCAGCCTTGGCACCTGAACCAAGCAGGTGCCTTTGCTCTCTGTTTACCTTCAAGGATTTCCCAGCTTCCCTCCTGGATGGGCTTTTTTCTCTCCTTCTTTCTCCTCCTCTCCTCTTTCTTTTCTTGTCACTTGATACTAAGGAATTGAATTAACACACTGCCTTGTGTCTCTTTCCTCTGCTCCTAGACTTTTACATTTTCTGTTATACTTATACTTCATTTTTAAAGGAACTTCATTTTTAAAGGAACTGAGTTCATTTTTCTAGATAGCTGAGTTGAATTTATTCTGTGACTTTACTGACCCATTACAAAACCCTTCTGACTTCCATCTGAATGGCTCATGTTTAATGATTCTCACACATTTCCTGGACATATTCATCTTAATCCTTTGGATGTATTCAGGATTCTAGTCAAACTAACAGCTTTTAGGTGAGACATTCCACCTGCCACCTGTGGACTTGGGTATCTCCGCTAAGCAATGTATTCCCTCTACTTCCTCTGACTCGGAGGATCACTATCTTCCTTCAGAAAACAGCCCTGTGAAGCCTGAGCTCATCTCCTCCTCCCCCATCACTATTTTCTCCCCCTTAAAATTACTTGGTATGCAGTTTGCATTCACTCATGGCATACATGTTCTACTCCCCTGCCCCAGGAATCTATAAGCTATATAATAGTAGATTAGTCGGGATTGTCTCACATTTGTCTTTGTATGCTCAGTATCCAGTATGTTGTCCAGTACATAATAAATGCCTATTGAGTAGCAATTGAATGAAATTGAATTCATTTTTACAGCCTTGGGAACATGGTTCAACTCTTGACCAGCGTCATATTTACCATCATTTCACTGTCATCTTAATGGATATTGAAAGCAGCTTGACCACGAATTGATCTGAGCAGACATCATGAATTTCTTGGCAACTAAATATGAAATAAGCTATCTCCAAGTTGGGCTCTTTGGCAAACTTTGTTGGTATCTCTGGATACAAACCAGTTTCCTGTGGTGTCTCCTTCTCCCAGACAATGATAGCAGTGACAACACCCAAACAGTACTGGAAGACAAGGTCTTGATATTTGGATGATGTTTTATAAATGAAATGCTTCCTCTATGTCAAATATATCAGAAGTGTTCTTCACCACATATTAGCAAAACGAAAGACTTCAAGTTTGAAAGAATGAAATTTATTTTTAATAAACATTTATTAAGCTCCTACCATGTACCTGGTAATGTACTAAGTACTTAGAGTATGAACAAACTCAAAAGATAGTCACGATCCCCAAAGAGCTCCCAGTCTAGGAACAAATGTAAAGTTTTATGCTTGTCTTCAACAAAATCAGTTTCACAGGATGAAGAAGTTATAGCTAGATAGCTGATCTGAAAAAAAAAAGAACTGGAAGCCCAAAAAAATATATATATATGTATATATATATATATATATATATATATATATATATATACATATACATATATCAATGCAATCTTGAACTTTGCTAAGACAGGTACAACTTTTGGTAGAAAAAAGAAGTGAGAGTCCCACTGCATGTTGCCCAGGTCTGCTTGGTGTTTATGTCTATGAATCACTTTTTAGGGAGGACCTTGATAAATTAAAGCATATTCAAAGGATCAACAAAATGGGGAATGCCTTGAGATCATGAAATATGAATATGATCCTGAAGAAACTAAAGATGTATTGCCAAGAAAAGACGTGAGTTTGGGGGAAGATTACATGGTCTCTATAATCAGGCATTTGTCTTGAGACTCAAATCTGTTTCCTCTGACCTTGAGTTTCCATGTCTTCCACTAAATTTCTTTATAATTTATTTTTAAAGCATTTGTTGTTGATGTTCAGTCATATCTAACTCTTTGGGACCTTATTTGGGGTTTTCTTGACAAAGATACCAGATTGGTTTGCCACTTTCTTCTCCAGCTCATTTTAGAAATGAGGAAACTGAGGCAAACAGGGTTTAGTGACTTTCCCAAGGTCACACAACTAGTGAGTCTCCAAGGTAGATTTTGAATTCAGGACTTTCTGACTCCAGACCCAATTCTATGCACTATGGTGCCCCCTAGATGCTTCTGGACCCCTACTGGGTAATCAAACCCCAGTCTACCATGTAAAGCTATTGATCACTATACAAATGAGGATCCATTTTAACAACATCCATAGTATTACTGTGATACTAATTTCATGTAGTAACATGAATCTATGGAAGAAGAATTAGACATGTTTTACCTGGTCCAGGAGAGTTGAATTAGGAATAATAGGGGGAAATTACAAAGGGATTAATTGTACCTTGATGCTGATTCAGTTGACATTAACTCTCACAATTATAAGTCCCACCCAAAGCCTGAATAGGGCACTGTGGGAAGTCATGGGCTTTCCCTCATTCATTCATGGTCTTTGAACAAATGCTGAATGACCACTTTTCAGGTCTGTCATAGAGGGGATTCCTTTTCAGGTATAAATCAGATTAGGTAGGCAGCTAGGGAGTGCAGTGAACAGAGGACTAGGTCTGAGTTCAAATCCTGCCTCAGGTTCTCTATGAAACCATGGGTGAATCAGGAAAAACCTGCTCATTTGTAAAATAGGGTTAATAATAGCAACCCTCCCAAAATAAGAAAATAATTTAAAAGCACTTTGCATGATGCCAGGCACATAGTAAGAACCATATCAATGTCAGCTCTCTATCACCATGATACTATTAATTATGGTCCCTACCAACTCGGAAATGAGTCAACTAGAGAGCACTTGTATGGACAAAGAAACTGAGGCACAGATAATAGAAGTGACTATGCTGTACAGTAGGTCTGAGAAAGTTTTTAGAAAGGAGCTACTCATTTCTAGATCATACATCCAATAAAACAGAGATCAAGACATGGTAACTGAAAAACTAAAAAGGAAGAAAGATAGAAAAAAAGAAAAAGAAAGAAAGGGAGGAAGGGAAGGAGGGAGAGAGAGAAGGAGAGAGATAGAGAGAGAGAGAGAGAAATTATATGCTAGACACAGAGCAATTATAGATAGATCTTTCCACAGGATAAGTAAACAAGGAGCTGAACAAGATAGCATGACATAATGGAGAACACTGACCCTTAGCATCCATTCAGCACTCTCTCCTGCACCAGTCTCAGCCAGACTTGGGCTTAGCTTTTGGGACTCGATCAGGGATTTTCCTTCTACTACAATCTCTACCCACACATACCACCCCCAATCTTTACTTGCAGGAAGATTGTACCTCCAATTTGGCCACCTATGACTGGAGGACCTTGTGGATATGAGTGGATGCTTTCTTCCTGCTTGGAGTGGCCCCTAAACTAGGGAATACAAAAGTTGTAGAAAACTACCCAGAATACACAATCTGCCTTTTCCCAAGCATGCAAAAAGTAGAAGAAACTGACTCAACTATCTAGAAAAGTATTTAATGGAGGTAATTTGATCAGGCTTCTGGTGTGAAAAATTGCCCTGGAACTGAGCTGGGGTCAGTGCTGTCTCCTCCCAAAGCTACTTTTGATAGGAATTAAGGTCAGTGAAAAGTAAATACCCCAATATTAAAGGAGGCTGAAACACCTTTAGGATCCAGTTCCAGGAATAAACCCATCATTAAAGGGGAAGGAGTCCAAAAGCAAATGACAGGAAAATATGGGAAGGGGAGACAAAAATCACCAAAAAATTTCGGGAAGAAGAAAATTCAATTAGAAACCCAGAGCACAAATAGATAAATTGATATGGAAAACACTGAAGTTAGAAAAGAAAATGACTACCAAGACATCTAAAAGATTACAAATGTTTCTAAATAAACATTGCACAACAGCAGAATTTGAAATACCACCTGATGAAACAGAACACTGTAGATTCCCAAAGAGTATTGAACCACAGCAGGATATTCCAGAATGGCTCAAGAGAGAAATTAAAATCTTGAGAGAAGATAAACAAAAGAATTTAGAGTAAGGAAGACATGAGCAAGTGTCTTTCTCAGATACTAACCGTGTGATGCTGGGCAAGTCTCTTAACTGTTTTCTGCCTCTTTTTCCTAATTTGTATAATGCAGAGGGTAATAATGTGAGGATCAAATCAGATATTTGGGAAGCACTTTGCAAACCTTAAAATAATATGTAAATACTAATTATTATTAAAAATGGTAGAATTTGTGGCTTGCACAGCAGAAATAATTAGCAGTTGTATCTCCAAACATATTAGAAAAACAAATAGGCCGAAGTAAAGGAGAATTCAGAAAAAGAGAAGCAAAATAAAATATGATCTCTATATGAGAAAAGCACATTAATCTTGAAGACAAAATATTTCAAGACAGTTTAAAAATGATAGGTCCCTCAGAAGAACATGATAAACCAAAAAAATTGAAAACCGTGATTCAAGAAATAATATAAGCAAATTTTCCAAAAATCAAAACCACAGTCAATTAAAATAATATGCAGATCACTTCCATCAACACACACACACACACACACACACACACACACACACACACACACACACACCCTGTGCTTCCAACCCTGAGACATATAGTGTTTAAAGTTATCAATTTCAATGACAAATAACTGATTCTGCAAGTAACCAAGAAAACTACATTCAAACATAAAAGAAAAAAAAGAAGCTCCCCCCACAACAAGGAAAGATACCTTTCCCACCTTATACTCTATCATGTCTTTTTGGGAAGATGGCTCTAATGGAGTGCAGCAGGGATTTATACTTATCTCTGTTTAATATTTTTGGTCAGTGACTTGGATAAATCACAGATGGCATGTTTATCAAATCTAAAGAGTTTTAGGGCAGTTAGAAACCTGACAGAATCAGGACCCAAAAAGACCTTGACAGGATCAAACTTTGAACTAAATTTCATGAAATCAAATTAAATAGAAATATCAAGTCTTCTACTTTGGTTCAAAAAGTGTACAAGATGGCAGAGATGTGGCTAGACAGCCATTTCTCTGAAAAAGGCTGGAGGTTCTTTTAGACTAAGAACTCCAAGTGATTAAGAGAATGATATAGAAAGCCAAAAAGTCAATATACTTTTCAACTACATGGTGAGAAATACAGTGTCTAGAGTGAAGAAAGGAATGTCCTGTGGTATTCTGCCCTGGTCAGACCACATCTCAAGGATTGTCTTCAGGGCTGGGGCCCACATCTTGGAAAGGGCTTGAAAAGCATCCAGAAAAGGTAAATCAGACTGGTGAAAGGCTCCAAGACCACTTTATATTTGGTTCTTTTGAAGAAATTGGGAATGTTTAGGCTGGAAAAGAGCAAACAGGTGGGAAATACCACCTGTCTTTCAATATTTGCAGGGTTGTCATACAAAATAGAAATTAGATGAGTTTTTCTTGGCCCCAGAGGGTCCAACTAGGAGAGATGGAGAAAAGTTGGAATTTGTGCCAGGAAAACCTTCCTAAGAATCAGAACTGCATAAGGGAGGTGGTGTGCTTCAGGAGGCAATTGGTTTCTTCCTCCTCTCTAAGGTCTTCAAATAGGCACTGGAGCACCATTTGCTGAGTATGGTGTATCATGGGCTTTAGTCAAGTATGGTTTGGAATTTATGGCCTCTGAGATCCCTTCCAACTCTGACATCCTGTGATACTTATACAGTGCCACCGCTGAGTACCACTACCTCTTCCTTCACAAACCACTTGGAGCTAGGAACCAAGCATGGAAATTCAATTAAAATTCAACAGTTTACTTCCATAAATGTTTCTTAAGCATCTGTTTTGAGAGGCTTCTCAAGATAATAAAGTAATTCCCTCCTTTAATGAGAGAAATTGTCATGAAATAAGAGAATTTGAAGTGAGAGAAAATGGAGCAAAAGATTGAGGAGTGGATTTCTTCTCTTTGGCATTTGGAAAATTAAAGGTCAGTCCCAAGCTGATCAGTATCAGCCTGGTAGGACCCTTCAAATTCAATTTGGGAGAGGGACAATTTAATCTAAATCTAATGAGATCATATTTTGTAAAACACAGCACAGTGCCTGGCACAGAGTAGAGACTATAAAAATATTTATTCCATTGTCCCTTTAACCTGCATTTTATTAAGTTCCTACTATGCACCAGGCACTGAGCTTGTCACTGGGTATATGAAGCCAAATAGGCAAATTATTGCAATGGATGGGGTGGGGTGGATGTCAAGAAGACCTGGGTTCTAAACTCTCTTCTCACATTTACAGACTGTGTGACCATTTAACTGCTCCATGCCTCAGTTTCCTCATCTGTAAAATAAGTGCCTACTTTCCAGGGTTATTGTGAGACTTAAATGGCATAAAGTTTGAAAGCCATTCTGTAATAGCCCTTATTGTCAGCATAGATTTTCCTCTCTCCTCACAGCTGCTCTAGACAGTTAGGTAAGTTGAGGCACAGCCCCATCTTCCCCCATTTTTTGGGTATAAATCTTCTTCACCTCAGCAGCAGCACAGTATGGAAAGGTCAAACTACTTTTCTCCCTTCTCACTGCTCCTCTTGCTCCCAGCCCATTGTCTTGGTCTGCAGGGGCTCTCCACCTGGTTTGAATCATTCGGACTTTGCAAGGAAGAAAATGTCTTTCAAAGTCAAACTGAGGAAGAAGCCTGCCAGCACCAGCAAGCCTTTCCTCCCTCCTCCAAGGCTCCAGAACCTCTCCTCAGAGGGAGGGGTCAGAATTCACCAGTGTCCTCCAAAGAGGGCAGCAAAAAAATTAAATGAATAAATAAATTTTTTCTCCAAAATTTGAAAGAAAAGTTTTCTTTGCTGTGGGTTGCTTAGAGCGCCCTCATGTGCCCAGATACTGTAATGGCATGGCACAGCTTTTCTCTTCCCCCATCTCATTCATTTTCACCAATGTCTGGAAAAAAGACAAGGGCGTGGGAGGTGGGGGGGGGGGGAAGGGGGGGGGAGTCCATGTTCCCTTCTCCTTGGCTAAAGGGTCCACCAGGAAACCCTGAAGGGCCACAAGGGCCTCTGGGATCATGGCTGGGCCAGCCCAGGTGGAAAATAACATCACAATACACACAACAAAAGTGATGAGATATTTAGAGTCATCAGAAAATGTGGCTTTAAATCTGGACTCTACCACTGACTGTGTGACGTTCAGTGGGTCTCATAACATCCCGGGGAATTTTAGATTTCCCCACCCATGAAATAAGAGGGTTGGTCTAGCTGGCCTCTGAGGATCTTTCCAGCTCTAAATCTATGACTTCATATCATAATAATTGACATTTTTATGTCTCCTAATGTTTTACAAAGGGCTTGACATAAATCATCCCATCAGAACATCATAGCAATTCTGTGAAGGAGATGCAACTATTGTCACCATTTTACAACTGGTGAAACTGAGACTGAGAGAGATTAAGTGACCTGCCCCAAATCATACAACTAGTAAGTATATGAGGTGAGATTCAAACTCCAAAAGAATATTGGCAATCAAATTCAGATTATTTCCAATGCTCTCGGTTCAGGAGAATGGATGACCAAGGGCATTTCCTTATTGTCTGTAGAGAGGTGAGGGACTATGGGAGTGGAATGTAGAATACACTATCCGATGGAGTCACTGTGGCCATTCAATTCAGTTCAACTCAATAAACATTTTTAAAGTACCTACTGTGTGCCACGAACTGTGCTGAGTGCTGAAGAGACAAATAAAAGGCAAAAGACAGTCCCTCCCCTCAAGAGCTTTCAGTCTAATGGGAAAACAGGGACAATGGTCATTTATAACTGTTTTTCTTGTCATCGGATATGTTCTGGGTTCGGTGAGGAGGGCTATCAGGAAATGACTGGTGTGAAATAATAAAAGGCGTTCATTTAAAAAAATTTTAATTAAAAGGGGGAGAGGCAGGAAATCACATCAGCGCTGATTTCCTAAGGAACAGAGAGTGAATTTGAGCAGTCCAGAAGTTCTATTTAGGGTGGATGAGTTCTCTGCCATGTTATTTATCCTTCTCATTTTCTCACTTTGTAGCAATGTTTTTGGAGTAGCGATCTCATTTTCCCACCTGTGCGATGTATTTGGCAACACCCCCAAAATGACTGCACCTCCCATCCTTATGGACCATACGGTTCTGGCAGGAGCAGTAGCTCCCACTTAGAAAAACAATAAAAGCTAGCATTCATATGACGTATGTGAAGTGACTTTAAAATATTGTCTGCCATCTTCACAACCACCCTGGGAGGCGGCTGCTGTGATTGCCCCTATTACATAATGAGGAAATGAGAGGCAGATTTGAACTCTAGGTTCAGCACTCTGGGCCACCTAGCTACCTCCAACAAGGTCATGTCCAGTGGAGAGTATTGGGCTTGGGGTGAGGATTCCAGCTAAGTCCTGCCTTTGACACTAAGCAACAGGCTGACTTTGGGCAAATCATACTCTGAGCTTGCTTCTCATCTGTAAAATGGGAGTAAGAAGGCTTGGGTGCCCACCTCCAAAGACTATTGTGAGAGTTTTGCAAATAGTGAACTACTGTAAAAATGAAGGACCTACTTGGAAGAGAGCTTTCACATCTTCTTTCTTGGTGAGTTTCCAGTGTCGGGCAGGGATGGGGGCTTCCTTACCAGATACATTCAGGGCTAAGCACCTGGGAGGCCCAGATATGTCCTGACTGAAGGGACCTCCAGCCTCATTCACAAGAGAGGAAAGTTCTTAGTGTCTACATTTTGCCCACGACCACCAGGTTCGTGATAGAGGTTTGTAATTAACTCAGGAACGCATGAATTGTACTGCTAAGATCATTAATTCACAAACATTTAGCTAGTGCTCTATCATATGCCTGAGGGTCTGAAGGCAAGTTCCTACCCTTGAGGGGCTTATAATCTCCTGAAGAAAACCACATGTAAACAATCAACCAATAGATCAACAAGTATTTATTAAGTACCTACTATATACTACACATTTGCAATACAGAGATAATAACGAAAGAGTTCTGAGCCTTAGATACTTTACATTCTATTGGAGGGAGACAACATGAATAAGCTCCTCCTCTGTGCCTATACTAGGCCCTAGACATACAAAGACTAAATAGAAAGTCTCTTTCCTCCGGAAGTTTAGAGTCTAAGGGGAGACAATATACACATAGAAAAAGTCCACATTCACACAGCACCTACTATGTGCCAGGCCCTGTGCCACCTGGCTGTCTAAATGTAAATAGAGAGATAACCATGCATACCTGTGCATACATACAGGTACACGTGTATGTGTATATACATATATTGTATACATGTGTGAACATGTATGTGCCTATACATTTTATATATAATACGTGTGTTGTCTTAGTGCACTGTGGAATTGTGTATATGTATGTGCATATGTATGTGACTATGTATATATATATATGTAGATATGGGTGATCTACATATTTTGTATATGTAGGTGTTTATATGTGTGTAGGTATACGTATGAGTATATATGTAGATGTGGTTGTAAGTAGATTTGGGTATATGTGTATAGGTATATTATATATTATATTGTATATAGATATGTAGGTGTATGTATATGTGTATATGTATGTATACTACATATGCACACACGTACATATGGAAAGCAGAAAAAGCCAGGCCTTTAGGAGGAAGGCTAGGGGGAGGCCTGAAGAATTATGCTACCCACACAGTCCCAAAGTTCCTGAGAGTTGATTTCAAGTCCTGAAATCTCAGAACCAAGGGGCTCCCCTTGGTTCACGCTGGTCTCTTCAAACCCACCTGGAAAGGTTTTCTTTTCTTGGTGGCTGAGGAAGGTGGTAGCTCCCAGGTGAGAGGGTTTAGAGCTCCCAGGCATCTTCAAGATCCCTACACTAACAATGATCTGTTGTGTGACCATGATTAAGACCCTCAAGCTCTCCAAGGTTTCCCAGATAAAGAATGAGATGACATGCTAACCTCACAGGGATGGACACAAGTGTCTCCACACAAGTGGAGACAAGCAACTTTAAAGGCCCATGTGAATGTCAGTTAGTGTTACCTTCAGGCCCCCCCAATGCCCTTCTTTCACAAAGGACAAAACTGGGGAAGGGGAAAGACTCCATCAAGGTAAGCAGGCCTCAAAACTGAGTCCAGTTTAGCTCCATCTGATCAGGCTGCTCATCACAGCATACCTGGGAGTCCAGAGCCTAGAGGGCCCACTCCTGACTGCCTCTAACTCACCCTCTCTGGGTCTCAGTGTCCTTCTCTGTCCACCCCATCTCACATTTTCTCCTTTGGAGGCTCTTCTGACCAGGAGACAGTCTGGAAATTCAATCCAGTGAGCACCTACTATGTGCCAGGCACTCTATTGGTTGCTAAGAAAACAGTGACATAATGGAAACATTCTCTGCCCACAAAGAATATCCATCTATCTCAACACAACTCAACAACCTACTGTATACTAAAGATGTGAAGAAAAAATGGAAGTGATCTCTTTCCTCAAAGACCTTACATTCATTTTAATATAATTCAATATTTAAGAACTCCCCATGTACTAAAGATGCAAAGAAAAACATGGAAATGGTCTCTTTCCTCAAAGAGCTTACATTCATTTCAACACAATTAAACAAGCATGTAGTAAGCCCTTACTATATGCAGAGTACACTCTGAAAAGTGCTAGAAATATAAAGACCCCCCCCAAAAAAAATAAAGTATCTACCTTCTATGAGATTGTTTCTTGATGGAAGGAAACAGTGTGTAGACAGATAAATACATATGAGATATATACAAAATAAAATACAAACCAAGTGTTAATGTGATGGGAAGGGGGCCAGAGAGGGAGGCAGGAAGGAATGGACTCTTGTAGGAGATGGCAGCCGAGCTGAGCCTCAAAAGCAAACAACTCATGGCCCTCACTCGTGAAGTGGCCAAAGCCAACATGGATCCTGAGATGTCTTGGCTTTCTTTCCTCACCACACCAGCGCCAGCTGGCTGGGCATCACTAGGAGGCATCCCCAAGGGGCTGGCACCTTTTCTGATTAGAGTCGCCCCCAAGTCAAAGCCAGCAGCATAGTCTACAGCTTTCAGTCCCACCAGATTGCCAGGGCCAAGGTCTGAGGACAGCTCACCTTGCTCCCACATTCAACTTCGATCCCCCAACTGAATTAAGCTGAATGTTTAGATGAATTAACTCAAATGTGACTTTTCCAGAGGAATCTCAAAAGAGATGAGTGATCCTGGCTCTGACACCTGAAAGGTTTGTGACTTTAGGCAAGTCATTTCCCCTGCCCAAGCCTCAGTTTACCCCCCTGTAAAGGGATGGTGTTAACTTGATGATCTCTTTCATCCCTTCCAGTTCTGAAAGTATGACCTATTAGAATGATTGATGAGCCTCAGAAGTGCCATTTCTTTAGTAAGGAGAGGTAAGTGCTGTTGTTACTCTGTATAGTTGAGTGCTATTTTTTAGCCAAAGTTGACACATTATATCAGTAACTAAAACGTCATTGAATAGCTGACCAACCAAGGAAACCCTGAGTGTTTGAAGTGTGCTCATAGCTGTTTCCATCAGATGCAAAATCCATGAAGGAGGATATGATCATTAATTGTAAAATTCACATTTACAAAATAATCAAGTCAATTCCAATTCAAAAAAGTAAAGAAGAGGGAAGAGGGGAGACACATTTAGGAACAGGTGTTCATACTTACCTAGGGTTACAAACTGAAGCTCTTTTGCACCACCCCCTATGTGGTAAATGCTATAGCTGCTCCTGGACCTTTTAGGATGCTAACTGGTGCCTCTGCGACTGAAGTTAAGCTAGTGCTTAATGTCTGACTCTTAATGACCCCATTTGGGGTTTTCTTGTCAAAGGCCCTGGAGTAGTTTCCCGTTTCCTTCTCCAGCTCATTTGACAGATGAGGAAACTGAGGCAGGGCAAAGTGACTTGCTCAGCGTAACCTGGCTAGTAAGTGTCTGAGGTTGGATTTGAACCCAGGAAGAGGAGTTTCTGTCCCCTGTCCCACCTAGTTACTAACCAGCACATACTAGGCACTTAATAAATGGAGACTCTTCTTCCTGGGTTCAAATCTGGCCTCAGACACTTACTAACTGTGTGACCCTGAGTAAGTCACTTTACCCTGTTTGCCTCAGTTTCCTCATCTGTAAAATGGGGTTAATAATAGCACTCATCTCCCAAGAATATTTACAAAGTACTTAGCACAATGCCTGACAGTAGGGGTTTAATAAACGCTGGTTTCTTTCCTTCTTTCCTTCCTTTTCCAGATGAGGAAACTGAGGCTTATATGGTATAATGGTTTGTGAGGGACACTCAGCTAACTTAGGTCTTTTCTGACTCAAAGGTCAGCCCTTTTGAAATTCCACTGCCTTCTCCATAATTTTGTTAAATTAATGTCTCCATAATAGTTAATATTCTAGTGCTTGAGGGATTGCTAAGTACTTTACAGGTATTACATCACTCTCTGCTGATGGTTTCATCTGTCCCAAACCTACAAACCCCTGGAAGGCAGTGGTTGAGCTTTTATGCCCATCCCCCTTCCCATGGTGGCTTATGCACAGCGGATGCTCAATAAAAACTGGCAGAAGAACTGAGTGCTAGGGGGTAACCTTGGACATCGTGCAGAGGAAGAAACCCTTCCTCTGGACTCTTTTGTCTGTATCATGGACCTCTGATTCCTTCTTTTCTCTTGGCATTTCCAGATCCAAGATAAGCCACAGGGGCTAGAGCCCAGACCAATGCCACTGTCCTCCAGACTCTTTCCCCCACCTCCTGCCACCAGCCTCTGACAGGCAGTGAGCCCATCACAGAGATGAACCTCCACTTCAGTCTTTGGCCTCTGAGTCTCAGTTCCCTCATTTGTCAGATGACAGTCATGGTAGTCACAGTACCTACATGCAGGGTTGGTGTGTGAAGTTCAGATAAGGTTCTGTTGTTGAGGGACTTGAAAATCTTAAAGCAATGGAGAAATAGCAGTCTATGTTACATCATGCTGACTCTTTCCATTGAAATCTGCTGGGCTGAACATCTGGCCTTCTTGCTATTCCTTGTATATGGTCCTGCATCTCTCATCTCCAGACCTTTGCACTGGTTATGACCCTCCCCTGTGGTGCCCTACCTCCTCATCACCAGATCTCACATTCCTAGCTTCCTTCAAGACCTTGCTTCAACACCATCACTACATGAGGCATTTCTTGATGCCCCTTCCCTCCCCCGGCTACAAGTGCCTTCCCCTCCTAATCACTTCTATTTGTATGTGTGTTTATATATGTATAGATAGATAGATAGATAGATATACATATATATATATACACATAAGTGTGTGTGCATATATATACATATAAACGTGCATATACAAATATATCATATAATATATATCATATATATTTATATACATGTACTTGGCATCTCTTTGACTAGAAGGTAAGCTTGTTGAGGGCATGGATGTATGTGTCTTTTTCTTTTTGTATTCCCAGCATCCATCCCAGCGCCTGGCAGATAAGTAGATGCTTAATGCTTATTGACTGACTTTTTATTCTTTGCATCTAGCCCATTACCTGGCACATAGTAGGTGCTTAATATTTATTGACTGACTGACTGACTGTATTCCCAGTATCTGACCCAGTATCTGGACATAGTGGAAACCTAATAAATACTCAGTGATTGACTGATTGACTGGTTGGTTGAAATGTACTGATGAAATGGGACCCGGAAAGTGAACCAAGAGCTCTCCAAGAGAACATGCAGAGTATAACCTAACCTTCACTTCCTTCTTACACTCAGCATTCATATTAATATAGCCTATCTTGCTACTGCTTCTATGCAACCTTCCATCTCCACTTCCATGCTTTTGCCTTTTCTGTTCCCCTCATGCCTGGAAGATGTTCCTTTTGCAATGTTCTCAACCAATAAGCAATAAAACTGCCCATCTCTACCTCTGCCTCTTGGAACCTTCCCCCTTCCCAGGTCAGATCAAGTCCTTCCTCCTTCAGGAAGCTATGTTTGATCAATCCAGGTACCATTTTTCTTTTCCCCTTTCTGACCATACACAGCTCTGCTTTCAAAATTGTTTCCATGTGCAGATATTCACACACATTGAATACTTGTCCTCTTGGAGAATGTTGTCTTCCCAGGTAGATCATTCAGTTCTTGAGTTCATGTCTTATGTGTCTTCTCCATTTTCTCCAACTCTGCAGTTAAGTGCACCTAGATGCCAAGTCTGTGTTGGGAAGCTGAGTTCTTGAAAGCTTTGCCAGTGGGGTGCAAGCCCAAGCAGGTACTGCCAAGGTTCATGGCAATGCAACAGTAGAAAGAGTACTGGTTCCTCTGGAATCAAAGGACCTGAGTTCAAATCCCACCTTAGACACCTGTCATCTGAGATGTTAGGTATATACAACTTCTCTGGACCTCATTTCCTCATCTGTTAAATAAAAGGATTGGGCAGTTTTTTGTATTTTGTGGGGGGTTTTTTCAGTCCTAATCTGTAACCCTCCAGTACTACTTACAACCTGAATGACTTCAGGCAACTCATTACCCTCCCTTGGCCTCAGTTTCCTCATCTGGAAGGTGATGAGTTTGAACTAAATGACCTCTTGGATCCTTTCCAGCTCTACATCCATAAGCCTACTTAATAGCTGAATGTCTTCAGGCACCTCATTACCCTGCCTTGGCCTCGGTGAGATCAAGAAGATGATGAGGTTGGACTAAATGACCTCTTGGGTGCCTTGGAGCTCTTTCTAGGATCCTGTGGGTGCAGGCCATAGCTGTGCTGTGCTGAGCACTCTCCTAAAGGTAAACAGTCTCCCCATCAAATTGGCCACCAGACTGATGACTTTCTTTTTTTCTTCCTTTCTTTTTTCTTTCCTTTCTTCTTTTCTTTCTTTCCTTCTTCCTTCCTTTCCTTATTCATTTCCTTCTTTCTCCCTCCCTCCTTTCATTTCTTCCCTCCTTTTTCCTTTCTTTTTCTTTCTTTCTTTTATTCTTTCTTTCTTGTCATGACTGAAGAAGTATGAAGAAGTTATAGTATGCTGCAGTGCAGAGAGAATCCACATTAATGAAATGAATGGCAGTCATGAGAGGGATTAGCCTTGTCCTTCTTGTCCCCAGAGGTCAGAGCCAGGAGCATCAAGTGGAAATTACGAAGAGAGAATAAAATTTAGATTCAAGGTCAGGGAAAAAGCCAACCCTTCCCAACATCTCTAAAAGTAAAGCAAGCCTTCTTAGAAGGTAGTAGGTGTCAATCTATTGTGTCAATCTATCGTAGAGAGAATTACTTTCCATTTACGGAGTGGCAACTGATTGGGAATCTTTGCCACACATGAGGCATCCTTCATTGAGCAGTGAGCATTAAGCAGCACCAAGGGCAGAGGACAAGAGGGCTGAATAAGACTGGTGAAATGAAACTGAGTCTCTAATTCCCTTTCCATGTTTAGATGTTTCTCTTTCTTAATAAATGTTTGTTGCTTTAATTTCCTCTTTATCTCACCTCCATTATCCCTAGCCAAGATTATCTTTCTTTCAGAATATTAGTCAAGTCCCAATACTACAAGACCTCCTCCACCAGGTATTGACCTCTCAACTGCTAGACACCTGCCTGCTTTGCACTTAACAAAAAAATCAATTATTCATTCAATAAGCATTTATTAATATGTATCAAGGTAGCAAGGTGGCACAGTGGATAGAGTGTCAGGCACAGAATCAGGAGAACCTGAGTTCAAACTGACCTGACACTTACTAGCTGTGTGACTCTGGCCAAGTCGCTTAATCCTGCTTGCCTCAGTTTCTTCATCTGAAAATGAGCTAGAGAAGAAAATTGCAAACCTCTCCAGTGTCTTTGTCACAAAAACCCCAAATGGGATCATGAAGAATCAGGCAACCAAACAACAATATGTGTCAGGTTCTGTCCTGGGTTCTGGGGATAGAAAGACAAAAATGAAAGAACCATTGCCTTCCAGATGCCTAAAGCAAAGTGGAGTGAGAATCAATTCATACAATGAATACAAAATATATACAAAGTACAGTATAAAGTAATTTGGAGTGAAGAAAAGAAAGAGTACAAGCATCTGGGAGGAAGCAAGTAGCCCTTCCCAGTCCCCTTCCCTTGGCTGATCATCTCCACTGTATCTTGGAGGTGGTTTATATATATATACGGCTTTTGGATGTTGTCTCACTCATTGAACTCCTTGGGAGCAGGGGCTATTGTTTACCTACTTCTGTGCTACCTGGCATATAGAAGACCCGTCATAAATGCTTGTTCACTGTGAACCTGAACTTGTGTGACTGATGACACCCAAGCTGAGCTCTGGAGAAAGTTGGGGAGCCTCAGAGGCAAAGGTCAAGAGGGAAGGGCTCCAGGAAGGGGCTTTCTTGGATTTTTGCTTGAGATGATCAGAAATCACTGGAGTTACAGTGGGCACCAGAATTCCTCTTCTCCTTCCTCACAAGCCACACTCAATCCTTCTCAATTTATCTCTCTGAATTCCTCCATCCTCATCCTACTCTCAGAACCAATCTGGACAGAATCTTCTGACTTACATGAAGTCAAACCAATCTTCAGGCAAGCCCTAGCCTTTCCTGGGCCCATCATCTACCAGAGCAGCCTGAATCTCAGTAAAGGCTCCAGTCATTTCCCCCTTAAATCAGATAAACTTTGTAAGTTTTTCTCCTGCATCTCCTCAGCCTTCCCTTGCGCTTCTCCCCAAAGGTCCCCAAGAAATGATATGAACTCGCCCACCTAGCAGATTTGGTTTTATAAACACCATCATTTCAATGATGTGGTGAAACTTCTGGGCAATGAATATACAATTTGTAACCTTTCCGGTATCATTTGTATCTCCATGGAGTGAGTGAATGTGTGTGTGTGTGTATGATCCAATGAGACCACTGATGATTGTAAAGTATCCTTTATATACATAGCGTTATTGTCATTATTAATTCCATGTTATCATTAATGTTGGTGCCATATCATTAATGTTTTGATGGTTTGTGTAACTATGGGTCAGGTCACTTAACCTGTGTTTGCCTTAATCCACTGGAAAAGAAAACAGCAAAGCACTCTAGTAATTTTACCAAGAAAACCCCATTGACAATGAAGGGCCTTACGTGCCATGGTCCACAAAGTCATGAGACAGCAACATCAACAAACAGAAATAGTCCTGGAACATGTCACTTGTTTGTTATTCAGTCCTTTCTGATTTTCCAGGACTCCATTTGAGGTTTTCTTGGCAGAAATACTAGGGGCTTGGCCATTTCCTTCTCCAGCTCATCTGATAGATGAGGAAACTGAAGCAAGTGGAGTTCAGTGACTTGCCCAGGGTCATTCAGCTACTAAGTATCTGAGTCCAGATTTGAATTCAGGTCCCCCGACTCCAGGCCTAGCATTCTATCCACTGTACTACCTAGCTTCTGACTAGCCTGTTATTACTGTTCTATATTTAATGTGCTCTATAGAACTGTTCAATGGGAAGGATGGCTGTTTTTGTCACTGAATAGTGTGTAGGAGGCAGGCTCAACTTCAGGGGATACAATGGAATCATCCTCAGGACAGTTCCAGGAACTATGGAAGGATGGGATGGGAGATGACAATTCCGCAGAGCTTGACTAGAAGTCATGAGAACTCATCTCTGTGTGTCAAATGTATCACAGAATGTCAGAGCTGGAAGGAAACTCAGAGACCATGTAATTGTTATGGAAAGAGTGGAGCATTTGGAGTCCAAAGGCAAATCCCACCTCCTCTCTGATATTGGGCAAATCACTGGGCAGATCTGGGCCTTAGTTTCCTTCTCTGTAAAGTGAGGTGCTTCTGAAGTCCCTTCAAGCTCCAAATTCTGACCCAGATATCAGAGGGGGGAACAGCAACTAGTCTAAGGTCACAGAACTCTCTATTCATCATTCACGAATGTAGGCAGGAGTGTGTTTAAGCATTCATTCGATGTTCATTATTTACTGTGTGTGAGTCACTGAAAACATGAAACAAGGACAAGCAAAGAAGTTCCTTCCTTCAAGAAGTTTATTCTCTATGCAGTTCTTAATCTGCTGACCAGTCTACACACGTGTATGTATTATGTATGTATGGCATGTATGTGTATATGCAACATGGAAGTATATTGCCCTTGTGTGGCAACATATGTATATATACATGTGTCATATACAGTATGTTTGTGTTTATTGATAACCATATTTCCATATATTTGGTTTCCTTTGTAATACTACGTATTTTATTTTATACATGTAAAAACATTCTAATGAGAAAGCGTTCCCAGCTTCACCAGGCAGACACAAAACCCCCATTAGGAACCTAGTGGTAATTAAGGTCCCTAGCAGCTAAGGGGATACCAGGACCTGGTCGCTGGTCTCAGTCCAATGCCTTCTCTCTCCACACTGCCTCGTGATCCTACATGCACGGGGGGCCATGCCTCGCTGCTGCCTCAAGCTCATCGATCCGTCTGAGAACATGTGAGCGCTGGTGGGCGTGGGAGGGAGGAGCGCGAGGTGTGGAGCTTGAAACACTAGGAGCAAGCTTTTAACATTAGTGATGACTTGGTTAATTGAGCACTGAGAGAGATCCGTCTTTGCTTCCTCCAAAAGCTCTCTCCTACCCAGCATTTTCCTAAATGATGTGAGAAAACGGGGCCTCTTTTGGAAAATTAAAGGATGATGAGCAAGCTTTCCAAGGCATTTCCTTGAAGGAGATTAAACATGGGGAGTTCTCCATCCCCCACCTCTCCACCTCCTACACACTCTCTCACACACACACACACACACACACACACACACACACACACACACGAAATATTGGCACCAGGTACTAAAATCTGCTGGAAAATATTCTTCTAAAGTCCAGGGCCCCGGCGCTTGAATGAGTGTGTGGCCGCTCATTGGCTGACCGGCTCTGCTCCTGATTGGCTCCCGATCCCGGGGAGCGATAAGAGCGGCTATAAATTCCCTGGGTGCTGCTCAGGAGCCCCCAGTTTGTCCAAGCCAAAGGTGCCGGCACCTCCAGCCTGAGCGCAGCAGAGGCTGCAACGCCCGCACCCTTGCAGCCGCCAGCCTCGCCAGCTCTCCGCCTCAGCCTCCAAACGCATCCAGATCCACGTCTTTTCTCAAGCCGGGAGAGACCGGGAGGAAAGGAGGGGGGAGGAGGAGGAGAAGGAGGGAAGTGGGGCTAGGGGGAAAAAACCCGGCAACTTAGCGGGAACTTCTCAGAGAATGGTCCACAACTCCGCCGTGTTGCTGGTGCTGGTGATCGGCGCTTCTGCAGCCACCGAATCCGAGCAGAATGACTCGGTGAGCCCCAGGAAGCCCCGGGGGGCTGCTCACAGCTCAGGTAAGCCGCCGGCACTCCCCACCCCCCGCCTTCCCCCGGCCCCTCCCTACCCCCCACCCCAATCCCCCGGAGCTGTCCTGCATCCCTCCCCGGCTCTCCCGCTAGCGTGTCCGCTGCTGTGTGTGCCGGCCGGCTGACTGGAGCTCCAAAACGTGTTTCATTCATGCCCAGTGGCCCTAAAGAGGCCGGGGGATCCAATAGCCCTAGGAAGCGGATTGCCTTTGTCTTGTACATTTCTATGCGACTGACGAAGAAACCGAAGGGAAGGCGCGTTGCATAAGCCTCTCAGTCTGATCGCCTGTAATCTGGCACGTACCCTGCTGGGAGGAGGGCTGGGGAGGGGGCGTGGGGAGCGTTTCCAGGCACGCTCTCAGCGCTTCGCAGGGACTGGCTCTGAAGGTGAGACCTGGACAGGCTGACGCAACCCAAGCCCCCTGAAAAAAAAAAATACTTGGCATCCTCAGCCTTGCGGAGAGCACATGCTAAAACAAGAAGAAAAAATCCTTGAACCCTCAGGACTGATAGGTCATCGAGGATGAATCCAAAGAGAAGGGCATTCCCTCTCCCCGGCCCTTGCATTGAAACATTCGTGTATCACATGACTAAGAAAATCTTTTAATTTTTTTTTCCTTTTTTTCCCCCAAACTGCAGCTGTTTCTCTGAGGGAAAGGGCTCTCTAGTCCTGGTTCCCAAAGCAGTTCCTTGCCCATTGCCTTTGTCTCTAAAGGGTTAAGGGTCCCTAGGAGTCAGCCCTGTTTTATCTCCACACCCCTGTTCCCCCTCTGATACCCATGCACCCCTCTCTGCTCCCCGAGCTCTGAGAAATCATCCAGCCCCCCCCCCCACCTTTCCCAAAGATTCGAGCTAGATAGTAAATGAAGGAGCTCGAAGGGACCGTAAAATTATCTAGCTTAAGCCTCTCATTTCACAGATAAAGCAACTGAGACTCCATGATGGAAAACTCAAGGTCACAGAGGGAGCAAGCATCAGGGCCGGGGTTCAAATTAGGCTTCTGTGACGTCCAGTCCAGAGAGCCTTGCATTGCACCCTGAAAGATAAGAATGGATGCATAATCCCAGAAGCAGACCTCAAACTCCAGGAGGTAGATCCTGAGAGATCACTTATTCCAACTCTCTTCTATTGCAGAGAAGAAAACGGATACCCAGAGAAGGAAAGGGATCCCAGACTTAGACATTCAGATCTGGAAGAGAACTTACCTCTGACCCCTTCCTTGAAGAGAGATGAAATGACTTGCCCAAGATAACAGAGCTAGTTAGTGACAGAATTTGATCCCAGATCCCACAGCTAGTAGTAAGTGGCAGACCAAGATTTGAACCGGAGGCACCACTTTTCGTGGCACCAAGAGATGACGGCAGGTGTCAGATGGGTCCCTTCTCCCCAGAATTTGTCCTGCTTCCTTCTTCCCAGAAGGCACCCGGTGTTTTCTCCTCCACCTCCGGCCTCCCCCCTCCTCCAGCCCAGTGGAGAGTAGTAGGTCTCTGGGCAATGGTCCCATTTCCTTTTGTACTTTGGTTGCTATAGAAATTCAACGATTCCCTCCCAACTCTAGCCTTCCTAAGACAATAGCAGCCCTAATGCATATTAAAATTGCTGCGAGCAAAGTTATCATTTGAACCCGTGGAAATCTATAATTAGGGAAATGACTTGTAGCATCCCAGAGGCTGGGGAGGGGGAGGGGCGGGGAAGCCCAAATGAACCCGGGAAGCTTTTGATCTCCCGGGAGAATCTTGTGGAACGAAGGCTGCAGATAGCTTCTTGCTGAGCTGCCTGCCAGAACGCACCCCCTCCCTCCCTTCTGGAGGGGAGAAATTACTTTTATGGGAGATCTTATCCAGAAAGCAAAAACCCTCATGCAAGTTTTCAGCTTGCGGTTTTCTTCCAGTCTTGCACAACGGAGTCCTTGGACTCATTACTCCACACCTGTGTTTCTCCTAAATAAGGCTTTTAATGTCTTCAGAGAGAGACAGAATATGAATGAATGAATATGTGTGTCGCTCTGAGTATAATTCTGTACCGGGGGCACTAGGGAAAAATACTAGCTGGCTCTGTTCCCTTTTTTGCCAATGCTAAGGTGAATGTGACTCGGGCAACCCAGGAGGTTTATGGATTCACAGGTAGACATGTGGAATCCTTTTCCACCCTTCTGTGGGTATTTGTGAGACAATGTGATGCAGTGGCTGGAGGGAACATAGAGTGGTATATTTAGAGTCAGAAGACATCTAGTCAACCCCCTCATTTTAGAGATGAGAAAATTGAATCCAGAGACTGTACTGTGATTGGCTCAAGGTTATGAAAGTAATTAGTGGAAAAAGAAGGATTTGAACTCAGATCTGCAAATTCCAAAATGCAGTGTTCTTTCTGTTGTATCATGCTCCTTCCCAAGCTTTGGGCCTGGATTCAGGTCCTGCCTTTTCACACTTATCAGCTGTGTGACCCAGAACTAGCCCCCAAACTTCTTAGCATCCCATATAATTCTCTAAGGCTCTTAAGTCCCAAAGGAGTTGCTAATTGGCATTGGTGAAGGAAGTTTCCCATCAATTAAAAAAGAGATTTGGACTTTTTGAAAAGTATGTTCTTGAATGAGTTCTCTAGAGTCAAAATGGCTTCTCTTCCCCTCTCCTCTGCCCCACCACCTTATCCTGATTTCTGAACTTATATCCATTTTTTAGAATGCCTGCTAAGCCTTAAAGATAATACCTTATAAGACTGAGAGAAGGGAGATATTGTGGGACAATGGAAAGATCACCAACTCTTGAGTCAAAGGACCTGAATTCAAGTTCACTTCATATGGATCCTGGACAAGTTATCTCATCTTCTTGGGAGTCACTTTTTTCTGACTTAGGGATTGGTTTAAAGGATTTCAGTTCTGAATCTGTGATCCTAAGGGACCAGCAGTGGTTAGATAATAACCTCACATTTTAGTAACAATTGATAAAGCCTTTCCTTCCCAATAGCTCTGTGAGCTAGTTATTACCCCATTTACAGATAAAGAAACTGAGGTTGGAGAGGTGCTATAATATAAATGACTTGTCCAAACTGGTACAACTAGTGGGTCTTCTAAATCTTAATCCCAGGCTTTTTTGGAGGGATAGGGAGTCAGGGGAAGGGAGGATATACCACCCCCGCCTTTTCTCTTCATAATTAAACATATACTCCAGTTGGAAAAGGTTTCAATTCGGAATCAGAGGAACTGAATTCAGATCCTGCATCTGTATCATATGACTCGTGTGACCTTGGACAAAGTCATCACTGGGCTTCTCACTGGATCATAGATTAAGACTAGGAAAGGAACATAAAGGTGAAGAAATGAATTGCCCAAGGTCTCACAACTAGTAATGTTCCAAATCCACTGAACTAAATAACTTCTAAGGTCCCCTATTGGTTACATCTGAACTCTTATGATTCTGTTTTCTATGACATTCAGATAAGGAGGAAAATCTCCTTGCCTCTCATTTTTTTGTGTTCCTTCTCCCCTTCCTCCTTGAGCCATGGCAGCAGCTGTTCCAAAAGGACAGTGTTGACTTATCTGCTAGTTTCATGGCTAGAGACAACTAGTGGATGAAGCCCTGAATCTGGAATCAGGAAGACCTGAGTTCCAGTCCAGCTTCAGACATTTATTAGCTGTGTGACCCAGGGCAAGTCACTTAACTTCAGTCTGCCTCAGTTTCTTTATCTGTAAAATAGGAATAATTGTTGCACCTACCTCCCAGGGTTGTTGTAAGGGTAAAATGAGTTAATATTTGTGAAAGTGCTTAATACAGTACCTGACACATTAAAATGATTATTTCCTTCCCTTTCCTTTCCCATACTATAGACTTCATGTCTGTGTCCCTAAGATGCCAGACTCCACCTGTGAAGGCCTCATTTGTCCCAGCAGTATGCTGCAGAATGGATTCCACCCCTCCTGATATGTTTGTCTCTCCTCTTTTCAGCTGAAGTGATCCGATGCCTCAACAGTGCTCTGCAGGTGGGCTGTGGGGCTTTTGCATGTCTGGAAAACACTACCTGCGATACAAATGGAATGTATGACATCTGCAAATCCTTTCTGTACAGTGCTGCAAAATTTGATACTCAGGTAAGTGAAATGGGGGCAAATGGGGCCCCTCACCCCAATCACCTTTGTGAGCAAAGGTTCAGATCTTTACTCCACTTCAGGCCTCAGATGGGGGGTTACTATGTTGCTCTATTTGAAATTGGAGTACCTCAATTCAGAGCCTGGTTATGCCCCTCTTTCAGAGCCTCAGTTTCCTCTTCTGTAAAATTGAGGAGGTTAAAATTATGACCTCTCAGGTCCATTTCAGTTCCAACTGATGATTTGATCCCAAAGGGACAGAGGCAGGGGAGAAGAAAATGAACTTTCCTTCTTTGTATGAGCCTATGAACTATTCCTTTCAAAGTACCTTTTCTCCTAGAGATAGGAACTAGGAACTGGGCAGTTTTTCTTCTGGAAACAAAGTCAAGTGATGAGTCCCTTTCCTTGCAGTGGTTAAGTGACTTCTGAGGTCCCTCTAAATCTGAGGGCTTTTTTCCCCACTTCTCTCCACTATCACCTCCTTTCCTTTCTCATGACAACTCCAGGAGATAGGTGAAGGGGCATTCTGGCAGACAAAACTCAGACAGGCTTCCAAGGGGCCCAGGAGGCTCATGGATAGCCTCATGTTGGCACGATGCCCTGTTCCCTCAGCATGTCTGTTAGCCCCAGAGGGTGCTGCTATTTACTGGGGTGGGGATTTTAGCACGTGGCAAGGATACTGAGGCAGCAAAGGCAAGGAAAAAAAGGTTGGTGTCTTGGAAGCCCCACTCTGGCAAGATGAAGAGGCAGATAAAGCACTTAGGAAGCACTCAGTAGGTGCAAGACATACTAAGTGCTGTGTATACAAATACAAGAAATTGAATCAGCCCCTGCCCTCACAGAGAAAAGCTGGGGAGGGGGATAGATTTCAGGATAGGGGTGGGGCAGCATTGTGGACAGAGATAAGGAGAATGGCCATCATGGGGGTGAGAGGACCCAGAAAAAGCAAAGAAGGCTGTTCTGGGCAAGAGAAGGAGAAAGCTCTGCTATTAGAGGCAGGGAACCCATTTCCTAACTATATAAGCTCTATACTAGCTCCCCAAGTATGACCCTCATGTTTTACAGCTTTCTTGGCACTCTACTGACATGATCTCATTTGAAGCTAGGACTTAGGTGCTCTGGTTACCACCCCCATTTTGTAGATGAGGAACGCAAGGCCAAGAGAGGTCAAGTGACTTGGCCAAAGTCACACAACTAGCAGGTGCCAGAGGC
The DNA here is from genome assembly GCA_028658325.1 of Potorous gilbertii. NCBI lineage: Eukaryota > Metazoa > Chordata > Mammalia > Diprotodontia > Potoroidae > Potorous > Potorous gilbertii. Next base: position 105,174,426 of record CM053769.1, read on the forward strand.
AGGTTTCTAGCCCAGCTCTTCCCAAGTTCAGCATTTCATCCACATTTGGCTACTTTTCTCTTTACTAATGAGGCAGCTAGGTGCCACTATGGATAGACAACTGAGCCTGAGGAAGAACCCAGTTCAAATCCTGCCCCAGACTTAAATAGCTGTGTGACCCTAGGTAAGTCATCTGCATGCTCTGTGCCTCTGTTTCCTCCTCTGTGAAATGGGCATAGTAATATCATTTCCCTCCCAAAGTGACTGTGAGAATCAAATGAGAGAATATCTGTAAAATGCTTCCCAGTCCATAAAATACTACGTACATGATTTTGTTGTTATCATTTGTGTCCGACTCTCTGTGACCTCATTTGAGTTTTCTTGGCAGGGATACTCTGGGCTGGTTTACCATTTCCTTCTCCAGCTCATTTTACAGATGAGGAAACTGAGGCAAACATGGAGAAGTGACTTGTCCAGGGTCACATAGCTAGGAAGTATCTAAGGCTGGATTTAAACTCAGGTCTTCCTGAATTGTGGCCTGTCATCCTATCCACTGTACTGCCTGACTGCCCTATGTAAAGGATGGCCGTTATTAATAATCATTGGGCCACCTCCTTCACAGAGATGCCATGAGTACTTTGTTAAGTATACAGAGACATACAAAGACCAGCTCTTTTTATTTCTGAAGTGGTCAGGACGCAGGGATTAAATGAAGACTGAGTCCCTGGGGCTGATGCTTATTGAATGCCTCTGGAGGACCTGGGTTCAGATTCTTCCTTAGCTGCCAAATTCTTTAGGGCCCATGAGTTCATCATTCTACCCATCTGAGACTTGAAGTTCTCATCAGTAAAATCCAGGGGTGGGACAAGGTCAAGGATGCTCGAGCCTGGCCACCACTCTGGATCCCATCCTGCCTCATCTGGATTGTTGTCATAGCTACTCCAGAGCTCTCTCTGTGTCCAGCCTCTCCCTTGTCTAATCTATTCATGACACAAAGGGAAGCACTCCCTGCTTCTCTCCTTCTCAAGAAGGTTCAAGGTTTCCCATCCCCCCTGGTTGCTTAAGACCTTCCCAACCTGTCTCCTGGCAGATTGCACCTCACTGCCTTCTTATACCCTTAGAAGTTCATCCAAATTGCTTAGGCATCTCTCACCTCCATGACTTTGCCCCATCCCTGAAATGTACACCCTCCTCACCTTTTCCCTTTGAGATTTCCCAAGACTCAGCTCAGCCTTCCCCCATGAGGATTTTTCTGGATTTTCACCACTGCCATTTGTTCATCTTCTCTAAAATTCCTTTGAATATACTTTCCAATTATTTTCAGTTTTCTATGTTGTATTTCTCCAGCAGGGGTCATTTCTTTTTTCTTTTCTTCCTGTTTCTATACCTCCTATACTTCACACTCCCCTTGCAAACAGTGGGTATTTAGTAAATGCTTATGGAATAAAATGGTGCCAAGCAATGCTAAATCCCTCCTTTTCTTATGGACCTTTCAGGGAAAGGTCTTTGTCAAAGAAAGCCTGAAGTGTATCGCCAGTGGTATAACCTCCAAGATCTTCACAGTAATCCGTAGATGTTCCACGTTCCAGAGGATGATCTCTGATGTACAAGAGGATTGTTACCACAAACTGGACATATGCGGGGTGGCCAAGAAGAATCCCGAAGCCATCTCTGAAGTGGTCCAGCTGCCCAATCAGTATTCCAACAGGTACCTCATTACTCTCAAGTCAAAGATGGGAATAGGGCAGAGGGATGAGAGAGATGTCCCTGGCAACTGGCACCACACTGAGCCTTCCCCCACCCTTCAGAGAAAAAAACTAGATGGCTCCTGAAGTTTGCACTGCATGTGTAAGCAAAATATTCAAGACTCACCAAACTATGTAACTTTGAAGTTAGGATTACTTTACAGAGTGCATGTAAGACCCTAGATCTCTATCTGGAAGTGACCTGAGAAGTCATCTAATCCAGGCCTCTCATTTCTCATGAGATCTGCATGAGTGAAGGGACTGGCTATGTGGGGTTCAAATCCAGCTTCAGACACTGACTAGCTATAGGGTCCCGGGCAAGCCATTTAATCACTTTTTGCCTTTTCTGACTTTCTGATGTAAGCCATCTCTCTTATTGCTGTTGTCATACATGCTAGCTCCTAGCTGAAATCCAGCATTCTTTTCCCTGTGCCAACCACCCTTTAGCAGAGGAAGAAGTGTATGCCAGATGAACAAGCATTGGTGAGGATACAGAAGCAAACATGGAACCTTCCTGCCCATTAGCTTATAGTCTAATACTAGGGGTCAGACATTAAGGGGTCATATATAGGGGTTACTAAGGATAGAGACAATGATGAGACAATCCCTACCCTTAAGGAGCTTACAGGCTCCTGAGCATTTATAAGTACTTACTTGATGACAAGTAGAAGAAGCTTCTTCTTCCTCTTCAGAAAAGTGAGGGAGACTGAGACCTGGGTTCCAGCCCCACCTGGCCTTGCTTGGCTGGGTCACAATGGGCAAGTCGCTCTTCCTTCTTTGGGCCTATTTTCCTCCCTCATCCAGCAGCCTCTGATTTGCAGCTCAAAACATAAGGTTCCAGTCCCAGATTCAGCATCTGCTCACTGGGTGACCACAGGAAAGTCGTTTAACCTCTCAGAACAAATCAGAACTAGACAATCTGGGGGAAGGGAGTCTTTTCTAACCCTGTATCTGTGATACTTTAAAGTGAAGAAAGTGGCCTTTAGAGAGGTAAATGTAGAAAAGTGATTTACCCTGAATGGGAAACTGAGTCAAGGACTTCCTAGTGATAACAAGTATTTCATTTACATCATAGTTTCTTTTTTGCCAAGTACTTTATGTCTGTTTTCTCCTTGAAACTTCATGACTCCCCTAGGAGAAAGGGGCTATTATTGTGCCCATTTTACAGATGAGGGAACTGAGGCTCAGAGAGGTTCCGTGACATTCCCAAAGTCAGAAAGCTAGCAATGTTCAGAGGTAGGATTGGAACCCAGGTCTTCCTACTTCTAAAACCAGCATACTACCTCTGAGGAAGGGGGTCTTGTCTAGAATGGCCAGTCATGTTAATTCTACTCTGACTCTTTTCTGTTCTCTTATAACCTTGTTTGTGATGCCATCCCCTCCACACACACACACACACACACACACACACACACACACACATACACGTGCGCACATGTGCACGCACATACACATGTATGCATGCACATGCACACACATGTGCTCACACATGCACATAAACACAAGCATACATACATTCACATGCACCCACACATATACACACACATGCACATATACACACACAAACACACATCTCCTTTTCTTACTAATTGTCATCTTCCTTTATCTGTTGACTGTGACGACCCTGGTGGTATCTAGTTCACCCTTTTCATTTTACAGATGACGAGACTTGGGCCGAGGGAGGTTAAGTCATTTACCCAAGGTTACAGAGCTAGATTTGAATCCAGCACTCTCATAACCATCCCTGTAAAGCCAGAGCTGGCATTTGGACACCCTCATTTTCAAAGCAACCTTTCCCTGGTGCTTTTGTTGGAGCTGGCTAATTTTATGACTGTTTAGAGGGGCAGAGTTTTCCGGTTCCTTGCCGGGCTGACCTCCGCTAGCTGAGATCTCTGCTCCCCTGAAACATCCTGCTTTCCCAGCCTGATCTCAACACAGACCCACACAGAACCTGTGCCAATTGGCAAGGAGGCATAAGAGGAAGTAGTTAACGGTCCATTCCACTTTCCTGTGACTTATCTGAAGAAAGGTGGGGGAGGAGAGGCAAAGACCCCTACTAGCCAGCCCTATCCAGGAAGGAGGGCCCGAGAAGGGAAGCAGGGCCCTGGGGAAGCTGTGGGCAGGGGAGTGCAGGTGCCCACCCCTACGGCTGAGCTTGGCTACTGAGGGTAACCGGATGAGACGGCCAGCGAAGGCTGAGGGTCAGTGAGTTCTACGCCCCAGAGCAGAGCCAGTGCGTGTCACCGATGACGCTTCCCACCTCTCTGGTGCATGGGCAGGAAACAGGAGAATAATATGGATGGAGGGAAACAAAAGGCTATTTATAAATTTTCACACACTGAGTTCCTAAGCCGCATGGACTCCAGGGCCGAGAGAAGCCTGAGTCTGGGCCCACATCGAAACGTGTATTCTCGTGAGAAAGCTGGGACCAGCTCTTTACCAAGCCTGGGGAAACTGACCCTTTCAGGGTAGACTTGTCAAAGGAGGGGGAGAGAATTAAAGCCAGGCTCCTCCTCCCCAGGGACTACTCCAGCTCCCAAGGCACTTGGCCAGTGTGCAATGGAGAGTGCTGGATGGGCCTGAGTTAGAATACTGCCTCAGCCACCAGCCGTGTGGACCTGGGCAAGTCACTCTGCCCTGACTTAGTTTCTTCACCCATAAAATGGAGACTAATCACACCCACTACCTCCTGGATTGTTGGGAGCCTCAAATGAGACAATAATTGTAATTCTGGCACAATTTTATTAATGTTAGCGTCATAACTCTGTAGGGTGAATGATAAAGATCCTACCACCGACTTGGCTGTGTGACCTTAGGCGAGTAATCTCCCACTCTGAGCTTCAATTTCCTTGTAAATGCAGGAGCTAGACCAGTGCTCCTTCCAACACTTGACATTCTGAAATGCATGGGCATCTCCTTAAGGTACCCAAAAGCCTATTCTTCACAGTGACCAACTGATGGTGATGAGGCATCATCTTTTGTCATTGGCCAGGAGATTCCCAAGAGGCCAAATCTCAGGCATTAGTAGAGAAGAGAAGGCCTGGCAGACAGAGCTGGGATCCACCTGTGGCTCCCTCTGGCTAGTCACCCAGGTGGAGGGAAGACTCTGCTAAGCTCCCGTTCCCTTCACGCCAGGACCTTTCCTCAACATGGCTTCCTGGTATCCTGATACAGCTTCCCCATACACAGTTGTTCATGTATCATTTCCCCCCCCCAGTCTCTGAGTTCCATGAGGGCAGGGGCTGGGTTTGCCTTCCTTTGTATCCATTCCTAGTGCTTAGCACAGTTCTTGGTGTTTAATAGGTACTTAAATGCTTCTTGGACTCCTTTGTGGGTCAAGGGAACCATTGACTTGGACTCTCTGGTCATGGGAACCATTTTAGTTTGCCTTATCTGGGACAGACCCAAACCTTGTGCTGTGCCAGGTAGAAGCATCACAGGGTCATCTGTCTAGAAAAAGAAGGTGTCCCAAGGTAATCTGGTGCAACTGGCTCATCTTTCAGGTGGAGAAAATGGGTCCAGGGAAGTCATGACTTGCCTAAAGATTTCATTGACAATAGATGTCATTGTCAGAATTTGAACTCAGATCTCTTGGTCCATAACAGCTGATGGGGTTAGGTAAAGGGAATGTGTTAGCAAGGGTCATCATTGGGTAGCTGTCCGAATGGAGAAAGAATACCGTCTAGTGGACAGGGGTCTGGGCTTGGAGTAACAAAGACTTAGGTTTGCTTCCCGCCCACCCATTTAGCCTTGTGATCTCAGGTAAATCCCAGAACTTCACAAAATTAACTACAGGCTTCGGTACCAGGCTCAAATTTGGGGATCCAGACTGGCATCCCTAAAGCAGCAACCATTCCACCTTCAAGACTGAGGGATGAGCCTCCTTAGAGGAGATTCTCCCCTCTACAGCAACAGTCACTGTCCTTCCTGACTCAGTTTCCCTCAATGATGTGAACAAATGTCAAGGACCTGGGACCTTGATAATAGCCAATATTTCAGATGAGGTTGGGCAGGTGTGTGGATAGCTGTAGTCATCACTGCAGGATAGCTGGTTTATACCCACCCTCCCCTTCAGGTTATAGGATTTAGGGATGGAACAGTCAACTCATGGCCCACACCCTCAATGTACAGATAAGGAAACTGAGGCTGTGAGAATGTGTACCTTCGAATGTTAGTACTAAAACTGGAAGCAACTGCAGGGGTCATCTGGTCCAATCTCTTTCCTTTTCAAAAGAGAAAACTGAGACCCAGAGAGTATATGTCATAGAATATTAGAAAGAATCTTAAAACCCAGGATGTCAGACCTAGAAGCAATCCTAGAGTTCACCAAGGCTACCTCTCTTCATTTTGTAGCGGAGAAAACGGAGGCTCCAAAAGGTTATTAGTAGAAGAAATTCCTCTAATAGCAGATATCTATGCATTGCCTTAAGATTTCAAAGCACTTAACATAAGTCATCTCATGATCCTCAAAACTACCTTTGGAGGAAGATACTGCTTTTAGTTTCCATTTTGCAGATGAAGAAACTTGAGTCTGAGACTGGTTAAGTGACTTTCCCAAGCTCATACGGATAGTAAGAGCTAGGATGCCAGGTGAGGTCTTCCATCATTAAAACGAGTGCTCTTTACGCTGCATCTATTCTTAGCTCCTGTAATTTCTAATCCTGCAGGGAGGATATGTCCTAATTTAAAAAAAAAAATAAGAGTTAAGTGTGATCTCCCCTTGAGGTTGAAGAAGAAAGGACACCCAGGGCATTTTGACTCACTCAGCTCCAACTGCCCTCCCACAATCCTCATCTCAACTCTGTCCAAGAGCAGAAAGGTCATCCCCTAAGCTCATTAGATATGTTCTGCTCCATTTACCACACAGCCTTGAATGGACCTCTCTCCAAGGGGTTAAATCATTCTGGAAAAATGGCTAACCCCTTGCCCTACGCAGAGAGTTAAAAATAAGCAACCTTATCTCCTTGCTCAGAGTTTAGCCTGGAACATCCTTCCCCACTCCATCCCTACCCCCAGTACCTTATACAGAAAGAACACTGACCTTAGGAATTCTAGAGCCTTGGACTTGAGTTCTTGCTATGTGACCTTGGACAAGTCACTGATTCATGTGGTCCTCAGTGTCTTCCTGTTTAAAAAGGAGAGAGTGGGCTAGATGAGTTTCTGGGTCTCTTCCAGCTCCAAAACCCTGTGGTCTTTCCAGTTTGAAAATGCCAGGACCCCACACCTCTTAGAAGGTTGAACAACCACATAGATTGTATAGGAGACCAACATGGGATTGATTGCATCTAGAAAAAGCCACCTTCTAAATGGAACAAAATGATCCAGACTCATGCAGTGACCTCATTCGCTGGTAGATGCAATGTGGCTTAGTGAGAGGGTTAGATTTAGGGCCAAGGAGACCTGGGTTCATATCCTGCCTCAGGTGTTTACAAGCTATAAACCTACAATGCATCATAGCTCTATGACCTATCACCCTTTGCATGAGCATCTGTGACTCGTTGACTCTTCCTTTGGTAGCCTTAGTTATAACACTTGCCTTCTCCTCTCCCCCAGATACTACAGCAAGCTTGTCCGTAGCCTGTTGGAATGCGACGATGAGACGGTGACCAAAATCAAAGATAGCCTGATGAGGAAGATTGGCCCCAATATGGCCAGCCTCTTCCACCTCCTGCAGACGGACCACTGTGGGCCAACACCACCTCGGGCTGACTTCAGCAGAAGGCGAATGGCAGAGCCACAGAAGCTAAAAATCTTCTTCAGGAACCTCCGAGGTGAGGATGCTGATCCTGCCGCCTCCCACATCAAACGCACATCGGCCGAGAGTGCATAACAGAGGCGGGGGCGTTTGTTCACACCTCTGCTGAGATAGTTTCATTTTAGGGGAGATATTGTGCCCATCTTGAGTGTACTGTGCCTGGTTTAATTTTTTAAACATTTTTATTTCCAAGTAGTTCCTATTATCTGTCCTCCCTTTTCTCCCACCCACTACTTCCCCACCACTACCCCATTCCTTCTAGACAACTGCATGGAATTAGGCTTCTGTATCCAGCATCCTGTCATTTCGATGGCAATGTCCCCAAGAACTGAACAGATGTGACCCTACTGCATCTTCCCCAGTGGAAACCACCCTTGTCCATGCCCTTCCCCAAATGGCTCTCCAACCCTCTCTGTCCATGCCGTCTCTGAACCACCAGGGTTTTGAAGACGTGGAGCCCTTTAGAATAGTTACCCCCCCATGGAGTTAGCCACTAGGGATCCACTCGAGGTTTAGCTGCACATCTCTATCATGCCAAGAGATGTCGAATGGAGTTTGTGTTATGAATCTGTGCTGGCCATGGACGAATATAAATGCACTACTTTCAGTCTGTGGGTCCCTGAACTGGCAGCGTGTGATCACGATTCCTCTGGTGTCTCATTTGCTTTTGTATTTGGGGCTCACTACTAAAGTGCTCAGGCCTCATTCCCCAGCCTGTCACGTGCATTTCAATAGAGAATCAAACTCCTATCTCCATGTACTGTAACTACTCAGAGCTTTAAAAGTCTCTTTAACACTTGTCTTAAAAACTAGCATATCTTAAGGTCTAACTGTGGAATGTAAAGAGCTGAGAACTTACATACTGTAAATAAATGCCAGAGAAGGCTGCTCAGACCTAGCAGCAAATAATAAGAACTTTATTGCCTAGAGATTTAGCCTCATGATGTAGCTTTGTTTTTCTCTTTCTGGGAATAGGGTCACTTCTCTCGTGACTAGAAGTACATGTACAAGCTCTTGTGGCCTTTTTTATCTTTAAATATCATTCAATGGGTAGATGTCACTTCCCTCTAATCAGAACTTGAGATGGGCCTCTATTAATTGGATCAGGGAAACCAGCAGTCATTTCTGATGAAGCCCAGTTGACTTGCTGACCTCTTGGTCGACCACCTCAAATCTGAGGCTGCTTGCTGCTCACTTCAGTCTGGCTAGGAAACAGCTCTGTATTGCACGTGGGAAAGGGAGTTCCCAGAGCAGCATGTTTGTTCTGTGTCTTAGGAATTGTAACTTCTTGGCAGGCCAGCCCCATGGCAATAGGATGGTGAGGACAAGAGACAGGTAGCTCACCCTTCCTTCTTTTCAAGTGCGAGGAGCTGAGGGGGTTCCAGTAATCCTGGGCCATCCAGCCTTAATAGAAATCTGCAGTATTTTATGTTGTCTGGTCTTTATCGTGTTGGTGGTCATTGTTAAATGGCTGGCTAGGAATAGCATTGCAGTTTTTCAGGGAGAGAAAGATAGACAAAAATTCCACCCCTCCCAACTCCACCCTAGAGCTAGTAGCTTCATTTGTTTGCTCATGAGGCCTCAGTATCATCAGTAACTTTTTGATATACATCCAGAAGTTTCTCAAGGTCACTGTCCTTGACCTTGGCAGTCCCTCCTAGGCAATACTGCCCACTGAAAGTCAGGCCTTCTAAACTTGCTTAGATAGAAACCATTGGTGCTTCATTCTCCTTGAAATAAACGCAGGAGGTGACCCCATCCTGTAGATTCCCAGAGAGAGAGAAGGGACGAGGGCAGAGTAGGTCTCTAAAGAGGAAGCAATATAACCAACCTTACCACAAAGCCTTTAAACTAATCACTTGCTGCCAAGGTACCCAAAGCAGCTGTGTGAATGTTGCTGCCCCCCTTTTCCCCTAAGCCTGCACCCCCATGAAGCCCATCCTCGGGGCACTCAGCAATGAGCTGAGCCTATTGACCTGAAGGGTCTCCTGTAGCTCTCTACTCCCAAAGAAATGGGCACCATATCATCTCGTTGGGCATTGGGTGAACCATAGTCTGGGTGCCCCTTTATCAGGTAGGGTCAATGACTTCTCTAAACAAGAAAAGCTAATGGGCTTGTGTGTCTGTATCCACACTAGCTATCCCACTGAGCTAGGATCCCAATGGAGCTGTTGGGATCTCAGCAAAATGACCGGGGAATGTGTTACATCAGTCATGGGAATTCTTTCTTTTTGCTGTGGTTCCTTCGTAACCCTCTAAAGTATATATACATATATGTATATATGTGTGTATATATGTATATATACATATGTGTACATATATAATTTATGTATTTATGAAAAGAAGTGATTCTTACTTGTCAATTTTCTTTTTTTGCTTCTCCCCTTCTTTCCCACTCCTTTTTCCCATCTCCTCCCTACCTACTGTTCCAAAGTTTTTGTCTTGCATTCCCTGCCCAGTGATTTGGGGGCAAATCTCCACCTGTCTGCATGATTCTTCTCTTGTGATCTGGTTGCACTTTAGAAAATTTTGTGCCATTATATTTGCATTAATGTATTTATAATTTAAATGATATTTAGGGGGTTGGGGCTGAGTACTGGAATAAACAGTGAGCATATCTGGCATATGTCATTATTTATTGTTGAATTACATTTTAAGCTCCATGTGCATATAAAGGTTATTAAACATATCACAGTAATGAGAGATTCAAGTTATTTTCTTTGCTTATTTTTATAATTAAAAGATACCATAGCATAATATGAAGTGAATTCCTTCTGAGACAAAAAAAAATAAAGTGTTAAGTTGTAATTTTTGTCCTCTTTGGTGTCTTTCATTGTTTTTCTTGAAATTCTCATATGGAATGATATCCCGCTGTGTAGGACAGTTTTGGAGGGGCCTTTGATTCATCTGTTGGGCAGTAGTGAGCCAACTTTGGAGATTTAAAAAGAGGATCTATCGCAAATTATATTTCTGGGACTCCTTAGCTTTCTAGAGAGCCACCCTAAGGTGCTGGGGGCCCTTTCCTAGGTGAAGTTAGACTTTGGGGAAAGTTAATGAATGATTCCTTAGCCCTTCCTCTTCAGGCCTATCTGGGTGACCTTAGGCAGAGTTCTTTATTCCTCTAAATCTCAGTTTCTCCTTCTGTCCAATAGAGGAGTGGGGATGGATGACCTTTAAGTTTCCTTCTAGTTCTCAACATGAAGCGTGATTTTCTCTTCAGATTGCATTCCTGTCCACACACTTTTTTAGTCCTTCAGTTTCGGAGTATTATTGACGACTAATAGAAGGGTTGCCACCTATAGGCAAAAAATATATGACACCTGTTTGATCTTGACAGCTAAAAATTCTCTTTCTACTGTTTTTCCACCCAGTTGGCACAAGTCGCCAGCTTAGTAATGATAGTTCCGGGTATCACTTCAGATCCCTTCCCCATGAACATGGGCATCGGACTACAAGTAAAGGAAATCACTCCTTTTCTGTAAAACTAAAGCTTTGTGCAACATGATCTAAGGATGCTACCAGCTCTGATCTATGATCCTATGGACGGTTAATTCTGTGACTAAAGGAAAGATGCTTCATTTTATTGTCATAGATTCTCAGAATCTCCTTAGTGGCCATTTAGGCAAACCCCTACCTGAAACAATGGGCTTAGAGCTAGTAAGTTGTTGCTGAGTCTTTTCAGTCATGTTGGACTCTCCATGACCCCATTTGAGGTTTTCTTGGCAAAGATACTGGAGTGGTTTCACCATTTTCTTCTCCAGCTAATTTTACAGATGAGGAAACTGAGGTAAACTGGATCAAATGATTTATCCAGGGTCACACAGCTAGGAATTGTCTGAAGCTGAACTTGAACTAAAAAATCTTCTTGACTCCATACCTGACACTCTATCCATGGCACCACCCCATTTTACAGATAAGGAAATGGAGGCAGTTAGAGGAAAAGTGACTTGCCTACAACATAGTAAGTGTCGGAGACAGGACTCAAACTTGAGTCTTCCTGCCTCTAGGACCAGCACTGTACACTGGGCTATCCCACTGCCCCAGACACAGATATGTGACCCTGAGCAAGTCACTGCAATTCTGTCTGCCTTCATTTCTTCATCTGTAAACTGGGGATGATAAAAGCACTTATGTAACATGTCAGTCAATAAACAATGATTAAACACCTAGCATGTGTTAGGCACTATTCAAAGCACTGGGGATATAATACAAGTCAAAACAAAGACAACCCCTGCCCTCAAGGAGCTTTCAATCTTATAGGGGAAGGCACTACACAAAAGAAAGCTAAACTCCTGGGGAGAAGGGAAAGGAAAAGGAGGCACCTGACCCCAGAGTAGGATGGAGAAGTCCAAAAGCATTTTGCAAATCTTAATGTAAATGTGAGCTATTTTCAGGATTAATTTATTATTGGGCAGCCAGATGGCACATAGCATGCCAGGCAGAAGTCAGGAAGACCTGAGTTCAAATTCAGCCTCAGACACGTCTTAGCTGTGTGACTCTGGGCAAGTCACTTTCCCCCTGTTTGCCTCAATTTCCTCATCTGTAAAATGAAGTAGAGAAGGAAATGGCAAACCCCTCCAGTATCTTTGCCAAGAAAACCCCAAGTGGGGTCATAAAGAGTCAAGCGTGACTGAAAAATGAACAAGAAACAATAATGAATCATTGTTTTTATCACTCTCCTCTACTATATCCCCAATAATTAGTCGTTCCACCATTGGTAGAATTTCAGGGACAGTGAGCTCACTACCTTTCCGGACAGTCCATGTCACTTTCAGAGGCCCTTAGTCAATGACAAGTTGTCCCTCTTATCTAGCTGACGTCTGCCTCTGTGACTTCTCCCCATGCTCCTAATGTTCCTCTAGAACTGAGCGGACAGAGCTAATCCCTCTGACATGCAGCAGCTCTTCTGTGTTTGAAAGCCATCACTTCTCCCCTAAATCTTGCTTAAACCAACTATCCCCCATTCCTTGGATCTTCCTAGAGCACAGACTCCAGTTTCTTTGCTCTCCTGGTTGTGCTTTTCCCTAATCAATGCTCCCCCTAAATTGTTTTACCTGGAAGTGAATCCAGCATTCAAGAGGAGAATCTGACCAGGGCAGATATCACAGGACCAGTGTCTCCTTCTTGAAAATGGCATCTCTCTTAATACTGTCCAATATCCTACTGGCTTTGGGAGCTGATAAAGAAACCATGCTGTTGACCCATATTTAAGTATGCAACTCACCAAAATCCTCAGATCTTCATCGAAGGAGCTAAGCCTTTGGTGTCCCCAGCCTAGGCTAGTAGGTCAGGAGAACTCTGTATAAATCCTCAATGTAGCAAGATCCCATGACAGATCCATAAATAAATGCATACTGGATCCTGACCGGGAAGGACCTTGGGGTCATCTAAACTAATCCACTCATTTTACAGATGAGGAAGCTGAAACCTAGGGAGCTTGCATGATCATTTACATAGATTTTAGCCAAATATTTGAAAAAAATTCATGCTACTCTTATAGACAAAATGGAGAATGCAAGCTAGATGAATGGATGCTAGGAATGGTTGAATTGACAAATACCCGGGCAGTGATGAACATTAACAGTGATTAATGGTTCAATGTTAACTTGGAAATGGATCTCTAGTGGGATGCCCCAGGGATCTGTGCTTTGTCCCATTCTGCTTAACATATTTATCAATGATTTGGATAAAGGCATTAGATGGCCAACTGATCAACTTTGTAAGTGTCATAAATGTTATGGGGAAAGCTGACAGATGCCAGTCTAGACCCAAAATGATCTCAACATTGGGCTGGATTAAATGAGATAAAATGCAATAAGGACAAATGTAAAGTCTTAGACATGAGTTCAAAAATTCAGTTTCATAAATAGGAGTTGGGAGAAATGTAGTGAGAGAGCAGTTTGGCTAAAAATAATATAGACCTTGTTATAGTTCAGCAGTGGGATATAGCAGCCCAAGCAGGGCCGCATTAAGAGAGGAATGGGTGCTTGCTTTGGTGGCACATATACTAAAATTGGAACGATACAGAGAAGATTAGCATTGTCCCTGCACAAGGACGACACGCAAATTCAGGAAGCATTCCATATTTTTGATAAATGTTGTAGAAGATGTGGGAGAGTTGGAATACTGATTCATTGTTGGTGGAGCGGTGAGCTGATCTGACCATTCTGGAGAGCAATTTGGAACTATGCCCAATGGGCTACAAAAATGTGCATACCCTTTGATCCAGCAATATCATTTCTAGATCTGTATCCCAAAGAGATCATAAAAATGGGTAAAGGTCCCACATGTACAAAAATATTTATAGCAGCTCTCTTTGATGTGGTCAAGAACTGGAAATCGAGGGGATGCCCATCAATTGGGGAATGGTTGAACAAGTTGGGGTATTTGAATGTAATGGAATATTATTGTGCTATAAGAAATGATGAACAGGAAGACTTCAGAGAGGCCTGAAAGGAATTATATGAACTGACGCTGAGTGAAAGGAGCAGAACCAGGAGAATATTGTACACAGTAACAACCACAGTATGTCAGGACTCTTTCTGAAAGACATAGCCCTTCACAGCAATGCAAAGATCTAAAACATTCCCAAAGGACTCGAGGCAAAATGCCATCCACATCAAGAGAAAGAACCATGAAATCGGAACATAGAATAAAGCAGACTATTTTCTCTTGTGCTATGTTTTGTTTTGGTTTGTTCTTTCTCATGGTCTCTGCCATTCATTTTAATTCTTGTATGCAACATGACTAATATGAAAATGTGGTTAATAAGAATATATGTGTGGAACCCATATAAGATTGCATGCCTTCTCAGGGAGGGAGGAAGGGGGAGAAAATTTAAGACTTATGGAAGTGATTGTAGAAAACAGAAAACAAATAAATTATTTTTTTTTTTTTGGAAAAGAGAGGAATGGAGTTGAGGATGAGGGAGACCATTTTGTTTTCTGCCTTAGTTTAGTGCCAATACTACAGCAGCCACTATGGATATGCATGCATATTTCCAGGGTAAATTCACAGAATATAAACTCTCTTCCTCAAAGCTGAAACCAAGACATTTATTCAAGCACTAGAAAACCAAATCCATCATAGCAATAAAAAAATCTATATACCAAATCAATGCAGGGAATACAAGCCTTCCCTCTGTCAGGCCTCCCCAAAAGCAAGTGTCCTTAGGCAAAATTACTCCCTCTCTCACTCACACTAGCTGCCCTACTCTGCTCTGCTTCAACTGTCTCCCAGCTCTACCTTATTCTCCAAACTCTACCCTTCCTGTTCCATCCATTTGGCAAATTCTTTCCACTATGTGACTCAAGCAGTGAGCTGAGCCAGAGCTCAAAGTAGGTCACATGGACCTACTAAGAGGCAGGGAAGAGCTTCAAATTCCTTTACCATTACACTTGATAAACCACATTTCAAGTACTGTGTTTAGTTCTGAACATCACATTTTAGAAAGAATAATAACAAGTTAAATCTATGGTCCTATGAATTTTTCCTGTGTATTCAGTCAATTGGCATTGTTTCTTAGAGGCAGCTGTGGGGTACAGGGGACAAATCATGAGACTTGGAGACAAGAAGACCTGAGTTTCAATCCAGCCTCAGACACTTATTATCTATGACCCCAAGGAAAACCCTGTAACCACTATGGGCCTCAGATCCTTATCAGTAAATGAGAGTGATAGGAATAGCACCTACTTCCCAGGATTATAATGAGAATTAAATGGGAAAATGTTACAAAGCGTTTTGTAAACTTTAAAAGGATACATAATTACCAGCCACTATTACTATTCCTAAAACGCTGTATCATAATATATTGGAATGTATGATTGAAGAAACATGCAGCTTTTCTAAGAAACCTACTGTATCATTTAGCTGTGGTCTGCGACATTTGTGAAGAAAGACAAAACAAAAGAACTGGAAAATAATGGAGTTATTCCAACCATGTGGTCACGCCACCCCACCCACCCTAGCCAATTCCTTCAGCTTGTTGGAACTACTGGTAAAAATGTCATGATAGGCAATGTCTTATCACCTCCCATACACCTAAAATGCTATTCAAAAGGCACGTGCAGGGTGACCATTGTTTTTCCAGGAGTGGGGATGGATTGGTACGGAGCCAACCACACTTTCTTCTCCTATCCCGTTGAGGTTCAGCACATGGACTAGAAAATTAGTTATTTAGCAAAAGGTTTACCATCTATAGCTAAGGAAACAAGCTAATGTAACTTCTCCCCACCCCAAGGTTAGACTGGATTTTCATAAACATGCTTTTCTTACCAGTTGAAATAACCATGGTCATGGGACCTCAACCTTCCTGATCTTGGGTCCTACAGGTGACTTCTGCCCCTGTGAGGTTGTCCTCTGCAGTTTCTTTTCAGAGAAACTTCATATAAGCCCTGAGAATGAAGGGATTTGTCTATCTAGTTAGGGTGACAGCTGGGTGGTTCAGTGGATAGAGGACTGGACTTGGAAAACCTGAGGACAAATCCTACCTCAGATATTTATTTGTTCTTTGACCTGGGGCAGATCACAACACCTTTGTTCTGCCTCTCTATACCCATCTTAAAAATGGGGATGTTAATAATAGCATCGACCTCCCAGAGTTATTGTGAAGCTCAGATAAGAAAATATTTGTAAAATGCTTTTCAAACCCAAAAGCATTATAGAGATGGTGGTTACTGTCATCCTCATCACTTCAGTGCATACCTTAACAGGAATCCAGTCTTGTCTCAGCAAAATTGTCCCCCAGTCTTTGTCTGGAGACCTCTAGTCAGGAGGAACCTCCTACCTTCTGATAAAAGGGAATCTCCCAGAGGATGGGGGATGTCTTGTTTTTATCTTTGTAGCCCTGGCCCTTAGTATTGTGCCTGGCACGTAGTAGTGCCCTTAAAAAATGCTCAATCACGTGACTGATCAAATCAGAGTCCTACTATTCCTCCTGGAGATCATTCTAATCCATTGAATCAGAGCTCTAGAGTAGAATGGGAACTTACAGGCTGTCAAGTTCAACCTTCCCATTTTACAG
The DNA here is from genome assembly GCA_028658325.1 of Potorous gilbertii. NCBI lineage: Eukaryota > Metazoa > Chordata > Mammalia > Diprotodontia > Potoroidae > Potorous > Potorous gilbertii. Next base: position 105,190,927 of record CM053769.1, read on the forward strand.
ATGAGGAAACTGAAGCCTGGAGAAGCTCAGTGACTTCCCCAAGGTTACATAGCTGGTAAGTGCTGAGGTAGGTTTTAAATCCAGGTCTTTCTCATTAGGTCATCTCCAAAGGAAGGCACGAGTATTGAGAGGCATGAAGAAATGCTTGGTGCACAAGGCAAGATGAGCACTTTCTCGAGGAAAGCATCAGAGTCAGGGTTCCCCTCCAGGTGTCCTGCCTCCTGAACCCCAAATTCTGGCTTCTCTGTCCCATACCTTCATCTCTTTTAGTCTTTCCATACCCAGCATGGAAATGCCAAGTTGAGAAATAGAATTAGCCCCAGGGCCCCTCTTGGAAAGGCTTCTGCCAGCTGCCATACCCAGAACCACTAATCACTTCCAGCTCACACACACCTTCAAAGGCAGGAGATGAGCTGCAGAGAGACAAGCCACTTGGGTTGCCCTGGATTCCACATTTACTCATTGACGTGTCTCCTCCTTTCTTGAGCTGGATAACCTCTCTCATAAAGCCCTTGGTTCCATTGAAGGCAAGGCTGCTAACCTCTTCTTCACTCTCCATCCCCACCCAGAACATCTTCTCCCCATCTTTCTGGGTCTGACATTCCTCTCTTGTTCCCTGCCCAGAACTGATGGTGAATAACAACCAACCTCCTAAGTCTTATCTGCACCACAACAATTCCTGAATTCTCCCACCTCAGAGGTGATCTCACCCACAAAATAAACTGGAGGGGCCACTTAGCAGAGAACCTGTAGGAACTTGGAATGGAGCCAGAACTTCAGGCTGCCAAAACCTCATCTCCCTTTCTCTCCATTTGGTGCCATTTTCTTGTCATGGAAGTCGAACGTGCCTGGCCCTTGGCAATTGGTGACTCAAGCCACCTTAAGAAGGCAGCTGCGATAGCATCTTCCAGGCCTTCAGATGTCAAAAGCCAGAGAGAAGAGGGAAAGGCCCTCTTAAATGACTGCATCCTCAGAATCCTGCCAGACCAGAGACCTTATCTTGATTTTAATTTTTTCAGGTCCCTTTCATCTTCTTGTCTAAAAAAAAATGGCCAAGAGAAAGCTGAGACCCACGCAGAGCTTATCCAATAGGCATCTCTCCAATTCAGGAATCGCCTGAGAGAGTGAGGGAGGGGAGGGGGAGGGGAAGCATGGGTCTTGGAAAAAGTCATTTAAGTTTGCTAAACTTAACCCCATTTTATAAATCCAGGCTCCTAATAACTCTACACTTGGTATAATTTCAACAAGACTTCTAAGCTGCAGTTCACTTCTAGTCTTAGTTAATTGTTTGTTAGAGTATAAGCTAGCAAAGACGCTTTCTTTCTTCCATTATATATGAATGGTAGTACAGCACTTGGCACATAGTAGGTGCTTAATTAAAGCCTGTTGATGAATTAATGAATGCTGGGACTGATGCCCTCAGCCTGCTAGGCTCCGTTGTTTGAGGTCCATTCTGCACCCCTGAAGAATTCTTCCTATACTGATTTTGTGTAGCCAATGGGCCCCCCTCTCTGTGAACTCACACAGACTCACATGTCAACTGTGGAGTTTTAAAAATAAGTCACTCACCTTAGATTCAAAGATAAACTACTTAGTTTGTCTCATTTGCACCAATCAGGTCTGGATGGTAGAAATTTTTCTGAAGCTAAGGCACAGCCAAGGTTTTGGTGATACTGTTAACCACAATGAGAGTCATGCCAAGAAATGCACTGGAGAAGTAAATCTTTTATTGCAATCAAAGTTAGATGGCATCAACCATATTCCTGAATGAGTGCAGCACACACATGCACACATACACGCACATACACACACATATATACACATACACACGCACGCACACACACACACACACACACACACACACACATACTTCAAGAGCCTCTTGGAACATGAACTCCCATCTCATGAATTTGCTTGAAGATTCTCTGACTACTCTGCACAGAGTCAGAGAATCTTCAAGCAAATTCTTGCTTCGCTAATTTCTGTTGGACCAAGTCAAGTCAAGAAGGATTTATTAAGTTTCTACTACATATCAGATATGGAGCTAAGTATCTAGAAAAACAAAGAGAGAGGGAAAGCTCTCAAGGAATCTATGGTCTAATAGAGGGAAGTAACATGAAAGCAACTATGTACAAACAAGATATAGGCAGGATAAATTGGAGGTAATTTCAGAGAGAAGGCACGGCTTCTTACAGAAGGAAGGATTTTATTTTTCATACTTATTTATTTGAATTTATGAAATAAAACAAATATTTCTACAATATAGCTTAATAAGCAAAATGATTGCACATGAAACTTCAAATCTATTATGTACAACTTGCTACAAGTAAGATCTTAGCCAGAACCTGAAGGGAGTTGAGGAAACGAAGGAAGATAGAGATGAGGAGGGATTTGAATCTGGGTACTTCTGAGTCCAAATCCATCACCCTTTCCTTCAAATTACACCATCTCCCCAGCCCTTGTTACTGACTCCTAGACTTAAACCATGCAGTCTCATCCTGGAATTTCCCTCAGCACCCTGGATTATCCAACCACTTCCAGTCTTACCAGCAAATGCCTTTGGGATCATCTGTCTTCACTGGATCTTCTTCCAAGATTTCTACAAGTCTACTTCTCTCTTCCATTCCTCTTGGCTGTTTGGTAAACTGGCAATGCTCATAAGCTCCTGCTCTCTCCCCCTACATAGACAGATTGACAAATGACTGTATTTTAGACCTGTGTCACTCTTGGTTGACTTGTATCTCTTGGCAAGGAATCAAGTATTTGTTGGGTGACATGAATTCTATCATTTTTTTATAGATCAACAGGTATTTAAAATACCTCTGTGGTGTTCAAAATTCTGGGAATACCACTATAAAAGCATGCCAGCCCCTGCCTTTGAGGAGTTTATATGTTCTGTTGGTCCCATCTCCATCCCTTTGGGGAAGAAAAGAGGAAATCAAGACACCTGACTTCTCCTGTGGTCAACAATCCTTTCTTCCTTGAAATATCCTTACAAAAAGGACCTTGAGAGTATGTGTATGTGTGTGTGTACATATATATATAAATACACACATATATATGTAT
>CM053769.1:105194492-105212353 GCA_028658325.1 Potorous gilbertii
CCCTTTGTCCATATGCTGTTAGACATTTTTATCCATGACTTGGATGAATCCATAGAGGGAAAACTTATCAGGTTTGTGGATGACATTGATACAAACTACAAAGAATAGCTGGTATGTTGGATGGCAGAGTCAGGGCCCAAGAGATCTCAACAGTCTAGAATTCTGGGTCAAATCCATTCAGACAAAAAAAAAATAGGGAGAAATGGGAAATCCTACCACTGGATTTTAAAAAGTCAGCTACACAAGTACTATATCAGGTAAACATGAGGCTACAGCTAATTTTTAATAGTATTTTAAGTATATTCAATATGTATCAATAGTGGTATATGACAGCCAATAAAGCTGCCATCTTCAGCCACACTCATAGTCCCACATACTCAGTCAGAGTCATATTCTATCAGGAATATCAGATTCAGTTCTGGCAGTTACCTTTTAGAAAGAACATCTATAACCTGTGTGACCTTAGGTACATGATTTGCCCTCCCTGGGCCTCAGTTTCTTTTTCTGTATATAGCAGCCTCTCCTCTGGGAACAGCTCCCAACTCAGCATTAACAAGTTCCATGTATAATTCCCACAAGGTGACAAATACTCCAGGTTCAAACTTCAATCTAGTTCCATATTCATAAAACCAAAGCTCGAGCACCTTCCCTTTAATATCAATTAATCAAACCACAAACATTCATTCGAATGACAGCTGGTCAGAAATAAAGTAGTTTGCCTCAGAAGGTAGTGAGTTCCTCGTTTTAGCAGGTCTTCAAGTGGAGTCTGGGTGACAGCTTGTGGAAGATGTAAGGTTACCATAGATCTAAATGTGGGAAGGCCTTTGGGGATTATCAAGTCCTACTCTCACACTTTAAAATAGTAGTAGCTGTAGCTGAGGGAAATTAAGTGACTTGTCCTAGGTCACACAGATGGTAGGGTTCAGGTCCTTGGACTGTGGGCAGCTAGTTGGAGCCATAGAGCACAGAGAACTGGGCCTGGAGTCAGGATAACTCATCTATCCAAGGTCAAATCTGGCCTCAGAGACTTACTAGCTGTGTAAATGACTGGGCAAGTCACTTCATCCTATTTGTCTCAGTTTCCTCATCTGTAAAATGAGCTGGAGAAGGAAATGGTAAACCTTTCCAGTATCTTTGCAAAGAAAGCCCTAAATGAATTCACAAATAGCCAGACCCTACTGATTAAACAGCTGAATAACTCTTTTCTTACCATCTTTGAGGTATAGGTTTCATAAACTAATCCTGAGTCAAAGGGTGTGGCACTGAGTGACTTCTTTTTTTATATGTTCTTTTTTTAATAATTATTTTGTTTTCAGTGTCCTACAATCACTTCCACATAGCTTAGATCTTTTTCCCCTGCCTCCCGCTTCTTTCTCCTTCCTCCCCTCTTCCTCCCTGAGATGGCATATAATCTTATATAGGTTCTACACACACATTCCTGTTAAACACAATTTCACCGTGGTCATGTTGAATAGAAGAATTAAAATGAATGGGAAAAACCATAACACAAAACAAAACATAGCATAACACTAGAGAAAATGGTCTGCTTCATTCTGCGATCCAATTCCATAGTTCTTTCTCTTGATGTGGAAGGCATTTTGCCTCAAAAGTCTATTGGGAATTTTTTAGCTCCTTGCATTGCTATGAAGGACTAAGTCTACCAGAAAAATTCCTCGCACACTGTGGTTGTTGCTGTGTACAAAACTCTCCCGGTTCTGCTCCTTTCACTCAATATCAGTTCATCCTTCCAGATCTCTCTGAGTCTTCCTGTTCATCATTTCTTATAGAACAATAATATTCCATGACATTCATATACCACAACTTGTTCAGCCATTCCCCACTGATGGGCATCCCCTTGATTTACAGTTTTTGGCCACCACAAAGAGAGCTGCTATAAATATTTTTGTACATGTGGGACACCAAGTGACCTCTGAGGCATAGTTCCAACCATTTTCCAAGTTGGCTAGACCAATCCATAGCCCTACCAAGAGTGCAATATAATGCACCTTCTTCCCTCAAAACTCTCCAATACTTATCATCTTTCTCTGTCATCTTTTCCAGTCGGATGGATGTGAGGTAGAGTTTTTCATTTCTCTAATAATTTCTGATTTGAAACATTTTTTCGTCTGATCAAAGATAACTTGTTTATCTTTGGGTACTTTTACCAGAGACTTTTAGGTACTTTACCAGAGACTTTCCAGGGGAAGCAGGGGCCTCAATAACATATGACATTAAGTGCATTAAGGTTTGCAAAGTACTTTAGATGTATTATCTCATGTGATCCTGCCAACAACCCTGGTAGGTAGGTATTACCATCATGACCATTTTACAGATGAGGAAACTAAGACTGAGAAGGATTAAATGACTTGCCCAGGGTCATACAGCTAGATTCAAACTCTTGTTTTCCTCACTCTACGCCCAATGTTTTCTCCACTGTACCACGTAGCATATTCTACGTAGAAAATGGGTTCCTGCAACAGATAAAGGAAATAAGACCTTCTGTCTAGAGAAAATCTGAAAAGATGGTGCCTGTGACCAGGAGCAACAAATACTTCCTGAGGCATGAGAGTTTCAGGGAGAAAGTGATGACCAGGAGGCCAATGATTAGCCCAACACACCCTTTGACTTTCCCTGAGGTCAACGAGTGGACAAGTTTTCAGTCAATCTGAAAGAACCTTAGGACTTTGGGTCACTAGATGAAAGAGAGATGATATCACTCAACACATATCTTCTGATTAGTTGAGAAGATCAAGCTGTATCTCTTGTGCTATGGATAAAATCCACAAGTTAGTGAAGCAGTGAGTCAGTCAAGGGATGAATCAGAGAGCTGGAACCAAGCCTCTGAGGAGGAGGGGAGGAAAGAGTCCAAGATAATGCCCAGGTTATGAAACTGTGATGCCATGGATAGAGCACTGGGCCTGGAGTTAAAAAGATTGAGTTCGTATTCAGCCTTGGACAGTTACTAGTCACATGACCTTAGACAAGTCACTTAACCTCTGTTTGCCTCAGTTTCCTCATCTGTAAAGTAGGGGTCATGATAGTACCTAGGCAGCTTAGGTAACATAGTAGATAGAGTGCTGGGCCTAGAGTTAGGGAGTTGTTGCTAATCATTTTCCAGTTGTATCTGACTTTTCATAATCCCATTTGGGGTTTTCTTGGCAGAGATACTGGAATGGTTTGCCATTTCCTTTTCCAGCTCATTTGACAGATGAGGAAACTGAGATAAATAAAGTTAAGTGATTTGCCCAGAGTCACATAGCTAGTAAATGTCTGAGGCTAGATCTGCACTCAGATCTTCCTGACTGTTGGCCTGGTTTTCTATCTCCTCTTCCACTTATCTGCCAGGGAAAGGAATAGGCACTTACAAAGTGCCTACTATGTGTCAAGACACAACAACCCCAGGAGGTAAGAGCTATTATTACAACCATTTTACAGTTGAGGAAACTGAGGTAAACAAAAATTTTAGTGACTTCTCCAGGAACATACAACTACTAAGTGTCAAAAACGAGATTTGACCTCAGATCTTCCTTATTCCAGGCCCAGGACTCTATCCATTGCACCACCTGGTTGCCTAGATTCTAGTTAGGCAGATTGGAGGCACAGAGTGACTACAGGATGCCATCAGAGCCCAAATCCCAGGCAGCTGTTCTGTGTGGGCTAGGACCCAGTAAAATGCATCCAAACCTAAAGGGAATCCATACACAAAGTGGGGGTGAGGAAGGATCTGAGTCAGAAGGCAGAGCCAGGATTGCAGGTCCTAGATCTAGAGTGGGAAGGGACCTTGCGGACCACATCTAGTAGGGAGTCTTCCTTTTTTGAGTGTCCTGGATCCCTCTGGTATCCATCTAGGGAAGCCTATGGATCCTTCCTCAGAGTGATGCTTTGAAATGCAAAATAAAATATTCAGGATTACAAAAGAAACTCATTATATTGAAATATCAAAATACTGCCTAAAAAATAAGCTCATGGAGCCCAGGTTAAGGACCCTTTCATTCTAATCCAAGCCTTTGACAGAAGAAGAAACTTAGAAGAAGGGAGTTCATCAACTTAAACACAATGAAATAGGTCTAAGTAATGCCAGGTCTAAGAGCTAGCTTTCGAAACCAACTCTTATCATCAAATCCTCTATTCTGTCTATGGTACGCTGCTGACCTGATAGCAGTAAGGGCTTCCTTTCTTATCCGAAAAAGTCAGAAACCAAGGACATAGAATGGTGCAGATGTCATCTGCTCTGGTCAATATCTCAGTCGTTCTGGTAAAGTTTTCTTTCTTTCTCTTTCTTTCCTCCTTTCTTCCTTCCTTTCTGTTTTTCTTTTGTTTAAATATCATCATAAAGAAAGACTCCTTGGTTAGAAGAGAAGCGGATGAAAAATATTCAAATGCTCATGTGTTAAAATAAAAGGTATCAACAATCCTTAAAAAGTATATTTTTAAAGCGATGATTGTCAAGGTGAAGGTTTTTGAGGCTCGAGTCCCTTCTCCGCTCCCTTTCTGGGGCTAGAACTGGAGCCAATGTTTGAACAAAGCTTGTCTGTTGGGCTTGGGGCTTCCCTTACCTGGGCTCAGCACCTAGTGGTGCTCAGCTGGGCCCCATAGAGCTGAGGCCCAGGAAGAATTGTGCTATTCCAGCCAGTCTGTGGAATAGAGGAGTGAGGATGGGGGTGGGGTGTAAGTGAATGAGTGAGTGGGGGTGAGGAAGGATCTGACATCATCACATCCTGTGGCTGAATTTTAACAAGGGCAGGAGGACTTATCATTAGCACTCTGTGCAAGCTGTTGTAAGCACAAGGATTTGGTCCCACCGCCTGGGGCCACAGGACAATTCTGGGAGGAAGTCTTCCCCCTGCCCAGTGTTGAACAATTGACTCGGCATGTGGTAGGAATGGAGACTGGGGCTCTCTCTTTGTTTCCCTTGGCCCTGTGTCATGTTCACCAGCCTCAGCCAGAGTTAGAGTCAGGATGACACGGTCAGCGGGCATCAGGCCTGGCACCAGGCAACAGCTATCTGTGCCCTGCCTTTGTCTTCTCTACTGATCCAGTGGAGCAAGAGAATTTTCACATCCCAGAGAGCAAGATGAGCTGTCCCCATAACCAGCAGCCTGAGTCCAGCCTGAAGAATGCCGGTGGTGCTGACCAGCCACTCATTGGCTGTTGTTATGAGGACAAGATGGCATGGTATTTGTAAAGAGCTTTGGAAACCTTAGCACACTGTGTAAATGCTGGCTACTATTATTAATAATAAGAATTAAAATGAAGTGTCTCCTAAAGCCCTGTTCTCTCTAAAACTATGGCCTAACTACTGAAAGCTACAGAAAGCCCCTGGCTCTGAGTCTTCCTACCATCACAATAAGTGCCAATATGGACGTTACTCATTGTGTTAACGAAGCACTCTACATACAGTATCTCCTCTGTGTCTCACAACAAACCTGTGAGGTAGATATCACAGGTAAAAGGTACCCATTTTATAGATGAGAAAACTGAGGATTAGGGAGATCTAAATTGCCTATTCAGGGTCAGGGTCAGTGGCAGGAAATGAACCTAGATCTTCCTATTAAATGCATGTTTCTTGAGGGCAGGAAAATGTTTGCTTAATGTTTTCATGCTAAGTTATTAGTTCAGGACCTGACACATAACAAGCATTTAATAATTGTTTGTGGCTTATCAATTTCTTTTGGCAAGTCCAGCATTTTGTCCACTCTGATATGCTGTCTTCAGATTCTCCTTTACTCTCCAAATTCTATCCCATCCTTCAAGGTTCAGCTAGACTCCCTTATCCTCCAAGGACCTTCTTCAAATATTTCAGTCACCTATAGACAGCCTGTTTTCTGAACACTCATCATACTTAAGCCAGCTGAGCTGACTTATGCAGTTGGCATGTGACTGGTCTAACAATGTACACTCCTTGAACTCACTATGAGAAAAGTAGAGATTGGGGCTCCCACTCATAACATGATTGCGTGTGCTTGCATTTATATATGGTCTCTTTTCCTAGTCAATGTCAGTACGTGTAAAAGGGGTAGGTGCCATTTAAGAGTTCAAGGTGTAAAAATGTGCCTGGGTTCACTTTCAAGGTCTGAAAGAGAATGGGATGTTTAGTGCTGGGGAAATTCTCAGCAAGTGATGGCCCACAGTCAACTGAAGACATCTGGGGTGCCTGTGAAATGTCTGTAGAAGTTAGCTTGGTTACCAAAGATATTCCCAACAGCCTTAATACTCTGGCAGATCTATTTCCCATGTAAAATAGTAGATTGTTCTGATGGGGTTGAAAAACTAGCAATGTAACAAAAACCCAGAATGAGGTCTAAGAGTGTTGTTAGAAGAAACTTGGTAATCTTAGGGAGAATGGTTTCAGTTAAGTAACAAAATTAGGGGTGGCTGAAAAGCCTGTGGGAGGTAAGGGAGGCGAGGCAACAACTGGACAGCTTTATCTAGGACAGGGGTGGAGAAACCTGTGGCCTCAAGGTCTCATGAAACTCTCTAGGTCCTCAAGTGCAGCCCTTCAATGGAATCCTTTGGATTTGCAGGCCACACATGACTACATGTTCCCCACTCCTGCTGGAGTTTGGCAGTGAAAGAGAAGACAGAGGATGCCAGCTCTAGAAAATTGATGAGGGTTAGGAAACAGATCACAAGCTTGACACAGGGCATGTCATGAGCCTGGCACATAGTAGACTCACAAGAAAATTCTTGCTGAATGAAAACTGATGCAGCATATCAGTTTTGGATCTCTGTCTGCTGAAAGCAAGGCAGCTCACATTGGCTTGATCTGACCAAATGATTCTTAGGTCCCTTAAAGAACCAAGGAAACTCCGTTCTGAACCTGGTTCTCCTCAGCAAGGATGAACTAAGTTGCTGGTGTGGAAACAAGGAGATGCTTGGAGAATTATAACTGCTCCTTTCTAGGGTCCAGTATATGGGAGAGGAGAGCCATGCACAGTTTGAAATGTGTGCTGATTAGATATGAGGAGAAGAAATGCCAAAGGTTCAGAAATGGGAGAGGTAGGGGAAAGGAGAAGGCAAGTACTAAAATTCTACAGGAAAATTCAAAGCAGGAGGAGGAGAACACTCTCACAAATATCTAATCTATTGTCTTAGTTATTTTCATTTGTTTGTGTTGGGGGTTTTGAGGCAACCAAGGTTAAGTGACTTACCCAAGGTCATACAGTGTGGGAAACAAGGGAGTTATGTTTCCACAGGGTTAAAACTTCCAGCTTTGAGTGGTGACAGTTAATCAGAGTTGTGACCTAGCATGGTCAATTAAAAAGGTCAGAAATTTGTATATAAGCAGACACACCCAGCATAAAATTATCCCTCCATTTTCTGATCATGGGTTCTATGTTGAAACATATTTGAAAAGGGAGGGCACACCAAGGAGTGATATATAGTGGGCACGTCAAAGAGTTTTCCTCCTGAAAAGAGGGGTGAGATCCACTTTGGCCAAAGCATTCAATTCCTCTGAACTCTGTTGTAACAAATTTTTCTTAATACCTTTTAAAGTCAAGCATGTTTCTAACACATAGCTACTAAGTGTCTGAACCCACACTTGAATTCAAGTCCTCCTGATTCCAGGCAGGAGCTCTATCCACTTTAACACCTAGCTACCACTGGTCTATTGTCAAATCTTGTTGCTTCTACCTTCCCAATATCTCAGGTGTCTGTCTTTCCACTCACCTGAGGCAGACACTCATCATCTCTCCCCTGAACTTTTACAATAATCTCCTAATCTCCTACTCCCATCTTCAATCCTTCCTCCACTCAGTGGATTTTCTTAAAGCATCCCCATCACTATCCATTAAACTCCAGTGGCTTTCTATACTTCTAAAATCAAATAAAAACTTGATATTCAAAGCTCTTCACAACCTGGTCCTTTCCAACCTTTCCAACCAAGTCTTCTTGTACTTTCTTCCCTTTTATGTACTTCTAAGATAAAGAGTACCTGTACTAATTCACTGTTCCTCATTCCCTACATTTCCCAACTGGGTGGATTTGCTCCGTCTATTCACCATGCTTAGACCGCTCTCCTCCATGCCCTCAGCTTTTTGGATTCTCTGCTCCCCTCAAGTCTCAGCTCAGAGTCCACTTTGTGAAGGAGGTAGCTAGTGTCTAAAATGGGCCCTTCAACCTCATCCTCTGAATACCGAGCCAGGGTTCTTTCCGCTGGAACCACACGATCACAATCATTTGATGGGAGTGCTGTCTTGGGAATTTGGGGGGAGGAGAGATCCCAAAGATTCAGAGAATGAAGAGATGGGAAGGGGGGAGCAGGTACTAAAATTCTACAAGAAGACTCAAAGCAAGAGGTAAAAGCTCTCCCAAATGAATTCTAAAGATGAAAAGGGAAACGGAGCTCCCCCATTCCCCCAGTCACCCTAAGCTCAACTTCAGAGAAATCCTCAGCTCCTCTCACACCTACCCCACACATAGTCCATTATCTTGGGGTTTTTTTGTGTGTGCTGGAGGCAAGAGAAATACCTTCAGTTCTTAAATTCTTGTAATTCCGTGATTTCTCTTTGGCCTCCAGAAACCACTCCAGATGAGCCTATTTCCATTCACCTTGACTTATCCCACATGCTAAATTCACTACAGCTCAAGGTAGACAGCGTAAAGTGCTGAACCCTAAAATTTAAAATACCGATGCGCTGGAACCCAGAAATGAAAACTCACAGTGACAAAGACAGAGTTACTTGCAATTTTCAAAATGGTTCTCTCTAAAGACAAGTTTCCTTTCTTAGTCTTTCTTGGAGTCTTGGTTGAGTAGTTAGCTATTGAAAAGAAAATTAGGAGCAAAAGTGTGCTTTGTTAAAAATTGTAGTTTAGCTACTTTGCTACTGATTACCTCTGCAACCTGGGGCAACTCTGAGTCTCAGTTTCCTCATCTGTAAAATGAAGTTTGTCCTGGATGGCCTTTAAGGTCCCACTACCATCTACAATCTCAAAAATGACTTATCATTGCCTATTGCAAATCAATTTGAAATAAACAGAATTCACTTTCCCATAACACTGACTGGTTCATAAAAAACTTTCCTAACAGCATTCCTGGGAGGAAAATGATACAAATTTATTATTTTCCTATTATAAAACGAGGAGTGAAATGATCACATAGCAAGGGAAAGAAATTAAAAAGCCAGGTCTCCAGATGCCAAGTCCCTAGATTCACAGGACCACAACTTCAGTGCCAAAGGGACCTTGGAAGCCATTTAATCCAACCCCTTCATTTTATTGACTCGGACACTGCGGCCCCCAGCAATGACTCACCAAGGGTCACACAGCTAATAAGTATTCTTTCTCTGACTCCCATATGGGAGAAGAAAAACAACTTCTAAATCTAAATGGTTCAAGGGGAAATACATTAATAATGATATTAATAGCTACCAGCATTTATGTAGCACTTACTGTGTGAAGGGCTTCACAAATACGGTTGAATTTGGTTCCCACAAAAATCTTGGGAAGTAAATGATGTTATTGTTGCCATTTTACTGATGAGAAAACTGTGGCAAACAGGTTAAATGACTTACCCAGGGCTACACATCTAGTAAGTTTCTGAGAATGAATTTGAACTCAGGTCTTCTTAACACTCTATCCATTCACTACTCTACCTACCTACCTCTAAAAAAGATGTAATTCACAGGGTCCATGTATATGTGTGTGTATGTAATATAAATAGATATTTATACAAAGACACATATTATATTTATGTATCTATTCCATAAAAACACATATTATATATTCAGAAGGAAGGTTTTTTAGTTTTTTTCTACATATTTGCAATTAAATTTAATTGCTTCAATGCTGCATTTTGACTAGTAGTAAACCTCAGTTTCCCTATGACACTGGATTTGGATTGGGCACCCACTAATAAGTCTAATAAATTTTACCACTTACTGTATCACCTTGGGCAAGTCACTTCCACTCTCAGCACCCCAATTTCTTAATCTATAAAATGAGAGAATTTTAACAAGCTATCTATAAAAGGAGAGGTGACTTCTAACGTTCTGTTCAGCCCTAAATCTGTGGTCACTTGATCAAACAATCAGGGTGGCTGAGGGACCAATAACATTCCATCTGATCCATGGGTTCTTAACTTTTACTTGTGCCTAACTGGTAAAGCCTTTGGGACCTTACTCAGAATAATTTTCTTTTTAAATGCATTAAATAAATGCATAGGATTATTTAAAAATCAATTATGTTAAACTGAAATACAGCTATCCAAATATTTCGAATGTTGTCGTAATATGTGTATATATACATATACATAAAGCACGTCTAATAACTGAAGTAATTTTGAAGTATAATGAATGTACATGAGATTTAGAGATAACAGCAACAACTACAATGCGATATGAAAATATCTGTGATTTCGAGGGGTCACAGGTCCTGCTAATACCGCTGGGATTTGTTGTCTACACTGATAATTGAAGGAAATGAAAAATTTCAGTTCAAAGTTTGTGAAAATAAAGATGTCATTTTTTTCCCTTTCTAAGTTCACAGACCCCAGGAAATCTCTCCCCAGACCTCTTGGGGATCCACTAACCCCAGGTTAATAAGTCCTGCTGGATTCCAACCCCCCATTTCTCAGAGAAGCCATGTGAGGATGTGGAATTAGTATTAAAGTCACAAGAGTTTTGGGTTTGGCTCCCTGACTACAGTAACCACTCCTTTACTTTAACTTGTCAGCCTCAGTTTCTCTATTTGAAAAATGATACCAGCAGTATCTAACTCATAGGCACCAAATGAGTCATGTAAAGTACTTCACAAACTTTCTATTTGCATACACACAGGGTCCCCCAAAAGTGAGCCTTTGGGGACACACTGTAGGTTGAATTTGATGTTTGATTTCATTGATGCACCATTACAGTTCAATACCTGCTCTGAAATTTGGTTTTAGAAGGTTTATTGGTCTACTGAGAGAAAAGTGACTTGCCCAGGGTCACACAGCCAATATGTGGCAGAATCCAGGTTTCTGTCAGGAAAGGAAGTCAGCTTCCATCCTTGAAGTGCTATGTTCAATTTAATTAAATAAATATTTAATTAAATCATTAAATAAACATTTACTAAACAGCTCCCAGGTGCCAAGCACTGTGCTAAGACAAAGACCAGGCATTACTGTTGTTGCTGCACTACTGCTAATAATATTAATATTAAAGATTAGGGAACTGAGGCCCAGAGAGGCCCTCCCAGCTCCCACAATCTGGAATTCTATTAAGGGGCTTCCGGAAATACACATGGAATCTGCATAATGCTTGGACGCTTTCCAAGTACAGTTCCAGCTCTCTCAGGATGGATTGAAGGCATTTTCCGTTCTCTTCCCTCTCCTGTGTTGGATCCCAGTAGCTGCCTTCTGCAAATCGAAATAGCAGCTCAAGGCCGGTCTGTCTCCCCGAGGCCCTACATCTCCACAGTTCCGTCATTGACACCACCAAAAGGGAACACCTGCCTCCTGACCCCTGGACCAGGTTGAGCAGCCGTGGGCTTCCTCTGGCCCATATGCTTTCCACCTGTTTCCTTTCTTGGCCTCAGTGGCTCTCAAGACACTAACTGGATCATGAAGCAGGAAAGCGCAGGAATGTGCTCCTAATCCCTAGAAATACAGCTGGGCCAAAGCAAGGGCTCTGGTCTCCCTGCCTAAATCTCAAGGGCCATCTCTGCCTCCCCTGCTGCGGCTCCTACATTTCAGCTCGTAAATTCAGCTATCAAACATGATAATAGCGATGATACACTACCCGGGGAGCCCCTTAGAAAGCTTTATAAATGCTTCCATGTCCAATATCTGAGTGGCACAGAGGATAGGGCCTTGGCTGGGCTTACAGTCAGGAAGAGCTGAGCTTGACTCTCCTCTCATACACAGACTGAGATACTGATGATCATGAGTCTCGACTCTCAACCGTCAAGTCCTGCTCTCTCTCCAGTCTCCAATTACCTATTGAACGTTTCAAACCAAGTGTCTGATAGGTATGTTAAACTCACCAAGTCCAAGAACGGAGCCCATTCTCCTTTCCCCCCAAACCCTCTCCTCTCCCTGTCCAGGCTACCACCCTCTTCTGAATCACCTCAGGCTCAAAAGTTAAGTGATGTCAGCCTCAGTTCCCCATATTCTCTCTGTGTCTCTCTGCTCTCTCTCTGTCTCCACTCTGTCTCTCTGTCTCTCTGTCTCTATCTTACACACACATACACACAAACACACACACGCGTGCACACACACACACACCCCAACATTCAATCTGTTGCCAAGACCTGTCCATTATACCTTTGTAACAGCCCCTGCACATTCCCCCTTCTCTCCACTGTCACTGCCCGTGCTTCTGGTCCTGGCTGTCCTCGACTTTTGCAGTAGCTTTGGATATGTGCTCCTGCCTCCACTATCTCTCTATTCTAGTCCATTCTCTGCTAAGCCACCAAAGTGATGTTCCTAAAGTACAAGTCTGATCACATCTCACACACACACACATATACACACATACACATGTATACATACACACGTACATATACACAATACACACATACATACACATATATAAATACATATATACACATACATATATAATACACACATACATATATACACACATTCACACACACACACACACACACACACACACACACACTCTTCCACTCGGTGACCCTGACCTCCTGCCGTTCCTCTCTCTCCCACCTCTGGGCATCTTCCCCGGCCCTGCCTCATCTCTACCTCCCTGCTGCCCAGCTTAGCAAGTAACTAAGTACAAACAAGCTCCATACACTATGAACCCGAAAAATACCCACCAGGCAAGTCACTGGAGTGAAGCCTTTGGGAAAGACCTCCAGCGGATGGTGGGGTTTGAACTGGAGATTGGCTTGCCTGGTGGGTATTTTTCGGGTTCATAGTGTATGGAGCTTGTTTGTACTTAGTTACTTGCTTGTCTCCCCCATTAGATAGTGGGCTAACTCCTTGTGAGCAGGGTCAGGCTATTGGTCTTTCCTTGTGTTCTCACCACTGACTAAGCACAGTGCCTGGCACAGAGTGGGTATTAATAAACATTCACTGAGGGACTGAAAAAGAGGCCCAGGAGCAGGGGTTGGCGTTCTCTTTTTTTTATGGTTGTTTCAGTCATTTCAATTGTGTCTGACTCTTCATAACTCTTTTTTGGAGTATTCTTGGCAGATCCTGGAATGGTTTGCCATTTCCTTCTCCAGATCATTTTACAGATTAGGAAACTGAGGCAAACAGGGTTCAATGTCTTGCCCAGGGTCACACAGCTAGTTAAGTGTCTGTGGACAGATTTGACCTCAGGCCTTCCCTGCTCCAGGCCCAGTGCTCTATCCCTCAGCACACTCTTAGCTTCCCACAATCCTTTATCCAAATTCCCTCCACCATCATTGTCACCAACCATTTCCAGAGACTTATCTATAGAATCCCAGGTCACTTTCCCTCCTCTGCCAACTCACCCACACCAAGCCTCCTTCTCTACCTTAAGCCCTACTTCCCTCAGAGCCTCTGACCTTCCATTTCCTCCCCCTCCTCAGCTTTCAAGACCTTGGCTTCAATCCTACCACCTACAAGAGGAGTATCCCCCTAAACCACCCCCAACTCACTTTGCTCCAGATGCTCTGGTGCCCAGCAACAGTCTCTTGAATTAAACTGAATTGTTTTGAATTGGCATGGTCAGTCTCTAAACCCAAGACCTCTGATGGCAACCGCAACATTCTCAATAAATAAATAAATCCTCCCAACCACAAATAAATAAGTAATGGATCATCCATGTTCTCTTTGAAGACCTCAAAGAAGGGGCCACCCCTGTCGCCTCTAAAGGCCCCCCATTTTTATTCTTACATAAAGATAGCTACTGAATCATTAGTTCAGACAAGTTCTCACCAAAGAAATGCCCTCTATCCGTGGAAGGTTGCATCTTTTCTAACATTTAGTCTTTGAGATGCCCATTGCACTAAGAGGTGACTTACTCAGGGTCATACAGAAAGTATATATCCAAGGCAAGACTTAAACTCAATAGTTCCCAGTCTCAAGATCCACTCTGGTCATTGTGCCAAATTTCCTGTCTTTCACTTTTAAATAGCTCCAGTTATGTGTGAGGAAGTTTTCCAAGACATGGAGCTAAAAGTCTTCTGATTATAACCTCCAACCTATAACCACTGCTCCTATTCTACCCTCAGAGACAAGACTGAGCAGGACTGAACCGATCCTTCTTCCACATGAGAGACATTATGTGCACACAAAATCCAAGGCAAAAGAAGTGGTCAGAAGGCTGATCTCCGGTATCCCAAGGCCTGGGCCGGGAGTTTAGAGCACTGGATTCCAGACTCAGCTCTGCCAACAACTCACTGAGTGACTTTGGGTGAAGTACTTTCTCTCTGAGCCTCCGTTTCCCTCTCTATCAAATGGTGATGGATGATGACCACCACCCCTTGCATCCTTAGAGTAAGTTTTACAGTTTGCAGAGCAGATACTTTCTCTTTGAATTCTCATGAGGACTATTAACCCAAAACAAGTCACGAGTCTATGAGATGCCTCACAACTGGATTTATTACAAGGGAAAGTCACATGCATGTGGGAACTCTGTGCTTTTCCCTTGTAATAAATCTAGTTGCAACACATCTCATGGACTTGTTTTTGGTTAACAAGACCCTGTGAGGGATGCAGGACAGACATGGTCATCCCCATTTCATTGATGAGGAAGTTGAGGTTGTGAGAGCCTCATAGATTTAGAGCTAGATGATACCCTTCATTTTACAGATGAGGAAACTGAGTTCCAAAGAAATTAAACGACCTGCCCAGAGCCACCTATCCATCCAGTATCAGAAACAGGACAAGGATAGAGGTCTCCGTCTCCAAGGCCAGTGTCCTTTCCCATGCCCCTCCTATCTAAACTCTAGTAAGGAGAATATAATGAGGTAGTGGGTGGGAAGGCACTTTGAAAAGCAAAGCAATGCTATACAAATTGAAAAGATTGTTATATTACGAGGGCAGCTTTGTGGCCTACTCAGCTTTCATCCCTTTTCTTCTAGGCCAGCCTAATTCTAGCCAACCAAGCCAAGAGCAAACACAAGGGTGGTTTTAGTCAAAACATGACTTTTGATTCCCAAAGGAGTCTGAACGGCTCACCCTCACTCATCTGAGGTCCCCAGACTTCTCTGAGTTATTTCTTCCAACCTACCTTGACCTTGACTGACCCTCAGAGACACTAAATCTTGCACATGTTCAAGGCAATCCTGCTTTCTTTCTGCCTGGCTAATCCAAGAAAGGGAGACTGGGACTGGCCACGTCCTAGTTTCCCATGAGATATTTTGTTCTTTTTAAAATTGTTTTTCAGCTGTGGCTCATTCCAAGAGTTTCAAATCAGAAACTAAGGCAGGGGTAGGGAACCCGCGACCTTGAGGTCACATGTGGCAACCACACTTGAGGACTTAGAGGGCCACATGTGGCCTCAAGGCTGAAGGCTTCCCACCCCCTGACCAAACTATCAGAAGAATATGTTA
Source organism: Potorous gilbertii (assembly GCA_028658325.1). Classification (NCBI taxonomy): domain Eukaryota; kingdom Metazoa; phylum Chordata; class Mammalia; order Diprotodontia; family Potoroidae; genus Potorous; species Potorous gilbertii. Next base: position 105,209,961 of record CM053769.1, read on the forward strand.
AAGATCTAGATAAACCTAATTCTTTAGGTCAGAAATCATAGAATTTTACAGCTAAAAGAGGCATCCAAGAACATCCAAACATACCCTCTCATTTTATTAAGGAGGAAATTTAGGCCAAAGGGACTTGCTCAGCTGGCTCTTGGTAGAAGAGGCTTCTTCCTTCTAAGACAGCCTGTCTCCTAAATCCCTTTCTCCCATTTTATATTTCAATGTCTGCCTATCAGCCTCTTCTCCTCATATCTACTAAAGAACCACCAAGTTCAGAAGTTTTGAGGGTTTCCTGACCGAAGCACCATTGACATGATCAATCTCCCCTAGGCCTTTTCAAATCTAAGTCATAGATTTAGAATTGGGAAGGCCCTAGCAGCCATCCCTCATTTTACTGATAAGGAAACTGAGGCTCTAAAAGTTTATGTGACTTGTCAGTTGTTGAACAGATTCTCATAGAAAAGGCTGTCCCTTCTTGGATCTTCATAGCAATGCAAGGACTTAAAAAAAAATTCCCAATGATCTTCTAAGGCAAAATGCCTTCCACATCCAGAGAAAGAACTGTGGAATTCAATCGCAGAATGTAGCAGATCATTTTTTGTATGCATATTTAATGTTTTGGTTTGTTATATGATTTCTCCCATTCATTTTAGTTCTTCTACACAGCATGACCATAGTGAAAATGTATTCAATTCCTATTGTATATATAGATACTACATAGAATTGTATGTTGTCTCAGGGAGGGAGCAGGGTGGTGGGGGACAGGTAAGGGGGAACAAAATCTAAGTTTTATGGTAGTGATTGTAGAGTACTAAAAATAAATAAAATTAATATAAAAAAAGAAAGAAAGAAGAAAGACTGTCTCATGATCATATCCAGACCAGCCAGCTTTGAGAAGTATTAGATAGAATGTGGGAGGTAGTGAGAGGTAGTAAAAACCAAGCAGTTATTTAATTAGGGAGCTGTTATTAAGGTTCCCCTATATTCCAGGCACTGGGCTAAGAATAGGAGTGGAAAAAGCATTTGTTTTGGAATTTGAGAACTTGAGTTCAAATCCTGATACTGTTACTTACTGCCCTTGGGACCTTGGATATTTCATTTCCTCTAACCAGGCCTCAGTTTCCTCATCTGTAACTTCAGCTAATTAGATGGCATATTCTCTACAGTCTTTCTCAATTCTAGATGCAAATATGTAACACCTATCCTCATTTGCCAAATTGGGGGATCAGACCTAAGGGTGACCTGCCTAAGTATCATAGGCTTAGAATCTAGGGCTAGAAAGGACCTTGAAAATCGTTCAGTCTACCACTACCCTCATTTTATAGATAAGGAAACTGAGCCCCATAGAGGTTGTGATGCCCAGGGTCACAGCTAGTGAATGTCTTAAATAGGTTTCTCTGAGGTTACCTCCTTTTTTAATATTCTAGGAGTCTGGGCAGAACCATGATTAGGATGTGGCAATCAGGGCTCTGCTCCAGGGCTCTGAAATTTACAGAGTATAAAAATTCAGTATGTGTACCCTTTTAGCAGTTTTACAGTAACTAATAACTCCCCATACTCCAATAAATTTGTCTTGGTTATTTGTGTTATTTTCACATTTCTGAATTACAAAGTTGACTTGAGGATAGACCTCCTGTAGTTTACCCCTAGTGTATTTCAAGCACCAAAAAGCTCTGATTCTCAGACCCAGCTTCACAGTACAGGTGAGCCTCCATTTCCAAGGAGTAAATAGATAAATGTCTGCTCTTTGGCTGAGGAGAAAGTTCCAGAATAGTCACTGAAAGCAGGACCTCACTAAGAGAAGCCTTTGATACACTTATGGAAAAATGTCATTGTCTGGTGCCCACTGTGCTAGACTTACTTAGACTCAGAAAGACCAGCTCAGATGCAAGCTATGTCCTTTGACATATCTGAAATTCAGTTTCCTCCTCTGTAAAATAAAGGTATTACCCTTGATAAGGGCAGCTAGGTGGTTCTAGGTGGATACATAGAGTGACAGACCTAGAGTCAGAAAGATCTGAGTTCAAATCTGGCCCCAGATATTTTCTAGTTGTGTGACTCTGGACCAGTCACTTACCTCTGTTTCCCTCAGTTTTCTCAGTCATAAAATGAGCTGGAGAAGGAAATGGCAAACCACTCCAGTATCTTTGCCAAGAAAACCCCAAATGAAGTCATGAAGAGTTGGACATGACTGAAACCACTGAACACATACTTGAGAACCTCTCAGATCCCTCCAGCTCCAAATCGATGACCCTCTGATTGTCCAAGAAAGGGAGTCTCAGGGTGGTGGGACACCTCACTATTCAGTCACAGTCAAAACAGAAACATCCAAATCAAAGGAAATTTGCCAATTTCCAAGGGGAAATAATTAATGAACTGTACCTCAAGGCACCATTGATCCATTA
>CM053769.1:105212453-105238812 GCA_028658325.1 Potorous gilbertii
AAAAGACAGACCCTGTCCTAAGGGAAATTACACTCTAATGAGAGGGACATATAAGGAAGTTGAAAAGCAGGGAATGAAAAGGAAGAGGTTTCCTCAAAGGGGCCATGGTGGAAAAAGTCTGAAGAACCAGAAGCGGAGCCCTAAGAAGAATGAAGACAAGGCTGACCTGTGCTGCTTGGTCCCGGAGAGTAAAACTAGTAGAAATTAGATTGGGAGGAGGAAAGGAGAGGATCGGGGATAGTCGGGGAGAAGGCCAATTTAGACTTCCTGTCAAGAGGAAGTTCCAGACCATTCAACTATCCCAAAATAGAATGGGAGGCTGAAACTGAAACTGAAGGATCCCTCACACTGAAAGTCTTTAAGAATAAATGAAGTGGCCAGTCGATAGCCAGGGGCTTTTCCAAATCTTTCCATCCCTGCTTATGATTCTGCTTCCCTTGATCCTCTCAGCTAAGAACCTGACGTCATTTTTTACAGAAAAAAACCTGGAAGTCATTAACTGTGTGCTTCTTCTCAACACCTTTTCTCATCTCTAATCTCTCAGATGCCTTCAGTCCCTCTTTCCTTTTTCATCCATTTCATGGGATAGGGTGGTCCATGCCTCGACCTGCACAATCCCATTCCATCCCATCTTCTCCAACAGATTGCCCCCTCTGTCATTCCCACTATGAATCTCTCCCTGTCTACTAGTTCCTTCTCTACTGCCTACAGGCATGCTCATGTCTCCCACATCTGCAAAACACTCTCACTTGATCCTTCCATCCCCCTATTGTCCTCTATCTCTTCTGCCTTTTGTGGCTAAACTCCCCCATCTACAACATAGGCCTTCACCCCCATCCAGCTTCTCACCTGCCCATTCCTCCAAAACTGAAGTTACCAGTCATCTCTTAATGGCCAGATCCTTTTCCCAGTCTTCATCCTGCTTACCCTGTCTGCAGCCTTGATGCAACGGATCGCCCTCTTCTCCTTGATATTCTCTTCTCCCTAGGTTTCAGGACATTCTCTCTTTCTCTGTCTGTGTGTGTGTGTGTGTGTGTGTGTGTGTGTGTGTGTGTGTGTCTCTCTCTCTCTCTCTGTCTCTCTCCCTCTCTCCCCTGGTTTTCCTCCTACCTCTCTGACAGATCCTCCTCTATCTCCTTTTCTAGGTCCCCCTCCAGATAATGTCCTCTAATCATAGGTATCCCTCAGGGCTCTGTCTTGGATTCTCTTCTCTCTTCTCTCTTCCTGCTATACTACTTCACTTTGTGATCTCATGTGATCTCATCATTACCATCTCTATATCAATAAGTCTCCAATCTACCTTTCCTGCCCCAAACTCTGCTGATCTTTAATCTGTCATCTTCAACAGCCTTTCAGACATCTTGAACCAGATGTCCAATAGATATGTTACACTCAACATGTCTGCAACTAAACACATTCTCTCTCTCCCACACCTTCCTCCTTTCCATCTTCCTTATTACTGCTGAGGGTACTTTCACTCTCCCAGTCCCTCAGGTCCAACCTGGGAGACATCCTGGACTCCTCACTACCTCTCACCCTTCCCCTCCCCCCATCCAAGCTGTTGTCAAAGGCTATTGAATTCACCTCGGGGAAATATCTCTTGAATACCCCTCTTCTCTCCTCTGACACTGTCCCCACCCTCCTCTATCCCTTTTCCACTGGGATTATTGCAATAGCCACCAATAGACTTTCCTGCCTCGTCTCTGCCACTCTAATCCATCCTCCATTCAGTCACTAAAGTCATGTTCCCAAAGCACACATCTGATCATGTCACCCCTGCCCCTGCCTTACTCAGTAACCTCCAATGGCTCCTTGTCACCTCAGCATTAAACACAGAGCCCTCTGTTTGGCATTCAAAGTCCTTCGTAGCCCTCCCAGTCTTCTTACAACTAACTCTTTTTCATGTCCTCTCCAACTCAATGACACTGGCCTTTTGGGTGTCCTATAAACAAAACACTTCATCTCTCAATTCTGGGCATCTGTCTGTCCCATCAAACCTGAAATGTTTTCCCTCAAATCCCTGCTAAAATGATCCCTTCCACAAGAAGCCTTCTCCAATCCCTCTTCATCCTAGGGCCTTCCCTCCATTCATTATTTCCTATTCATCCTGTATTATAGCTTCTTTGTACACATTTGTTTGCTTGGGTCTCTTTCCTTAGATTGTAACCTTCTTGAGGACAGGGACTATCCTTTGCCTCTTTTTGTATACCCAGCACTTTGCCCAGTACCTGACACATAGTAGGCATTTAATAAATGCTTTTTGACTGGCTGATTCCCTCATCAGGTATGAGTGGAGGTGTGATGATTCCTGTTCCCTTGTAGGATAACCTCAGATTTCCCTAGGATTCTCTGAAACACTAGTATGGTCCCCTAAGAATGGTATCAACGGTGCTAAAAGTCAGGATGAGCTGGGTCTGGCCAAGAAAACCAAGGCTGACAGAAATAAAGAAGAGGGCCAAAGACAGCACAGCTGGGGTCTCTGCGTCTGGTGGATGGAGTGACATTCAAGGCTCCTTGAAAACCTCAGCTGTCAGTAATGGTGACAGTAATATGAATGGCGGCGGAGAGAAGGCAGCTGTTCCAAGCTTTGGCTCTCATTTCCTCCGCCAAGGACAATGATCTTAAGACTAGAAAGTACTGAATATATGTGGTTAATGGGCATTTTATGGGATCACAGAGAAAGCAGAGCTTATAACTGACTGGGAGAGATGAAGGAAGGCTTCATAAAGGAAGTGTCATTAGAGCCTAGCCTTGAAGAATGGGAAGAATATTGACCAGTATAAATGAGGAGTTAGGGGGAAATTACGGGAACAAGGACAAAGGAATTGGGATTAGTCTGAGCAGATTCTAGGAATGGTGAACAAAGAGGGAGACATATGGGGGGAGGTACATCTGCCTTTGTCCCCCAAAGCCATGCATTGGTACAATGGCAAAGAGGCTGAATTGGGCATCAGAAGGCTTAAGTTCAAATAGTTTTACCATTGTTTCCTGTGTGACCTTGAGCAAAGTACTTAACTTTTCTGTACCTCAGTTTCCTCATCTGTAAAATGAGCTGGAGAAAGAAATGTATCTTTGCCAAGCAATCCCAAATGGGGTCATGAAGAGTTAGACATGACTGAAACGAATAAACAAGAAAACAGCAACAAATCTCAGAGCCAGCCCACACTAGGGAAGAGGTAAAGGTTGGAGGGGGTAATGTGGTGGGTAGAGAGTGGAGGATGGAGGCTCTAATCCTACGGACCCAAGAACTTGGTGTTATAGGAAGAGCATTGAGTCTGAAATAGGACTCTGAAATTGATTCTGCTATTGAAGATTGTATCCAAAGTGACTTTTTTCTAAGTTACTTAGATCCTGAGCCTCAGTGTCCTCATCTATAAAATGAGGGTGTTGAGCTAGATGTTTGCTGAGCACCTCAGATCGCATGAACCAAGGTGGGCCTGGGCTGGTGGACAACACAGAACTTGCAGATCATGGCTTACAATATAGTAGATCTTAGAAAGGGAGCCAATTTGGTTGATTTATGCTGCAGAGAAACTGCATAATATCAGCCATACGTCCATCAATCAATAAAGAAACATCATTAAGTATTTAATATTGTAGTTCCAGGAATTAAGCTAGGTGCTAGAGACACAATCAATCAACAAACATTTATTAAGTGTCTACTTTGTGCCAGGTCCCTCTGTTACACATGAGCAGGAGTTTCTAGAAGTACATTCACCAAACATCCTTGGCAGTAACTGTCTTGGACAGCAAATATGGCACTTTTCTAAAAACTGAGCCCTCAATAGCCAGTCCCAAGTAACAAATCAAATAGTCTATCTCTTCATAGGATCATACACCCTACGGCAGCCACTCTAGGATCCCCCTTTTGTGAAGATGAGAAAGCTGAGGCCCAAGGAAGCTAAATGATTTCCCAAAGGTTCCACAAGGAGCTGGTGTCAGAGGTTTTGAACCCACGGCTCTCTGCCTCCAAAGTAGTGTCCATCCTTTTCACCGTCTCTGACTAAGGAGAAGGAGGAGAAGAAGAAAAAGGAGAAGAAGAAGGAGAAAAAGGAGAAGAAGGAGAAAAAGAGGAAGGAGAAGGAGGAGAAAGAGAAGGAAGAGAAGGAGAAGCAGAAGGAGAGGAGGAAGAGGAGAACAAGAAGGAGAAGAAGAATAAAAAAGAGGAGTAGGAGAAGGAGAAGAAGAAGGAGAAAGAGGAAGGGAAGGAGAGGATCAGGGACTTTCCCAATTCTCTCTATTACCCCTTTAAAGGCTAGAAAGCAGGGCATTCATTTTATAGATGAGAAAACTGAAGCCCAAAGAGGTTAGTCATTTTCCAAAGGTTTCACAGGTAGTAAATATTAGAGGTAGGGCTTGAACCCAACTTCCTCTGACCCCAAAAAAGCCAAATCCTTTACCAACTCTCTCTATTATCCCTTTTAGAATGAGAAGGTAGAACCAAGATCATGGCTACTTCTATCTCTCTCCTATTTATTCTTTTAAAATAGCTCTTGTTGGGAATCTCATGGGATTTCCTGACATGTGCTGAATTATTTTGCAAACACAAACCTCTTATATAAGCAAGGACCTACTGGATTGGAGTTGGATAATGAGAAACTCTGAAAATGAAGTAAATAGAACTGAATCTCAGAGTTGGAAAAGAGGTCATTTGTCCAGCCCCCTGCCCAATCCAGCAATCTCCCTCCAACAGAATAGCTTGAATTCTACAGTGTTTCAAAGTTTGCAAATCAATTTCTATACATGATCTCATTTGATCTCACAACAGCCTTCAAGATAGGTGCTGTTATCGTGATCCCCAATTTCTGGTTATTGTCCAGCAGTTTTAGTCATGTCAGACTCTTCGTGATCCTTTTTTGGGGTTTTCTTGTCAAAGATAGTGGAATGGTTTGCCATTTCCTTCTCCAGCTCATTTGACAGATGAGGAAATTGAGAGAAACAGGGTGAAATGACTTACCCATCTAGATTCGAACTCAGATCTTCTTGAGTGTTCTATCCACTACACACCTGGATAAAGAGACTTTCCTAGGGTTCCACAGCTAGCTAAACTCAGAGGCAAAATTTGAACTCAGCTCTTACTTGCTTCTGAGGCCTGCCCTTTACCCACTAAGTCACATTGCCCCTCACATAGGAGGGATCATGGTTCCAAACCAATGATCTCACTGATAGATGCCCCATTATTTTTTTAAACTTCATTACATAACAAAGGGGAAATCATCTCAAATGTTCCTGGTCCTCACCCTTCCTGTTTTAATTTGCTTTCTTTATAGTTAAGACATAGACATTTGAAGAAAAAAAAATTTTTTTTTCAAGTCTTAAAAAACCATCTTAGAAAAAGGGCCTGCCAGTGAAGTCTGATAATATACTTCCTGCTTTCTCTTCTCAGTCTTTAAAACTGAAATTCCATCCTAATGGGCCTGACCTAATCATTCTCCTTGGCTGTGCTTGGACGGAAGCAGCCTTAATAATGTTCAATCACCCAGAAATCAGCTTTTTGTGGAGGCACTGCTGAACTCTCTCTGTTCCACGTGCTCAGCAGAGAACCTGAGAATGAGCCCTCCCCTGTCTGGTCCCACCCGGGCTAGCCAATCTGATTTCCCACTCTTCTAAAAGAACTCTCTGTTCCCCTCTGGCTGCTACCCTCGCTGCCCCCACACACACATGTGAATTCTGGCACCTCCCCTTCCCTAATGTCCCCTCCCCCCCCAATCATCCTGTCTTTTCTCATTTCATTCCCACCACCTGTATTCCCATCTCCCTCCTCCACACTTTTGCATGGTCTACCTCCCCTACTCCTTACTCCTGCCAGTGCTGGAATGCTCCCTTCTCCCCTCCCAACTTGGAGTCTCCACTTCCCTTCAAGGCTCCCTCTGTGTTAACTCCTGCAGGAAGCTTTTCATCCCATGCCAGTTATTATCCTAAGAGATGTCCCTATTCATCCTTTTACCTTTTGGACCATTCCGCCAATCACCAGAGACAGAGTCTAAGTTCCTTGAAGGCAAGACTGCTTTAAATCTGTCCTTGGCATCCTCTTAGACCAGCACTGGACCTCTACAATCTGATTACCCATCAGGCTCTGGGCAGAATGGCAGAATGAGGAAGTGGAGGGGTAAGAAATAGCTTTCCTCTCAAATCAGGCCCTTAAAGATAAGAAAATGTGGTATTTGTCAATCCAGCCAATCTCAGCTGCCCAAGCTATTGCCTAGTAGAATCCCAAGAAGGGACAGGGTGATAGGAAGAGAGACAGACAGACAGAGGCAGACAGATGGAGACAGAGAGAGAGAGAGACAGAGAGATGGAGAGTTTTGAAAATATGGCATTTTGCCGGAACATGCTGTCTGCCTGAGGGTTCAGAGATAGAGGAGAGTAGCATTGATACATTTTTATACCTTCTCAGTGCAGAGCCTCTCCTCTGTCTCTCTCTCTATCTCTATCTCTCCCTTTCTTTCTCTCTCTGTCTCTGTCTCTCTGCCTCGCTCTCTTTCTCTCTCTCTCTGTCTGTCTCTCCATCTCTCTCCCTCTCTCTCTCCCTTTCTCTCTCCCTCTCTCTCTCTCTCTTTCTGTCTCTCTCCCTCTCTCTCTCTGTCTCTGTCTCTCTTTCTATCTCTCTCTCCCTCTCTCTCTCTGTCTCTGTCTCCCTCTCCATTCCAGCTTTTCCCCATTGCCTCCTCTCAGGTTTATTTAAATAAATGAGAACCATGTTCAACTTTTATCACAAATGCCACTTAAGAGAAAAAAATAAATGTTCACACTCCAAAGAGTGAGCAAACTTCTAAGAATCAAGGATAAACCACCTCCCACAGGGGAATACATTAGGCTTTAATCCCTCTCTGAAGAGAAGAGAAGAAAGAGGGAAATGAGAAGGAACAATCCCCAGTTCCCTAAGACATAACTAACGTCAGCCATTCAGTACACACTCTTGTGTATGATTTGCTGCCTCTCTATAGTCTCAGACACTGTTAATAGACTTCTTCTTTCCACCCTCCTGATCTCTCAGTTTTCATGACTGTCCTCTCCTGACTCTCCTTCTACCTATTTGGCTGCTCCTTCTCAGTCTTCTTTGCTAGATCTTCTTCCAAAGCATGTTCGCTAACCCCCAAGGCTCTACTCTGGACTCCGTTCTCTTCCATCTCTATATGATTTCACTTTAGTAGCTCCTACATATTACAGATTACAATCTCTATGCTGACGACTTTCCAATTTCTTTACCCTCTGATGACCTCCAGTCTCACATATGCAACTCCCTACTAAACATCTTCAACTGGATGTCTTGAGGTCATCTTATTTTCAACATGCCCCAATCCGAACCCATTATCTTTCCCTATAAATATCACCTCTTCTTAACTTGCCTATCACCGTTGAGGGCAACATCATTCTCCAAGACAGCCAGGTTTGCAACCTAGTTGTCGTCCTCAACCCCTCACTATCCTCACCACCCCCATGCCCAATATGTTCCCAAATCCTACCACTTTTACCTTTGTAACATCTCTTGCATATGCCTCTGACTCCCCCCACCCTGAGGCAGAACCCTCTCATTGCTTCATGCCTGAACTATTGCAATCGTTGCTGGGGGTCTGCCTGCCTCCAGGCACTCCAGTCCAGCTTCCACTCAACTGTCAAAATATTCTTAAAGTTCAGGTCTGACCTCATCAGCCTCCTAGTCAATGTACTCCAATGGCTCCCTATCCCCCCAGGACCACACACATCTTCCACTTAGCATTCAAAGCTCTTCATATACTAACTTCTTCTCACTTTTCCAATTTTATCATCACTCTGTGATTAACCAACACTAACATTTCTGCTCCTTAAAAGAGACCCTTCATCTACTGACTCTGGGCATTGTCACTGGCTGTCTCCCCTCCCTGATGCTCTCCCCTTATCTCCACCTCCAGAAACTTCTCTAGATCCCTCCTAAAATCCCACCATCTAGAGGAAGTCTTTCCTCATTTCCCTTCATCCTAGGGCCTTCCTTCTTCTGATATCTCCAATTTTTCCAATAGTGTCTGTACCTTATTTGCTTATACCTTGTAACAACAAGCACCCCAGCATACACAGGAGGGCCCACTGTATAGGTTCTTTGATCTGCTTTTCTAAAAGGAAAACAACTTTTGAGGGGTCAACAATCACTTTAATCAAACACCTATATCATTCACTTAGTTCAGGGGGAAAAGTAAGTACCCTGAACTTCAGAGAAAATTCAGATAAATAAAGACCAACAGACAGGGCTTCCAACTGTCTGATCATAAGCAATACATACATTACATATCAACAAACAGATCCAATTGTTTGACCATTACATACATACATAGTTACTAGAGAGAGAAGCACCAACATCTGGATTTTCAAAGTTGGGGGCTCCTTAGCAGCTACCTAGAGTCTCATCTGGCCAAACAAACACTTCCAATGAGTAAGCCCCAAAGTAAAACCTCACCTCCATGTATTTGTACACTCTTCAGAGCTGGAAGGCAGGACCCTTTGACCCAGTGCCTCAATAGAAATTGACAAAGGGTATTGAGGTCTATTAATGGGCAGGGAATATCTTTGACTCTTCACTCCACCCACCGTTAACCTTAAATTAAATTAAATTAACTTTAAATTAAATTGCCATTACACTCCCCCATTAGATTGAGGGCAGAGACTGGGTTTGGGTGGGGCAGTACCAGAAGTGCAACCACTTCTGCTCAAGTCCTGTTCTCTAGAAACTTCACAGAGAGTACACCATGAAAAGCTGCCAATGGGGGCTACCCATTGAAGCCAAACATTTCTGCATTCTGGATGTTTTCCCTTGAAGAATGGGATGAGTTCTTCTCATAGTTCTCTAGATACTAGAAGTAGATTCCAGGTAAGCCTCAAGAAACCAGTTCCAGATTTCCTCAAATTTTGGAAATAGAACCCAGTTCTCCACAAACAAACCTATCTTTCTTCTACTTAGACTGGAGGAATCAAAAAACTCAATACTTCTAAACTTCCCTGGCAGTCAGCTCAAAAGTCAGCGGCAATTCTACCTTTGCCAGTGAATTTATACAGAAAAAGATATAGCCACTTATTCAAGTTTATTGCTACATTTATTTATAATCTTCTGATGACTGATTCAAGGGGAATTTTTAACGAATTTTTTTCCTCAAAGTTGTCAGGTTTAATTATTTCACACAAGCCTTATGAAAGAATTTCATTGTTACTTAGTTTTTCATATTTGGGGGGTAGAATGAGGTGCCAGGGAAAGCCCCAGGTTTCAAACCAGCAGTCAAGTAACTGTGTGACCCCGGACAAGTGATCACCCTTCTGTGTCTTATTTTCCTCATCTGTAAAATGGGGGCAATAATATATGCACTCCCACTGCTAGGATTATTGTGAAGATAGCATGTCTTGTGAATGGGAAATACTTTCCCTCATCCTCTCCAACCCATGGCTCCCGTGGTTTCTTTCAAATCCCAGCTGAAATGATAAGAAGGAAAACAGAAAATAGGGGAAAAACTTTCATGAATCGTCTCTCAGATAGCATAGGATTGTGATGGAATACTGCTATTACATAAGAAAGGATGAGCTAGTTCTTAGAAAAACATGGCAAGTCTGCCTGTGGAGGAAGAAGTTATCCATCTCCCAAGAAAGAACTGACAAATAGAAAGATACAAAGTATGGTCTTCCATATATGTATGTATATGTGTGTGTATGTTTATAAATATATATGTATATGTATTCAGGTTTAATTGTAACCTTCTCTGGGGGAGGAGGGGAGAGAAAAAAATAAAATAAAAGGTGCTTAACAGAGAACAAAAGGAAACCTAGAAGGAAACATAGAAAAGCTGAGTTGCTTTGAAAACAATGTATAGGATTTATTACATAGGTTTTTGTGAAATGGAAATTTACTATTTTATATGAATCCTCTCTTATGTTCTGTTATATACATGGAAACGTTCTTTTTTTTCTTGTTTTGTATTTAAGTTTAAAATGAATAAATTTTTTTTAGAAAAGAAGTCAGTCCCACTTTCCCTTCCTGCCTCTAGGTTCTGGTTCTCTCATGTATAAGATGAGGTGGGGAATTGCTCTACTGGACCTTAAAGACTGGTGCACTTCAAAACCTATGGTCTTTACAGTCCTATAAGAATCAAGCAGATTCAGAGAACCTGAGCATTGCAGGGAAACTTGGAGGACATCAGATCCAACCCCTTCATTTACAGATGAAGGAGGCAAAGAGGCTCCAGGGAGGTGAGTATCTTGTTTGAGGTCACCCAGGTAATAACCATGAAATCAGACCAGTAGATTGTACTAGTACCAACACCCACCAGTACTGTGATTTGTCCAAGTCATAGTAACAGTTGAAGTTTGCAGGTGTTACATCCTATGAACCCTGTGTGGGTAATGCCAAAAGTATGCTGATCCCCATTTTATAAATAAAGAAATTGAGGCCCAGAGAGGTGATGTGACCTACTCTGTGGCTGCATATGGGTGAAGAGACCACTAGACTCAGAGAAAGAACTGAGTTCAAATCTCACCTCAGACCCCTACAAGCTCCGTGACCTTTCACAAATCATTTAATCTATTTAGTTTTGTTCCCCTTAACTATAAAATGAGGGGGTTAGACTGTAATGGCTCTAAATCTCTGACTCTATGATTCTGAATATCAGAAATGGGATTTAAACTGGGGTCTTTCCAACTCCAAATTCAGCCCTAGAGATTTAACAAGGAATTCTTGCCCCTGAAGTCAATTCAGTGGAATAGGAGGTGGAAGAAAGTAAGTACAACACAGAGGACAGTCCTCCATAGCCGGAGTAGAGCCAGAGGGTGCTAGCCCATTCCCCAGAGTCAGCTTTGCCCAAGGTCCACAACGTTTGGTGGGGAGGAAAGCCCTGGGAGATGATGGCACAGCCATGGAACTCCAAAGATTCCTAAGGCCTAGGACAATGTGAGAGAGCTGTCCATAGGGACAATGAGTCAGGGGGACTGCTTTAGGACAGACCTTCCCACTCCATGTAATGGTAGCACCTGGTGACATAGCCACAACTTCCCCACCTTTATTAAAACTCTGCTCAATCTGGTGTGCCACGCTGCCTCTCTCTCTCTCTCTCTCTCTCTCTCTCTCTCTCTCTCTCTCTCTTTCTCTCTCTCTCCCCCACCCCTTCCTTTCTGTCTCCTTCTCTATTTGTCTCTTTTCCCCCCATATATAGATCTGAGTTCAAATCTGGCCTCAGACACTTAGTAGATGTGTGACCTGGAGTAAGTTACTTCACCAATTTTGCCCAAGTTTTCTCATCTGTAAAATAACCTGGAAAAGGAAATGGCAAACCACTCCAGTATCTCTATCAAGAAAATCCACACATCACTAGGGTGGGAAGAGGGAAAAGGTAGCAACGCTTTTGCAAAACTGAAACCATTCTGTTGTTGCTTCCATTGTCCATGTTTAATTCTTTTCATCTTTTTAATGACGTTCGGATGAAACAGTTTCACATCTAATCTTATTTTTATATTTAATTTTGCTACATATTATTTCCCAGCGCAGCATGTAGGTGGTAGAAGGTGCCAAGTGAAAGCTCCTAAGTTGGTTGATTCTGGACTGTGTCAGTTTCAAAGCTGATCTCAAAGTAGACAAAAGCCTACTTGGACAGGGTTTTCCATTGTGCAACTAATTTCCAGGGCAGAGTTCGGGATGGCCAAGATGTTAAGTGAGTTTCAGCTCTCTAGGGACAGGATTTGGCTCTCAGGCCACTCATCAGTCAAAGAGAAACTTGGAGCAGCTGGAGGGGAGAACAAAAGTGAAGATCGGTACTGCCAGACCAACCCCGAGCCTTGCTTACCCTGGAGAGACTGTGTCCTCCACAAGAGGAAGTTGGGAGAACAATGAGTTATAATTGCAAGGGAGACTGAATGGGTGAGAGCTAGGAAATCCTCACCACCTCTCTCCTCTTGACAATCGCTGCCAATGCCAGCTGGGTCTATGGAAGCCTCAGTTGTGGCCTCGGCTCTCTCAGCCTCTGAGCTGTGATCCAAACCAAGAGGAACACACCCCTCCCCCACTCCCAGCCTCCCACTGCTGCCAGGGGCACTTTACCTTCTGGGATCAAAGGATCCTAAACTTAGAGAAGGGATGGGACCTTAGAGGTCATCAGCTCCAACTTCCTGATGTTAGAGATGAAGAAAATGAATCCTAGGGAATTCCAGTGAATTTCTTAACCTGCATTTGAACCACAGCCTCCTTGACTCCAAAACCAGGTTCTATCCACTACTACAGTGTGCAGAGGACCCCGATTCAGATCTAGGCTCTAGAATGTATGTATGTGACCTTAAGAAAGTCACTTTTCCTGTCTCATGCTGTTTCCTCATTTGTACTTGGGGAAACAATAAATAACTTGTTCAGGTTTAAAAAAAAATAAATCTACCAATTTTTAAATATTTCAAAAAGCATAACCCCTATGAAAAGGACTCTCTTCTGGGAAAGAAAAAAAGTCTTATAAAAATAACAGCTTTGACTGGATTGATGGACCCTTGTCACTGGGCAGGTGAAGGAGTTAAGATCTGATGACTTGTTAAAAGGACCATAGGTAGGACCAGCCAGACAAGGGATGATGAAGCAGCTTGCCAGGGAGGTGACCTGCTCAAAGGGCAAAATCGGACCTTGCCAAGGTGGGAATCTTTTGTACTTGAGAATATAAATTCACTGCAAGGATTTACTTTCGTTTTTAAATTGGGTGGAGTGGGGAGAGTGGAAAGAAGAGAAAATAGATTTCTGATCATTGAAAAAAAGAGAACTTAAGCTTCCCTGGTTTAAGTTAAAGGAGACAGGATCTTTATGAACTGGCGCAGAGCGACGTGTGCAAAACCAGAACGATGTGCAGGTAATAACACTGTTGAAAATGCCACCAACCTTGAAAGGTTAAAGAACTCTGATCAATGCAATGACCAGTCAGAATTCTAGGAGATTCGAAATGAGATGTGCCATCCACCTTCTGACAGAGAGGTCTGAGGTCCTCAGAATGGGAGGAGGGAAGGAAAGAGGGGGGTAGGGGAGGGAGAGAGGAGAGATAGAGACAGAAAGAAAGAGATTTTGGTTAATAGATGCTTCTTTTGTGATGGAGTACTCCAGCTGAAACCAAAGCTAGAAGTAGAAAAAAACTCACATCTTCTTTCCCAGGATGTCTGGCTGTGCCCAGAAGCAGCCACCTTCTCAGCTACCTTCCCACCCAGGAATGTCCTTCAGCCCCTGGCATCTTCTCATTCTGAACCAGCCCTGCACCACATCAGCCCCTCCTTCTATGGGTGAACGAGCTCCTTCCTAGGTTCTCTGTTTCATGATCAGGCCACATCCCCTCTGCTTATTTCCCTGCTGCTTGTGTTTCTGACTCTCTGGGCTTTGGCCCTAGACTCAGACCCCAGGACCCAGGCTCAGGCCCCAGCTAGGGACATCTCCCCTCCCCCTCCTCCTGTATACTTCCATGTTCTTTTTTCCTCCACTAGAATGTAAGTTCCTTGAGAGCAATGGCTTTCTTTGTGTTTGTTTTTGTATTCCCAGTGCTTAGCAATGCTTGCCGCTTAGTCAATACACATGCAATGCTTGTGCCTGGCCTTCCTGCCTGCCTTTGAGTCCAGCAGAGACTTGGGAAAACAATGCAACCACTTTACCAGAAGGCCTTGAGAACAGGAGTTTCTCATCTCCATGTTCTTTCCCACCCTCACATCTTTGCTAGGTGTCTGTCCTCATTCGTTTGTACTACAGGTGGACCTTGGATGCATATGTATGCCCATATACATCTGTGCATATTCTCTTCACATGTGTTTACTACATATGTCCCTTCTTTCAACTGATGTATTTATGGGAGTGTGTGGCATGGGTCTGGGGTGAAAGGAGTAAGAATGGTCGACTGCCAGTTCTATCTTGCAATTTCCAAACAATGTCTTTACTTCTATGTGAATCTTCTGGTTAGTAAAAGTGGACACCAGTGGAGGCTCTCAGGCTGTGATTTTGAGTGTATTGTGGTATGTGGACCCAGAAAGTACCTTGAACCTGGGGTAGTTTGTCTCAGGCGAACCCATGTGCAAGGTAGGGTTTGGGAGAAGGGCCCTGAGATGCTACCAGTAAATTGAGGGTGTTGAGGTCTCTTCTGGCTCTAAGTCCATGACACTGTACAATTCTATGCTACAAAGACTCTGGCCGCTGATCTATTATTGCTATGGCAACAGAGCCTGTGCTTTTTACCCCCCGGTTAGCTCAGTTCCTCTGAATTAGGATCATAGGATCCTAAGGGGCTGATAAAATTACAGATTTCGAGAGGGACAGAACCATCAAGGTCATCTAGTCCAATCCTACCCCCTCCCCAGCTTCATTTTGAGGAGGAGGAAACAGACCAGGAGCAGTTACTCACTCAAAATCAGGTAATAACTGCTAGAGCCAGGATTTGAATTCAAATTCTCAACTTCCAAATCCAACTAGCTGGAAGTGAACTCAAAGATCACCTCATCCAATGCTTCTTATTTTTTCAGATATGAGAATGAAGGTCCAGAGAGAGAGTATGACCCTCCAAGATTATCCAATTAATGGAGCGATCTTTCAAACCCAGATCCTTTGAATTAGAATCTGGTCGGTGTTTTCTTTCCTCTGGCCCTGAGTATTTCCAGATGGGCCCTGGCTGGCTTCCAGATGCATCATACATCCAAAGAATTCCAGAGAAGGCAGCAGGTGAGCAGGTGGACTGACACCTGACCACACCTGAGTCTGTCAGAAGCAGGAATCCTCTAATTCAGAAGTCCCTGATTCATTAAGGGCCCATTTCCTCCACCCTCTGCTCCACTGGAAATCATTTCATTCCAGCACTTAATGAGTCAGTCACGTGCATAGTGAGTTCGACCCAAGCTGATGTCATTTCAGAAAGCAGGGGGCTGCTCTCCACATCAGAGGAAGAGGCACTGGCTTGAGGTCGGCCCACCCTCCAGCCCTCCAGGCAGCCAGATATTCCCAGGACACAGAGAGCAAACTTCTCAAAAGGAGGGAAGAGAAAGAAAAGTACTGCAGAGAATCCATCCATGCTCACTCTTGGCTGCAAGCCCATGGTCAGGGAAATCTGTGTCCTTTTCTCAAAGGTACAAATATCAGAATGTCCTTTGATTCAGAAGGAAAGAAAGGGTTCCGCACGTAGGCTGAGATTAACCCTGCTCTGACTCACATGCAGAGCGAGGGAGTCAGTAACTGCTTCCTCAGCTCCAGCTCACCCCCCACCTTGCTCCCTGAAGATATAACAGTGACCCCATTCATTTAGTAAGTCGTTGTGGAGGGTCTTCAGGTCCAGCCCTGGAGTATTCCTTTAAGAGAAAGGTAGAGAGCAGGATGGACGCTTAGCATGTTTATCCAGGTGAAATCAGAGGTCACACAATATTCAAAACAGACTTGATGGGAGGTAGGATAACTTCTACCCAATGCTACATGCTACATGTAACACAAAGACAGCATGGAGTGGGAGAAAGGCTGCTAGCCATCTGGGTGCTTATCCCATGTCTCACATGAATTGGATGAGGATGGGCCAATCCTTTAAGCTCTCTGAGGTTCATTTATAAAGTGAGCATAAAAATACTTCTAGTATCTATCTCAGAGTCAAACAGACATAAAGTATGCTATAAACATCAACTATTATTAGAGTTTTAGGATTTGTTTGTAATTTTTTTATCCAAACTTGTGATTTCATGGTTCAAGGTGAACTTCCCAAGGAGAATATCTATTCCAACCTCTTGTGGAAATCAGCAATCCCTCTCATTTTTGTGGGCACTGAAGGACTTAATAAGCACTTCATAAATGTTTGTTGATTGACTAATTGAATGATTGATTGATGGAGAATGAGATGTATGACTCCACTGGAGTGGAAAATGTATTGAGGAGTAATTGATAACTAGGGTAATATTTGTAAAATAAAAAATCTGCCTGGCTACTACCTAAATTCAAGTGGTCACAGCTTTCTCATCTCCCATTGAAACAGGAACACAGTCAGGAGTTCTTAGCCCTCCCTCCCATTTCCAAGTAGGACCACACCTACATGGCACAATAAAAAGTGTCCTAGGTTTGGAGTCAAGGGGCCTGACTTTTAATCTCATTTCACAGACTACTAGCTATGTGAGCTTAGCCAAGACACAATCTCTCTGGGCTTCAATTTCTAAAAGCCTCTCCCCATCTTCTGAGTTCTTGAATCTTAAATGACAAGAACAGGAAGGCATCTTAACCATCCTGGGATCACAGCTCTAGGTCTGGAAGGGACCTACAGGAACATCTAGTCCAACCCATTCATTTGGCATTGGAAGAAACTGAGGCCAAGGAAGGTGAAATGATTTTCCTCAAGATAGCAGTCATAAGGATCAGAATTCGAACCCAGATCTTCAGAGTCTAGAAGTGCTCTTTCCACTGTACCATAGTTTTCAACCCATCTTCCAAAAGGGCCTTCCACAATGTCACACAGATAAAGCAGATAAACCTAGGACTCCTGCTTCTCGGGGCCAGTGTTTTCTCCTCTCACAAGCCCACAACCCTTTCCTCTACATCATGCAGTCCAGGGCCTATCTCCCATGTTACCCATTCTTTGGAATTCTTCCAGTTTTTCTTACTCCCTCTTGCTCAACCATAGTTCTTTAATAAAAAGGAGGGAATTATCTCATAGTGGATATGTCCCTTATTGTATTAAGTCTTAATATTTTCCAAGGGTTTGAAGGAGATCCAAGGGAGAGATAAGCCTCTGCCAACAAGATAAATGTTAATTTTTATTAAAGAAAATGTTTTTAAAGTCCCTCTGGGTTTGCTATTGCTAAAGGGACAGAAGCATCGGAGCTCACTTACTCATTGTGAATTTCCTTAAACGTGAAGGGATGGCCTTCTGCATCATCACTCAGCCACGTCCCAGCATTGCCCTTCCCTTTCCTCTTCCCAACACTTGCTCCCAGTGGCCCCCTTCCAAGCCTCCTCGTCAGACTTTCCAGTGCATTCATTGCAGAGAGGGATCCTGGGACACTGTCTCTAGCCTGGGAGTTTCTCCTGGGAAGCCCGTGCATCTTACATGCATGCAAGAGAGTCGATGGTTTTGGAGGAAAGCCTGTGTGAATCAAAAAGGACCAGGATTCCCATACCTGAAAACATGGTAATAAGGCTTTGAAATCTCCTGGAACTACTCCTGTCCTGTTCCCCTAATGTCATTAATCTCCCCTAGAGACTCTTCTTGGAAAGGGCACAGCAGAAAGTGGGAAAAGATCACTGTCAGTACAGGAAGGATGTTTAGACAACAATGTGGTAAAGATCCCTGGTTCAAGAGCTGGAGACCTGGGTTCAAATCCCACCTAAGTATGCTTATTCACTGTGGGTAAAACTGTGAATTCTTCTACAGAGGCTGGAAAACAATTGGGAACTTTGCCTCCAAAGTAACTAAACCATGGGTACCTTTGATCCAAAGATACCACTTCCCCAAAGAGATCAAAGAAAGGAAAAGGACCCATGTGCACATGGAATATTTATAACAGCCCCTACTCCTTTTTGTGACAAAGGGATAAAAAGAAAGGGATAAAAAAAGCCCCCAAAAAAACAAATAAAAATAAACCAAAGGGATGCCCATTAATTGGGAAGTGGCTAAATGAATTTTGGTATATGAATGCAGTGAAATACTATGATACCTTTAAGAAATTACAAAAGGGATCATTTCAAAGAGACTTGGGAAGACTTGAATGAGCAGAACCAGGACAATTTATGTGACAATAAGATGAAATAGCAAGTATATAATGCTTTAAGATTTACCAGGTGCTTTACAAATATAAATCAATCGATAAACATATAGGCACTGTGCTAAAACAATGGGGGTACAAAAAGAGGCAAAAGGCAATCCCTGTTTTCATGAAGCTTATAATCTCATCCTGCAGATGGCATGCAAACAAAATTAAACAAAACAAACTGGATAAGTAGGAAATACTTGGCAGCAACAAGAATCGGGAAGACCTGGGTTCAAATCCAGCCTCGGACATTCATTAGCTGTGTGACCTTGGGCAAGTCATTTAACCCTATTTGCCTTAATCCAATGGAGAAGGAAATGGCAAACCACTCCAGTACTTCACCAAGAAAATCTCATGGGTAGGATCCATGGGGTCCCAAGGGTTGGGAGTGACTGAACGACAACCAAAAGGAATTAATTAATAGAGGGAAGGTACTAGAACCAAGTGTAGTTGGGGGAAGGCTTCCAGTAGGAAATAGGACTTCATTTGATTGTCCTAACAACTCTGGGAGAAAGGTGAGATCATTATCCCTGTTTTACAGATGAAGAAACTGAGGCTTAAGGTATTTGTCTTAAAAATGTCAGGCTGGATTTGAACTCAGGAAACGATTCTCTCTATATAGTGATTCAATATAGTGATCCGCCATGATTCCAGAGGAATTATTATGAAGCATGTTCCCCATCTCCTCAGAGAGAGGTAATAGGGACTCAGAGGCAAAATGACACAGAAATCATGGGCTTGGTCAATGGGGGAATAGGTTTTGTTTGATTAGACAATCAGAGACAGACAGACAGATAGATGATAGATAGATAGAAAGATAGATCGATAACTTGTGACAAGGACTTCATTTTTCTGTTTTCCAGTGGGAAGTGGGGGTGGAAAGAGACACAGAGACAGACAAAGAGAAAGATAGAGAAGAAAAGCCAGGCAGAATCATAAGCAAGCATGAGAACTTTGAAAGACACAGATTGAATTTATTATATAATTAAAAAGAAAAGCAAGTTGGACCTCATAAAAATTTGCAAGTTCATGTCCTATCTTCTTTTTTCTGTTTTACTGTTTAAATGTCCATTTTATTTAGTGTTCATTAAGTTAATTATAAAAAAAATTTTCATAAAGAAAGAAAAACAAGCCCTACCTCTCATGTTTACTACCTGTATAAGCTTGAGCAACTCCCCAACCTTCCCTGGGTCTCAGTTTCCTTACCTGTCCAATTAGAAAAGGTTTGGACTTGATGATTCTTTGGGTGCCTTCCGGCTGTGTCTTTCTGATCCTATAGTTTTCTGGCCCCTCCTCTACATCACACAAAGATGGAAAGTGAGAGCCAGAGTGGCAAAACGAGAGCCCCCACCTTGGTTCAGTTTCCCTTCACCTTTTATTTAATCTATTACCACAGATCCCTAAGAGGTCATCCTAATTCCCGTCCTTCCACTTATAATGGAGGTACCAGCCAACAAGAGTCAAATTCTTAGAGCATGCTTGGATTTGCCCTTCCCTAGGAATTCTGCAGAGCATCCAAAGCTATCACCTACCTAGCCCCAGTCTCACAATTGGAACATTGGAAGTCTGTTTTCAAGTCATTTGTAACAAAGTGGATGGTACTTGTTCTAATTGGCTTCTGAGCCCAAAGAACCAATGACCGTGACAGGGCTGTTGGAATTGAGTATGCTTCAAAAGGTCTCCTACAGCCTGTCTCTCTTTCCTTCTTGGTGGGAAGTGAGGCAAAGCCTACCAGAAACTAGTTGCCAGATCAATGAGAGGTAATTATCTCCATTTTTCTTATCCCTCTCCCCTCCCCCAACCGCCAGGTTGGTGCAAGTGGAACCTGTGTTTCTTTTAGGTTTGCTATTTCTTTATCTCAGGAAAATGAGTATTCTTCTGGGAGGACCCAAGTGACCATGACACTTCAGTAAATCTATAGTTTCCATTGCAAAGAGCAACCAGACTGTTGGTGGAGTTGTGAACTGATCTAACCATTCTAGGGATCAATTCGTATCTATGCCCAAAGGCCACCAAACTGTGCATATCCTTGATCCTGAAAAACCACTACTAGGTATGTATCCTAAAGATACCAGAAAAAGGGAAAAGGACCTACATATGCAAAAATATTTATAGCAGCCCTTTTTGTGATGGCAAAATATTGGAAATTGAGGTGATACCCATCAATTGGGGAATGACTGAACAAGTCGTGATATGTAAATGTAATAGAATACTATTGTGCTATAAGAAATGATAAGCAGGCAGATTTTTTAAAAACCTGGAAATACTTGTATGAACAGATGCAAAGTGAAAGGAGCAGAACAAGGAAAACATTATACACGGTATCAGTAACACATGATGACCAATTATAAATAACTTAGCTCTTCTTAGAAACACAATGATCCAAAACAAATACAAAGAATTCATGATAGAAAATGCTATCCACATCCAGATAAAGAATTAATGGATTCTGAATGCAGATCAAAGCATACTTTTTCACTTTATTTTTTTTGTGTTTTTTTCTTTTGATCTGTTCCTTCTTTCACAACTGTGACTAATATGGAAATAAGTTTTATATAATTGCACATATATAACCCATATCAAGTTGCCTACCATTATAGGAAGAAGGGAGGAGAGGGAGGGAGGAAAAAATTTTGGAACTCAAAATCTTGGAAAAAGGAATTCTAAAAATTGTCAACATATAATCAAGAAAAAATAAAATGCTATTTTTTTTTTAAAAAAAGGGCAGTTAAGTGGCTCAGTGGATAGAGCATTGGGCCTGGAGTCAGGAAGATTCATCTTCCTGAGTTCAAATTCAGCCTCAGACACTTATTAACACGACCTTGGGCAAGTCACTTAACTCTGTTTGCCTCAATTTCTTCATTTACAAAATGAACTGGGGAAGGAAATGACAAACTATTCCAGCATCTTTGCCAAGAAAATCCCAAATGGGGTCACAAAGAGTTGGAAACAACTGAAATGAGTCAACCACATGGAAGGTGTGTGGTAAAATGAATGAGAGCTTTGATTTTGAAGTCACAGCACGTAAGTTCAACTCAGACACTAATTATGTGAGTGACCCTGAGCAAGTTATTTAGTTTACCTGGGCCTCAGTTCCCTCATTCATAAATTGAAGGGGATGTATATGTGTGTGTGTGTGTGTGTGTGTGTGTGTGTGTGTGTGTGTATGTGTGTGAGAGAGAGAGAGAGGGAGAGAGAGAGAGAGAGAGAGAGAGAGGTCTCAATGATCTCTAGGGTTCCTTCATTTTTAATACTTTGTTGTTGTTTTTTCCAACAGATTATAATCTCCTTGAGGGCAGGTATTTTTTTTCATTTTGTTCTTGTATCTCCATAACATTGTACAGTGCCTGGCACATAGCAGACAGCCATTCACTCACTCAAGAAACATTTATTAATAAAAGCTACTTTGGGCCAGGCACCATACTAAACAAAGGGAATGCCGAGACAAAAGCAAAAATAATCTCTACCTTATATATTCCTTTATATTGGGAAGGGAATAGGCAACAGCATATATGCAGAAAACTGAATATAAAATGTAGACAAAGTAATGTCCAAACACCTGTTAGTTGAATTGAATTAACAGCCAGATGTAAAGCATAAACCAATGAGCTTGGAGTCAGAAAGACTTGAGTTCAAATCCTCCCTCTAACACTCAGTTATGACCGTGGGCAAGTTACTTAATGTCAGACTATTTCTTCCTCTGTAAAATGAGGAGGTCAGAGATAATGTCCTCTATGGTCTCTTACAACTCTAAATGGATGATTCGCTGATGACAAATCTTTCCCCTAGCTCCTCCTTCTAATACTCATACCCCAAACACTGATTAAATAATTGGTTAAAATTAAAGTACTCTTGAAAGAAACTGGGGGACCCCAAGAGTCATGTATCAGACAATCCATCAGTAAACATTGCTTAAGCACCTACTATGTGCCAGGCACCATGCTAAACTCTAGACAGACTCCCCTTTTTTTCATCTCACAGAAAAACCAGTGACTTGTAAAGTTTTTGGCAAGATGCTAATTCACACGATAAAGGATATTACTGAAAGGGAAGACTCATCCCCCATGGAACCATTAGTCACTGTTCAGCCTTCCCCTTAAAAAAACACACACACACGAAGAGGAACGGAAAATATATCGTTCATCTCTGAACCAATGCTCAAGGTGGGGTAGCAGTATGTGGGAAACAAAGGAAGAGACCAGGCCCTTGCAATCTCCTCTCCATCTCTGGACTCCAGGCCTCATGGAAAAATGCACAAATGCTGAAACCAGGCCCTGGGGCAAGCCTTGGGACGTCTCCTTTCCTTCTTTTTCACTACAGAGAAAAGAAAATGGAATGTTATTTCCCAAGGAGTATGGTAGGGGAAGAAGGAAGGGCCTGTGTGTCCCAGATGAAGCTCAGCCTGTCCAATCTCGGGCAGCATCAAGAGAAGCAGCTTCCAGGAATAAGGAGGAGTTAGGCCACTGTAATCCACCCTCCTCAGATTCCATCTGGAGTCTTCTCTGCAGTTCAGGACATGGCAGTATAGAGAGGACGTTGCTATTTGGAAAATATCCAAGTTGGTGACTCTAACAACAAAAAGGCAGCTCAGAAATCCACTTGTCCAGTTCCCTTCATTTTTCAGATGAGGAAACTGAGGCCCAGGGAGATTAGGTGACTTGTTCCAGATCACACAAATTGTCATCACCAGAGGCAGGGTTAGAACCCAGAATCTCTAACACTTAAGTCATTGTTCTTTTCACTGTACTGTATCATGGTACCTCAAGGCCTCTACTCCATGCTATTTGAAGAAGAGTTGAAGGAAATGGGGTATCTGACCTGCAGGAAAGAAGAATGGGAGTAGGGGACATGATTTCCCTTCAAATGCTTGGAGGTCATTAAGTATAAGCAAAGTCAGACTTGGGAGCCCCTTAAGGCAAACTAGGGCAATGGTTGGAAATTTCAAAGAAGCAAATTGAGGTTGGATGTCTAACAATACACTGTAATGATTAGGGCTCTCCCAAAGTGGGATGTTTCCCTCACTAGAAAGCGTCAACAGAGGCTGTTTGGCTACTAGACCAGTACATTGTACTGTGGAAGAGACTTTTGTTCAATATGGGTTGTACAGATGGCTCCAGAGGTCCCTTCTGCCTTGATGTATGACCATGGCATTAGCCAACACTTACGGTCATTAATGTTAATTTCTTATTTTAGTCCTTGAAGAAATATATTAAATAACTAGCTATCATTTACATGGTACTTTAAGGTTTGCAAACCACTTTTACCTTTGTTATTTCATTTGACTCCGCCAACAACTCTGGGAGCGGGGTGCTGTTACTATCCCCATTTTACACATGAGGCAGAAAGAGGGAAAGTGACTTTCCCAGGGTCACACAGCTGGTTAAGTGTCTGAGACAAGATTCAGTCTATATTGGATTTCTGTTTGTTGACAACCTGTCTCTCTTTAAGAAGTCAATTGGTCTTGTAAGGAAGAGCTTTTATAGTGGAAGGGAAAATGAGGGGAGAGGCTGTCAGACAATGCTTGAACTTCATTCACCTCAGAATTGTCTAGATAGATAAGTAGATAGATATGTATGTACACACACACACACACACAGTTGGGTATAGAAATCTATTTTACCCAATAGGGAAATAGGAGGTTAAGGGGAAAAGATATATAGGGAAAGGAGTGATAAAAGGGATAGTGGATTAAGGAAGAGAGCAGTCAGAAACAAAATAGATTTTTGAGGAGTGACAGAATTTTTAAAAGAGAGAGAAGAGACAGAAAAAAAATAGGATGGAGAGAAATAAACCTCTAGTAATCATAACTATGAATGTAAATGGGAGTGAACTCACCCATAATATAAAAGTGGATAGTAAAATGCATTAGAAATCAGAATCCAATAATATCTTATTTATGAGACACACTTGAAACAGAAATACACACAGAGTTAAAATAAAAGCAGAGTCTATTGTGCTTCAGCAGAAGTTTAAAAGGCAGGGGTGGCAATCATGATCTCAGACAAAGCAGAAAGAAAAATAGATCTAATTAAAAGAGATAGAGAAAATACAAGATGTCAAAAGGGACCATTGACAATGAAGTACTATCAAAAAAAAATTTAAAGCAAGTTTCCCTTATAGAGGCCTCATTTCATAAATATATAGGAAACTGAGTCAAATTTATAACAATAAGATCCATTCCCCAACTGATAAATGGTCAAAGGATGTAAACAGTTTTCATATAAAAGAAATCAAAGCTATTTATAGTCACATGAAATAAATGCTTTAAATTGCTTTTGATTAGAGAAAAGCAAATTAAATCAATTCTGAGGTACTACTTCATGCCTATCAGAAATGACAAATGCTAGAAGGAATGAGGGAAAATAGGAACACTAATAAACCGTTGACAGAGTTGAGAACTGGGTCAACCATTCTGGAGAACAATTTAGAAGTATGCCCAAAGGGCTATAAAACTATGCAGACCCTTTGACCTAGCAATGCCACTACTAGATCTGTACCCCAAATATTTATAGCAGCTCTTTTTGTGATGGAAAAAAATTGGAAATCAAGAGGACGCTCATTAATTAGGGAGTGGTTGAACATTGGCCTATGATTGTAATGGAATATTATTTTGCTAAAAGAAATGACAAGGCTGGTGGTGTCAGAAGAAACATGGCAAACCTTTATGAACTGATGCAGAGTGAAGTGAGAAGAATCAGATCACTGTGCACAATAACGATAATGAGATGAACTGTGAAAGATATGGCTACTTTTACCAAGACAATGATCTGAGACAATTCCAAATGACTCATGATGAAAGAAATGCTATCCACTCCAGAGAAAGAGCTGAGCAACTCTGAGTGCAAATTGAAGCATAATTTTCTTATTTTCTGTGTGTGTGTGTGTGTGTGTGTGTGTGAGAGAGAGAGAGAGAGAGAGAGAGAGAGAGAGAGAGAGAGAGAGAGAGAGAGAGACAGAAAGAGAAAGGAAAGAGATGGCTAATACAAAATATGTTTTATATTGCATCACATGTATGATTAATTGATATACTGCTTGCCTTCTTAGTAGGTGGGAGAGGGGTTCAAGGGAGGGAGAGAATTTGTAACTTAATTAAAAAGGAAATAATGTAAAAAGTATTTTAAAAAAAAGAAGAGCAGGATATAGAAACAAAATGTTGCATATACTATCAGATGAGGTAACATTGTCCATTGATTTCATTTTGACGGTTAACAAGATTCAGGGGGGAGTATATGAAGAACTGACACTTTTACTAAGAAAAAAACCTCACAAAAGGCATTAATAAATCTTAAAGAATATTTTTTTAAAAAGAAGTCAATTGGTCAAACGTTTGAGAAGGGGAAGGAAATGTTCAAACCCTGGGGCTCCGAATTCCCTGAGAAGTCAGAGACCAGGAGGGAGCTAACAGTCAGCAAGAGCACTGAAAGCTCAGAATTAGTATCAGAGGGTGTTAATGGGGTAATTAAGACCAGTAGTTTGGTGGACCAGTGAAGGAGCCAAAAATCCTGCAAAGGCAGCCTGCTGCAGAAAGACAGATGAACACGACAACATTCAAAGAAGTTTGAGATAATGAAGTTTGTGAGGAGGGGGTCCAAGTAATGACAATATCTTTGTGTTTCCTCTAGCTCTTGTTCCAAGGGGTCTTGTGTGAAGATAGACAATTATCATTCAATCAATACATTAATCCATAAGCATTAATTTCTGCCCATCATGTTAGAGGTACCCTGGGGATTAAAAGGTGAGACAGTTCCTGCCCTCAAGAAGCTTACTTTCTATTGTATAATAATAGATGGGGGCGGGGTGTAATTTCTTGTTCTATCTGTGCTACCCTACTCTACCACTTCCATTCACCTAGTGATCCAGTAGAGTGCCTTGGAGGAAGCCCCTGTTGGTGTCTGCAGGAGGTGAAGAAGCTTGGTTGGAATCCCAGTTCTCCCTGTGGAACCTTGAGAAAGTCAGTTTCTCTCTCTGAACCCCAGTTTATTCATCTGTATAAAGAAGGGACTGAATTAGATGATGCTATCACTTCCTTCCTATACAGCGATCAAGCATCACAGCCCCTCCCCCATTTCCTTTCCTTATTCCTCTTCCCTCAACTCCAGATACCCCTTACTTTTGGAGATGGGAAAAGGGTCAAAAGATGAAGAAAGAGGGGGGTTGGGGGTTTCTCTTATGGACAAATGACATTTCAAGACCCAAATAGAAAAATAAACAAAATAAAACTCTGGTTTTAGCATTCAAGTTGATCGAGCTCATTAAAGGCCCCATGGGACTATTTGTGTTGGAGCTGAACAACTGTGGTTTCGGACCTGGATTCATTATTTTGGAAGAGGGCCAAGTTGGTGTAGGGGAGGGGCCATTTAAAGAGAAGGGAAGCTGAGCACAGAAATCATGTCTAATACAAAGTGACTGGGGGAGGGCAGGCAGAACTTGTGGACAGTCTTGAAGAAGGGGAGCTTCCTGAGGGCAGGTCCAGTTAAATTTTTGGTTTTGCATCCCCAGTACCTAGCACAGTGCCTGTCATAAAGTAGGTACGTACTCGATAAATTGTGTATGAATGAACACATGAACAAAAAGGCATTTATTAAGTACTTACTGAATGCTAAGCATTGTAAGGATGGAAATGCAAAGGACATATACA
>CM053769.1:105239312-105291650 GCA_028658325.1 Potorous gilbertii
TGTTGTGTAAGACTAACTGTATTTCCCTCCATCCTATCCTGCCCCCCATGTTGCTGTTCTCTCTTTCGATCCTGTCCCTCCCCGAGTGTTGGGAATTGAATTTTTTTCTCCTGAGTGCAGACCTAGGAGCAATTGAGTCAGAAGCAATTGGTTTAGTTCTGTAGGAGGAGGCAAAAGCCTTAGAGATTCTAGACCTCATGGTTCACTTGACATTCACATCCCAGGAACAATTTTACTGAAGTCCTTCACATGGAAACCTATTGTGCTAAGTTATCACCTCTGGGGGGAGGGCTGCTCATCTACCTTTGGTGTCCACCTGTCACTCAGCTCTCACCTATATCTCCAAGAAGCTGTAGCATGTGCAGCAGTCACATCTGGTAAACTGTGGCTGAAGATAAGCTAAATCATGTTGAGGGTAAGCGAGGAGTCTCCAACCTGTCAGTGAGTTAGGGGTGTGTCTACCCCAAGTATGTGAAGACTTCACCCAGTAGAATGAGTAGATGAAAACTATTTGTTCCAATGGCCAGGAAGGTGGCTGAAGCAAGTGCTGTGGAGAGGTTACAATCTGATTGGTAAGACAGTAAAGACACCAAGGTCATCCATCCACCACATCTGAGACCATAACCAGTCATCTTGACTTTTGCCTTGACACTGGACTTCAATGACTGGAGGAGAGAGTGAGACTAACAACTTTGTGAAGCTCTGCCTTTCTTAAATTGGATTCATGGGAAAGTCAAGACATCACTTGTGATGTCAAAAATAACACCTTCAATACAGGAATAGTGTCTACACAGGCAAAGGGCATCACAGATCTTAGAACTTGTAACTGGAAAGTAACTGTGGATACCAAAGGTGAACTGCTGGTCTGGAGTCAGCTAGAGATGAATTTGTACTTACTCATCACTCAAGATTGCTGAATCCCAGAGAAAGGAAGAGAAAGTCAACCAGCACATATTAAGCACCTACTATATGCCAGGCACTGTTAGAAGGATGAAAATGCAAACAAAAAAGGCAGTCCCTATCCTCAAGCAGCTCCCATCCAAAAGGGGAATACTACTCATAAAATCAAGCTGAAAAGTGAAGGAGGGGAATTGTCTTTGGGTCATTGTAAGAGTAGTACACCCAGGAGAGGAACAGAGATGCAGCCGACCTTCTCAAAATGGAGGCTCTTGGAGGAGCCAGTCAATTCAAGGGAGAGACCATGGGGGTGGAGGGTACTTCCATGTCAGAATTACTCCAAGAACAGCCTGGGAGAGTACTGAGTGTAGCCTAGAGAGGAAGGAATCATTAGAAAGCTAACAACTCCAGGATTCAAGCAAAAACAGCCCTTCGTTTTCAGCACCTCCATCCCCCACTCCTTTTTGTCTATACCGCCTAAATCCATGGTCTATACCTACAATGCTCAGCTTTTAGTCTCAGGACTCCTAGACACTCTTAAAAATTATAGAAGTCCCCTCTCCCCCCGCAAGAGATTTTTTTAAAAGTCAGTTGCATCTTTTCATATTTAGTATATTAGAAATTAGAACATGTTAGTATTATTATGAAAATAATTTTGACTCCAACAACTCCCTGAAAGGGTCTCAGAGATTCCCCAGGGGACCCCAGATCATACTCTGAGAACCATGGGTCTACACATAATGAAAGAACTGGATAATTGCTCATTTTTCTGTTTTGGGTCCCTCTAGTGGTATTCTCAGTAGTAATAGGGACTGGATCTGTGATTTCATTGATGAAGAACTCTCAAGTGAGGAAATGCCCTCTACCAATATAGATTGGCACCTTCTCATATAATCTTAAAGAGTTATTTAGAACAGTCAAAGTTCAAGTGACTAGTTCAAGGTCACAGTCAGTCTGTATCAGAGGTGGAACTGAAACCAAACTTTTCCTGCCTCTGAGACCAGCTCTTTCTACATACTGTCAACCTGACTCTCAACAGTTTCAATACCTCTTGTAAAAGACTGTAAAGGATATTTTTTCCCAAATAAACTATGATATTTGGCTTATAACAAAATAGTTTTGTGTAGGTTTCCACCAAGTGTTTATTTAAAATGTCATTTAAGACCCTACTCCCACAGTTAGCCCAGTAACCTTAGGCTTTCTTGTCTGACTGGCAGGCTGTCGGGCCAACAGGCAATATACCTCATTTCTCATCCTAGGAGAATTCCAAAGACCTGGAATTTTCACTTTCCTGTCCTTATTCTAGGACATCTCCAGTTACTTATTGTTCAAAGAGAAAAAAATATACTAGAATTAGCCACGACACTATGAGCACAAAGCCAGGTCCGATCCCCAGACCTCATTTATTAGCCAGACATGAGCTGACCAATACCCAGGACATTGTTTACAAGGCTACTGAATGTTTGTTTCTGTTTATCCTGCCCATGTTTATGTTTCCAGGGCTCTTTGGGGGGCACTTCCTGTATTTCCTCCCCAACGCCTGGTCAGCAGCCCCACTCATCAGAAATCAAAACAAAACACACACATGTAGACACATCATCTTTCTGAAACCAATCTTTGAACTTTGGAATCTAGTTCCATGACAGGCTTTGTAGATTTATGTGAAGGATGGATGGGTTTGTGATGAATGTGTAATTACCACCTTCAGCCCCTTTGCTTCAAGCTTCCCCTGGCTCCCAGACATACCCCATGTTGGTCAGGAAGAATAAGAGTGCTGGTGTGGGAAAAGGGTAATTGGGAATTCTGGCCTTGGACCTTGCTTGCTGTTTGACTGCTAATATTAAAAAATAATTTATTGATGTCTGTTGTGATGTAAAATATATCATATCATCCTCTCCTCTATCCTTTGTAACCAATAAAACAGATAAGCAGAAATAGTGACCATATATGATATGTAACATTCTGCCTTCATAGCACAGAGGAAGGAAATATATTTCACTCTTTGTTGTCGGGGACAAGAAATGATTTGAGCAACCATTCAGAAGTCAGCCTCTCAGTCCATTTTCACTATTACTGTCATTCTATATCTTTTTCTTGCAGTCAAACTTATTTTCATCCAAATCAGTTCATTTTAGTTTCCTATTTTTCTTTGCTTTTCCCATTTGTCCTTTCTTAAAACACAATTGCATTTTTTTCATTCACATCCAAGAATTTGCTTAGCCAGTAACCAATCAATAGGTACCCATTTTCCGCCTATATCTTGAACACCACAAAAGAAAATTTGTTGCAACATCCATTGGATCAGATCTGTGATTTCATTAATATAAGGTATGATTGAAGAGGTGATAACCTGTACCAATTCAGATGCACACTCAGTCTGTCACTTATGATCATAGAGAGTTGCCTATGGCTCTGAGAGTTTATTTGTTCATGATCAAAGAGCTGGTAGTTATTACAGGTGGAACTTAGTAACAGCAACAGTATCTAGCATTTATACAGTAAGGTTTGTGAAGCACTTTACAGTGTTATCTTGTTGGACTCTCAACAACTTGGAGTTTTGTGCTATCATATCACTGTTTTACAGATGAGATACACTGAGGCAGATAGTATTTAAGCAACTTGCCCAAAGTCACAGAGCTAGTAACTGTCACACTCCAAGTGTATCCACTAAGTCATCAAGCTGCCTTTATCACAGCATTACCCCTACCCCAACCGTGCTTGCTCATGAGATGCGTGGAAAGTGATTTATAAAATTTTAAAAGGGGCTTTTAGAAAGTGCATTTTTACTATTAATCCATAGGGACATCACTCATACTTTTGAATAAACACTGGTAGTTCCAGGTCAATTCTCAGTCCTTCATTTTCTGGTCTTCTAGCTTTCTAGTTTGGTTACATCTCACTCCTTTTTCTCTGATCTAATGGTGCTGGCCTCCTTTCTGTCCCTGGAGTGAGACTCTCTCTCCCAACTCCTTTGGCATGGTCTTTCTGCCATCCTTGAAAGGCTCTCCCTCCTCATCTGCACCTTATAGTTGCCCTGGCTTCCCTCAGACTCTCTACAGGAAGCCTTTGCCTTTTCCCCTTAATCTTCGTGCCATCCCCCCACTGATTATCTCTAATGTTTCCTATCTATAGTTGATTTGTGTATGTGTATGGGCAGACTGTAAAGTCCTTGAAAGCAGGACCCTTTGGTTAATTGGATTTTGTCATTCTTTTTATCGCCAGCAATTAGCTCAGTGCAGGTATACAGTAAGCAATTAATAAATGTTTATTACCATCTCCACTCATGGAACCTCAGATCCCCCATCTGTAAAATGGAAGTGATAACACCTTAAGAATCATAAATTCACAGCGTTATCTTCTCAAATGAGATAATAAATTCAAAGCACTTCCTAAAACTTTAAAAAGTGCTCTTAAAAGTCATTAAAAAAGAAAGTTCATTAAAAGGAGAATTAATTAAGCTAGAAATAAGTTGCTTTTCTCTTAAAAACAAAAGCACAACTCTATCAAAAAAGCTAAAATTAACTTTAAATGAAATCTTTATTTAAAGGTGAGAATTTGGATTACATTTTTTCAAAGTCTCTAGATACAAAAATTAAAATAGAAAATGGTCTTGTTATTGTTTTCTTAAATTTTCATTGTTGCCTTTTGTTTTTGTATATCGCCCCCATTTTCCACTATAACCCTTCCTACTTCCAGAGATCCAGCTCTTATAACATAAACTTTAAAAGAGGGAGGGGAAAAAAGGCATCAAATATCCGGTATCGTATCCAGAAGAGAGATAGGGAAGGACCCCTCTGCTCTCTCCTTTTGGAAGCTGAGCTTGGTCAGTATAATATTAGCATTTCATTTCTATTGTCCTACTGTCACTGCTTCCCTACATTATTATAGTAATAGTCAGCTGTGAAACCTAAGCGGAGTTGTTTTTATTTTATCCTATCATGCTTGGACTATATTTCTGCCTTAAGTCTGTCACAGAATTTCCCTCTTCCTTCACGATGCAGCTCAAGCATCACCTTTTTTACAAGACGCATTTACTGATCGCGCTCCCCCAATTATAAGTGCTCTCTTTCCTCAATTACCTTGTGTGGACCAACTTTGCATTTATTTACATTTATAGTTATTATATTCTGTACATACATATTTACAGACTTGTTTTCCCCATTAAATTGTAAGCTCATTGCAAGTGGAGTTTATTTCATTCATATTTGTCTCCCCAGTGCCTGGTACATAGTAGGCACTTAATAAATGTTTGTTGATTGATGGGTATCTGTTAGTAGATGACTGGGAATTCTGAGAGGAAGCCTGACTTAGTTTTTACAATTTTATTTTGGATTTGTGCAGTTGACTTCAGCTCATAATACATGAACACACACACACACACACACACACACACACACACCTCCCCATATAGAATTCATTCTACAGCTTCTGCATGCATTTACTTTGAGGGGCAGCTCTGGGTAATGGGGCAGATCATTTTCACTTTCTAGTTGTTGTTTTTATTCAATTTAAAAAAAGTTACTTGAGGTAGATGCCTTCTGAGCTCCCTTACTGCAGTGACTAGAGCCTTGGCCTGGGAGTCAAGAGGACTGAGTTTATTAACAGAGATTAACATCTCTGTCACTCATCTTCTCTCAAATGAGGGATTTGAACTCTATAGCCTCTAAATGTCCTTTCCAGCTATCATGCCATGATCTTGAGACCGTGCTCATTTCCCTTGGAGTGAGAGACATTCTCTTCCTCTAGGTCCCATTTTTTTTTTTAGGCAATGGGGTTAAGTGACATGTCCAGGGTCACACAGCTAGGGAGTGTCAAGTGTCTGAGGCAGGATTTGAATTCAGGTCCTCCTGATTCCAGGGGCTGTGCTCTTTTCATTGAGTCACCTAAATGTGTGTGTCCCACTCCCCATTTTTTAAGTTCTATTCTTTGTCATCTGGTCCAATCCTGGCAGATCAATTTAATGGATTCCCTATCACTCTAGTTTCTTCACTGTCATGCCTGCGCACAATGGACACATTCCCTCCTTTCCTCATACTATTTCCTCCAGATGGTATGGTCTCCATGGATTATTAAACAGAGATAATTAGCTTTAAAAAAGAATATTTAGTAAATAATAATTAATTATAATATTAATTATAATATTAATAATTAATTATAATATTAATAATTAAATAATAATATTTATTATACTAAAATATTATATATAAACATGTTAATATATTAATTTATATATTAGTATGTGGATATGTGTTTTATATGTTGTATGTGTATATAAACATAAATATATTGATAGAGAGATAGATGGATAGATAGATAGAGTTGCTGTTCAGTTGTTTTTAGGTGTGCCCAGCTCTCTCTGACCCCATTTGAGGCCTTCTTCAGCTCCTTTGACAGATGAAGAAACTGAAGCAAATAGGGTTAAGTGACTTGCCCAAGGTCACAAAGGTAGTAAATGTCTGAGGTCAGATTTCAATTCAAGAAAATGAGTCTTCCTGACACCAGGTTCAGCACTCTATTCATTATGTTACTTAGCTGCATATACATATGTACAAATTATATGTGTGTTTACCTGTATACATGTACACATAAGCACATGCATGTACATATATACATGTGCATATATAATATAATATATTATGCACATATCATACATCCATACTTATATACAGAAAGACCTGGGTTGAAATATTGACCTAGACACTTCGTATCTGTGACAACCTGGCCAAAATATTTTGCCTCTATGACTTTCACTTTAATTCATCTGTAAAATGTGGATAATCACAGCAACTACCTCACAGGGTTGGTATGAGACTAGACTGAGATGGCCTTCTCTCTCTCTCACACACACACATACACATACATACACACATGTGTATATACATATATGTATATGTGTATTTTTGAATGTATGTATTTATACAAACATACATATTTACATGTGTGAGCTTAGGGAAAACCATTTTGACAGGTGTGAGGTTGTTGAGAATAGACAAGAGTGGAGAGAGACCTGAGGTAGGGATACTAATTGGGAGACCATTAGTGATGCCCGCTGTCTGAGTGGAAGAAGCAGCAGCAGCAGCTTAACATTTATATCGAATTTACTTTGTGCCGTCATGGCCCTGCCCTAAAGCCCTTTACAAATGTGAGCTCATTTGGTCCTCACCACAACCCTGAGAGGTGGATACTATTTTTATCCCCATTCCCCCATTTCACAGATGAGGATATTCAAGACTTGCCAGGGTCACACAGTTAATATTAAATCCATTTCCAGGACTTTTACCCACTGCCTTGCCCAGCCCCCTTGACTCAGGCACTGAGTGCATGGCTCTGGGCAAGGCTGATTATCTTCTCCAAGGATGTCTCCTCATCAGTAAAGTGAAGAGCATGAAAATCCTGATGCTAAAAGATGAACAATTCTCTCAATCTCCTTTTCCTCGTCAGTATAATGAAGATGATAACAGCACCTTTCTCGGACTTGGGAGGATCAGAGCAGATGGCAGGGGTGAGGATGGAGAGTGGTCTGCAAACCTTAGGGTCCTCTAGAATGTAACCTACTATTGTTACCTTTTTGTGATCCTTCTGCCCGGGAAAATGAAAGCCCCTGGAGGACAGGAACTTTTTGGTTTTTGTCTTGTATCCCCAGCTCCCAGAACCTGCTTGGTACATGTTAGATGCCTGATACCTACATCTTAAATAAAGCAACTTTGAAATGAGATGAACTGAGATGAGCTGAATTGTAGAGCCAGGCTTTGTCTGTCTTCTTCCTTCCTCCTACCACCCCTCTCCCCAATCCCCATTAAAAGTGACATCATCCAGAGTCAGCTGGAGTTTGAGTACGTCAGCCCTCACACACCAAGGCCATCACGTCCTGTGTCTGAGTCACCAGGAAGGCAGTGGGCTTCCCTCATGCTGCATTTCCTCCCTAGACACAGTGACTTTCCAGCACCCCTTCCTTCCTTCCAATCCTTCCCTTGAGCTGAGCTTGCCCCAGATGCCAGGAGAACTTGGGAGTTACTGGTGAATGGTTACTGAGTGAGGAGAGAGAAGCAGGTGGAAACGAGGAGAGCCCTGTACTCTCGTCCTTTGTATGGGGGAGGTTGGGCAATGGGATTAAATAAAGGTGATCCCAGAATACTTTCCCTTCTATGCCAAGCTCTGTCCTTGCTTCAGGGGTTGGACCCCTTTTGACAATAAGAAAAAGCAGAAGGTGACCCCTAGGACACATTTAAGGGATGAAGTAGGAAGAATGATATTTTCATTCCATGTTTTTTCCTGGTGAGATCAGAGTAGAAACAGATCTGGATTTGGAGTCCAGTGATCTGAGTTCAAACCCCATTTCTGCCACTTGCAAGCTGTGCGGGGAGGGGGGAGGGAGAGAGAAATGAAGGAAGGAAGGAAGGAAGGAATTTAGCAAATTTCATTGTAACTTCTATATCCTAGCCATTTTTTCCAGAGCTAGGATGGCTGTAGGTCCCCTGAAAGAATGAGATGTTTCTCCTTTAGAGTCATTGGTTTGAGCCCCCTACGAGTGGTCCCCCCATTAGGATCCTACCATTAGTGTCCAATTCTATTTATCTACTTAATAACAATTAGGTTTTAGAAAGAGATATTTACTTCAAATATATTTCAAAAACAAATATACAAGAATTTTCCACAAGACCTCTGGGGCACATTCTTCCATGTATCACTTTGTTCATTAAAAGAGTAGGCTCAAAATTAATCTTGATTCCTGTGTAACATGGGTCCCACCAAGTTCATGCCAAAAAGCTGCATCACTGTAAGATGAGTCCTCATTTCAGACACCAGGATCCCAAAGGTCATTCCCAAAGATTGCTCCTTGTACGTTGGGATACCTACATGGCACTGACTGCAAAACTCAACTGGAATTCTGACTTTTGCATCCTTGTGGCTCACTTTCCCAGTCTTCTAAACTCCCAAGGCTAGAGACTCCACCAGCAAAGGAGAAAGTCAAGAACCAAGGCTTATTTCTTGAGAGCCTCATGGTCTTGAGTCAAAGAAGACCCTAAGGAATGGTCTCTGATAGGACATTCTGAGTGAACCACCAAGCTTTCTCAAAGAGGAGAGAGCTGATGCAAATAGACCTGTTTACCTAACTCTGAGGCCAAAGGTTAGCTAACCCACTTACATAATGTCCACGCATGTCCCACAGTCAGGCAGTCAATAAACATTTATTAAGCACATACTATGTGCAAGGCACATAAGCTAAGGGCTATCTCTCTAAAATGTTCCCGCCTTTCACTAAGATTCTCCCAGAAGCTAGACTCCCAGCATCCTCTGTGTGGAGAGGTTAACCATCGAAGTAAACTGGTGGACTCTGGGCATTCCCCAGACTCCCGTTACATAATCAGTACATCAACTACTTACAGCATTATATATGGTTTCCACATTCATCCATAGGGCTCTCCCTTTGCAATGAAGGGAGAAAGGAGCATTGAAACAGAAGGAGAAAAAAAAATTAATCAGGCCTAGAAATTTTCAGAATAGAATTGATATTCTTCCCTTATATTATTGAATATAATTGATATTCTTCCCTGAATATTACTTCCCTTATCATAAAGCTTTGGGTAATTCCCTAATGCCTGTTGTTGTTTTTGTGTCCTGTCTGACTCTTTGTGACCCCTTTGGAGTTTTCTTGACAAAGATCCTGGAGTGGTTTGCCATTTCCTTCTCATTTTTCCACATGAATAAACTACGGCAGAGTTAAGTGACTTACCCAGGGTCACCCAGCTAATAAGTGTCTGAGGTCACGTTTGAACTCAGATCTTCCTTACTCCAAGCCCAGCACTCCATCCACTGCACCAGAAAAATGTCTCTTAGATGAATACATAAATACTTGAAATGTAAAGTCCTTTTCCAATCTGAGTTTCAAGCTCTTTCCAGGCTCCTCACCCTTTCTACCTTCCAGGCAGACTGGCCTTCCTACTGGCCTATTCTACATAGAGGACATATCTCCCACCTGTGTACTTTGCACAGGTGTGTCTCATGCCTGGAATCCTCTCCCTTCTCACCCCTATCTCTTTGAATCCCTTAGAATTCAAGTTTCAACCAAACTGGCCCAAAGCTAATAAAGAGCCAACCTTGAGCCAAAAAGTCCTGGGTTCAAGTTCTATCTCTAACCCATCCTGCCTGTGTGGTCCTTAATCTCCCAGTGCTCTAGGGAACGTCAAGAGTATTGACTTCAGAGAAAGCCCCAAGCTGTATTAATGGGGGGAATTGCCTAGACCCAAGAAAACCCTCCCCATCCTCTTTGTGTTTGCGTATTCATCTTCTCATAAAGTTAAACCCCTGCTATGGGACAGGATTCTCTCCATACACAGGAAGCACTTGGAGGGCAGTTGCTGTGTAGTGTTCATCTTTGTCCGGCCCAACGAGGCACAGAACCTTTCATCGATTCTACTTGGAGGGAATGGAATGGAATTTTCTTCCCAGGTTTTTTGGTGCCCCCTAATGAACCCAGCTGGAACTAGAATCCAATCGCAGATGACTACTAGACCTGGCATTGGAACTGGGGACTATTTCAATTAAAAAGAACTTAGCCACAGATAAGCAGCAGTCTCTCAAATAGAAGGGGACAGAAGTAGTAAACTCCCATCACTAGAAGTCTTCCAACAGGGGCTGGAGGGCTACTGCATGTTGGAGTGAGAATTTGCACTCAGATCCAGTTGGGACTGGATGGTCTCTTCTAGTTCTGAGCATCTGTATCTGGGATTCCTTGTGTACTGGTAGCCCAGCCCTGGAAAACTGGCCCAATTCCCAGGCCCAATTCTTAATAATCTGCCTCTCTTCCCACCCCACCCCTTCCAGCCCAGGGAGGTGGAACCCCAGAGCAGGGTGTACTAGTCCTGCCCCATCTACCTACTATTAATCCTCTCTTAATCTGTCAGGGTTCAGTGAGAAGATATCAGGTGTCACAGCCTGGTCTGCCTAAGGAGTCCTTACCCAATTGCTTGGAGTCTTTCCAGAGTTGTAGCTAAGGCTCTGGTTTCACCAAATTCATCTGGGCTCTTTCAGAAGGGTTACACTGGATGCCTGGCTTTGTCTGGCATCTGGGAACCTTGCTGGGAACTGTTCACTCCCTCTTGGGCCTGCAATGTTGAAATCATTGCCACCTGTAATCCAGGGTCAGGAGCCTCTGGGGGAATCTCATGTAAGAGGTGGCCCCGCAGTTCTGGAAGTGAGCCCCAGAAGAACATACCACAAGTTCTCTGGTTCTAGACGGGGAACAAGGAGAGGAAGTCTGCTTGCTGGTGGGCAGAGGGTGGAATTAGGAAGGTCTCCACACTCTCAGGAGACTGCTATGCCCCTTAACCCCATCCTAGATGTAGGCAGGAGGCAGCGGGAATCCCCTTGTCCAGCAGGATATAAGGCCGACAGTGTGGAGTGAGAGATCAAGCCAACTTAGAATCAGGAAGACCTGAATTCAAATGGTGCCTGATAGCAGCTGGGGAATCCTGGGAAAAACCATCTACCTCCTCAGCCTTCGTTTTCTCATTTATAAAATGAAAATGTTAATGATTTCAGAAATCAAATGAAATAATATTTCTTAAAGATCTATATAAATCAGTGA
This sequence comes from Potorous gilbertii, assembly GCA_028658325.1. Taxonomy (NCBI): domain Eukaryota; kingdom Metazoa; phylum Chordata; class Mammalia; order Diprotodontia; family Potoroidae; genus Potorous; species Potorous gilbertii. The sequence continues at coordinate 105,250,798 of CM053769.1, forward strand.
ATTTATTAATTACTAAGTTATTAGTAGTCACCACTGTAATTAGTTCCTAAAGGAGAACTAGCCTTTGTACCCTCACCTCCTTGTACCACCCATAGCATAGAGTAAGTATTTAATAGCTTATTTTGAATGAATTAACAAATATACTGCCTTTCAACTCTTAAAATACTATCAGTTATCACTGCTATTATTTATCATATTTATAGGTTGAATGATAGAATAAGCTTTAAAAAGCACTGATTACAACCCCCTTATTTTACAGATGGAGAAACTGAGTCCCAGAGTGACACAGCTAACTATCATTGCCATCATTCAAATAGCACTCTATTTTGAAACATCTCAGTTCATTGATTGATGACAAGTAATATTGTGTTTATGATCTATATATCTCTCTAGACTGTAAGATGCTTGAGGATAGGTACTTAGTTTTATCTAAACCTCAAACATTAATAACAGTCTGTTTCTTTTGAATTGAGATAAAGACAAAACTCTGCTGGAAGGGCCGGTCCTCAATGAGCTGGTCCACTGGGCCTCAGGTCAGGGGTGCTGGATCAGTTCCATTCCCCATGACCAGAACCTTAGTACCACAATGGTTCTGTTTGGGAACTATAGGCAGAATGAGATGCTGGATTGGAAGTCAGCTTTGCTCCCAGTTCTGCCAACAATTCAACTTAACTTTGGGCCAGTTGTTTCTCCTCTTTGGAGATTCATTTCCTCATCTATAAAAATGATGAGGTGCCCCCATCATTTTTATAGATGAGGAAACTGTTGAAGGAGTTTGGACTAGATGACCTTTAAAGGTCACTTCTGGCTCTAAACATCAGTGATTCCCTGAGTTTCTGGAAAAGGTCATACTCCCATAGAAGAGGCAGGAAGTTGGTGGAATGCCGTCATCCAGCCCCCACCCCATCAATTAACTCTCTCTGTCTCTCTCTCTGTCTCTGTCTCTCTCTGTCTCTGTCTCTCTCTGTCTCTCTCTCTCTCTCTCTCTCTCTCTCTCTCTCTCTCTCTCTCTTTCTCTCTCTCCCCCTCTCTCCATGGGCCTGGGCTGAAGACACAATTATCAAGCCCAGGCACACTTTAAGATGACTTACCCCATACTCTCTTTCACTACAGGCATCATCAATTAATCTTTGCCCTGCCTCCATGAGGAGTTTGGGAAGGCTCTCTTGGGTCCTCAGTTCAGCTAACAGAAGAAAAGGACAATGGACCCAAGCAGATGAAAAGCATGCCTTCCACTGCTTGATATTGCAGACCTCCCTAGCAACCTTATGGTACCATCAGGGATACCAGAAGAAGAGGGAGAAGGGGGATACATTCTGGGCAGAAGGTTTCACTAAACATCCACCCTTCCTTTCCATAAATCCAGAGCTGGAAAGGAATTTGAGGGTCACCAAATCCAATACCCTCATTTTCCAGAGAAGGAAACTGAAGCCCGGAGGACAGAGATAACAAAGCCACATGGTTTCTGGAACTGAAACTCAAGTTTTTGGACTTTAAACCTAGTGTTTTTTCCACTAAAAGTGCAGTGAAAGGCAGGGAGTATCCCCATTCTCTGTCATGGAAGTCAGTACCAAGGACACTGTAACTTAGGTGATGTTTGTCTTTCTGTCCACACATATCTCCTTCTCTGCCTCAACTGGTATCCTCTCTATGGAAGGAGAAGGCAAAAAAAATCCTTACAAAGGTGTATGAATGTAAAAGAACCCTTGTCTGGTTAAAGAAGAAAGAATCATAATATTAATGAAGGATTTACATATGCTAACATTTATACTGAGAGGTAGTGATAGGGGCTAGGGTACCACAATGATGAAAACTGAAAAGATTGATTGATTGATTACTAATCCTCCTCCATTACACACACACACACACACACACACACACACACACACACACACACACACATCTATCAACCTTTCACAATTGAACTCAAGTCTATCCTTAGAATCTGCTTGTTCATCCTTCTTGCTGACTGCCATTTCCTACTTCTGAACCTTTGCTCAGGCTGTGCCTCATGACTAAAATGTTTTCCCTCTTTCTTTGTGTCTCATGGAACTACAGCTCTGTTGAAGACTCCACAGAAGGGCCATGTCTTTTTCCCTCTTTCTTTGTGTCTCATGGAACTACAGCTCTGTTGAAGACTCCACAGAAGGGCCATGTCTTACAAGAAGCTTCTTTTATAATTCTCACTGTTATTAGTGATTCTATCTGATTATTCTGCATTTGCTTTATAGGCAACTCGTATTTATTTACATGTGTACGTATTAGACCTCCTCAGGAAAAGGCAAGCTCCATGAGGGAAGAGGCTAACTCATTTCTGGTCTTTGCATCACCAGCACTTCGATGATCAATGCTCAGAGACACTGAGCAGATGTTTGTTGAATTTAATGAATTGGGTTGGATTATCGTTCAGTCATATCCAGTTCTTTATGACACCATCTGAGGTTTTCCTGGCAGAAATACTGGAGTGGTTTGCCATTTCCTTCTCCAACTCATTTTACAGATGAAGAAACTGAGGCAAATGGGGCCAAATGACTTGCCCAGGGTCACACAGCTAATAATTGAACTCAGGAAGATGAGTCTTCCTGACTTCAGAGCTAGTGCTCTATCCACTTCCCCACCTACCTTCCCTGATACCTGAGACAAAGACTAAGCCCACACACCAGATACAGAAGCAAGAATCCCTGTATTTCAGCGATAAAAGAACTTTAAAGTCAAAATTCTGCCTAACCAAGAACATGCCATATGACATCCCCCCACAAAGGGTCATCCAGACTGCACTTGGAGACCTACAGTGAAGGTTGGCCTCTGCCTCCTAAGTTCCCCTTCTCCTTTTGGACATTTCTAATTATTAATAACAATTCACATTTATCTAGAGCTGTTACAAAACACCTCCTTCACAACAACCCTGTGATTTCAGCAGTATATTTTGTCCCTATTTTACAGACAAGGAAACTGAGGCTCAAAAATTAAGAGATATGTTCATAACCAATGGTCCCTCAGTATCTGAGATGAGTCCCAGCCTCTAATCACTGTTCCATGCTACCTCTCAACTCTTTCAACGATTAGAAGTTTCACCTACAAGGAACTAGCAGGTGAACCACATTTCCCTTCATTGCATCTAGTTCTGCTTTTAAGGGCCAAAGATAAGAAGGCTAATCCTTCCTGCATCTGAAAACCCTTCATGTATTTTGAAGACAGTTATCATATTCCCTAAGGCATCTCTTCAAGCTCAAAATCTCCAAACCTTCCTATGGACCTCAACATCCCGTGCCTATCCTGCCACCCCATTGATTCTACTTATCAAGTCAACAAGCATTTATTAAACATCTACTGTATGCCAAGCACTGTGCCAAGCATTTTCCTTCCTAAAAATCACTATTTTTTTGGTGCACAAGAAGGCATGAACACTGGACCTGCAATCCAGTGATCTCTGTTTAAGGCTCAGGTCTGTCGTTTACCAGTCTCAAACACTAGGGTTTACCCTGCCATGTAACAATTATTGTATAATCCTTTTCAAAATATCAGTGGCTAGACCCAGAGAAAAATTCCTGGTTAGAATTAAATTAAATAAAATAAAAGAAATAAAACTTTAAGACAGTACATGGCAAGTGGTCTGACTTCATAGGAGAGAACACTGGGTTATGATGCCATCTGGAGGCTTTCTGAGGTACAACATCTCTTGAAATAGGTGACAACCCAATAGCCTCGGATTCTGCCCAGCAACCCAGTGCAAATACAATTGTCCTGACTTTACAGATGGGCCTTGGAGTGACTTACCTAAACTAGTGTCAGCATGGGACTCAGACCCAAGTCTTCTGAACCCAGGAAGTCCAGCGCCAATGGCTAAGCCCATAGTGGGCAAAGACCTTTAGACATCACCTAGCCCCAGGATCTTTCCACAGCTGCAGGCTTTCCTGAGCTTCTGGACTTCGTGGGAGATTTTTGAATAACTTAAAAGCCCAGAACTTAGCCTACTGAATTCAGCACATTCTTTTCCAAATAAAATGTTTTATTTCCAGGTGATGAACAGTAGCTGATGTATCCAGGGTGCTTTAAAATTTGAAAAGTCAATAAACGTAAATCAGTAAACATTTATTAAGCACCTACTGTATGTCAGGTGCTGGGGATGCAAAAACAAGTCCTGGGTAAAATTTCACCTTCTGCAAGGAGTCTTTCCCCAGTCCTTCTTAATGCTAGTGCTTTCCCTCAAAGATTGCCTCTCACTTAACTTGCCTGTATCTTATTTGGACATAGCTATTTACATGTTATCTCTCCCACAAAACTCAGAACTCCTTGGGGGTAGAGACTGTGTTTTTGCCTTTCTTTGCATTACCAGAACTTTGCACAGAACTGGCACATTTTGTTGTCATTTAGTCATTTTCAGTCATGTCCAACTCTTCATGACCATATTTGGGGTTCTCTGGGCAAAGATACTGAAGTAATTTGACATTTCCTTCTCCAGCTCATTTTACAAATGAGGAAACGGAGGCAAACAAAGTGGAGTGACTTGCTTAGGGTCACATAGCCAGTGTCTGAGGAAACTGAGGCAAACAAAGTGGAGTGACTTGCTTAGGGTCACATAGCCAGTGTCTGAGGCCAGAATTGAACTCAAGGGGATGAGTCCTCCTGACTTGGCACTATGCACTATGGCACTACCTGGCTGCCCCTACATGAGCCTGGTACATAGGAAACAATATTTACTGACTAGATTTGTTGACAAAAACAAAGTATCCTTCAAAGAACTTATTTTCTACCTGGGGAACACACCATGGAATCACACAGACCAGGCAGAGACCTTCAAAGTCCCTTAGACCATCTTGCTCATTTTTACAGACTATCTGTTCTTTGTTGCATTTTTATTTAATATATGCTAATTACATTTTAATCTGGTTTGAGACACTCAGAATTGCTGTAGGGGAACAGCAGTCCTTGTGATTGACACCTCCAGTCTGGATGACTTCTAAGGAAAATTTCATTTTCTACAACTAAGGCTCAAGGCTAAGTACGGTGAGATGTGACTTCTAACCTAGCCTCTGCCCATCACTAGCTACTTTGAAAGAGTCGTGTCCCCTCTCTGGGTCTCAATTTACTAATCCATGGATTTAAGAGGCTAAACCAGTTGATTACTAAATCCTTTTACCTTGAAGTTAAAACATTACAATTTCTCTGAAATAGCCTACCCTGTAATTCTGTTCTTGTAAGTTTCTAGAGGCTTGAGACCATGTATACTACAGGGGTTGGACTGCAAAAAGAAAGAGCTAAAATGAGCTAGAAATATTGGGGCAGAATTATACTAAAGATTTCAAAAGAGAGGAAGTCTTCAAACTAACAAAGGACAGCAGAAGTGAAAATCAAGTGTTGGAGCCAAGTCATACAGGATTAAGGAAACAGGAGTAAGACTTGGCCATGAATGATACATTAGGAAGTGCTGGAGAAGCAGGAAGCTTAGAAAACCAGAAGAACAAAAGCTCCACGCTCCTATTACAGGTAAGTTTGTTGTGCTCAACACATGCTCTAGTCACACCCCATCCTGCTTCTTAAAAGGTCAGAGCTATCAGGACCTAGATCTTATATGTCATCACATTATTTGAATTCCAATATTTATTTCCTGTCTTCCATTCTATGTTTACAATCATGAATATCAAGGAAAGAAATATTCAGTTTAGCATCCAACTTCATTGGGAACCAATGCTTCTTTTCTCCACTAAGAAGCCCTATCTTCATTTTCTTGTTCATTTGAGGAGATGCATACCAAGCTCCTCTTAGAGGCAGATTAATAGCATAGAGCAAATGGGCTTGGAGGCTGAAAGATCTGAGTTTGAATTCTCTCTTACACCCTTAACAGCTGTGCCTCTCTGCATTTCAGTTTCCTCTGTAAAACAAAGGAGTTAAATATGATGTCCTTTAAGGTCCCTTCCTGAACTAAATCTCTGATACTATGTTTGTTTAAAAAATTGTCACAATAATGATGCATAATTATGACCTATTATTTATAATGCTGATTTATTCATAAAAATTAATATGTAATATATATTTATTTCAATGTTGTTTTCTTTTTAAATTCTGAATTCCAAATTCTCTTCCTCTATCTTACCCTTTCCCACTCACTGAGAAGGCAAGCAATATGATGTCAGTTATGCATGGGAAATCAGGCAAAGCATATTTGCATATTGGCCATATTCCAAAAAGGCAAGAAAAATAAAGAAACTGAGAAAATTATACTTCAATTTGTATTCAGAGTTCATTAGTTCTCTCTTTGGAGATGGATAGAATTTTTTTCATCTTTAGTACCTTAGAATACCTTCTCTTTATATACTAATAAGAGTAGCCAAGTCTTTCCCATTTGATTACCATTACAATATTGCTGTATATTTTACATACTACATTCCTCTAATCAATACTGATTTAGAGTATTTTATCATGAGTATAGCTTTTATTTCTGCTTCTGAAAACCAATTTCTCATATCCGTTGACAATTGGTCAAATGAAGTATGACTTATTATTATTATAAATTTAATTCAGTTAGATACTCAGTACATATTTGATGAATAAGACCTTTATCAGAGAAAATTGCTATAAAAATTTTTGATAGAACTTCTTTGTCTATGATATCTTCTGCAAAAGGTAGTTCCCCTGATTTTTCTTCAAATTAAGTCTATTTTTTGCTTTGTTTTGTCTGAGATCATAATTGCAACCCCTGCCTATTTTACTTCAACTAAAGTATATTAGATTCCACTCTAGCCCTTTGTTTTAACTCTGTGTGTTGGATTTTTTTTCCTGTTTCAGATGTGTCTCTTGTAAACAACATATTGTTGGAGTCTGGTTTATAAGCCATTCTGCTATCTGCTTTCATTTTATGGGTGACCACATCCCATTCACTTTCCCAATTATGATGAACATGTATTTCCCTCCATCCCAATATCTTCTGTTTCTCTTCCCCCGCTGCTTCTCTCTCTTTTTATCTTGTTCCTTCTCAAAAGTCTATTTTACTTCTAACCACTGCCTTCCTAAATCTGATTTCTTCTTTATCACCTCCCCCCTTTATTTATCCATTTTCCATCCTATTTTCCTATTGGATGAATTATATTTCTATATATAACTGAATGTGTATAGATATTCTTCCTTCTTTGAACCAATTCCAGGGATTGAGGTTCAAACACTGCCTAGCATTCTCTCAATTCTCTCTCTGCTCTGGAACTGTGACTCAGAACTTCATATAGGCAACAGAGCTGCCAATCAGTGCCAGCTGTGCCCAATGTTAGCAAAAGATTCCCTTTAGTCTCTTTTTGAGCAGTTGTATGACCCCCTCACCATCTCTGAGCTGAGATCTCCTGCTGCTGCTGCTTCTGGGGCTATCACGTCAGGCTGAAGTTGCTTCAGCTGCATTGTATGTGATCTCCAGCCAGATCTCCACAAGACCTCCCCTCCAATGTCACAGATTTCTTTTGATGATTTCTCTTAAATTTTCTTAGATTGGAAAAAATGTCTTACCCTTCCCTTTAATTGACTCTACCACTCCAAAGTTTTATTTAAGGTGTTATTCTAAAGTTCTAAAGGGAATGTTAGGAGAGTTCAGTTGAGTGACTACCTCTAATCTGCCATCATAGCTCTGATTCTATATTCTTAAACACAAGGAACAATCTCATATTAGAACTGTCATGTGGAGATACTCTCTTAAATCCAATTCATTCAATAGTCAAGACATCACCCCACAATGTCATTGATCTTCTTCAAAAATGAAGGATGAGCAACCATGAAATTTATCCAGAATGGGAAGCCAGGACAGTGAATACTAAATCTTCCACTGTGAGAAGAAACTGAGAAAGATTTTTAATCCTGATCTGGAGGGGTCCTCACCAACAAAAGAGGAAGAGTTAGAAAAGTGAGTGATGGGGTAACATAAATAAAATGGTTGAAGCACTAAAAATTTAAAGAGGAAGAAAACACAACAAAAACCAGAATTTAAGCAGATATGTCAGAGGAAAGATTTCTAGAAGTAGAAGGAAATGTGAGTGCTAAATTCTCAAAAAGATTTCAAAGCTTTCATAAAAATCTTACAAGACAAAGGAAAGTAAGCCAGAGCTTGATGAAACCCAAAATTCTATGGAATCACAACAGAGGATAGCACAACAAGAAGAAATTTCAGAATGATTCAAAAGATAAATGAATTCTGTGAGGAGATATTAGGAATGAATATATCAGAAAATATGGCCTCCCAATGAAGAAATTAAAATTGCAATGTGCAGATTAGGAAAAATGAATCTATGGTAGAGAATGTCTCCAAAAGATTTAAAAAATGATTAACAGATTATAATACATAAATACTAAAGTGGAAGGGGACCTGGTCAAAGAGAAACAAAAATTAACAATATTAAAATAATACACAATTCCTTTGGTTTATGAAACCAATAACCTCAAACTCTGAATGCACAGAGAAAAACTTAAGAATCATAGGTCTCCCAGAAAAATATGACAAATCAAAAACCTTGATCACCATAATGAACTGCAGCTCAAGGAGAAAATGGTATAATATATTCTGAAAACAAAAGGAATTCTCGTTGCAACCCAAAATTATACACGCTACAAATCTGACCCCAGTTATCAATGAAAAGGATAGTCATTCAAAAACTGAAAATCATCTGAAGCATTCCTCCAAAAAAAATTTTAAATATGAGCAGAATGTCTGAATATTGCAAACATCACAAATACAGAAATAATCATGCAGAAAATTAACGAACAAATTGAGGAACAAATAGCTAGATACATAAATGAATTAATCAAGGTAAATATGTTTACAAAAGGAAAGATAAGCAATGAAACAGAGGTTACTTTTTAAAAGAGGGAGAAAAAGACAAAGACTGGTTTGTGGACCAAGAACAACAAAGAGGGATTTTCCTAAGATTTTTTTTTTAATTTAATGGGATAAAGATGAAAATTGATTTTAAAAATAAGAGGAATAGTAGGTAGAGAAGCAGAACTGAAGCACCCGGGACAAAACCCTACAGCTTCCTTACAGGTACATCAAATTCAAGAGTAGAAGTGCAGATCTGGGAGGTGAAAGGCAGAGGAAAATGGGTCCTGTACCCTTAGCAAATTCACAGGTGAGCAGATGACAATCATGTATCTTCCCATTAAGAAGGTATCTGCAGGAAGTTGAGAGAGATATCATAAGGAAGGACTTCAAACTAGGAAATAAAAAGGAGAAAAGGCTCAACCCAAATATTCCACTAAAGGACATTCTTCTCCCATGGGGGGAGAGGTGCAAACATGCGTTTGTCATTCAAACCACATGACCAGTCCATCAGAGGTAGGCTCTCTACAGCAGAGTTTGAATGCTTAGCAATTTAGCTTGAGAAAAGACTACCACGGCTAATACCTTATCTTACTGGATGATCTTCAGAATCTTCCTAAGACAATTCAAATGGAAATTATTCAGTTTCCTGGCATGGAGCTGGTAAACTATCCAGGTTCCACAGGCATACAGCAATAAGGTAAGCACAGCAATTTGGTAGACCTTCAGTTTGGTAATCAGTCTAATACTTCTTCTCTCCCACACACCTTCCAAATACTGAACTAGTTAAATGTGTATGACACCCTTGTTATCAACATTTACATCCCTGGAAACTACACTATCAAAGTAACTGAACCTATCCACAGTATTGAAAACTTCTCCATTTGCAGTAATCAATAGTTCCATGTACGGATGGTGACGTAGTAGTTGGTAGATAAGCTGTGTCTTCTTGAAATTAATTGTTAGACCAAAATTAGTACAAACAGCAGAAAATCAACCCATACTTTATTGCATCTCAGCCTCAGAGTCTACATTGAGTGCACAATCATCTGTGAAGAAAAAGTTACAAAGATATACCCAGTGACCCAGATACAGCACGACTAGACCTACACCTGAAAGAAATTAAAGAAAGAAGGAAAGGACCCAGATGTGCAAAATATATTTTTAGCAGCTCTTTTAGTTGTAGTGAAAAATTGGAAACTAAAAAGGCATTTATAAATTAAAGAATGGTTTAATAAACTATGGTGTATCATTATCCTACAAGAAATAATAAAATGGACAGTTTCAGAGGACATTGGCAAGACTTCCATGAATTGATATAGAGTAAGTAGAACTAGGAGAACGATTTCCACAATGACAAAAATACTATAGAGAAAAACAACCTTGAAAGACTCGGGAATTCTGGTCAATGTCATGATAAACAAGTCCAGAAAACTGAAGATGAAACACATCACCTACATCCTGCAGAGGGGTGAGAGACTTCAAATGCAAGACAAGATAGTCACCTTTGGCATGGCCACTGTGGGAAATTGTTTTGCTTGACCCTGTGTATTTAGTTACAAAGATTTTATTTTTCTTTGTAATTATTCAATAGAAAGGGACAGGAGGAGAAAGAGACAATAAATGCTAATTTAAAAAATAAGCATTTAAAAATAAATTAAGCTGTAAAATATAAGCTGATGTGGGGAAAGGGCATATTGGGAACCAACTAATGGGGAAAAAACCAAAAGGCGTCAATCATTTTTTAGAATAAACATGGTAACTGATAATGACATGACATATTACATATTTGCATAGTAGATTTGGGGTTTCAAGAATAATCATCTTTTTTATTGTGCCATGTTATGGAAATGCTTATTTTATTCCATAAATTAAAAATTAAATTTAATAATGAAAAATAACATGATATATTAAGGAGAAGTCAGCAATGTCAGATAAAACACCCACCAAGTCCATCAAACTTTAGTAGAAGGACCTACTGGGAACAAAAAGAATGAAAATTACTCTAAAAAGTAATTGGGTCGGATGGGGGATGGAAAATTGGCTGTAGAAGGCATTCCCTTGCAAGGCTTGATTTGAGGGTCACTAATTTTAGCTGGCACTCACTACTTCCCACCACTCAAGTCATCTCTAGTCTTACCAACGGAGTACCCCAACCTCCACCAGACAACATGCATTTCAAAAACATTCCAGAAGAGGGCAGTGTTTCCTAGTGGTTTGGGGAGAGGTACTACACCTCTCCACTCCCAGCATTTTCTGTTGAGTCTTCAGCAGAGAGATCCAAAGACACTCTAACTTAAATTGCCACTTGGTTATTAGTTATTGGCTAGAAATAGCACCAAATTTGGAATCAGAGTGTTTGAACTTGGAAAGTTGGGGTTTAAACACTCTGAATTCGGGCTGGGGTCCTCAGTCACCACCGGTGTGACCCAGATAAGGTCACTTGCCCTATTATCCCTTCCATTCATTTCTCTCCCTACAAAATAAATGGTTTAGATCAGATCATTTTTAAGGATATTCCACCTCTGAGATTCTTCTATAACACACACACACACACACACACACACACACACACACACACACACACACACACATATCCTATCCTACTAAACCATCAGGTTCTTAAATTGGGATTGTCACATGACCTTAACCAAGGGAACAAGCATTTATTAGGTACCTACCATGTGCAAAGTACTGTGCTCAATTTCTTTTAGGTCCTCAGTTTCCCTATTTATAAAATGAAGGACTTGGACCAGATCATCTGCTTACCCAGATCTGACATTCCATGTAATCTGAGATTGTACTGATGTTAGGAGTTTTCCACAAGGGAAGTTTAGGATAGATCATCACCTTCTCTGAGGTTGTGACTTATTCTGTGTCAAATAGCCAGTGTGTGTCAGAAGAGATTTCACAATGAACTAAATTTCATCTTTCCTTGTTTTGTCAGAGTACACCCACCTCTGTTAAAGACTGTCAGTTACCTTTGAAGTGGAGCAATGCAGTTTCCCATTAATTACAGAATCTCAGGATGTAGAAGGGATCTTTAGTTCACTCTGTATCTAAATGAGAATTCTCAGCACAATATTCCTAGCAAACATTCACCCACCTCCCCCTGAAGATCTCCAATAAACCTTTTCTATTCTCAGGCTGGAAAATTGTGTCTCCAGTCCAGGACAAAATGTCACATAGGTGGAATTTGTCTTTGACTAATAACCCACCCCTGATTTCCCTTTTCAGGGCCCTTCTCCCCTCTCCTGACACCCTTGTCCTCACTCCTTCCCTCTTTGGTGTCTAGCCTCCTCTCATTTCACAGGACCATGGCAGCTTGCTTGTCATAGCTAGGCAAATCCCACTAAGGCGTTAGCTGATCCAAGTCTTCCCAGGAATAGATACAGAGATTTATTGATAGCTATCTCTAAGAGATCTTAAGCCCCAAAGGAATGAATCACTAATGGTAGAAATGCAGGCTGTGTGAGGAGTCAACTGGGGGCTCTTAAGGAGGGGGGCTCCTCATAGAGCTCAAGTTACACACCAGTTTGGGGGCAGCTGCCATCCCTGAGGCCTTCCAGATACACAGCTGCCCACTCTGTCCCTAGAATCTCCGAAGATAATAGTCATGTTAACCATAACACTAGAGAAGGTTATGTAGACTCATCCTATTTACCTTAAAGGCTACATGTATCAGCTCTAGAATTTGTATCATTTCTATGTATCCTCTATGTGTAATTCTTTATCATAGGGAAAGCATGGTATAGCAGATCAAGAAGGAGGCAAATTCAGAATCACGAAGACCCTGCTTCTGACATGTCCTGGCTGTGTGATCCTGGACAAAACACTCAAACTCTCTGGGCATCAGGCATCTCTATAAGACCAAGCTGTGGCACATGCACCAACCTACACTGATACAGGGTACTTTCTCCCTAGTTCATTATAAAATAAAATCAGAAATCCAGACCCAAAAGAAACGTATTTTTATACAAGATATCCCAAAAGTCTCCAAGAAATTTTAAGCTTTATTAATATTATGCATTAAACTGTATTCATATAACATATTCATTTATTGTTGGAGAGAAATATCACATATATGTATTATATATAATACATATACAATAGAGGCAGTCTAATACCTAATAAGGTGTGTTATAGAAGGTATTAGACTTGGGATCAGAATGACCTGTATTCAAATCCTACCTCTGACAAGGGATTGGATATCTATGCATCTCATCTACATACCCTAGGTCTAATCTAAGTCATTGATGGGTTGCAGTTTTCACTGGTGGAGGAAGTCTGCCGTACAAGAGGGCTCTTTGTATTATGGTGATGATGAACTCATCCTTTCTTCCCATGTTCACGTGGGTTTGTTAAATTGGTGAGACAATAATAGCTATCATTTATAGAACACTTTGAACTTTAGAGATACTCTCTCTGTTATCTCATCTGATCCTCATAACAACCCCAGGAAGCAGGTGCTATTCTTCCCCCATTTTACAGGTGAGGAAGTTTCCAGACACCTGACTGTTAAATGACTTGCTCAGGGTTATATAACTAGGAAGGATCTGAGGTAGGATTGGAACTCTGGTCTTCTTGACTCTAAGTTTAGAGCTTTTAGACAATGTTTCTTAACAGTCACTGCTCCAACTCTAAATGAAAAAAATATCCCTAATATCAGGGAGGAAACTATTAGCTTTGAGAGAATAAGGATATGGAGGAGGAGCATTAAACAGGTTAAGATGTACACTTTCATCCTGTTGCTGTCTCTGGCTCTCTCTCGACCTCAGTTTTTTTAGCCATTTGTCTTGCTCTTTGTGAGCCCATGTAGGGAAGAACCCAAGCATCCTGACCAGTAATATTCAGACCAGGACACATCTACTCTAAATCTGTTCTCTTTTACTCTAAGTTCTATATATCTCTGACTTTATACAAGATTGTTTTCCTCAGTAATCTGAACACAAATCCAACCTTCTTATCTTCAGCAAGGTCTACATCAATGACTCCATAAAGGTCTCCATTACTGACTCTTGGTTGGATCAAAATCAAGTCCTAGTTTGATGCTCCCCTTCCTCTCCCCAGCTCTCTGGTTACATTTCATGTCAATATCAGAATCTTTTGTTCTTCTACTCCTATTTATATAGGAGGAAAGTAGTTCAGAGCAAGATTCTTTTGTAAGAAATTGCATTTTTTTCCTAATGCTCATCACCCTGGATTCAACCAGTTACACTTCCCAGGCTCCTCCTATTGGGGTCTTATGCTGATGAGTGGCTAAGGATTAAGGTATAAATATAATCTGTGCACAACAGGTTCATTATTTCCTTAGCCTCTTCAAATAAACTGACCTTCATACTCTAAGGTGTGCAATATTTCTTTTACATATGAAAAAAGGGCTTCTCCTTTAAATGTCAATGTCTGGTATCTTTTTTTCTTTTCAACTTTTCCTTCAGCTTTGCTAAGTCTCAAAAGGATTGATTATTACATCCTCACTTCACCAGCACTTAATAGTTCCCTGCACACAGTAGATAATTCACATATGCTTGTTGAATTGAAATGGATTGAATTCACATTCTTGGAGGACACATCATATTTCTGACTCATAATGAGTTCACTTAAAAATCTTGCTTATGGGGAACTCTTCTTGCCACAGTAAGGTAGGATAAAGACTTTCCTCAAGAGTGCTAGGTATAGCATATTATGCTACAGTGGTCCTCAGGATAATCATGTTTTGCCACTGACTAGCATGTGCTGTTTCTACTTTTCAGAGGAATTCCACACTCCTTATCTCATCATGCCTTTGAACCCTCTTACAGATAAGAAAACTAAGACACAGAAAAGTAATAATTGTCTATCTGAAGGGTGGGAAGGGCTGGACCTGTAGCTTTGTTAGTAGAAAAGATGTGCCCATCTTTTGGTGCCCGGGTCACATCACCAAAGGCTGTCTGGAAGCCAGATTTTCCTGGTTGTGAGGACAGTTCTTCATTCACTTATACAAAAGGAGAGAGAGACAGAGACAGAGAGAGAGACAGAGAAAAAGAGAGAGAAACCGAGACAAAGAGAGAGAAACAGACACAGAGATACTCAGAAAGAAACAGAGAGACACAGAGGAAGACAGAGGCAGAGAGAGACAGAGACAGAGAGAGAGACAGAGACAAAGAGAGAGAAACAGACACAGGGACACTCAGAAAGAGACAGAGAGACACAGAGGCAGAGAGAGACAGAATTAGGTCAGGTATAAAAAGGAATAATAATAACAGTATTTGACATTTAGTTGACACTTTAAATTTGACAGGAAAGTGAGACCCAAGGAATGGATTGACTTGCTTCAGTGAGGCTGGAGTCTGGGTCTGGTGACCTTCTTCCAGCTCTGACATCATAGATCCTTTCTAAGTTCCAGCCCACTTCAGATACTTTAGAAATCTCCATGGGGGTCTAAGTCATTGGGGCATTGTACCATCCCCTCTGCCCTTTCCCATTTCATTTCTTTCATTCTATGTCCTCCCCAAGAGTTTCGTTTTCTTTCAGCCATTTCCGGGAAACAGGGAACGTAGATTTGGGGTTTTTGCAGAACATGAAGTGGGTTTGTCCCTCCCTTAGAATGTAAGCTTCTTGAAAGTAGGGATTATTTCATTCTTTGTATTTGAATCTCCAGCACCCAGCATAGGGCTGGAGATGGTACACAGCAGACATATAACAAATGCACACAGTAGGCATGCAATAAATGTTTGTTAATTAATCAATTGATTGATGGAGAGGCAGCCTGGCCTAGAAGAAGGTGCCCCAAAGATGGTATGGGTTCTAATCCCATCTCCACACTTAGGCTGTAACCTGGAACAAGGTGATTACCTTCCCTGAAGTTCAGTTTCTTCATATGTAAAATGGGAAATAATTACAGTAGTAATATCTTTATCACTCTTTTTTATGGGAATGGAATGCCAAGGTCTCCCACTGCATCCAGGGCCATCACCAGGCATCTTGATCCACGTCTTGGCACTGGACTCCAATGACTCTGGAGGAGGAAGTGGGGCTGATGACTCTGCACAGCCCTGCCTCCGTGAAACCCAATTCACGTGGAAGTCAGAACATTACCTTCCTACTGAAATTGATTTTCTTAAAGACTGAAGGACGCAGAGCAACATTATAGGAGGAACTGTCCTCTTCACAGATCTGTTGCAAGGAGATAGCCTTATCAATTTAAAGGTGCTATAGGAATGCAACCTATAATTACTATTAGAAACATGTCTATGAGTATCCTCATCAACTTTTATTATTATTACCATGACCTTACTCAGACTACTTCCTCTCTAACTAACTGGAACAAATGATAAAAATTGCAGCATGCTTCCCCTCCCCTTTGGACATGGCCAAAGTGGGAATGCTTTATGTGAAAGTAGATTTGTTATAGGAGAAATTTTGTCTTATTTGGGAGGGGTTGAAGAAGATGAGAGGGAAGGAAGATGGATTTATGCTCATTAATTTTTTTTCCTTAAAATAGAGGACTGGATGAAAGACTAGAGTGTCCCAGCTCTTCCACTGGATCTTTCTGACACAGGAGAAGTCACTTCATCATACTGTGGCTCTGGTTCCCCATCTGTATGTAACAAATGAGATAGATGCTTAAGGCAATTAAAAGTTCATCACATCAATATATCTCACTGTCATGAAGGGAGCAAAAAATTGAAATGGACATTTTTTTTCTCTGTATTGTAAGACCTAGCACCAGCCTTACCTTACACTTAGTAGGTGCTTAATAAATGCTCATTGGTCTCCAAAGAAGAGATATGAGAGTTACCCCCCCCCAGTTGTTTTAAGGAATGAGAGACTATGGATGTGGAATACTACATATAATGTCAGACTTTGTGATGTATTGGTGAGTTTTGTTGATATAGACTTTTTCTGTTCTAAGGAATAGCTCCCTAGTAGAGAGGAAGAGGAAGGAAGAATGCACAGGGATTAGTAGATGATATAAAAATGAAAGAAATCAATAAAAACTTACTTAAAAATAAAAGGAGGTACATTTCACCTCTCACAAGTGTGTCAAGGATATATATATAACTAACCCAAATATCTAAAGGTTTTCATTTGTCTTCCCAGCAAGACTGAAAATGCTTTGGGGGTCCAGTTTCCCTGTAGAATGCCATCCTCCTCCATGCCCATTCTTTACAACAACAACGAGGAAGATGATGATGATGGTGGTGGTGGTGATGAAGACAACGGTGATGGTGATAGTGAGGATGATGCCAATGATAGCTACAATTTATATAGTGCCAACTAGCTACCAAGTGCCTTACAAATATTATCTCATTATACTCTCACAGCAACCTTAGAAGGTAGATGCTACTATTGTTCACAATTTACAGTTGAGGAAACTGAGGGAAATAGGGATTAAGCATCTTGCCCAGGGTCACTTCACTAGGAAATATCTGAAACCACTGAGCTGCACAGAATTCAGTAAGAGATATTTCCATAAATGCTGACCAAAGAAACATCTTAGTTAACCCATGAATAATTAAGACAATCTAATAGTCCCAGAATGTTAGAGGTAGGCAGAACTCTGAAGCTCAACAACTATTATCTCTTTATCCTATAGATAAGGAAACTAAGACTAGGGAAAGGAAGTGACTTACCGAAGTAATAAAGACATATAGCAAGCGCAACAGCAGACACAAAAACAGAGGTCTCAACTTTCAGTCTGATGATCTTGGCACAAAACAAGGTCCTGACATCCAACATTAGACTTAGGAAAATCTTGAGAGAAAGATTGGAAAGTATTTATTTTAGTTTTGCCACTATGTGCCCCTTAGTAATTCACTTTAGTTTTCTGAGTTGCCTCATTGATAAAATAGGAATAATTATTTCCAGCACTTAGTGAAATGAAAGATTCGCAGGTCAAAAGGACCTTAGAAGAGGTCTAATCTAAAGCCTCCCCCTTTCCACCTACTCCTATTTTACATATAAACTGTGGTCCAGAGAAGGGACTTCTCCAATGTGACAGAAATCAATCAAATTAACACTTACCAAGCATCTACTAAGTGTCAGGTGCTTTGTTGAGCTCTGGGGATAAAAAAAAAAAAGAGGGGAAACATAGCTCTGTGATCAAGGATTTCACAATCTAATAGGAGATAACAGACAAACAAATACATACAAATCAAACTATATACAGGATAATTAGGAAAGTATTTTAAGAACTGGCAAGTCTAAATTTACCAAAAGGATCCTAAGGAAAGCACTTCTTCAACGGATAGAGCCTGATTCTATCATTTCATCTGTGTAAGAACTCCCAGGTAAGGAAACTCTCTCCACCTAATTCAGATTGTCACCTTCTTCTGAGTTTACAATCTTAGTGAATTGAATTGCTTAGAGCGCAGAGTTTGTGTACCTCGCCCAGTCCCACAGTCCATATGCGTCAAAGGCCAGACTTAAACCCTGATCTTCTGAATTTGCGACCTGTCCCCTAGCCACTCCATCAGACATCTTAAAGCGCTACAGAAATAAGTTATTTTTATTGACTTTATAGTGAGTGGAGCCGGGCTAAGGAAATCGGGTGAATTACCGGCCTTAGCTTCTTCGGTGAGGATTCAGAGGCCAGTGAAATCTAAAGCCCCAAACACCATTATCTCCCCACTACGTCCTCCAGCCCTTCCATTACCCTTGGCCCCTCCCTGTCCCTGCCCCACACCTCTCCCCACCCGCACTTCCTCAGAGACCCGCAGCTCGGGAACCAGCTCTGGAGCTCCCAAAAGAGGAGTCGCTTATCAGCCAATCTGGCGACTCTCCTGTCACCTGCAGCTGAGACAAAGAGCTGGGGAGAGGATGAAGCTACTTCCCTGGTCCCTTCCTCTTTTTCTCAGTCAAGCATTCCAATCGGCCCTGGCGCCGGCGGTCCTCGGTAGTCAACAGCCTCAAGGTGTCGGATTACGCACTGTTTGTTGTTGGTATTGGCCTTGGGGCCGAGAGACCCCAGAGGGCCATTTAAATGACAATGGATTGGAGCGCGCCTCCTGGACAGCGTCCTAGGCCTTGGGCTTTGGGAGAAGGAGGGGAGGAGGTGCTACCTCCGCGAGCCCCACTGGGAGAAGCGCTCCCAGGATGGAGCTCAAGCTGCCGCACAGAAGGGGAGTACGGTACTCCGGAGCAAGAAGAGGAGCTTCTGTCCTAGGAAGCAGTCACAGTCCCTGGGGAACTGAACCAAAGATGGGTTAGTATGGAAATGTTCGTGCTGGGACCAGAACTAGACATGAGAGTGACCGTAAAACTGGGGGTCAACCGATTTGGTGGTGGAAGAGACCCTAGATGTCGCCGAGGCCAATTCTCCTAATTTCACAGATTTGAAAAAAAAATGATCAAAGACGAAATGATTTTACCCAAGGTCACACAAGTCGAAATTGCACTGCTGACCTTGGAATCCAAATCCTCAGTCCGGATCCAATGATGTTTACTATCACACCATATATTTCCATATATTTCAATTCACATTTCACGTCTTTCAAATGCTGGACTAGGAATTATAAGGACAAGGTTCAAACTGGGTTTCCAACGTTGATTAGCTGTGTAATCCTGGGAGAGTCTCCGAGTCTCAGTTTCCCTATTCACAAAATGATAATAACTGTTGTGGTACTTTGAGGGTCGATTAAGACAATGCCAGTGTAGAAATTTAAAAACTTCTTTAAAACCTTATTTAACAGCTTGGAAGGATTTAGGATGAAAAATGCTGTCCATTCGCAGAGAAAGAATTGATAATGTCTAAATACAGATCGAAACATACTTTTTGCTACTT
Source organism: Potorous gilbertii (assembly GCA_028658325.1). Taxonomy (NCBI): domain Eukaryota; kingdom Metazoa; phylum Chordata; class Mammalia; order Diprotodontia; family Potoroidae; genus Potorous; species Potorous gilbertii. The sequence continues at coordinate 105,270,354 of CM053769.1, forward strand.
TATTTTTCTTGAGTTTTATTTTTCTGTGTTTTCTTTCACAGTATGATTATTATGGGTATGTTTTGCATGACTACACATGTACAACCTATGTCGAACTGCTTGCCTTCTCGAGGAAGGGGGAGGGAAGGAGGGAGAGAATTTAGAATTCAAAGTTTTAAAAACGAATGTTAAACTTTGGTTTTTACGTGTAACTGGAGGAAAATAAAAATAAATTTTAAAAAACCTTATATAATTGACAGGTGTTATTGGTGTAATCTTTTTGAGAAAAAATGGGGAATGACTCTAAGACAGGACTCTTGTCATTAACAGGCAGGGCCTTTAAACATTCAGTTATAAAATCCCAGTAGGGCAAAACTGGGTTTGACTTTACTTTATATCCCCGGCACCCAGTACCGTCCCTTGCACATTTGTTGTTATTCAGTTGGGGACTCCTTAGAGACCCCATCTGGGGTTTTTTTGGAGAAGATATTGGAGTGGTTTACTACTTCTTTGACCAGCTCATTTTACAGATAAGGAAATAAGGCAAACAGGGTTAAGTGACTTGACCAAAGTCATCCAGCTAGTGTCTGGGGTTGAATTTGAACTCAGATCTTCCTTACTCCAGGCTTGGCATTCTATCCATTTCGACAACTACCTATTGTCTCTTGTAGCCCTCACTCAAATCAAAGTCAAGTTCAAATCATGTCATCATCTTGATGTCATGGTCCTTTTCAAGAAGGAAGGACGAATACACAGTAAGTGCTTAATAAATGCCTGTCAAAAATCCCAAAGGTCTCTCATTCTGTGATTATTTTTTACTGAACTCCAAACTGGGTAGAGGTGTATTATTTGTAATGATATTCTGAGACCCTGAAATCTAAGACGAACAGATGCTGGAAGAAATCTCAGGTGAGGGAGGGAGTGGGATGGAGGAAGGGAAGATGGAGATGCTTTGGAGTAGAATAAGGGTGAAAGGAGGAATGGTACCCAGGTAGGCATCACGATCCGTTGACCTCTTTGGGTTTGCCAGACACATCAAGCATTCTGCTCGCGGCTGGGGTTGGGGTGTGATTTACGCCTTGACAACCAAATTTCAAAGGCTATTTTTACCAGTGCTGCTGATGGACAAGCCAAAGCAAGGTAAGATAAATTCTCTGATCGCTGTCAAATTTTTTCCTCAAAAAACCTTTTTTTTTTTTGAGGGAGTGAGTCCTTTCTGTAGATCAATTGGTGTTTTATTCAGACAGATTGGACTGCATCCCTTTAAATGACCGGGTAGATTGGAGCAAGGGGATGAGAGCTAGCATTATTCAGAATACCCTACAAAACACTTTCTCATGCCTCATGACACTTTAACCATCACCAACCCCATGACCCCATTTTAACTAGAGGTGCTTAGAATGTCTGAGACCACCAAGGTTCCAGTTCCTGGACTAGAGGAGGTACTTAGACAGGACTTTGCATATTTGGCTTTTAAAACCCTTCACAACCTGACCTCTTCCTGCCTTTTCAGTCTTCTTACACCTGACTCTCCTCCACACATTCTGAGATCCAGTGATAGAGACTTTTGCTACCCCATCTCTCAACTCTGTGAAGCATTTTGCTGGCTATTCCCCTGAAATATCTTCCCTCCCTGCTTCCCTGGCTTCCTTAACTATGCCGCTGAAGTACTACATTCTGCAAGAAAGAGGCCTTTCCCACAGTCTCCCTAATCCCAGGGCTCTTAGTGCCTTCCCCTGAGTTCTCTTCCATTTGCTCTGTGTGTGTATATATACATGCCAACATGCATAGAGAGAGGTATATGTATATATGTGTATACATATGTATATATTAATGTGTACATAGTTAATTCCATATTATCTTCACCTTAACCATTTTTTACCTTTCTTTGTATTCCCAAGACTTAGCACAGTGTCTGGTACATAGTAGGTGCTTAATAAATGCTTACTGACTTGACTGACCAGAAAGATTTAAAGAACAGATAGCCACAGTCTTGATGGAACTATTCTTTTTAAGAAACTGCATTTGAAGCAGCCAGAGAAGGTCCCAGCCTCTCTGGAACAACGCGGGTGCCCAGTGTCCAGTAATGCTGATAATGAAGGGTGAAACTCTGGCCATGAATCTGTGCTATCTAGATTAAATCTTGACCAAGTAGCTTATGCAAAAACTACTGTTATTGACTACTAGATCTGTATCCCAAAGAGATCATAGAAAAGGGAAAGGGAGCCACACGTACAAAAATATTTATAACTTCTGTTTTTCTGGTGGCAAAGAACTAAAATTGAGGGGATGCCCATCAATTGGGGAACGGCTGAACAAGTTGTGGTATATGAATGTAATGGAATACTATTTTGCTATAAGAAACAATGAGCAGAAAGATTTCAGAACAACCTGGAAAGACTTACATGCACTGATGCTCAGTGAAGTTAGCAGAACCAGAAGAACATTGTACACAGTGACAGCCACATTGAGCATTGACCAACTTGGATGGACTTACTTCTCAACAGTACAATGATCCCAGACAATTCCAAAAGACTCTTGATGGAAAATGCTATTCACATTCAGATAAAGAATTGATGGATTCTAAATGTAGATCAAAACACAGGATTTTCACTTTTTTTCTTGTTTTTTCTCTATTGTTCCAATTCTTCTTTCACAACATGACCAGTGTGGAAATATGTGTAATAAGATTGTACAAGTGTAACGTATATCAGACTGCTTGCCATCTTGGGAAGGAAGCAGGAAAGAGAGGGAGGGAGAAAAAAATTTGGAACGCAAAAGAATGTTGAAAACTATCTTTACATTTAATTAGAAAAATAAAATACTATGAAGTTGTGGAAGACGCCTGATATTGGACATTACAAGGGAGAAAGGATGTAGAAATAAATACATTGAACATATTAGAGTGAGACAGCACCAAGATAATGTGTATACATTTTAAACTTCATAATAATGTTATAATTCTCTTTTTATAAGGTATTAACAAAGAAGCTTTTTGCTTGTTTCTCTCTTTAAGGAAGTTGGTACCATATTACACAGTGATGGGTTTCTGAAGCTTATGACCAGTACTCTCCAAAACCAGTTATGGGGAAGATTTCCTGATGTTTCTCAATGGCAGTACTCAGCCTGAGATATACCATGGCTGCTTATTTAGTCTAGAAGTGACTTGAGTCTAGACTTTGAGGTGACATTCCTTCCTGGGCTGAACCCATCACTAACCATAGAACTGTATTTCACATCGGGTAACCAGAGAACTGCATCCTAGAACAATGAAAAATGAGAGTGGATGGAAAGCCATCTTAGCAACAAGTTTTGTGACGAGGGTTTCATTTTTCAAGACATGTAAAGAACTGTTTCACATCCATAAGAATAATAGCTAATCTTCAGTTTATAAATGGCCAACAAATATTAAAGGGTAGTTTTCAAGAGAAGAAATTGAAGCTATCTACAGTCAAATGGGGAAGGTTCCAAATTATTAATAACTAATTAAAGCAATTTTGATGGTCCACTTCACACCTATCAGACTAATAAAAATGAAAAAAACAGTAAATGATAAATGCTGGAGGAGCTCCAGCCAAATAAGCAGGTTAATGAACTGATAGGAGTGTGAATTGCTCCACAGTGGAAAGCAATTTGGAATTGTGCCCCAAAAGATACTAAACTGTTCATATCTCAGACATATCCCAGATATAAGCTTATACTCCAGAAGAGAGTAAAGAGGAAAAGGTCCTATTATGTACAAAATGTTAATAACAGGTATTTTGTAGGGGAAAAAAACTTGAAATTAAGATTTTGCCCATTAACTAGGCAATGGCTAAATAGTTGTGCAACATAAATGTAATGGAACACTATTTTGTTTTAAGAAATTAAGAGAGTTTCAAAGAAACCTCAGGAGCTGATACAGAATGAAATGTATGAGCTGATACAGAATGAAATGAGCAAATTCAGGAAAACAACTGGTACTACTATTTCAACATTGTAAAAACCAACAATTTTGAAAGATTTAGGAATCCTAATCAAAGAAACGATCAACTGTTATTCTAGAGGAAGGATGATAAAAGGTGCCAGCCACCTTCCACAAGACGTGATGGACTCCCCGTCTAGAATGAGGCACTCATTTCTGAATTTTTGGCTCATGTGGGAAGTGTTTTTGGGGACCATGCTGATTGGTTATGCAGGTTTTGTTTTCTTTGGGTTGAGGATGAGATGCTTGTTATGCTAGATAACTGACTTTTTTTTTCAAATGAAAGTCTAGGATCTTGAATTAGGAGACTTCATAGGGGTTCTCTAGTTCAATTCCCTTCTTTTACAGAAGAGGAAAGGGGGATCATATAGAGGAAGTGATTTATACAGGGCCACACAAGCAGTAAGTAGTAAAACCCCAATTTGAACCCAGATCTTCAAATCCAGCTCACTTTCTTCTCTCTTGGCCTCAGTTTATTTATTTGTAAAAACAGAATGGTAACGCTGACATTACCATGCTGGTTTTGCCACTAAAGGATCTGTGTGCCCTTGGACAATGAGTTTCCTATCTTTAGGCCTCCATTTTCTCATTTGTAAGATGGACGAACAAGACTAAGGGACGTCCAAAATCTCTTCAAGCTGTTTCGGTTCGTTCAATTACGAATACTTATAACCCAACGATCCCTCGTATGGTGGCTAGGTAGAAAAAGCCCGGAAAATTGGGCCTAGAAGAAAGGGAGGTTATTTTCCGAGCCCCACTCAGAGGGAAAGTGTAACTAGGGAAGTCGGGGTGTTGGGGTTGGAGGCGAGGTGAGGCAGTGAGGTGTTGTGGTTGCTTCTTTTTCTCTGAAAAGAGACTCCCTACCCTTCCTCCCAAACCCCCACCCTTCACCCCCGGAGTGGCGCATCTACATTGCAAGGCGGAGAGAATCGTGGCAATTCTTGCTCGTTCAATCTGCTGTAAAATTAAAAAAAAAAATTTTTAAGGGTAATTTACACGCAATCTTGCTGTTTTTAGATCAGCTTGGTTTTCTCCACGAAACGGGACTTTCGGGAAATCAAGGACTATTTTCGGGGATCTGAGAGTTTGTTTTCGTATCCCTCTTGGGTGTTTCTGGCAGAGAGAGGAACTGGATCTTGATTTTCACGGTTTAGGACACTCCGTCTAATAGTTCATATCAACAATTTCTCTGTAACTTAGTCTTAGAGACTTAGAACGTTCTGAGGTTAAGTGACCTGCCCAGGGTCACATAGCCAGTCTATGTCAGGGGAAAGACTTAAGCAGAGATCTTTCTGGCTTCCAGAAAAAGTCTCTATCCATTCTGCCGCATTGTCTCTCTTGCTGGGCATATAGTAGATGTCTGATAAATGCATGTTAATTGATTTGGGACTCTAGGTTCAAGCCACACTTAAACACCTACTACCCATGAAGCTTTGAGCAAGTAACAATCTCCCCCGGCCTTAGTTTCCTTGTCTGTAAAATTACCTCTGAGGTTTCTTTTAGTTCTAAATCTCGGAGGGAGTGAAGGAGTGAGGGAGGAAGGAGGGAAGGAAGGAGAAAACTAGCACCAATTCAGAGCCTGGCATTTTGCTAAGAAGGATACTAACGGGCACGCGCGCGCGCGCACACACACACACACACACACACACACACACAAACACACACACACACACTCCCATACAATCCCTGCTCTTAAGGAGCACAGGACAAGGGCTTTAGTGAACTGATACGAATAGGGTACATTTATATAGGGATTTAAGGTCTGCCAAACATTTTACACTGTTATCTCATTCAATTCTCACAGCAACCCTGGGAGGTTGGTGATATTATTCTTCCCATATTAGAAATGGGGAAATTGGGGGAAATAAAGTACAGAAAAATTAGGGGACTAGCCCAGGATCACACATAGTAGTATTAGCTCTATTCATTAAGAAAATATTTTGCACAATGACAAAAAAAATCTTCCACAAATCCAGTAGTAGTTTTAATTATATTTTACTAATTACAAATTTTATCTACATAAAATTTAAATAATAATAATACCTGAAATTTATAAATCACTTTTGGGATTGCACAGCACAGGGTGTACGTTTGATCTTCCCAATAAACCAGTGGAGGAAATTGTGCAATTATGATCACGTCTATATTACAGATTTGTACATGCTTGGACAGTGTACAAGCAGTACAATTCTAACCCATTTCCCCTCGACTGAATGTCCATCATTCGTTCCAAATGTCCTCCTCCCCCTCCCCATTCTCCTCCTCCTCCCCTTCCCCCTCCTCCCCTTCTCCTCATCCTCTTCCTTTCCGGAAGGCATTTTTGAGACTTCGTCCTTTAATGAGATGAACCCTCATCACAATGGCTACATCAGCTCCCAGGAATTCAGGACCCAACTGTTGGAGACCACTGATAGAGTTCTCTTTTTAAGAAAGTGGAAACTGAGGCTCAGAAAAGAGGAATGATTCATCCCTTACCGAGGCTTTGGCAGAAATAAGAAGAAAAGACTGGAGTTCCGGGCTGGATGGAGAAGGTCCTTGGGCCTTAGATGTGCGATCTGTTTCTTAGGATCCTTCTTGAGCTCATCCTAAACACCGGCAGCGGGCCGAGCTTTCCCAGCTTCTTAGAAGTGGCCCCACCTTTAGTCTCCTCCCTTCTGTTTTCTAACCTTACAGTCCCTTTCTCTTCTTTTCCCCCTCTCCGAGCCCAGTCGCCTAGTTCCCCCGGAGTTTATTTGTTCTAGGTTTCCCTAATAGCCCAACCCAGCTATTTTGGTGGTACAGCGAGATAGCCGCGAGAGCTGGCCGAGCCCCCCGGGCCGCTCTGTCAGCGCCATCAGCCCACACCGAGGCTTCCAGGACGGGCAGGAATTTTAATTGAAATGGATACTCGGAGGATTGGACGAGCAGATAAGAGGCTGCTATCTGAGCTGCAGGCTGAGGGCTCTCGCCTCCCAAGGCGACACAACTCAGCAGCTCCCGCGACATGGGCTACAGTGCGCGGAGAGCCGGGCGCTAGGCGGGCGCGAGGACTTAAGGCCCAGGGGATTCTTTGGCCACCTTGTACTTTGGGACTCTGGAAAAAATAAAATAAGGAAGGGGAGGCAGGAGTCTCATTCAGCCTCTGTCCTCATGGTTGAGGGCTGTAAAAAAGCAATTGAATTGCCAGAAGTTACCATGCCCTGCACCCTCACATGCCCAGAATCCCTAGGATCTTAGCAGTAGGAGAACAAAATAGTTCGAGTCGCTCCGAGTTTGCGCCCAACTCCCCAAAAGCTTTCAAGTAAAATGAAAGTTTATAGGATTTACATTGGGAAAGATCATCCAGTCCCTTCCCTTTGTTGTACATAAGAGGAAATTGAGGCCCAGAGAAGATGAAGGGATTTGCGTAGGGTCACAGAAAATGTCTTACCTTCAGATCTACCTTTTTGAGGTCAATTTAATATTCATCACTTTTTTAAAAAATAAAATTTTATTTTACATCAACCAAGGTTTTTTTTCTCCCCCTTCCCAGAGAGCCATTACTTATTACAAAGAATTAAAAGAAAAAGAAAGATGAAAGAAACTAGGAAGAAGAAAAAAAGCGACAAATGGTGACCAATCAACACTTCGGGTCATTTAAGAAATATCTACACTGGTGGACACCCTCTCCTTCACTCTCTTGAGCAAAGGCTTCTTCCCTTGTCTCTGATTTGGAGCCTCAGGTGTTCTTTGTAATTGAGTAATATTTTTGTTTCTTTTGTGTGGAGTTGTTCTTTCCACACACGTTGCTGTATTCATTGCAGATATTGTTTCCCTGGTTCAGTTTCCTTCACTTCGCATAAAATTCATGAAAGTTTCCGTGGCTCTCCAGAATAATTATATTTGTAATTATTCCTCACTAATAGTATTTATATTAATGTCATTTTAATTTAATTCGTTAACTTTTTTTAAAAATTTCTTCCTCCCCCCCCTCCATTCCTACCCTCCCAAAGACGCTCTACCTAGTTTTCCTTTCCCTAAACATTCCAGAAAATAGCCGTTAGTATGTCCCACCACACTCCTAGGAGACAGAAAAGTTAGTGTAGCTTGAAAGGAGGAGTGCCCACTTGTGAGTACTGCAAGGGGATTGTGTGGTCTCCAGGTACCACAGCACAGTCCCCTGAATCACAGGCTTATGTCCACCAAGGGGGCCCAGTTGAATGATCCTTCTAATATTAGTCGAGATTCCCACTTTCCACAGTGACTGATTGTTTTCCCCAGTCAACCAATCACCCCCTTCCTAGCTTGGCTTCCTTGGAGGAGTTGAGTCATGTCCAACTCTTTCTAACTCTGGGGTTTTCTTAGCAAAGATACTGTGATGGTTTGCTATTTCCTTCTCCAGTTCATTTTACAGATGAGGCAACTGAGGCATACAAAGTTAAGTGACTTGCCAAGTGTCTAGAGGGTGTTTATGTATACATATATGTGTTATACATATGGATACATAGTCACACTTGTTATATAAATATACACATAACATATACCTTTGTAAAGTCTTATGTAGTTTTCTATATCTGCTAAAATGCTTTCATAATTATGGAAACATTTGCTAGGCTAAGGGTAAGACTACAATATCTCCATTGTGTCTGAAACTTTTTAATGAACTCAATTTCTATTCTTACACCATTTGTCCACAGCCATGCTGAAGCTCTAAGAAGCTTCTCTAAGAAGACTCAAACCTCTTCCCTGCTCTATACAAATTCCAGCATTAATCATACCACACAAGGATTTAATGGCTGCTGAAATTTATTTTTTACAGAAAGACAATATATAATAGCAATTAAAAGACTGTGTAATCTGGAATCAGTTCAAATAGGAAGAAATCAGCAGCTTGCTTCTGAATGCAGAAACAGAATCTCCTCTTCTACTTTCTTTAATTCCTCCCTCTTACATGAAGGAAAGAGAGAGAGAGAGAGATCTCAGGGGAGTTGAGTAGTTAACAAGGGATTGCTCCATCATGTTGAATAGAGATAAGATATGTCCCTTGAACCCCAAGATTTCTCAACAGAACTATATCTCCTTGCACCAGGTCTTAACAACCTACTCAGGCAATATGCCATCATTTTTTTTTCTGTCCTGGCTCTCCTGAACCAAAGTTGGAGGCTTAGAGGTGGTGAGCATTTGAATAATCTTCAACCTCTGCAAGTCCAAAGCACAATTCACTAGGTAGGCATGACTCTCAGCCAAACATAAGCAGGTCTATTGTAAAGCCTGAAGCATCTTTCCTGGAGTCGTTGTAAATGTGGCTTATGACTCCATTGAGATTTTCATTCTGTTGTCAGAATTCTTAATATGTTCAACAACATAAAGGGTCACGTGGGCTTTGAGTCACTCTGGGAGTGGTAAAATGTAGGTCTAGATTTCTTCATAGAAGTCAAAGCTCCTTTCAATAGTTTGCTCTCAAAATCAATGAGTCAATGGTCGATAAATATTTATTAAGTGACTACTATTTTGCCAGGCACTGTGTTAAGTATTGAGAGATATAAAGAAAAGCAAAAGATAGTCCTTGCCCTCAAGGAACTCACAATCAATTGGAGGAAGACAATACATTTTTACAAAGTTGAAAATTGGGGCTACCTCCATAGGGGCACCATAATCAGCTGCAGCTGAGGTAGTAAATGGCTGCCCTGGGCACACTCCTTAAAGGAAGGCTCTGGGAGGAGCTCATTAACATTCTACCAACCTCTCCAATCAGAAGGAATCCCAGGAACTGGGGGCAGGGGAGCATGGTACAAAGGAGATTTAAGTTGTGCAAAGTTGATATCTTCTTGTAGGATGGTGTGTTTCTGGAGTCCCTGCCTTGGTCAGTATGAATCTTAATAAAGTATCCCCATGCTAAAAAATATTGCTCAAACACACCTTTAGCACCTGTGGGTGCTTTCTTTCTTGTTTCTGCTTTGGTATGCTTCATTCAGCATACCTGGTGAAGTGATCAGTCACCAACAAGACATGATTTATGTTCTTACCATCTCCTTCTAGAGAAAAAGTCATTATGGAGATGGGGAGAGTGCCAATGTAAGGAAGGTCTAAAAGTTTGCTCATGCTTATTTCCTTCAAATATGCCACTTAAGGTGGCAATGCCTTTCTTTGAAGACATCAAACATCAATTTCACACTTCTATGGGTCCTTAGCTGCTATCTGGAAACAGTAAAATCAGTTTTTTTACTTATTCCAGGATCATCTCTTCACTCATAGGCCATTGCACAGAACTCTTATGGCCAGAGAGAATTATATTCTGGGTGGTACCAAGAACTTCCTAGTACCATACCTGGAATCAGTCACCATCAGGTATAGCAAGCACTTCATTAAACATTTCCAACTTCTGCCACTGTCTAAACATTCAGGCATCTGAGACTTGAGTCCTTTCACATAATCTACTTTTTTCTTGGATTGTGTAACTTCTCTCAGTCTTTCATCAACAATTTTCTCTCATTGCCGGTCATCTACAGATGCCTAAGGCAAAGGTTAGTTCAATGAAACATGGTTCAGAAGTGCTGTTAACATATCAAGCTGCAGAAGTCCCAAGTTCTCAGTTCCATTGCCACTTGAATGTAGTCCAGTTGTCTGGTTATCACATATTATTTTCACTCTACAGTGTCACTGTTGCTTAGCCTTCAGAACAGAGCATCTACATCCACATGAGTCTTTATGACCCAAAGTGAATTGTATTTTGAGGTCATTGTTTGTTAGTGCTAGTATCCATATCTGAGAGTCAGCATCTAACTTGGGACTGGTCAAAATATACCAGAAGGTTATCAGTCCACACCTGAAATCTCATTCCACACCCATGGTGTTTGAACTGCTCAGTAACAATTTATTTAAAAGCCAAGAACCCAACTTGTGTATGTATTGACAAGTGTCATCAGTCAACCCTCCACTAACAAATGTGATTGGTTTCTGGTCACCATTCATTGCTTTCTTGATACAAAAGAGCTACCAAATCTTTCACATTGGAAAAAAAAAAAAACAGGCAAGCTTAGAGCAGCATAGCTCACAGCAGGTGCAAGCTTGAGAGAGTTGACAAAATCTTTAAGTGTTTACTCTTTGTCTCTCTCCAAATGGTTTTATAGTTTTTAAGATAATTTGTCATTTCTTGCCCTTCTCTTTCTGAGTTTCCTCAATCATATATTTACAAGAGGGTTTTCAGTGCTTTGGCAACAGTAGCAGAGCTCTGAACAAATTCGCAATAGGAACTATCAAATCCCAGAAAAATTCTTAGATCCTAAAGAATCTGTGTAAAGGGCCAGTTCAGGAATGCTTCTATTTTCAGTAGCTGTTCAGACTATGGAACTGATATTTGTCAACTGACAACTTCAGAACAGCTCTCTCTTAGCTAAGCCAACACTTTCATCAGAGACTTTTCATGTTTTTCCCAAAAGCAATGAGGTCATCTAAGTACATCGATACTTCCAAATAAGAAATAGCTCTCTGGAAAACGACAGCTGCTCCTCCAATGCTTTGAAACATATAGTCTAATTGGTAAAATGTAGTTAGGGATTTTTTAAAAATCTTCTCTTTTTTATTCCTCAGTTAAATAACTCTGATAGTATCCATTGTGTGAATCCAATACCAAGAACCACTGACTGCCAACAGACAGTCTAGGACAATTTATACCCGTGACATACTGCATTATTTGATTTTAATTCTTTTGTCCAAAGTCCAACAATTTATATACATTTATATCTTTCCACTCTTCTTATAGGTGATAATGGACTCCCGGGCTCTGCAATGATGCCACTGACCAGAGGATCTTTCATATGGTTTCTTTCCAATACAAGCATAGGAATCATTCCCGAAGAGATAAGAGTTGACGAGGCGGATTCTGGGGGGCTGGGCCTCAGACATTCCACCTCCTGCTCGTGTACTTGATAATATTCTTCCTCAAACAGTATTTTCTTCTCTACTGGAGAGTCACCAGATTTAAACCTCTGAGTTTGAAAAGTCTGTGCTACCATTTGTTCTTGATCTTTTATAAGCATCTGCAAAGCTACATGAATTGTTAAAATGTACAGGTATTGAGTGCCAGCTGGTTGTGGGCAGTACCCTGCTAGAATTTTAGTGTTTAATGTCACTATTGATGTTTCAGTAAAGGTTCAGTGGAAGTCAATGTATCCTATCCCCCTTCTTCTTGACATCAATGACTTCCTTGAGGGAAAATCAAAGTAGTTTTGATACATTCTATATATTAGTAGACTACATCAAATCTAAATCTTTTTGTTGATTGTAAATGCACTTTCCTCATATATATGTATGTATATATACATATGTGTATCTATATATATTCTTAAATATTTCCAGTTATACTTAAATTTGTAACTCTTTTTATTTTAAGTTTCAAATTCTCTCCCTTCCCTATTCATGAGAAAGCAAGCAATTTCATTATTGATTATGGTGGTGAATTGGATTGGGTGCTGGGCCTGGACTCATCTGCCTGAACTCAAATTGGGCTTCAGATACTTATTAGTTGTGTGGTGCTGGGCAAGTCACTTAATCCTGTTTGCTTCAATTTCCTACTAAAATGAACTGGGGAAGGAAATGGCAAGCCACTCCAGTATCTTTGCTAAGATAACCCCAAATGGGATCACAAAGAATTGGACACAACTGAAAATTACTGAACAACAACATTAGAGGTGAAGTCATGAAAAACATATTTTCATATTAGCCATGTTGCAAAAGAAAAGAAAAAAACCAAGAAAAAATAGAAAGTTTTTAAAAAGGTATGCTTCAATCTGCATCCAGAGCTCAATCGTCCTCTCTCTAGAGGTGTATAGTATTTTCCTTAAGAATTGCCATTGATCACTGTCTTGATTGGAGTAGCTAAGTCTTGGACAGTTGATCGTCCTTACAATGTGGCTGTTATTATGTACAATGATCTCCTGGTTGCATCAGTTCATACAAATCTTTCCAGGTTTTTCTGAAATCTACCTGCTCATCATTTCTTATAGCACAATAGTATTCCATCACAATCATATACCACAGCTAGTTCAGCTATTCCCCAGTTAATGGGCATCCCCTCAGTCTCCAATTCTTTGCCATCATAAAAAGAATTACTATAAGTATTTTATACCTGTTAGGTTTTTACCCTTTTTTCATCATCTCTTTGGGATAAAGACTTAGTAGTGGTATTGCTGGGTCAAAGGGTATACACAGTTTTATAACCCTTTGGGCATAGTACCAAATTATTCTCTAGAATAGCTGGATCAATTCACAATCCCACCAACAGTGCATTAGTGTCCTAAATTTTTCACATCCCCTCCAGCATTTGTTATTTTCCTTTTCTGTCATGTAAGCCAATCTGACAGAAATGAAGTAATACCTCAGAGGTGTTTCAATTTGCATTTATATAATCAATAGTAATTTAGAGCATTTTTATTTGACTTAATAGCTTTGATTACTTCTTCTGAAAACCTTTTCTTCCTCTCCTTTGACCACTTATCAATGAGGAGATGGCTCTTATTTTAATAATTTTGTCTTAGTTCCCTATATATTTGAAAAGTGAGACCTTTATCAGAAAAACCTACTGTGCATTTTCCCCAGTTACCTTCTAATTTTGCCTGCAGTCATTTTGTTTGTGAAAAAGCTTTTTTGAATTTTATATAATCAAAATTATCCATTTTATTCCCCATGATCCTGCCACAATAAAAACCTGTGATAAAGAGAAACTGGGGCACAGAGTTCGAAGTATGATCAATTTATTAGGAAGGCTAGCAATTAATTACCAATAAGTTGGATCCAAGGCTCCTCTGTCGTTAAAGATATTCATGGTGGAATACTACGATTTCTTATACTCTAAGAAGAGAAATTAATCAGAATACAGGGTCATGGAATTAACATATTCATAATATTGATGGATATTCATAGGACTTACAGGAATAGGGAAATACATCAATTTGAAATGTTGTACTGATTGAGTATAGCATTGCAAAAATTATGACAAGTGGGATAATTGAGAACATGGAATTTTGTATCATACAAGGAGGCTGGTTAAGACCAGATGAAAAGAGGAACTGGAAATTTGGTACAGTTTCTAAAGAGTAAATAAGCTTTCTTGCCGTTTGACATAACTATATGTATTAATTAATGGAATATTTTACATTAGCTGGTTACTCGTATCATCAGACAGAAGTTTCCATTTATTCTGATAAATAAAAATTGTTGTCCATTCTTGTTTATGAAGAGAATCAAATGACATCAGGAGCGATGTCTTGACCCTCAAATGGACTGAATTTAAGTGAGGCAGAATTGCACATAGTCGTCAGCCATGTTGCAAGAATCATAGAATTCCAGTGACAATAGATAATAGACAGATGACTGGCGATGACCCAGGATACAGTGGGTCACCTTTGCATATTTAATGTCTAACCAAGCTCTAAGCCTATCATAATCCCTGCTGGAATAAATTATTCTCAACCACCCACTGGCAGGGGGAAAAGGGGTGACATGGTGTCTTCGCATGATCAGTGTAAACAGCAAATGCTGACACAAAGCAATTTTTGTCAAATGATGAGCTCTCGTTCCAAAAGCTTGGATCTTTGGGCTTCTCAAACACTATATTTCTATGGTCATTTGCTATCGTGTATCGTGTAATTGTTCTATTATACTCATCCATTATTCTATTTCTTAGCCAGGACCAGATTGTTTTCAGGATTGCCCCTTTGTAATATAGCTTGAAATCTGAAACTGCTGGACCACCTTCCTTCACTTTTTTTAATTGATTTATTTGATATTCTTGACCTTTTGTTCGCCAGATGAATTTTGTTATTGTTTATTTTTCTAGCTGTATAAAATAATTCTTTGGTAATATGATTGGTAAGGCACTGAATTTAGATAGAAGTGTCATTTTTTATTATATTGGCTCAGCCCAGCCATGAGCTTATGCATGAGCAATTAACATTTCTCCAATTGTTTAAATCTGCCTTTATTTGTGTGAAAAGTATTTTACAATTGTATATAATCCCTGAATTTGCCTTGGTGGTTAGACTTTTAAGTATTTTATATTGTCTGCAGTTAGGATTAATGGAATTTCTCCTTATATCTCTTGCTGTGGGATTTTCTTGGTAGTATGTAAAAATGCTGATGATTTATGTGGGTTTATTGTCTATCTTGCAACATTGCTGAAGTTATTAATTGTTTTAATTAGTTTTTTTAGTTGATTCTCTAGTAAATTAACAATCATATCATCTTCAAAGGATGATAGTTTCGTTTGTTCATCACCTATTTTTATTCCTTCAATTTCTTTTTTCTTGTCTTAGCATTTTGAGTACAAATATTGAATAATGGTGATAATGGGCACCCTTGCTTCACCCCTGATCTTATTAGGAAGTTTATTTTTATTTATTTATTTTTTTAAGTTTATCCTCATTGCAGAAAATTCTTGCTCGTGGATTATGATAGATATTACTTATTGTTGTTATTTATCCTTCCCTCCCCCAAGAGGACCAATGATATTACAAGGATGATGTCATGACTTGTAAGGGAATTGGAGATGAGTGGGCAGAGCTGCCCTGTGCAAAGTAGTCAGCCTCACTCTCTCTTCCAGTCACTGAAGTCCAATGATAAGACAAAGGTGAAGGTGATTGAACAGTGATGTCTCAGGATGCACTGGTTGACTGTAGCCTTTCTAAATTAAGGTCTTTCCTAGGTTTCAATTTGTCTGAGGTTTCAATCAATTCATGACTAAGGACTGGGTAAGAGTTGAGACAAAAGACGGCTCACTTTACCATCACAAAATATCAGTCTGAGAGGAGAAGACCCTCAAAGTTTTGGGTCAACACAAAAATAATTGCTATTTATATTCTTTCTAAGCCATCAAAATCTAAACAAGTCACAGAAGCTTGAACTGTGGCTATTATTAACCATTCAATGAAAGTCAGAACGATTTAAGTTTTTAAGGTGGAAAAGTAGAAACACCTACCTCGACGTGTAATTGTGAGAATCAAATGACAAATGTAAAGTCTTCTGAAAACCTTAATGTACTTTATAAATGCTACAACATTTAGATACCACTTACCACTTTTCTGATGAGATATTTCACATCTTTTTTTCCCTCTTGACTTTGTTTTATTGTTTCTTGATATCTCATGGAATCATTAGCTTCTACTTGCCCAATTCTAATTTTTAAGGAATTTTTTTCCAGTGAACTTTTGTATCTCTTTTTCCATTTGGACAGTTCTGCTTTTTAAGATGTCATTTTCTTCAGAATTTTTGTGCCTCTTTTATAAAGATCTCAATTCTCTTTTCATAATTTTCTTCCTTTGCTTTTATTGGCTTTCACCTAATTTCCCCTACGACTCTTAACTTGATTTTGAAAATCATTTTTAGTTCTTCTAGGAATTTTTCTGGGATTTGTGTCCAATTCATTTTTTTTTTAATTTGAGGTTTCGCTTGTACATGCTTTTTACTTCGTTGTCTTCTTCTGAGTTTGTGTCTTGATCTTCTCTGTCACCATAGTAGTTTTATGGTAGGTTCTTTGTGCTTATTGTTGTTTGCTCATTTTTCCATCCCATTTCTTGATTTTGAACTTTATGTTAAAGTTGAGCTCTGTTCTCTGCATGGTGTGGGGAGGGGTATTGTTTTAACCTTCAGGTTTTTTAATACTACTGTTTTCAGAGTGAGTTCTGGGAAGCACCACTAGTGCTTCCATGGTGGTGTGACCTGGGGAGAGGTGTGGCCACTGCTTTCCTAGTCTGCACTCTTTTCTTTACCCTGGAAGAGCCCCTGATCCCTTGTGAACAAACATAACATGATGCCCTTCAGTGCTTCCATGTCCTTTGTACCAAAAGTGCTCCTCTCTATCCTCGAACTGTGTTTCAGAAGTAGGAATGGAGATGCCAAACAGCATCTCATCCTCCATCCAGTGCTACCACAGGTGTCTCCCATAATCTCTTTCTGACAAATTGCCAGGTCCCTTTAACATCACTGACTTGAGAGCCCCTAAAAGTTACTACTGTTTGTTGTCACCATCCAAACCTACCAATGATATTTTATCCATGTGAGCTTCAAGTCAGTCCTCACCTCTGTCACAGATCTTTCTTTCTGACCTCCTAGGTTGTCTTAGGTGGGAAGCATGCCTCACTCTTACTTTTTATTGACTCTGCCACTCTGGAATTCAGTTTTAGGAATCATTTTTAAGTTGTTTGGAGGGGGATGTTGGGAGAATTCAGCTGAGTGCTTTCTTAACTCAGCCATCTTGACTCTGTCCCCAGAAGTTTCCCTCAATTATCTCTTTACATGATTGGATTATGATGCTTACTTAAGATTCATTGTCCAGGACTGCACTGCAATTCACATTCTCAATCTTTACTACTAACTCCGTGTTGAGTCCACATGGGAGTGTCATTGTCAGGGTTCAGTGGACTGAGGTTCCCAAAGTCAAGTTCAAAAGATGTTGTCAACTGATCAGCTTGGTGTTGGTTTCTACTTTAGTTTCTCTCATAAAATCCTGGGTCTAGGGGCTTTCCATCTCTATACTCATAAGAAATAAAAGCATCCCAGAAGTCTACATCTCTACTTACTGTCCCTTTCATTGGTAGGGTATGTTTCTAAGTAACTTTTAACTTATTAAAGGAGACATTTGCTGCATAATATTCCTCATACAATATATTTACATATATTGGATTTTCCTTCAAAAGATAAAATTTAATTGATTTTATTGTTAAGAACATTATAGAATAAAAAAGATGATGACTTAGGGAAAATTTGAAAATATGTAAACAATGTTAAATATTGAAATATTTTTAAATGTCTTGATATTAGAGAATGCTGTTTCAGTTTTTAGGATATGGTATTGATTCAGATGGTCTGATTTTTTCTAAATGATTTGGAAATGAATAATTTTCATTGGGAACATAAAAATGACAGAGATCTGCTCAGTCCTAGCCAAGGTTAGGCAGAAAGAACAGGACAATCAGTATATTCCTTACTGAACCAGTTATTAGGCCCTCTACCATCCCCCAAAGCCTTTGTATTTATTTATTTGATTATATGTTGTATAACCTCCATCAAAATATAAGTTCCTAAAGGGAGAGGTCTTTTTTAAATCCCCTCTACCTAGCATATGCCTAGAAATTGTGATTAATAAATGTTGCTGAGTTGCCTCGGGTGACCCCATTTAGGGTTTCCTTAGCAAAGATACTGGATTGGTTGCCATTTCCTTCTCCAATTCATTTTGCAGATGAGGAGACTGAGGCAAACAGGGTGAAAGTAACTTGCCCAAGGTCATATAATTAGCCAGATTTGAACTCGAGTCCTTCTTACTCCAGGGTATGTACTGTCTACTTTGCCATCTAACTTCCTCATATAATAAATGCTTGTTGAATTAAAATGTTGGTTCAGAAAACGGGAAGATAGGACTAGCAGGTGACATTTATAAAGCGTTCGAAGATTTGCAAAGCTCTTCACAGCCGTTATCTCATTTGATTTTTCACAACCCCAAGGTGGGTGCTGCTCGTGCACTTTCTAAACTACCTTGTAGTCTTCGTGTGTGTACAAGCTGCCACTCCTCCCCCTTTTAGAATGGAAGTCGCTTGAACCCAGGAACTGTTTCTCTTTAGTTTCTGCCACGGTGCTGGTACATGAAAGCGTTTAACAAATGCGAGTTGATATAATTAACTTTTTTACTTATAAGGAAACTGAGCTCACAAAGGTTCAGAGACTTATCCAGCTTCACATAACAGACAGAATTAGAACCTTGGTCATTCTGGCTTCTAGTTCGCGGGAGGTCTATCCACTACGGCGCACTAGGACGGGCTGAGTCCGAGCGAGGGTAATCAGGGGTAGGGCCATATAGTTCGGTATTTAGGGACCTTTTCTGAAGACCGGGGCTAGAACTTGCCCCTCACCCCTAGCCCCTTCACCCAGGCAGGGTGGTGAGATCTCCTTGGCTTTCTAGCAGCTATCGGAGACAAGCGAGAGTTGGGCCTGAAGGTATTCGGTGTCCTTAGATTGTGGATCTCAGGGGTCGCTCGGAGTGCTGCCAAGCCTCTCCCCCACCCCTCCCCAGTCTGTCTGCGCCTGAAAGCCCAAGCTGGGGCGTCCAGCAGCCCTTATCTCGGAAATCCGGGGCCTAATGCGATCCTAATGGACGCTAATCGCCGTGATTGGCTTTATTGCTTCGCGGCTTCTTCTTTTCATGTCCCCTCCCCCACACCGAACTCCCCCGGAGAGGAGGAAAAGGACTGGCAAAAAAAAAAAAAAAAAAAAGGCGGGGGGGGGGGGGCGGAGCGTGGTTTTGTTTATTTATTTGTTTGTTTTTGCTAAATGTGTTACCAGCCGGGGCAATTTCGGGGTAGGGCACCCATCGGGCGGAGGGCTAGAGACCAGAGGCAACAGGCAGAATCTTTTTGAATATCGTGGTCCTAAAGGCAAGTTTAGACTCACAAATTTAGTCCCGGAAGATATGCCAGGAAGCAGCCCCCTAAAGTTTTACAAACGCTACGCAACGTTCTGTAACTTGCCTTAGGTCACACTGTAATGAGCAACCGAAGAGATTCCAACTCAGGTTCTCGATTGGTAAATCGAAATTTGCCGAAAGGCTCTGAATAAAGAAAATAATTTCCCAGCCTTAAGAGCAGTCCCAAAGTATCGAGAAAGGGACTCCCGGAGTGGTGAACTCTAGTGAACTCCAAGCAGTGGTTGTCTGGCCTCTCCTCCCGTGTAGATACAGAGTAGGTTGACCTGAGGGATCTCAAGGAGAGAACATACCAGAGGGTCCCTGGCAGCCAGTACAGTGAAGATTCTGTGACTCTCGGGGCAGTGCCCTAAAGATGAGGACTCAGTATCCTTGGGCTCCACACCTGGATTTCTCCTCCTGACTCCGCACTCTCTCAACCTCACTCCACCCTCAATCCATAGCCTACGGTTTTTCTTGGTGATCTACGATCAGTCCCTTTTAAAGGCGTGGTACCTCCCAAGTGCTAAAAGGAAGGAGGAAGAGGCCCAAACACCAGGGGACAGTCTCAGGGCACAGTTTTGCAGTGGCAGACAGAGAACACAGAGAGAAGAAAAAGAAAGACAAACTCGAAGATACAGACTCGGAGATACAGGGACAGCAAGAGATAAAAAGACCGCGAGAGACGGAGGCAGAAAGGAAGAGAGAGAGAGAAGAGTCAGAGAGGAGACACACACAGAGAAGGTTTTTTCAGGCCAAACAATGCCAAGGACTGCGTAAGAAATGTCTTCTGGAGGTCCCTCAGAACACTGTAATCCAAAACCATTCGGGTTTCTTTTTTGTTGTTTTGTTTGTTTAGTTTTCCCCCTAGCTAGTGCCCCTTACCTCCTAGCACTTGACCTTTGAAAAGAGAATGGGCTGAAACTCAGACCTTTGTCTCGCCCTTGGGGACATACAAAGGAATCACATATAATTTAAGTTCTAGGTAACCCTGTTTAGGTAAAAGATCAAAAGATCTAGGCAAGCTGTTTGCAAAGCAAGAAATTCTATCCGTATTTATATAAAAATGCTCCTAGTAATTAGAAAAATAAAAATCAAAGCAACTTAGATTCAACCTCTAACCAGCAAAGTAACCAAAAAGAAAATGGCATGTTGGAGAGGCTGGGGGACAAGAGGCACATTAATGCACTGTGGGTAGAGCTGGGACATGGTTGGTACAGATGCTGAAGAAGTCAATTTAGAACTCTGCCCAATAAGTCACTTACCTGGGTGTACTTTTTAATTCATTAATTTCCCTAGTAGGCCTGTGCCCCAAAGAGATTTATAGACATATTTATAACAGCTGCTTTTGTAGTGGAAATTAAGGGGACACCTGTCAATTGAAGAATGACTGAACAAACCTTTGTATAAGAATGTGATGGAATATCGTATTGTAACAAATTATGAAAGGGACAGTGCCAGAGAAACCTAAGAAAACTTGGATGAATGGATTCAAAGGAACTGAACAAAAACTGGAGAATAATTGATACAAAAACAGCATTGCCAAGACAAACAACTCAAAAGTCTTAAAAATTCTTATCAGTTCAGTGATCAACCATGATTCCAGAGGACCCCTTGTACCCATCTCATCACAGAGAGATGACAGACTCAACATTCAGAGTAACATAATATTATTGGACCAACTAGGGAATTTGTGTTGCCTGATTGTGCACATCTGTCATGAAGGAGTTGTTTTTTATTTCCTTCAGTTTGGGGAGTGGGTGAGAGAAAATAAGCTTGCTAATTGGAAAAATAAGACGTTAAAAACAAAAAGTGACATCCTACATGACATCCTTAAAGAAGCTTCCCCTGAAACTGGTACCCACCACGATCCTTCACTATTCTAAACTTCAGCATTTCTGTGCTGTGGCAAGCTATTCTATGGGGTTTTACTAATTCAATTCAAAAA
>CM053769.1:105292150-105325908 GCA_028658325.1 Potorous gilbertii
TTTGACTGCATTGGTAGAAATATGATTCAGCAGTCGCCTTCCTTCAACCTCAGTCCTACTCGTGCCAGTTCTGGAGGCCCAACAAAACTGGCTAACCCCGGTAGGCTCACACCTACTCCAGCGTCCCAAATCACTTACAGCTAGTGCTGTATTTACACAGATAAGGTCTGTCACATGCCATCAAGTCGCCAGTTTGGGGAACAGAAGGCCTACCGACGGCCCAAGTGTTTCAAAGGTTAATACGGTATTCCCTATGGGGGTGGGTTAAGGGGGGCGGGGTAGGAGGGTTAAAGATGGAAGAGGACAGAGATGAGGTGATAGAGATGGTCAGAGCTGAAAAGGGGAGGGGAAGTGGGGTGGTTTCAGGCTGGAAGGTAAAGCCTAGATTCACGTGGTTTCAGGGGGAGCCAATGGGGCTGGCAGCTTCCCCATTCCCAGCCCCTGGTCCCCCTAAGCCGATAGGGACGCCTCGGAGGCTGTACTGGAGGGGTCGAGCGAGCGCCTGCCTCCCGCCGAGCTGGAGGTGACAGCAGTGCGTTCCTCTTGCCCAGCATAGACCACTTGGGCTTTCTGTGGGCTGGGCCGGGGCTCCCTCCATACACTGCAATCAGGATGCTATCAAGTCCCGTAACCTCGACGCCCTTCTCAGTCAGAGACATCCTCCGTCGGGAACAGGAGCAGCGCTGCCAGCAGTCCAACTGTGCTGTGTTCCGTGGCTCCAACGCTTGCAGGGCGCAGAAATCCCAGCTATCTCCTGGCGCGCAGGACTCACACAAAAGCCCTGGGGCCGCAGCCTCCAGCCACGAGCCTCCAGGTGCTGATGGCTGCTGGCCCAGCAGCACGACCACGGAAGAGTTCGAGACCCTGGGGGGCTGCTGTGATGAAGTCCTCGAAGTGACCACGGAGCCGGCAGGGATGACAAGTGAGTAAGGGGCAACCCGCACTGGGGAGGAGAGTCCGAGAGGGCCGCTGGGGCTTCTCTAGAGCTCTTAATCCATTTTTTTGTCAGCACCTACAAGGCCATACACCCTCTCCTCACCTCACAGCCAGCAAGGATCGATTCTCTGTACCTTTCATTTCAGTCTGCGAGACATGCCCACGAGTTCATTTTCTCAGATAATCAGCCTCTCTCCCCATCTTCATCAAACTCTACCCACTCATCTCAGTGAAATATTTTAAACCCAGAGTAAATATTATGTCAGGTATGGCCTCCTTACCCCACTCCCCACCAAAACCCACCTCCCATCAAAACAAAACAAAGCCAACCCCTCTTCATAATTCCCGGAATTATTATGGTAGAAAGTCGGATTCGGGGTCAGAGGACCTGAGATCAAACACTGTCTTTGCTATTTACTGCCTGCGTGTCCTGGGGTAAATCACTGCACCTTTCTGAAATTCAGTTTCCTAATCTGTAAAATAGGGCTTTAGACTAGATGACATCCGAGCTCCAGTCTAGCTCTGCATAAAATGTTTTGTTAAGCAGTATTGCTTAGAGCCCCGAAATTGGTTGGCGGAGGCAGGGTTGGAGAAGGACACGGACTTCCGTTCAGGCTCTGCTACTGGTCAACCAATTAACCTTAGGAAAGGCTCTTCCATCCTCAATTTCTTCATCTGTAAAGTGAGAAGGATAGCATCCTTCCTGTCTCAGAGGGCTGTTTGAAAGATCCAATGGGAGACTTTAGGGAAAATTGAAAGCACCGAGGGGGTGAAGTAACGTGGACCATCGCACCCTCCCCCTTCGCCTTTCTCCAGGCTCCCATGCCTCTCCCCGCTCTTTCCCTCGCCCCCCATCACTTCCACGCCTGTCCTAGCCTCAGTTTTCTCATCTGTTTTTTAAAAAAAGATTGGGCTGGATGATCTCTAAGACGTTTGTTTTTCCCCAGCTCTAATTTGATGAATCAGGATGACTTGGGGCGTACACTCCCTACATCCAGACTCTGGATGAACTCTGGGCTCCAGATTCCTTTTGGAGAACAGAACGGTTTCCCACGCTCCGTGGCAGCCAGAGGCAGGACAACCTAGACAGTTAGAGGATAGGGGCAATCGCTGGTATTCAAATCCTGGCCTCCTGATTCCAAGGGAAAAGCTCTTTCGGCTGAGATATTAGTGAGAAAGGAGGAGGTGAGTTTGCACCCCAGCTTTGACAGTTACTAGCTGTATGTACGTTACTAATTGTATGAATCTGGCAAATCCCCCTACCTCTCTCTGAGCCTTATTTTCTCATCCATGAAAGAGGGACATCTATATTCGAACTACCGCAGTCCCAAGGCTGTGGTGAGTGAAATGTTTTGTAAACCTCTAAAGTCGCCAAGGAAATTCGATATCGATATAGTGCTTTTTGCAAAGTGTCCAAGGGCCCGGGAAATTTCTGACCATCAATTTCAGAACAAAACTCCAAACAAACAAGGCCAGAGAACCACGGAGGTGAGAGACCAGCTGGGGTGGGGAAGGGAGCCGACGTCCCAGCCTGCAATTCTAGGCCAATCCCATTTTCCCTGGAGAAAGGAGGCATTCCCACGTGTTCCAGAATCTCTTGCTGTTTTGACCTCAGGCAGTTGGGCTTTGGACGCTGGGGAAAAGAGAAACTGAAGTGGAAGAGTTCCTTCAAAAGCCTCTAGGACGGAAGAGCTTTGGTCTGGGTCTTTGGCTCCTTTTTGCTCCAAATGGAAACCATTTGGTTGAAAAGCTACCCCTTAGGGAAGTCTAAACTCTGGATGAAATTTGCTATTAAAACTGAAATCTGTATGCTCCGGGTGATCCAAGGTGCATTGTGTGCGGTAACTCCATGTTCTATTCTTGTCCTCTCCTCCTGGGGGTTGGGGGGTGGGGGGGAGAGGAGGAGACACTAAGATGTAAGAAGCACCAGGGTTCTTGGAGGTATCGAAGTTGGCAAGTTGAGAAAATTAATTCAAAGAAGTGAAGAGACAGGCTGAGGTCCCACAGTCAGTCATAATGACCAAGATGATTAGCTGCTGTGAACACTGGACAGTCCAATTCTTCATACCATCTTGACCTCTTCTCTCCATTTGCCCAAAACTGTGAGACAATTGCTTAAAAACGAAGGCTTATGTATATCCCCTGATAAATACTGGAGTTTTGCACCTTTGTCCACAGCCCTGGGTCAGACTGGGACCCTGTCCTTAGAGTGGGTTTGCCAGATAGATCTTTTCCCTCTCTCATTCCTTGAAGCTCAACCCTGAGTCTTGAAAATACAGAAGAAGATTGAGGAATTTGGGGGGTACCGTAGAGGCAGGTGTGTGTGTGTGTGTGTGTGTGTGTGTGTGTGTGTGTGTATGTGTGTGCGCGCGCGCGCGCTTCAGACAGACATATGCAGAGAGGAAAGTGAGAAAGAGGAAGGGAAAGACAGACAGACAAGGCAGATAGAAACAGAGAGGATAGAGAACGACAGAAAGGAGAGATAGAGGCGAGAAACAGAGGGAAGAAGGGAGCGACGGAGATTGAGATAAAGAGAGATAGAGGGAGGAAGAGAAAGACAGATTGTGAGACAGACAGGGAAACAAATGTAGACAGGGGACTGAAAGACACAGAGAGATGAAAGTGAGTAGAGAAGGGGAGAAAGAGGGAGGAGAGGGAAGGAAGGAAAAAGAGAGGAAGACGAGAGGGAGGAGGAGGAAAAGGAGGAAGAGGAGAAGATGAAGAAGGAAGGAAGGAAGGAAAGAAGGAAGGGAGGGAGAGAGGGAAGGAGGAAAGAAAGAAATAGGAGCAGCAGGAGGAAGAGGAGGAAGAGGAGGGAAGGGTGGAGGGGAGAGAAATACCAGCCTCTATAACAGAAAACAGGAAAATGACCTAGTCAGATCTGTATTGGGAGCACTGCCTTAACAGCTGTGTGGCCAGTACGACCAAACTCAGGAAACTTTCCACCAGGTCCCGATTATATACTGTGTCCTTGATACTCACGACACTGAGATGCCATTTATCCGAGCGTTAACTTTCGGATGATACGTTTTAACCAGACATGTAACTTGACTAAGTTAGGCATCTGCACAATCTGACTGAGGCCTCACTTGGACAAACCAATGTCTAAGAGACATCTGTCTCCCTCAACTGATCCCCGACAATCTCGCTCGCCAAGGGGCTCTGTCCACACCATTTCTGGTTCATTCTCCACTACATGGTCCACATTGTCAGTTAGCAAGCACCCCAGATTTTCTTTTAAGATGCAAGACACCTTAGAGATCGTCGACTTCGGGTCTCTTGTTTTGCAGTTGAGAGAGATGAAGTGACTAGAGTAGAAAGGTCACTTGGCAGAGCCCAGACTAGACTGCTTGTTCTTTTAATCTAGAGTGAGGAATGTGGGCAGACTTAAGAGACAGGGTCATTAACACAGAATGATAATAGCTCATGTATATGAAGCCATTTAACGGTTTGCAAAGCGCTTTCCCCACAGCAACCCTATGGTCGTGGAAGTACTGTCTCCATTTTGTATCTAGAAAAGCAGGCGGATCGATTGTCTAGTCCACGGTCACAAGCTAGTTAATGACAGAGCCCAGGTGTGGTATGGTGGCTTTGGAATCCGAAGACGGGTTCAAAACTGTAACCCTTGGTCTGGTTAGATACAACCTTCTGGGGCGAAACCTATTTCCTCACCTTTAAAAAGATGGTAGTGGAACCACTTTGACCTCTGGCTTCCCTTCAGGCGCTAGAATTCTGATCGCAGGACTCCAGGCGATTACTTTAATCTTTTAGACTCATTGATTTTTCAGTTAACGAGCATTTATTTGTTTTTGCTACGTACTCCACCCTTTGGAAAAAAGAAAACCAAAATCCTTCCAACAATATGCAGTCGAGCAAAACGAATTCCCACATCCAGTACTCTTCATTGTCTAGTTAAGTTTGGAGGATGGTGATCTATTTCAGCCCTCTAATTTAACAGAAGGGGAGACTGTGGCCCAGAAGTGAAAGGGAGTTGCCCCATATCATGATTGGCTGGCGTTAGTATGGGAATTTAAGATTTAAGTACTTTATTCCTAAAGTAAGTACTATAGGCATTATTACCCCCATTTTACTGCTGAGAAAACTGAAGCACAAAGGGAAAGCCAAATGCCTGGTCCAGGTCCCCCAGTGTGTCCCAAGCAGAAGTTAAGTGCACATGGCTTCATGTTTAACATCCTTTCCAGGAACTCCAAGCTCCCTCTCTAAATCTGGCAGGGGGCGGGAAGGAGGGGGAGCGTCCTTGGAAATAAAACCACCCGGGCTACCCAGATTCGGATGGTAGAGGCTGGACTGCTCAAACTCTTGTCTCCCTCTCGGTCCTGTCTCGTTTGCTTGCAGGACAAGGCCCGGGCGGGGACAGTATCAGTAGCAGTTCGGGCTACCGCGGAGACCACTGCGCGGAGCGCTCCAAGGCTCGCCCGCGACGAAAGCCCCGCGTCCTCTTCTCGCAGGCGCAGGTGTTCGAATTGGAGCGTCGCTTCCGGCAGCAGAGGTACCTGTCGGCGCCAGAGCGCGAACACCTGGCCAGCGCACTGCAGCTCACCTCCACGCAGGTGAAGATCTGGTTTCAGAACCGCCGCTACAAGTGCAAGCGACAACGTCAGGACGCGTCCCTGGAGCTGGCTGGTCAACCGCTGCCGCCCTCGCCACTGGCGGCACGCCGGGTGGCAGTGCCAGTGCTGGTCCGGGACGGCAGACCCTGCGTCCGAGCAGGGGGCCAGCCCTATGGCGCGCCACCCTACGCCCCCTACTCTGGCTACGGCACCCCTTATAGCGCTGTTCGCGCCTCCGGCTACCAAGCCATAGGCTCCCGCGCTAACCCGAGCTTCGCAGGGGCAAATCAGTCGGCCCAGAACTCCCAGGGGCAACTGCCAGCCACGCTGCGTGGCGTCAGGGCCTGGTGAGGCCCGCAGGCCACATCCTGCCATCTCCAGACTGATCTGCCAGGAGAGAGCACTAGAACCCAGGGAGATTGCTCCGGATTGGCTTTCTCCTCCTTGGCCTACAGTCTGGGCATCTGTCTCCCTCAACGGATCCCCGACAATCTCGCTCGCCAAGAGGTTCTGTCCACTCTATTTTTGGTTTATTCTCCACTACATGGTCTACATTGTCAGTTAGCAAGTACCCCAGATTTTCTTTTAAGGTACAAGACACCTTAGAGATCGTCGACTTCGGGTCTCTTGTTTTGCAGTTGAGAGAGACTAAGTGACTAGAGGAGAAAGGTCACTTGGCAGAGCCCAGACTAGACTGTTTGTTTTTTTAATCTAGAGTAAGGAATGTCCAAAGGGTCTGCGGCATCTGATCAACATATTTCTAGTATGTTCATTTATTCATAATTCCCTATTACGTGCAATGTGCCTCTTCTTCCCCTTCCTCCCAGAGCTCCTCACCTCCCAGTCACTGGCAGACATTCTTCTGAGGGGTATATCCCCACTCCTCACTTCCTTTACAGAAGTAAGGCTGGTCTCGAAGGTCGATTGTGGCAGTGGAAAGAACGGTCTGTTTGGAGCCAGGGGAAGGAAGATACTCTGCCACTTCTTATCTTGTGGAATGTAATCACTTCCGCTCATCGGGCCTTCGTCTCCTTACCTATAAAATAAAGGCATTGGGCTAGAATGATCTCTAAAGTCTCTTCTGGACCAAAACCAGTGGTCCAAGATCTTACCACCCACCTGATAACCCCCTCACTACCAGCGCTATAATAGGTTTAATTGGATCCAGCTGCTTAATCGGTAATATTCAGATACCACTTTTAGAAAGCACTCAGGTTTGCAAAATGTTTTACTGACACTCACTATGACCTGGTGGTAGGGCCATGCTGGTGGTGGTGTGTTAGTCCTATCCCAACTCTGGTGAAAAGACTTGTTCCTGGTCACAAAGCTAGCAGCTATCAGAGATGGAACTGGAATCCAGGTGTTTCCTGACTCCCAATCCAAAACTTTTCCCACTGCATCGTGCTTTTCTGGGGCATGAGGGAGAAAACTCCCTTTGGGACCCATCGACAACTTGGAAGACATTTCCTAGATCTCCCGATTTAATACCACAGTATGGTGAGGTGGATGATGAAGTAGAAGACAGGCTTTTCTCAGGACCGGAGAGCAGCCCTCAGAGATGCACAGTGTCACTGAGGGCAAACCTCCTGAGCATACCAGGTACCTCAAAGAGACGAGGTTTCATTAGTGATAACACATCATTTTATTTCTACCAGCCCAGTGTTATATCCCCAGTAAATAGATTCCTTTATATTTTGTTATTTATCGAACTGCTCCCTGCCCCCCCCCATAAATTACAAGGGGGAGTAAACTTAAGAAAAAATTAATGCATAATTTTGGGTGGAAACTATGCAAAGCTTTCTCCTCCTTCTCTCCTCAAACTACCTCCAAGGGAGGGATAGCTGAAATTTCAAGAGGCAAAGTCAGAATTTCTCAGTCGTCAGATACAGTATCTAAAGGCAAGAACAAAGATAATTTAGCCTCTGGAGTCATTTTTATCTAATCCCTTCCCTCCCTTCGATTTTATCCCAAAGGTTTATTTCAGGCTAGAAAAAAGGTTCTAAGTTTCAGACTAAGAAACAGGAGGTGAAGTAAGATGTGTCATCTGGTGACTGGTAAATAAACACAGACTTCCTGGCATGACGATAGTTCCCCAGAAAATGCCCTGAGATCAAGATGCTGAGAGATGTTTAGACTGAAAGAGATGAAATCAAATGTAAATATATATATTTTTATTAAGATCCAGGGCTCAGTTGGGAAATGTTCTTTTGGTAAACATGTGGTGAGAAAAATCCAGTCCTGATGTTTTTCTTCCACTTGATTTTGAATCAATAAAAGTCTCCAATGTTTAACTCCTGGGCCATTCACTTCTCTAAAGTGAAATTTGAATGTTTCATTATGTGCCAGTGTTATAACAACTCTGTCTATTTGGATTCTAGGAGAACAAAGGGCATTTAGCTCTGTGTCACTTACTGGAATATGGGGAGGATGTGTGGTTTTTCTGTGTGTGGGAAGCCACCTCCATCAATGCTAATAACAGCAGATTTAGAGCTAGAAGGTGAGTTAGAAATCATCCACCCAACTTCCTTGTTATTAGAAAAATAACACAGGGGAACTGAACCCAGATCTTCCTAATGCCAAGTAGCAAAGTCACTTTTTAGATCAATATCAGAGAATTTAAATGTATTTACCTGCAGACCATGCAGCATTCTCCCTCCATAATTTCCCTTTTCTACCTTATTCCAATGACTCCCCTCTCCATTTATAGAAAGCTAATTTTTGTGCTGATATGTACACTTTTTAAACTGCTACAATGAATTTTTATGAAAATTCATTTTGTAATGGAATTGAAAGATCCTTATTGTTGACTCTAAATTTGGAGCTCCAAGTAAATATCTGTTGACTATTTAAAATGAAATGCACAATAGAATCCAATAAAACATTACTAGTAAGAAATTCTTGGAATGTTAGTTATGTTAGTCAGAGAGAGACAGCTTCTTGTAGTTGGATTGTCTTTGGAGTAGGAAGGCCTTTCTTTAACCCTCGATGTGTGTAGGCAAATCAACTTAATCTCTCAGAGTCCTTAGACCTGTCTGAGGTTGTAAGTTACAATGATATGCATTGGTGGATGAACTTTTCCCACTAAGAATTCCCTAAACTGATGAACTCATTAATCTGGAAAAAAAATAAAAAAGTTTTTTAAGAAAGGCTACCGTAGACAATACCTTAATGGTTAGGGGAATCCAAGTTCTGCCCCTGTTTGCCGATTTTTGCTTCCATTCACTTTGTTGTTCAATTATGTCAGACTCTTCATGATGCCATTTGGGGTTTTCTTGGCAAAGATACTGGAATGGTTTGTCATTTCCTTCTCTAGCTCATTTGACAGATGAAGAAACTGAGGCAAACAGGGCTAAGTGACTTGCCCAGAGTCGAAAAGCTAGTGAGTGTCTGAGGCTGGATTTGAACTCATGAACTCTTCAGGATTCCAAGTCCAGTGTTCTATCCACTGTGCCACCTAGCTGCCTTTTTACCTACTTAGTCACCTTAGAAAAGGTCCCTTCCCTTTCTGGCTCTTGGTTTCCTTGTCTGTAAAAAGAAGGGGTTGATCTACATGAGCTCCGAGATCCCTTTCATCCCTTCCATCTATACTGTCTGTAATAAAAAAACCTCCTGGTATTTGGAGATCCCCAGCTCTTCAAGCTTTAGGTGTTCATCAGGAGAAAAAATAGCAAAACCTGCATTTGTCAGACATAGTTTGCCTTGGACAGACCTGACCTCCCAAGTCATTCCAATTTTTTAAAAAATCCGCCTAAGAATCATTTTTATTCTACTTGAAACAGTGGCTCAGTCCCAATGGATGAAATGCTGAAGAAAATTGAGAAGAGTTAGTAGAATCCATAGATTAAACAAAGTATCATGGAGCTGTTGCTAAGGACCAGACAGAATACTAGGTGAGAAGAACATGACAAAACCACTGAAGTCAAAAAACTAACAGTTTGAAGTGATTTGAAATACAAAGATGAAGACTTAGAAACCCAGGCAGGTTGAGAGACATATCCAATTTACTATATAGCTGGTTGGGGGACATAGCGTTAGAGATTCCAGTCTCAAAGAGAAATCTAGAAGAAGAAAGGAAATAATTATTAGTTCCTGCCATGTGCCAAGAACTTAACAAACATTACCTCATTTGACTTTCACAATAACCTGGGAGTAGGTGTTGTTACTATCCCCAGGAGAGAAATCTAAGACTGACAGAGGTTAAATGACCAGTCACACAGCTAGTCAGTGTCTGAGACAAGATTGGATCCCAGGTCTTCAGAACTCAAACTGACTCTTCTTTCTACTATGTTTTTTGGACTCCGCTAAATAAAGAAGGAAGAAAAGAGCACTACGGACTGGGAATAGGCAGGGAAAGCTTCTCACAGAAGGTGGCAATCAAACAGGACCTAATTAAAAGATTACTAGGGACAATTTATCAGAGTTAGTTGAATACACAGTTATCCTTTCCACAACGTGACTTTTCCCATTGAGATTTCCATATGTCATGGGTTGGTATAAGAAATTAAATGGGAATTTGGGAGAAGTTTTCTGGAAACTGCAGACAACAGGCAAAGGCCAGCAGACAACACAGAAAAAGTTTAGAAACCCAGAAATGTATAAATACATGTTTAGCATTGTATAATATTAATGCATTTTATCTTTTAATACTGTAATAATTCAGACTTCTACTCTGTACCAAGGAAGGGCCAAAAAATTTTACCGGATTTTCCAGATCACTGCACCACTAACCCCTTCAATATAGAAGGGGTAATTGTAATATGATTTAATGAATAGGTGCTAGATTTACCCCTCAAAGACTGCCAGTGACTGACTAGATGTGGGACCTTGAGTTCATCACTGGATTCCAGCTTCATCTGTCAAATGAGGGCTTTGGAATAGATAATGTCTATGGTCCCTTTAGCTTTTAAATCCTTTGATTCCTGGACCTAGTTATTAGTATGAAACTGAAGCTTTGTGATAGAAGGTTCTCCACTTACAGTTTCTGAGGTCTAAGAAGAAAGAATAAAATAAATACCAACTAACCAACCAGATCTCAAGTCAAAGACTGTATTTTTACAGTAATCTCCCACTAAGTTCAACTGGCTGGAATTTTCTTGCTTGATGCTAAAAACAAATTTTTAATTCTGAATTTAACAAGCAATAATTAAAATGAGCATTTCCATATATGTATATATGCACACATATATGTGTATATGTGTATGTGCATGTATATATATATATATTTGTGTATACATATACACACACATATATATAGTAGAACAGAAAGATGGGATTGCACATGAAATTGGGAATCTCTATTAGATGTTTTTTATTTTAAAATATAGAATAAATTTAACACATAACTTTCTTCTTAATAAATAAATTTAATTTTTCAATTAATAAAATCTGTTTTCTTTCCCACCTCCCCCTCCATAATATAAAAGAAAAAGAAAATCATTGTAACTGATATGCATAGCCAAACAAAACATATTCCCACATTGGCTGTATCCAAAAACAAAATCTATACTTCATTCCAACATGTAACATTCAAAGGTGTCACATTTGGAGCCTTCTTGTTTTCAATTCTCCTTTATGTTATAAAGGAGGTCTTTATATTATAAGTAATCCTACTTTAAACTCTCCATTAGGAAAAGAGGAAAATGGTAAATGTTGGAAGGGTGATGGGACAAGTGACACATTCATAGGTTGTTGGTGGGTCTGTGAGTTGATCTAACCCTTTTGGGAAACACTTTGGAATTACATATTTTTTTTAAAAGTCACTAAATCTTTCATATCCTTTTACCCAGAGATATCAGTACTAGACTTTTACCCCCAAAGTGATTAAAGACAGGGAAAGACCCCATTTATAGTTTCATTTATAGAAGCATTTTTTCTTTTTGTGGTGACAAAAACCTGAAAGCAAAGCAAGTACCGACATATTTGATTTTTTTTTAATGTGGTAGATGGATGTCCCAGAAAGAATAAGAAGCACAAAGAATTCAGAGGAAATTGGGAATATTTGAATGAACTGAAGCAGAGTGAAGTGAATGGAACAGGAGAGCCCTGTATATAACGATCAGAATGATGCAAACATGATCATCGAAGGGCATCACATCACTGACCAATACTGAGCAGTCTTGACTGTCAGGGATGATGGGCAATGAAGAATGCCCCCCTCGTCTGGGCAGCTCCAGGTGCTGAAGGAAGCCCATGTGATCAGATGTGACCAGGATATTCCTTTGTTTTGCTTACCCGTATTTCTTTGTTAAAAGGAAGCAATCTTTTGGGTGGTTGAGTGTGCAGAATCATGAAGTGATAGCAATATAAAAAGACATCAGTAAGACTTCCATTTAAAATAAATTAAAATTATTCATTTAGTCCATGTAAAACCTGCCACACTGTGCAATGGCAAAATTTGCCTTCTTTAAATGCTCAGTAGGGAAATTCCTAGCTCATCTGAAAAGGTTAGTCATCTGAGGAATGGTTACAAACCCTCTCCTAGTTCCAGTGTGGCCTGACTCATTTTTGTTCAGAAGGAATGGGAGGAAAGGGAGGGAATGGAAGGGGGAGGAAGAAAGCAGGAAAGAAAAACTCTTCTCCCACTTTCCTGATAGACCTTCTGTCTGTCTCTCTTTTAAGATTAATTTAAAAGATTGTCCCTCTTGCAGAACCCTCCCCCAGAGTCCCCTTGTCAACTTTCTATCCCTGTAATCTCCTTCCCACTGAAATCTGCTCCTTTTGTGTGAGTATCCCTTCCCGACAACTTCTTATCCTTGTAAGAGGTTTCAGCAAGCAGGCTGTCCGGAGGTAATCAGTCTTTTATCTCTGGGACCCCACTCAGACCCATCACTCCAGTCACCTCTTAATGTTCACAACCTTCCCAAATGGGAAGTAATTGACCTCTAAAGAAAACAAAAAAGCTCTCAGAGAGATAGCCTCAGTCCTTTCCTGACAGTGCTGGGCCTGGGGGGCTCACCTAGGGCAGGTGGATAAGTCAACAAAAACTCAGACTTCCTGACTCCCCTTTTCTCTCCATCCTCTCCCTTTTCCCTCCCTCCTCTTCTCTTCCCAAGTTCCCACTGAACCCAACTCTCTTCTTAGATCACAAGGAGTTCAGGTCTCAGGTCTGACTCACAGAATATTCAAGATTTTAAGTACCTAAAAAGTATTACTATCACTTCAATTTGTTGTTAAATGTTCATATTTCAGTGGGGTCAGATACAATAAACAAATATGAATAATTGTTATTATTATTGAAAACCACTTATCTCATCTTGTTGAGTTCAGACAGAAATGGTCCTGGGACAAATTGATATGGGGCTAGTTTTTTTTAATCGACTCTGACTATCCATGGCCCCATTTGAGGTTTTTCTGGCAAAGATACTGGAGTGATTTGCCATTTCATTCTCCAGCTCATTTTACAGATAAATTGAGACAAATAGGGTCAAGTGACTTGCCCAGGGTCATACAGTTACTAAGTATCTGAGGCTGGATTTGAACTCATGAAGAGGAGTCTGCCTGACTCCGGGCAGGACAATCTATCCTCTTGAACATCTAGCTACTCATACTACTATTAATCTTTTATATTTAGTGTTCTATAGCCTATTTCATAGCTCAATTGCATAACTTTTTAAAAAATTATAATTGAACAAAAATATTAGGTTATCAGCTCATTCTCTGTAGGGTCACTGAAAGCCTCCTCAGGACTTCAGCAGTAGACAGGACAACAGAATTAATGTGTGACTCAGTCTGTCTCCATGATTGTGATACTTTCTTCTAGGTGTCTATATTTGGAAAGTTTTTCATTCAATACAGTTTAGAGATTATGACACATATGTCAGCGTAATTATAAAGGTTGTTCTTTAGTTCTTACAGATAAATATTATGTCCTTGCTATTGTGTGCAATGATTTGGTTTTGATAATACTCCAGTGCTAGTCTAGTTTATTAGCTAACTTCTTCAGGATTTTTTAAGATCTGTATTTGTGCTATTTCTTATTAAGCAACAATATTCCATTATATTTATGATCCATAAATTGTTAAGTCACAAAAAGCACTCTTAAAACTATTTTGGTATATTTGTGTGCTTTCTTCTTATCCATGACCTATGTGGGGTATATGTCTACAAGTGGAATCTCTGAAGCAAAGAGTAATTGACATTTTAGACATTTTGCATAGTTCTAAATTGCTTTCCGAAACAATTTTTCTGAATTGTAACTCCATCAATAGTGTTTTCCCATGATTCATCTAAAATGGATTACTTCCATATTTTGTCATCATTGTCAATTTGTTTGATGAGAGCTGAAACTTTAGGGTTGTTTTCATTTGTATTTCTCCTTTTATTAGTGATTTGGAGCATTCTTCCATATGATTGTTAATCATTTGCATTGCTTTTGGTAATTTGGTTCATATCCTTTGACAGTTCATATATTGGGGAAAGGCTTCTGGAGATACACACATATACATATACATGTATATACACACAGGTATGTGTATGTATATAATATATGTATATGTGCTACTTGTCTATATACTTTGTATACTAAACCATAAATATTGGTAGTTGGGTGAGCAGAGAAATTCAGAAATCTTTCTCTTTGTTACTTGTAGAATTTGTTGTTTGCATGGGAATTGTTAATTTTAACAATAGCATGTCTTGGAGTTTAAAGCATAGGTTTGTTTACTTTTTTTTCCTGAAGTTATACATAAATTCTTTCAATTGACTTTTTTATATAGATAGATATGTATATATGTATGTATATGCATACCATATATGTGAATGTATGTATATGTGTATATATGTATGCATATGTATGTGTGTATAGAGAGAGAAGGGGGAAGAAAAGAAGGAAGGAAGGAAGGAACGAAGGAAGGAAGGAAGGAAGGAAAATACTATGCTTAAAGTAATTTTTGAATGCATAGAAGAGAACAGAAGGCCAGAATTAGTCACAGATAAAGACAGCTGTGAAAGTTACATGTTGAATTTATTATATGCTTAAGAAGAAAAGCAAGTTGTGTATAGCAGAGATTCGTGGTTTATGTACAATCCATTTTCTGTTCTACTATTTACTTAGAAATGCCTCTTTTATTTGTTGTTTTTTAAATTCAGAATTAAAAAAAGAAAACATTTTCAAAGAAAAGATTAATCTTGCACCAGAGTGGAAATTGGGAGAGTACTTTGCTACTGCAAGATGTTTAAGCCAGTAATTCTGGATCTTATCTGGACTACTTTCCAGTTCTCCAGAGAAGCTCAAGTTTCACTCTCCTCCCTTGATGTGCCCACTCTGTGGTTCATTATATTAACTGTACACAAGGTTTCTGTTTCACATTTGATCCAACTTGGATTGGACTTCTTTTGATCATACAGATGACCATAAATTTTCCACATCCTTCTTTCTTGGTTACTCTTTCCTCTGATTCCTTGACTTCTCAAGCCCCTACAGTAGAATTATTGACTGATACAGATTTTAAAATTTCTTCTTTATGTTGCTTTGACTACTTACCTTGCCTTCACTTTCTGTATTTCACTTTCTGTTGTTGTTTAAGAGTATCAAGAATTTCTGATATCCTGCTCTTTTCCATACTCCATTACATGTTTTTCTTTTTGTTGCCTTTAATTGTATATTTTCTTAAGTTTTCTACTGTATGTACTAGTTTCATACTGATGCAATCTTCTGCTTTCTTTCCATGGATCTTCATTAGTTTCTTCAAACTACTTCTGCCATTGTAAGTTCTTGCCACAGCAACAACTATTGAATATGATATTGCATGCAAGACCTGGAATGGTTTTTAATACTTTATGTCAAATATTGTGGATGAATTTGTCCATGACAGTTAACGGCCATTTTTAGAGCCAGCTTTTTGAACCATACTGTTTTGGTATAGTTGGTCTCTTCATTGGTTTTTGACAATCAGACTAAAAAAGGACTCACTGAAATTTGAAAGTAATTTCTTATTGCACAAGAATAATCAGTTCTGTTCGTTCACCAGTTTCTTCAGGCATTCTCCATCCATCCTATTTTCTTTTTGTAAATAATATTTTTCCAATTATATAAGTAAATACAATATACATGTAAAATATATAATATATAAATATATATTATATATAAATATAATACACATTATATATTATGACATATATTATATATAAAATCTACAAATATATGTGTAAAAACAATTTTTAGCATTCATTTTTTACAAGATTTTGAGTTCCAATTCTTCCCGCCCTCCTTCCACTCCCTCTTCCTAAAAAGGTAAGAAATGTGATATAGGTTGTATGTGTACAATCATGTAAAACATATTTCCATATTAGTCACAAGTTGTGAAAGAGGAAATTGGCCAAAAAATAATTAAGTGAAAATAGGATGCTTCAATCTGCGTTTAGAATTCATCTGTTCTTTAGCCGGATAACATTTTCATTATGAGTCCTTTGTACTTGTCCTGGATCCTTGTACTGCTGAGATCATTCATAGTTGTTCATCACACAATGTTGCTATTACTATAGACAGAAATCATCCACCAACACTCCCTCCACTTTAGTCTTGGCTTGTAGCCTTTTCAAGTTGAAGAATTTACCATCAATGTGGTAGCTGCCCTTGATGGCATGTTCATCCTCATTGAAAGCATTTGACAACATGGCTGAAAAACATCATGCTAAAAAGCATGGGAGCAAGCACACAATCCTGTTTCACTCCACTGAGGACTGGAAGGCACAAGAGCATCCATTATCTAGATTCCGGGCCAGCATGCTACCATGAAATTGACATACAATGCTGATAAACTTCTCCAGGTAACCAAATTTTAACATAATTTTCCATGAGCCTTCACAACTAAAGGTAACATGCTTAAGAACTTTGGAATTGATTGTGTGACATGGGAGACATGAACCCAGGACCACTCACCATGGCATGTCCACATCAGAGAAAGTGCTGTGCTCTACAAGCAAAGTAGAATTGAAACATCTCAAAGGAAATGCAGGATGTGCAAATTTAGAGTATTCACTCCAAACGTTCACATAGATTATTGTGCCCTACCTGTGGTAGACCATTCTGAGCTCATATTGGTCAGATCAGCCACAGTCAGACTCATTGGAACTTGACTCTAGCACAGTAATGTCATTTTGGTCATCTTCAAGAATGAAGGACAACAACCAACCAATTGTATACAATGCTTTCCCATTCTGTTAATTTCACTTTGCTTCACTTCATGCAAGAAGTCTTTCGAGGTTTTTTTGCTTATCATTTTTATTACACAATAGTATTTCATTACATTCATATGCCACAACTTGGTCAGGCATTCCCAAATTAATGGGCATTTCTTCAATTTCCAATGTTTTGCCACCACAAAAAGAGTTGCTATAAATATTTTTGTACATGCAGGTCCTTCTCCATTTTATGATCTCTTTGAGTTACAGCTCTAGAATTGCTGGGTCAAAGGATATGTACATTTTTATAGCCCTTTGGGCATAGTTCCAAATTGCTCTCCAAAATGGTGGGATCAGTTCACAACTCCACTAACGGTGCATTAGTATCTCAATTTTCCCACATCTTCTCCAACATTTATCATTTTCCCTTTTGGTCATATTAACCAATGTGATAGGTGTGAGGGGGTACCTCAGAGTTGTTTTAATTTGCATTTCTCTAACCAAAACTTAGAGCATTTTTTCATTCATCCTCTTTTCAAAATAATTCAGGACAATAGGACTTATTTTTGCCATCTCTTTCATTACTAGATGTATGGATGAATAAAATACATATTAAGCACCTACTATGTGCAAAGCATTGTGCTAAGTTCTGGGGATACAAATAGAAAAGAGACCCTTGCTCTCAAGGAACAACATTCTAATGGAGAAGATAATACATAGGATATTTCAGATAGAAAGGTCCTGTGGTCTTCAGAATACATTGAGAAAGCAAATGTTGATGGATTAATGTCATTTCCACTGATAAAATGATAACAGTTTTGATGCTGAACTGTTTGATAATGCTCAGGACTTTGATGGCAAAAACTTTATTTTCTGGGTCTTTGTCATGGTTGCTTCTCCTTGAGGGCTACTTCCCAAGATGATGGCTGCAGATACTGGGCTGGAATTATTGCTGTTCCCAAGTTTCTTGATTCCACATCCTGACCTGTCTCCATGAGAATCTGAGGGGAGATGATGGTGGAGGTGGTGGTGGTGGTGGTCTGACCTGCCTCATATGTACTGCCTGTACAGTTACCCTGTTATTGTAGGGCAGCTGGCTTGCCTGCCTGGTAGGTGGCTATTGGTTGGCTATTTATGAGAATAGCTATTCCCTTCCCCACAGTGACGGCTGTGAGGTCTGGAGTAGAAGCAGTATTGGTGATCTGGCAGGCACTGGCACTCCCACACCTGCTATGCGTATCTTCATTTAATAAGATGAAATATCTGGAAGTTAGGCTGAGTGAAGATTTCCACTAACTTCACGTTCTTCAGGTTTTCCCTCTCTAGACCTGGGTAATGCCTCAGTTTCTACTCATTCCATTTAATCTGGGTTTAGAAATAGAATCACTTTTAATTGCCCAGAACTGACCTGTAGTACTTAGGTAACTTAGAATTGAGGATGCCATTGACAAAAAGTAATATGAAGTCTTTGTATATATCTCATAAATGATGTTTCCAATTTCAGTACATGATTTTAAAAATTACATTTTTAGAACTTTTGGAGTACTTGCTTTAATGGCTATTTCAAACCTCTCCAGCAGGTGGAGTATGGGTGTGTCTGACAGGTCTCACTGTCTCTAACTTTCTTGTGGTACCAGAATACTGAGGAGCATCACTGACTCCATGATCATCCCTGATGGTTCAAGTACGATTCCCTGTCAATTTCTCAGCTTCATCGAAGTAGTTTCATCACACTAGGTGGGGCACTAACCCAAACAGTAGTATTGCTAGAACCAATTATCTGGCATGTTAGGGCTCCTGCCAGTCTTTCCCTGCCATCAGGCTAGTCTCAAGCAGGGGCTTTGTGAGGCTCAAATGAAACAATAGATTAAAGCACTGTGCAAACGTTAAAGTGTTACCTAAATACCAGTTGTTTTTGTTGTTTCTGTCCTGGATAACTTTATTCTCTGAATCTTAATGCTGCCATTCTGCTTACCTCATGCAATGTATATCGAGCTATACAGGGATGTAGGTGTGCTGATAACTGATAAACAATTCCACTGGGGAAAAAAAGAATGTGTGATTACAAACTTCTAAGCTTTATCTGCATCATCAAGACTTTCTTAAGTCTAGTCAATCAAAAAAACAACATATCAAGTCTGAATTTATAGTGGAGAAGCAGCCATAACAACCAAGAACGGAATGGGTTTCATGAAACTGTAGTATCTGCTTCACAGGGCTATAGTGAGGCAGTTCATATGCTAATGGGGAAGACAACATGCAAATAATTAGGTAATATAAGATTATACAAATGTACTATATATATGTATATGTGTATATATATATTTTATGAAATCTATTTTACAGATAAACATAGTGAGGCTCCAAGGGGGTCTAATGATGTGCCCATGGTCACAAAGTTAGTAAATGTCCCAAAAAAGACTATGTACTTGGAGTCAAGAGAGACTAAGATTTTTAATACTATTTTTGAGATATCGCTGAAACTTTTTAGGTTTTTAAGTTTACAAAGCATTTTTCTTAGATTACCTCTAATCTGATTATCTCATTTAATTCTCACTAATTGTAGATAACATCACCATCACCATTTATAGATGAAGATCCTGAGGGTCAGAAAGGAAAAACGCTGGTCATACAACTTGTAAGGAAAGGGAAAAAAGGAGAAAAGTACTTATTAAGTGCTTACTATGCTAAATCCTGGGGATAGAAATACAAGCAAAAAGAAGGTTCGTGCCCACAAGGGGCTGCCATTCTATGAGGAAAGACAACATAAAAAAGGGTGTTGAAAGGGATGATGATGTGCATGAAGGGACCCAACACTGAGGTCATGGTTTTGAAGGCTAGAGGCCAGGAACAGAGCTGGGAGAAGAACGAAAGCTAGTCTGGGCTACTCCACAAAATGGAAGCTCTGGTAGAAACTCACCAGTGGGAGAAGGGGGAGGGACTTGCAGAGATCGCTCTGTTGAAAGTTCCATGTTAAGAAGACCATGTACGTTGTTGGATTTCCCAAGGCAAGGAGACCCCAAGCACTGAGGGAAGATCTAGGATGGGCAGAATGGTTTGGAAGTCCTGGAGAGGGGTGGAATTTAAGTGTCGAAAGGTGGGAACAGGACCAAATATAGGACTTCCTGATTCTTCCCACCCCTCTCCCTATTGTACCATCCTGCTCTTTGATCATAGACAAGCCACTTAATTTTTCTGAGGTCAATTTCCTCATCTTTACAATAGGGATGAACTTGGTGCACTATTTACGACAGAGGACTGTTATCAGGAAAGTGCTTAATATATTTTAAAAATTATGATCTTTTATTTTACTTCACCTTCATTTCTGAGTCTATCACTCCTTCTTCTCTACCCATGAGTCATCCCTTTGAACCAAAGAATTAAAAAGAAAGATAAAATGTCAGCCATAATGATGACGATGGTAGCATTGAACACGTACAGAGCACTTACTATATGCCAGGTATCACGCTAAGCACTTTACAATGATTATCTCATTTGATCCTTGCAACAGCCATGAGAAGCAGTGCTTTTATTATCTCCATTTTACAGGTGAGGAAACTGAGGCAAACAGGGATCATACAGCTTGTGTTTGAACTCAGGTCTTCCCGGCTCCTCATCTTGTATCATCTTGCTCTGCATAGTCTGCAACTTACGAGATATTCCTTACCTGGTCTCCCACCTCTTCAAGGAAAGGAAAGACATTTGTAAATATTAAAATACCATAGAAATTCTACTTCTTACCGTTGGTCCCTATTTTTACTTTTTGTGGCAACCAGACTTCAGGCATACATTTCTTTTTATTTGTAGCCAGGGGGCTACAAACTACATTGTGGTTTCTCAGTCTTCAGGGCAAAACCGCAACCTTTAATGAACTTCCACCTGCTTAACAGATATGATCAAGACAACTCTAATCACAAACATGCCTCCTTTATAGGGCTCCCTGTCTCCTCATTTGAATCTCAGGACCAAATGTCTATCATTTCTGGGCGTCATAGTTAAGAAGGACATCCACCAATAAGGTAGTACTCAAAGGATGATCACTTTGAAGTCATATGAGAGTCAGCTAGAACTGGAGCTGGGCAGGATTAGGAAAGAGAAGGAAAGACTTTCTGGGGAAGTGATTGTTGACTTAAAGGAATTGTAGTGTGTGTGAATTAGACCTTCTCTGTTCGACCCCTGAGGTCAGAGTTAGGGGTAATGGGAGGAAGTTACTTAGAGAACCATTTAGACTTCGGTCCCAGCAATGAGATGCCCAAAGGTGGAAGAAGCAGCCTCAGAAGATGGGGAGGGAGGCTCACTGGAAGTGTTTAAGCAAAGACAGGAAGATCACTTGCTGGGGATTTTATTGTCCCCAATTCAGAGAATCTGTGGGTCTGTGACCCCTGAGAGAGGAGACCAGGAGTCAGGAGATAGTGTGGGGGGCAGAAAGAGCAAGAACTCACTCTGGTGATCTCCTACAAGATCTTCCATTTTGTAGAGTAGTCTAAACGGGTCTTTGTCCTTCTCCCAGGTTTGGTTCTGGCCTCTGGACTTTAAAATCATGACCCTATTGCTGAATCCCTTCATTCATAGCATCACTCTTTTCAGTTTCCTTTCTGATCTTCTCTTTACTATCTGTGTGCCTTTAGACAAGTCATTTTCCTTCTGGGGGGCTGCTTGTTCATTGACAAGAATGAGGGGGTTAAACTCTGAGGTCCTTCTGGCTCTAGATGGAGGATCCTATCTAGATATGTGATGTGCAAGCTAATGGATTAGAACCCAATTTAAACTTCCAGGCCTGTGGTCTTTCTACTAAATAGTAGGCAAATGGGGCAAAGGAGCCCCTCCTCCCCATCATATTTAAGATCATAAAAGGAAAAAGAGAGTGAGGAAAGTTGGGGGTATCAACAAGAGAAAATGGGAGAGAAAGGAGAGAGAGAGGAAAAGAGTAAGGAGAGAAAGGGGGAGAGGAGTGACAGATGGACAGACAGAAAAGGTAAGAATTGAAGGGCAAAGAAAATCACTTCAACTTAAAATGTCAATTGGCCGAAGTTCATGACTGGCCTCTTAGCCAAGTTTCAACCCAACCTGTCGTCACTCTCGTTTGGTCCTTCTTCCCTGAGCTCATAGATTCCTGCCTTTCCAGGACTAAACCTCTAGATGAGAAAGTCTGCCTCTGAGTGGTTTCCCACCCTTCCTCCCCAGTCACACCTCCCCTCCACAAGTGGGAAGAGGCCTTCATGGGAAGCCACTGGGCTAGCCTCCTCCTCAGCCCTCTGTTTAGACTCATTGCCTGAGCACCTCCATCAGAGAGGAAGATGTGGTCTCCTTGACATTATCCAGATTCCCCTGTAAGCAAAGCAAAGATAGAGCCCAGCAGCCCTCCCCACAATCCCCCTAGTCCCATCCTATCCCAGTCCCCAGCTCTATCTCTGGAAAACTGTTTAAATCCCCAGTTTCCACCCTCTCTCTGTAACTGTTTCTCTCTTAGCTCTGGGTTGAAGTCTAAAACTTCATGTCTTTGGGATTGGTAACTCAGTAGAGGACTTCAGGGGGGTCACTATATTCATATAGTTGAAGGGTTGTCATGGGCAAGCAGGATTAGGC
Source organism: Potorous gilbertii (assembly GCA_028658325.1). Classification (NCBI taxonomy): domain Eukaryota; kingdom Metazoa; phylum Chordata; class Mammalia; order Diprotodontia; family Potoroidae; genus Potorous; species Potorous gilbertii. Next base: position 105,314,365 of record CM053769.1, read on the forward strand.
TTCACAAATATAAGATGGGTGAAATGTCAGTTTGTTTGAAAAAGATTAAGTGGAGTTAGTATTTTGAAGTACTGTCCAATCATAGATGGATTAGGCTTCACAAGTACTAGTACATTCAGGGAAATGGTTAAACATCCTGGGATCATCGATGTAGGGCTGGAAAGAGGCCATCCCATCTAACCCCATCTTTCTGGAGACAAGTAAACTGAATCACAGAGAGGTTAAATGGCTTTCTCAGCATCACACAGAGGGTACCTAACCAGTGAGACTTGACCCTAAGACTTGTGGCTCCAAGTCTGGCTTTCACAATTTGATGATTTTGTTTAAAAAAAGACATGACTGTTCCAACTCTTATCCACCAGATTTACAAATATGACAAATGTCAGGGGATGATGGGAAATAGGCACATTAGGGCACTGTTGATGGAGTTGTGAATTGCTCTAGTCCTTCTGGAAATAGATTTGGAACTGTGCCCAGTATGTTATTAAAGTGTGGTATCCTTTGACCAAACTATGTCACTACTAGGCTTGTACTCCAAAGAGATTTTTTTAAAAAGGACTCATATGCACAAAAACACTTATAGCAGCCAAAGTGGAAACTAAGGGGGTGTCCACCTATTGCAAAATGGCCAAACACATTATAAATATATGAATGTAATACAATATTATCATATCATAAAAATTAGGAAATTGCCCATTTTAGAAGAAACTGGGAAATAGGGAAATTGAGGCGCAGAAAAGTGAGTAGAACTAAGGAAAGTTTATACAATTACAATAACATTTAGAAGGAAAACAACTTTGCAAGACTTTGAGAAACCTGATCAGCTGATGAAACATTACCTACCTCTTGCCAGAAAAGGGGTGAGCTTCAGACTTATAGTCATGACCAATGGGGGGATTTGTTTTGTTGAACTCTGCATATTTGTGTTGAGGGCTGTATTTATTTACCTCTTTGCTCTTTTTAATGGGGATAAGAGGAGTTCATAAATGCACATAAAAAGAAATGCAGCATGGTTTAAAAAATAAAAGAAATTTGGTATTTTAATGAACTTCAAGGTCAGTATGAGCAGCCAAAAGTCCAAAAAAATGAATGTGATTTTAGGATGTATTAAGAGAAGTTGAGCTTCTGGGAATGAGGAAGTGCCAATTCCACTGTGCTCTGCCCTAGCGAGAACACAGCTGGAGAGTGGTGTGCAGTTTGAGCAATTCTTCTTGGGAAAGACATTGATGAAGGTTGATGAGTCTGAAGAAGGACAACTAGGGTAGTAGGGCTTTGATTCCATTTCCAAAGGATTGTTTGAAGAACCCAAGAATGTTTAGCCTGGAGAAGAGGGGAAAAAACTCAGCGGGGAGAATGATAGCTATCTTCAGGTATTTGGAGGGCTGTCAAGTAGAACAATTTATTGTTGTTCAGATGTGTCTTACACTTCGTGACCCCATTTGGGGTTTTCTTGGCAAAGACCCTGGAGTAGTTTTCCATTCCCTTCTCCACCTCATTTTACAGATGAGGAAACTGAGATAAATAGGGTTTAAGTGGTTTGCCCAGGGTCACACATCTAGTAAGTGTCTTCAGTCAGATTTGAATTCAGGTGCTTCCTGACTCAACTCAACTCCACCACCTAGGCACCCCAAGAACTATGAGTTTAGGTCTATTTGGCCTCAAAAGACAGAACTGGGTGGATTGTAGTAACATTACAAAAAGAGGAATGTTTAGGCTGGATTTTAAGGAAAAAAAAACACTCAGAAAGCTGCGATGGTGTCCTTGGGAAGAGGCAAGCTTCCTGTCGTTGAATGTTTTTAAGAAAACCTTGACGCCTCCTTGTCAAACACAGTGCAGACATCATCTCTTAGGTACAAGTTGGGATCAGATGGTCACTGAGGTCCTTTATGCTTCTGAGATTCTACAATTCCATGGAAACTTGCTCTTGGCTAATTTCAATCACTCTTAAATAGATTTTGGTAGATTCCTTCACACATGCTATCCAAGCCTTCCAGAATGAGAAGGACCTTTAGAGTCCCTTCAGTTCTTCAAGTCTTCAAATTGTATGGTCATAGATGAAGAGTTATGATGGAATATTAGAATCCAATTTCCTTGTTTTTGCAGATGAAGAAACTGAGGCAAAGAGAGGGTCAGCGACTTTCCCAAGATCACAGAGCAATAAAGCAGGAGACTAGATTTCTGTCTTTGCATTTTTTTTCTGAGAGCTTTTAAAATAAATCTTAAGGCTTAGTGTGTTTCAAAGGATATTTATGCTTTTAAAGAGGATAATGGCTTAATCCGAAGGAAGGAATCTGGAGTGGTTGGAATTTGAGCTATTGGCCACAGATTTGCTAAGGAAACATCTGGAAGCAGGCAGTCTTCCCACTGCTTCTCAAATCACACCCAGATCCATGGCCTTCTCCTCTGTCTATAAGGCCTCTCAGTCATTTCTCAATTGAACCAAATGAACTTTAGGGACAAGTCCAGCTTTATGTGATCAATAACAGTCACGGAATCAGCAAGATGATTGTTTTAAAATTAAATGGTTAACATCATTACAAGCAAGAAAACTGTGACTTCTGTAGCCTGGTGAAGGAGAAACTTTGGTTTGGAAATCTCATTCAGGGATGCCGTCATTTAGTCAATCCTATATATATCTGAAGAAAATTTCTAAGACTTTGGCAGCATCATAGAGTGAGAACTGGAAGGAACTTTAATGATCATCCAGCCTACACATCTCACTTTACAGGTCAGGAAACTGAAGCAAGAAAGATGTATAGATTTGGCCCAAATCACATTGGTTTTAAGGGGCAAATCTGAATTTGAACTCAGTCCTATTAATTCCAAAGCTAGTTGATTTTCCACTGCCCCAACCTGTCTCCTATGGGACATTGGACATGTCACACTCCATCCTGGGCTTCACCATCCCCCTCTGTAAAATGCCCTTTGGGCAAAGGGACTAAGGTTACTTCCTTTTTTTTCATAGGTTTTGATTTTTTGATTCTACAGTTTCTCAGATACTTGAAAAGTGCCTGGAGACTAGAGTATCCCCTAGATTTCCTTGCCTGCAGTACTGAACACTCACCACCAGGGCACCTCACTGCAGCCAGGTCACACCACCCAGATGGAATTCTTTCAATTCCTTGGGATCTTTACATCTTTCCTCCCACATCCTTTTTTCACAACTAAGTGCTCTTCTGCATTAAACTGTTTGCCTTCTGTCAGAGGTGTGGGCAGGAGAACAAGGGTAGAAACCTTCCTGGGATCTTGGGGGAAAAAAACTGCTGAGGTTTTTCTGATGGCTGTGGACACAAGATCTGAAGTTAAGGGAGCCCTTCCCGCCCAGAGGGATGGCCTTAGGCTAAGAGCTGAAAACTGAAATGTGTCTTCTACTTCCTTTTCTTTCCCCACCTCCATCTAATGTAATTCCTCAGATAAATTTAAATGCCATCCCCCAAATCTCTCTTAATTTAATTCACCAAACATTAATTAAGCACCCACAGTATTTAAAACTTCCTTGCTGGGCATTGTGTTACAAGATTTAAAATCAGAAAGGACTGCAGACATGGCTGTGTCCATTCATCTCATTTTACAGATGAGGAAACTGAGGTTCCTGGCGACAAGAGACTTGCCAGAGGTCAGACAGCTAATCAGTATTAGAATGGCTCTGAAAGTAGGTCCTGTGGTTAGAGAAGCTATAGTCCCTTCCCTCAGGGAGTTTTGGGGATCTATATACACAGAAGCACTTACTTCTATACCCCCAATGGTCCTGTGATCTTTAAGGTGGGTACTTTCTCCAACCAGCAGATAATAATTTATTTATTCCTGCCAGGTCTAGGTAAGTTTTGACTTTATCCTCCTGTCAATCAGCCATAAGGAGTCCACCATTGGAACAGAAGATCCCAGCTCTGCTGCTTAGTACTCATAGAACTCAAATTACTTTCCCTCTCTGAGTCTCAGTTTCCTCTTCTGTAAAGTGAGATAAGATCTTTTGTAGTTATTTAGTTCTTCGTAGTTTCTAAAGCACTTTCCACATATTATCTCAAATAACTATCTCAAATTGTCTCATAATGACCTTGTCAGGTACATACTTCATCCGCCTCCACACTGCACTCCTGACTCTCCACACTTTCTCTACCTTGCTACAGAAATCTCTTCACCCCGGAAGTTCACTCTATCCCTCTTCCACACTGTGGCTGGCTCCTCCCAGAGCCAGGCCATCCTTGTCTTCATTGTATTGCAGGCAGTACCTCTAACTCTCAGGACCCTATATCATACCCCAGTGGAGCCCCTTCCTTCCTTTTAAGATCCCATAATAAAAGGTATTGTGAAGAAAAGATTGGGAAAAGAACACGGTGGGGAAAGAAAACCTGAGAGAGAAGCTCCATCAGAACAAAGTGCCTTGGGAACAGAAGTATCCTTCTGTTTGTCTAAGTGTATTCCCAACACTTAGCATAGTGTCCAACACTTACTTGTGGACTTGACTACATACCATAGATGCTCTCATCCCTGTCTTATAGATAGAAGGAATCTTGGCATGGTGGATATCATACTGACAGAGCCAAGAACACGAGTTCAAATCCTCCCCTAGACATTTAATAGTTGTCAAGTGACCTAATCCTTCTGGGCCTCAGGCAGTTCTCAAAACCTCTGGAGATAGTGAGCTCTCTCATTGGAGGTCTTTAAACAGACTCTGGTTGACTCCATGTTGGACATGTCTTTTGCATGGGTTCTGTTGGGATATGTATTGGACTAGACAAATACTGGAGCCTCTTTAGGCTTCTAACAATTACCAACTCATCTAGGGGTTGCCTCCTACCACTTGTTTAAGGAGACAACTCATAAGCTCATGGATTTTAGAGGTGGATGTGACCTTAGAGGCCATTTATAATCCATTTTATTTTACAGATGAGGAACCTCAAGCCCATGGAAGTGAAGTAATTTGCTCAAGGTCACACAAGTAGAAAAAGATAGAATTTGAACCTGGTCTTTGGACTCCAGATCTAGTGTTGTTTCTACCTCACCATGCTGCCATCCTCCACACTGGGAATTCCTTTCTCTCATGATCACAGACCATTCCTGTCTTTATTCCTATATTTTACAGGTGAGCAAACAGTCTCAGTGATTGGTAACAGCCCCAATAAGTCAATACACACCCCTCCAGGTTTGGGATTCTGGTTCAGATGCTAATGAAACTGGATAGCTCCTGAGTTCCTTCCCTCTGACCACTGGGCCACTTCCAATCATCTTGACCTGTCTTGGCCCTGGACTTTGGTGATCTGGAGGAGAGAGTGTGGCTGACGACTCTGCTCAAGCCTGCCTCATTCAAATCCAAGTCACTTGCAAATCAAGACATCACCCTCCTCACATCATTGGCTCTCCTCAAGAACAAAGGATGTACTACAATACACAACATCTCTGAGTGTTCATACTCTTATGCTCGTGTCCACCTAGCTAATCATTCTCACCTACTATGTGCCAAGCATTGTGTGAAGCATTTTACTACTATATTTTTCATTTAATAGATGATTGATTCAGGTTGTAAGTGGTACATGAGGTCAGAGGAGGAATTGACCAGAGGGCAGGTTGGCTGGGTAGGGGCTACATAGAGGAGAGAACTTTGGATGAGGGATAGGACTGTAGAGCCCTAGAAAGCTAGGGGGAAGAAGGCCACTCTAGGCAAAGAAACAGTGAGAGCAAAATGTCAGAAGTCAAGGTGCTCCTGACACATCCAGGGAACCCAGAGTCCAGGAGGAAGGAAGGTTTGTATAGAAAAGCCATATGATGGAAGGGCTCAGGTGAGGGTGATGAGTCTTCTATTTCCCATCGTCAGTCAATCATCCAACAAGTACTTTGTGATTGTTATTATCCAGTCATGTCTGAATCTTTGTGACACATTTTGGGGTTTTCTTGGCAAAGGGACTAGAGTGGGTTTGTCATTCCCTTCTCCCGTTCATTTTACAAATGAGGAAATTGAGGAAGACAGGGTGAAGTGACTTGCCCAGGGTCACACAGCTAGTGTGTGTCTGAGGTCAGATTTGAATTTAGGAGGATGAGTCTCCCTGACCAGGCCCAGTACTCTATCTACTGCTCTACCTGGTTGCCCCTTATTAAGCACCTTCTAAGTACCAGGCACTGTGATGAACTCTGGGGATACCCAGAAAGGCAAAAACTCAGTTTCTATGAAGCTCACACTCTTACATGGAAGACAACATGTATATAAGCAATACATACCCAGAGTCATGGAAAATATAGCAAAGCATGGGAGAGAGGGATGGGCACAGGGAAGGTCACCTGCAGAAGGTAGGGTTTGAGCTGAGTCTTGCTGGAAACCTGAGTGTGTGGAGGGGCTAAAGTGTCAGAAGACTTGAAAGACTAGAAAGTAGGAAGAAGCCAGGTTGGGAAGGACTTTAAAATCCAAATCCATCCATATGCATATATGTACACATATGCATATATGTACACATATGTAATGTATGTATATACTGTACATACATACATAGACAGACAAACATAGATATAGAATTTAAAGATTCTAGGGAAAATATGTTCCACACAGGGCAAGTATGGCATGCAGTATTTGTGTTGGTCTCTTCATGATCCAAAAACAGTAGAGTTCAATCCTAATTCAGACCCAGCCCAAGCTGTGAAGGGCCATCTGGGAAATCCTCTGCAGAAGCTCCAGCCAGCAAGACAGAGATGGCAATCATCCATCCCACTCCTGAGTGCCAGTCTGCCCTACACACTCCATGTATAGACTCCCAGGCAGTCCATCCCTAGGGTATAACCCAGTTGCATCCTTTGCACCCTCCCATCCCTTTTCTGGCAGTTGGATCATGACTCCAGGAAAGCAACCAGAAGAGAGGTGGCTCCATTGGATCTGTAAGAGTTTGTAGGCTCATCTATTACTGTAAGCCACCCAAGCCCTCTCCAACCCTCCCTACCCCTCAACCTTAAAAGGTCACCTCTCATTCATGTGCCCCAAGGATTTCAAAGGCAGCAGGCACCTCGAGGGTAATCTAGTCTGATTCATACATGAACAACCAGTCCTCTTAAAACCTTCCTCATGGTCATCCTTCAGCCTTTGCTTGAAGTCTTCCAAAGATGGACAGTCTACAAGTCTATCAGTAGCACATGGACAGATCTGTTAGGGCCTTCCCCCTTCTATGGAAAACCCAAACCGCCCTTTGCTGACTTACTTCCCTCTTCAAAGATACTCATAGTGGCCACTATTACTGTGATATCATGTGTATAAATGTGTGTATCAGGAGACTGGGGAGAGGGGGTTGAAACCAACCTCACTAAGGAAATGCTGAGGTCCCACATCCTTTGCTGATGGTCTGCCTGGTATCCAATTTAATTATTATTTATGAAGTGCCTACCATATACCAAGCAGGAAGCAGCTAGGTGGCAGAGTAGATAGAGTGCTAGGTCTGGAGTCAGGAAGACCTGAGTTCAGATCTGATCTCAGATATTCACTAGCTGTGTGACCTCGAGCAAATCACTTAACCTGTTTACCTTAATTCATGAGAGAAAAAATGGCAATCTCCTCTAGTATCTTTGCCAAGAAAACCCAATATGGAGTCATGAAGAGTTGGACCCAAATGACCACTCAACAACAACCACAACCAAACAAGAGTTAGCTTGGCACCATGGATAGAGAAAGAGCTCAAGTCAAAAGGATTGAGGTTCAAGATTCCCCCCACCAGATGTATATTAGCTGTGGAATGAAGAGGAAGTAATACAATGGAAAGAGCAACAGCTCTGGAGGTGGAGGTCATGGGTTCAAATCATACGTTATTATACTTACACCTATCTTCTTTACATTTATTTAGGTAGTGGGCCAGTCACTTAACTTCTCACTTTCCACAATCATGAAATGAGGTCTAGATGACCCCTAAGGTTCTTTCCCACCTGTGATCCCATTTGTGACCTCCATCCATTCACTTCCAACCCCTGGGATGCAGTTTCCTGAAATATAAAATGAGAGACTCGAATTACATGGCTTCTGAGATCCGTTCCAGATCTCCATCTACGATCTAAGTCAGCTTAGGAAACCCTTAAACTAAGTTGCAGAGGAACAGCTGCCTATCTGTCTTGTGAAGGAAGTTTTCTCCCCAGGAGTCCCCTTTCCCTATGAAATCACAGATCCAGCTCCCTCCCCCATCCAAATGTGCTAGGCCCTGGGAATACAGAGACAAAAAGTAAATACCTCTGCCCTCAATGTGGACAAAAATATGCATGTTAAGTCTATCAGTGGTGATTAAAGGAACTTCTGATTGATTGGCTGGCTTGACTCACCTCCCAGGGAGGTAGACAGATAGACAGACATGTGCCTTGATCACCCCTTCTGTCTAAGGAAATAAGAAAATTAATGTATTGTTGTTCAGTCATTTTCAGTCATGTCTCACTTTTCATGACCCAACTTGGGGTTCTCTAGGCAAAAATGCTGGAATGGTTTGCCACTTCCTTTTCCAGTACATTTTACAGATGAAAAACTGAGGCAAAAAGGGTTGAGTGACTTGCCCAGGATCACACAGCTAGTGAGTGTCTCATGCCATATTTGAACTCAGAGAGATGAGCTTTCCTGACAAAATAAATATTGCTACTATAATACATAAAAAATAAATACTCAGCAACTGGAGATGACTATTTCTAATCAGGTGGACTGGTGAGAGAGAGAGAGAGAGAGAGAGAGAGAGAGAGAGAGAGAGAGGGAGGAGAGAGAGAGAGAGAGAGAGAGTCTTTTGTCTAACCTGAAGCCATGTCAGCTTTGTTGAGGCATTCTGAGAGCTCATACTCTGCAAGCATAGTCTTCAGGAGCTGTCCAAGGTCACCTCCATGACATGGAGCCTAGGGGAAAGTGGACTCAAACTTAGAGAGTGTATGTGACAGAAGAGGCATCTCACAGCTTTTTGAAGCTGGAGCTTCTTTTGTTAGAGTCATCAACACAGTCCCTTTAATTACACTGCAGCTTTCTTCTGAAATCCTTGTAGAGCCTCAAAGGCCTCTTTCTTCAGTGTGCCTTGTGCATTATCTGCTTCAGATGCAGGATGCTAATATCTTGAGGACAATATTTGGACACTAGTATTTCCAAATCTCCTGACCTTTCTCCTGTTAGTGATTCAGCATGCATTAATTGAGCACTTACTATATGCCAGACACTTAGCTAAGGAACAGATACAAAGAAAGGGGAAAGATAGTCTGTACTCTCAAGAATCTCACAGTTGAATAAGGGAGAAAACAGAAAAACTAATATACAAGCAAGATGTGAACAGGATAAATGGGAGATGATCAACAGAGGGAAGGCACTAGAATTAAAGAGTTAGGAAAGGCTTCTTATAGAAGAATTTTAACTGGGACTTGAAGGAAATCAGGGTAGCAGGAGGTAGAGATGAGGAGGAAGAGAATTCTAGGCATGGGAGAAAACCAGTGAAAATACCCAGAGTTGGTAGCCAGAGTTGGTGGAGTGGATAAGGCACAAAACCTGAGTTCAAATCCAATTTTAGATACTTATTAGCTATGGGATCCTGAGCAAATTACTTAACCTTGGTTTGTCTCAATTTCCTTAATTGTAAAACATGGATAATAGTACCTGCCTCCCAGGGTTGTTATTAGGATCAAACAAGATAATATTTGTAAAATTCCTGGTCTATAGTAGGTACTATATAAATGTTTGTCTTTCCCTCCCCCTTCTTGTTCTAGGAACAGCAAGGAGGCCCATGTCATAGTATCAAAGAATATACATGAAAGAGGGGTTGGATTGTGTAAGAAGACTGGAGGGAAGGAAGCTATGAAGAACTTTGAACATCAAACCGAGACCTTCAATCCTTCTAAATTAATCAAGCACTTTTCCCAACTACTCTAATACCCTTGATAATTGATTCAGGACCAATGTTCGAACCTGGCTTAGGTGTGTGTGAAGAAGACCATGTCATCAGAGATATAATGAGATGACTTGCACTTGACTTTGTTTTGAGTGAGGGAGGGCTGTCACTGTGCAGGTCACCAGCCTCACTTCTCCTCCAGAGCCATCTGAATCCAATGACCAGATATTCATCAGGATGACTAGAGATGACCCAGGATAGGGTAACTGGGGTTAAGTGACTTGCCCAAGGTCACACAGCTAGTGAGTATCAAGTATCTGAGGTGAGATTTGAACTCAGGTCCTCCTGACTCCTGCACTGGTGCTCTAGCCATTGCACCACCTAGCTGCCCCCCCTCCCCTGTTAAGGTAGTTACATTAAGAGAGTATGGGATGATTGACCAGTTGACTCAATCAATGCTAATCTTTACCTTTCTTTGTACCCCCAACACCTGCCACACAGCAGCTGCTTAATCAATGGTTGTTGATTGATATTCTGCAAGTGAGACAACTTGTGTGAAGGGATGGAGGAATGTTGAATTGAAGGAAAAGCAAAGCAGCCATTTTGGTGGAACTCCCATGAAGAGAGTATTGAGTTCAATAGACCCTCCAGGGCCAACAGCCAACAACCCATCACACGCTTAACCAAATGGACTGATTCCAAGGATGACTCCTCAGGAAACTTTCAAGAGTCACTTAAGGGCAGGTGTCCAGTCAGAGCTGGATGAGATCGAGCACAATTCTACCTGATGCCAGTCTCTGCCTGTTTGTGCCCTGGTGTATTTTTAGTCCACAGAGGTCATTTCACACAGACCTCCTTTAAAAGCTTGCTGCCCTAAATTGGCTGTCTTTACATGAACCATCTGTAGTTCACTCTGAAATTTGGAAATAGTGGTGGTTTGGGAATCTGAGAATAGGACCAAGTCCCATGCCCCTCCAGCCCCCCTCATTGCTTTCTGGGCTCCTTTTCTCACAATCTTTGTCTCCTCTGCCCCTGATGGAGCCAAATTGCTATTCCTAGGCCACAGAGATAGTTATCAAGAATGATTTGTACCCACTCTGTCCACCAAGTTTACTCTCTCATCCCCCATGCCACTCTGGTCCATGGCATATTTTACTTTGGTCAAAGCAGACAGGAAGGGAGGGGTCTTGGCTCAAGGCACCATGATTCAGTGCCTTTATTCCAATATGAATAATCCAAAGGATCTCAATTAACTTCGAAGATTCCTTCAAACTGCATGGTGAGCTTCACTCAAGCCCTTCTCAAGTCGAGAAGAATTCTACTCCTGGATTGACTTCCATACTCCAGATTGGCTTTTGGCAAAACACACAACAACAACAACAGTCCATTGCTCTGCACCTGGAGTTCTTCACCTAGAGAGGCAGATGATGTGGCCTTTACCTGGCTGCTCTGTATGATTGGTGATGAAGATGATGGTGATGATGATGGTGGTGATGATGGTGATGATGATGATGATGGTGATGGTGATGATGGTGATGGTGATGATGGTGCTGGTGATGGTGATGATGGTGATGATGATGGTGGTGATGATGATGGTGATGGTGATGATGGTGATGGTGATGAAGATGATGGTGATGAAGATGATGGCGATGATGATGATGGTGATGATGATGGTGGTGATGATGATGGTGATGGTGATGGTGATGATGGTGATGGTGATGATGGTGATGATGATGGT
>CM053769.1:105326408-105348213 GCA_028658325.1 Potorous gilbertii
ATTAAAAATAAATAAAATTAATATGTTAAAAAATAAAAATAAAATAAAAGGTTTGCCTATTTCTGAGGTAAAAATGTTCACACTGAAAGTTTATCAATCAGCTCCAGAAAGAATTGGGACTAAGGGCCCTTCCATCCTTAAAACAGCGGTCTGGAGTTTGAGTCATAATCCTAGTTCTGTTAATTACTTAGCTGTGGGACTTTGGGAAAGTCCGTGCCCTCTCAGGATCTCCACTTTCTCCTCTGTCAAATGAGTGGAGAAGCAGACTGATCAATTGTTTTGAGATCCTTTACAGTCCTAAATTCAATGATCCAGAACCAGAAAACTTAGGTTTGGATGCTACATCTGCTACTCATTCATTTCATATCCTTGAAATCATAACACCTCTTCTCTGGGTCATACTCCTCTCTTCCATACAAGGAATGGGCTGGAACAGATAACCTCTAAGATCTCCTCCTACTCAAAATCCTGTGATGCTTGTGCTCTAGACTCAGAAGACTTGGGTTTGAATCCTGGCTCTATGACTTTGAACAGATTGAATCTTGTGTCTCAGTTTCCCCCTCTGTAAAATAAGAAGGTTGAATGCCATAATCTCTAAGTGTATTAAGTTAATTTCAGCAGCGTTGGGCTCTGCTAAATTATTTGTCTGTGTGACCTTGGACAAGTCACTAGGCTTCAATTATCTCTCCTAAAATAAGGGAGGGAAGGGGAATGTGACAACCTCTGAAGTCCCCTCCACTCTAAATCCATGGTATTCACTAATAAAGAGGTATCCATGTATACAGACAATCTGCTTCACAAACTCAGAGCGGGGAGAAGCCTTCCCTACCCCACCCCCTCCCTACCCAAATATGAATCCCCAGACGCTGAGGACCAGTGCTGCCGCTCTCCCACCAAACCAAGCTGGACTGCACAAATACAGCCCTGGAGGATAAATCACCCCAATCACAGGAGGCATTTCTAAACATGTCCTCCAGCCAGAATTTATGGCTATTAGCTCTCAAAAAAGCCAGTTCCAGATAAGACAACTATTTTTACAGAAAACAAAATAGAAAGCCTGTATTGATTGGTTTGAGGTTGACAGTCCTCAATACAAGGAGAAGAGAAAGCCTTTCCTTTAGGGCCCCTCCTCATGCACTGGCTTTTCTGGCCAAAGCCCCCAGTCCTTGCTTCAGGGTGAGCGTGTAGGAGACTAGGCAAACCAAGGGGCCAGCTCGGAACCATATAGACTACAGCCTACAGATTTTTTTCTGGCATTCTTTTAGGAAAGAGAGAGAAAGGACCTAAAAAGTCCCTGAAACACCAGATTACCTTTAGGATAGCCAGAATAGCCAATCCTCAAGGGGAGGGGGTGGGCTGCCCATAGCAGGGACACCTTGGTGGAGACAAACATGACTTTCCCCTTGTTTTTTAACCAATATGTCTCCTTGAGTATCCCAGCATGCAGCGCCCTTGCTTAGAAAATAAAGGGGCTGATCTAACCCCTCATGAGTTTTACCACTTACTGCTCCATCACTGAGCTAGACAAACTGAGTTTGAAGTCAGGAAATCTCAGCTGGAATTCTACCTAATTTTGGACAACTTAATTGGGAAATTAAGGGAATTGGGAAACAACCTTGGGAAAGTCTCTGGGCACCTCTGTGTGCCTCAGTTTCCTCATCTGAGACTTAATGACTTCCCAAAGTCCCTTCTGACTCTCCATTTCTGATCTTATGTTCCTGACTTCCTCTCCCTTTCCACTCTCTGATCCCCAAAGCCTGACATAGTGTTAACATTGATAATAAAATCTTTCCCATTTCAGTCAGACTTTCTCTGTCCAGGATCCTCTTCCCTACCCCCTTCCCTTCCCTCCTCCCACACACTCATTTGAAACTTATGATAAACTTTAGAACAGCACAGGGCAAATTATACTTGAAGCCTCTGGGAGGAAAGGGCTTGCTAAGCACATTACCAGTGTAAACAAGATTATGGAGAGAGTGTTTGGCCTACTTAAGAGAAGGAGGTCTTGTCAAGAGCTCTTAAAATGACTCCCTCTTCTCCCAGTCAGCCACCAAACAGCCAATGGTACTGAGCCAAGGAAACAAGTTCTGAGCACCTACTATGTGAGGCACCAAACAGACAAGATTTTGTATAAGACACAGTATGAGTCTGGTGACTGCCGAACTCTACCTGTCCCTCAAGGAGATCAAAGGGCAGTTGTTACTTACTAGCCATATGACTTTGAGCAGTCATTTCTTCTCCCTGAGCCTCAGTTTCCTTTTTTGGTGGTTTGGTTTGGGGATCGCTAAAGTGGTCCTTTCCAACTCTGACATTCTACAGTTCTGCTGTCCAGTCTCAAGAGGACAATCTATGCTCTAAAATTCCCTCTTCAAAGGTCCCTTCCACCTCAGACATTTAATGTCCTATAATCTGTTACACTTTCAAAGTCTTCATGGTTCTAGGCCTGGTCAGATGGAGCAGTCAGAGCTAAGTTCTCCTTCTACTAAAATCTCATTCCAATACCCCCAGGGAAAAACCAAACAAGGCTTGGACAGTGGGCAAAAGGGTCTAAGGGGCTCTATTTCCATGTTCTTCTTGCCCAGAGCTGGGTCCCGGATCAACCACCTGGAGATGCCCCAGCTCTGGACCCCAACCATCTTCACTGGTGTTGTGGGAATGAGAAGGGTTAACCAACATTTCTCCAATTCTAGTAGTACTCTACCCCACAACAGGCATCGATCTCTAGGGTCTCTTGAGATCCGACATTTTATGTTGTAAGGCCCATCTTTTCCTCCTCTTCACCCCATATCTAACACTTTGTGTTCTAAGGTTCCTTCCAGCTTTGCCATCTTCTATTCTAAGCTCCCTCCACCCTTCAACATTCTCTATTTTAAACTCTCTCCAAACTTTGACATTCTCTGTTCTAAGCTCCTTCCCAGTCCTGATATCCTCTGTTCTAAGCTCTCTCTCAGCTCTAGAGCCTACCTAGAGCTGCCTTACTTATGAAATACATAATGTATAAAAAGTTAGCCAACAAGTTCCACATGCCAAGCACTGAATACATCTTATTGTTCACACCTGGGATCTCAGAAGAAAGAGCAATCTATCTCAGTGGGAATAGACAGGGAATGTCTCACAGAGATCAGGGACCTGAGCTGAACTTTGAAGGATGAGTATGATTTAGCTGGGCAGAGGGAAAGGTGGAGGGGAGGGGCACTGCATGAACCAGAGTACGGAGGTGGGAATGTGCTTGGTGTGTTGGTGGTGGTGGTAGTGGTGATGGTGTGTGTGTGTGTGTGTGTGTGTGTGTGTGTTTGTGTGTGTCCGTGTGTGCACAGGTGCTCTAGCGCACACAATGTGAGTCTGGTTTGGGGGTAGGGTGGGGAAAGGGAGCTGGCAGAATGGCACATGACCATCTATGCTGGAATTGGGTCACGCAAATATGTTACTATTCTGTACATATCTTACAAATATATATTTATATTCCTGTTGTCTGTCGATTAAAATATAAGATTCTTAAGGCCAAAGACCAACTTTTAAATAGTTTCTACCAAGTTTTAAATAGTTCCTACCAAGTAGCATGGTGATTGGCACATGACCAACCCCTCTTGAATCCTGACCTATGCTTTCCCTGGGCTTGAAAGTGTGCATTGGCTACAGTGAGAAGTCTTGGCTTCAAATCTTGCCTGTGTATCCTTGGGCAAACACTTTACTTCCCTGGGCCTCATTTTCCTCATCTGTAAAATTAGAGGGTTTGACTAGATGGTCTGAGGTCCCTTCTAGCTCTGACTCTATGACCCAAACCTATTAATGGCATAAGCACACTTTTTGCCTTTTCTAGGACTCAGTTTCCTCAGCTGTAAAATAGTTAGGAAATCTGGAAGCACGATTTATATCAGCGTATGCTCTTATTCTCTCTAGATCTTGCTTTCTGGTATGCCATCCAGGTGTGGAGCCCAGGCTGCCCTACCCAGGTATTGATTGCAGCCCTCTGTGGTTACTTTGGGAAGAAAGGAAGCTTCCTTCCTAGATCTCCAAGGTCCATCCCTTGGCTCCAGGCTGTCTTGTCCTGACCTTGCTGTGTGCCTGTCTCTAATCTCAAGGATCCTTGTCTCTTCATTCAAGAACATTCAAAGAGCTTCTTTCTACTTGGCAACTTTGCCCAGCTGGTGTACTTGAAAGTAACCAAACTGTATTTCTTTTTTTAAACTGTATTCCATAACTCAGGCTTCTCACTAGTTCAGAGTGTTCTCTCCTCCCCAGATCAAGGTCTCATTCATTTAAACCATGAGTTTTCATTGTGCAAATCTCCCCTTCAGTACTAACTGCTTCTGGAATCCTGGGCAACTCAGTTTTCTCTGTAAAATGGGAGCGAGAGGGAGGGTGGTATAATGGGCAGGGTCAACCTTACTGTTTCCTTCTTATTCATTTTGGCCATGTAATGCTGAGAAAATCACTTAACTTCTCACTATCTCCAAGAAATACTCTAGATGATGTCACCAACTATTGGCCAGTCTGTGTCACTGAAGAACATATGCCCATCAGGATTTCCTCACAGGGATGACCTCTTAGGTCAAAACTCAAGCAAACAAATCAACCTAGAAAGTCAAAGACAGAAGGATGATAGGAGTAGAGAGTTAGAGCTGGAGAAGGCCTTAGAGTCACTGTCCAGCCAATAGATGTTAAGCAGCCCCTAGTGCCATGCACTGTGCTAAATGTCGGGGGGGTACAAGGACGAAAGGAAAACAATCACTGCCCACATGGAGGCAACTCATAGAAACACATAGAAAATGAAGGCCAGGCAGTCTGGGGAGAAAGTCCACTCAGCCCCTTGTTTGACAGATGTGGAAATGAGACTCACCAGAGAAATTAAGTGGCATGCCCACATTTAGTCACACAGTTATTTAGCTCCCCTCTCTAGCCTCAGTCTCCTCCTGCAGAACCAATCCTAAACAGTGGTGGGATAGTGGATTTGGAGTCAGGAAGACCTAAATTCAAATCCTGCCCTTGATAGCTATAGACGTGAAACCCTGGGCAAGCACCTTTTACCTCTCTGGGCCTCAGTTGCCTGATCTGTAAAATGAAAGAATTAAACTAGATGGCCTCTGAAGTTCCTCCTAGCTCTAAATTTTAGATTAAAAGTGTGTTAAGGTCATAAGAGCATTTTGGGAGAATCATTTCACTTTTCTGGGACTTGGTTTCCTCAGCTGTAAAACTAGGGGGTTAGATCAGATAACCTGAGTCGAGGGTCACACAACTAGTGTCTAAGGTGGAATTTGTGCCAGATCTTCCTTACTCTATGTACAGTGCCCTATCCCTAATACCACACGACCCTTCAGATCCTGGCCATTGTCTGGAAAGGTCCTTGTGCCAGCCCTGTAGATACCAAGGGGAGTTATTAACATCAAGTTTATTTGGCTACTGAAACCCAGGGGAACCATGGTACATGAGGAGCCTAAGACCTTGCATTTCCTCCTATGGGCCCAGATCCAGTCCTCTTCCCCTCCCAGCCTTCAAACCAAAGTAGCAACATAAAAACAAAGCAATCTCTTCCCTGGCCAAGGCTCCTGTGTCCACTTTTAACATCCTTGCTTTCCCTTTCAGTTACAGTGCCTGTCAAGAGCACTCCCCCATGCCTGTCCCTCTTACAATGCCATTCTGTTCTCCAACCTTCCCTGATGGAAACAGAGTAACAGATGGAGCAGCGGGCACCGGTGCCCACACAGGAACCAGGACCCACACTGACGTGAGCAACTCTGGACTCCAGAGATCTCTTGTTTCCTTAATCACAAAATGTTACATAGAAACGAAAAGAGATGGGTTTAGATTTTGCCACTTGCTTCCCAGGGAAATGGAACCCCAGGCCTGGGTGGGGGAGGAGACAGAATGCACCTGCAGAGACTAGGACTCATGGGGGTATACTTAAAATTCAGAACTGAATCACTGACTTTGCAAATGGATATATAATTTAGATCTCAAGAGATGAGTTCCAAGTAGATTCATTCATAGGATCATGGATCCAGGGCTGAAAGGGACCTCAGAAGCCCAATCCCCTCCTTTTACAGATGAGGAAAGTGAGGCAAAGGAGTTAAATGAAATGCTGGTAAATTCAGGGCTATGAGGGATATGATGAGGCCCTCTTTTGCCCAGTCTAATGCCATTCTGAAGAGCAGTTGGGTAGAAGAAAGGCAGAAGGGGTGACCCTAAAAGTAGGCGTGAGATGTGTCCATGAAGTTAGACATCCACATTTAGAAGTGGTGAGTTGGGCAGATAAACTTGCTCCACCAGTGGCGAATTCCAAAGCCTTTGGTTCTTGGAAAGAGCATTTTTCTCCCTCTACTCCACCCCCCCCCCATTCACTTTCCTTAGGGATTCCAATGGATCATCAGGAATCAATCAGTAAGTATTTACTAAGGACCTAGGAAGTGCCAGGCACTGGGAATATAAATAAAAGAAATAATAATCCCTGCTCTCAAGGACCTTAGTGGGGGGAAGACAATATGCAGAGATCCACGTACACATAAGACATGGATCAGGTAGATGGGAGATTACGTCAGAGATAGAAGACATCAGAAAGTGGGATTTGAAGGAGGCCACTAAATTCACGAGGCAGAGATGAGGAACGAGAGTATTCCAGGCGTGGGAAAAAGCAAATATAAAGTCTCGGAAGTCAGAGATGCACTGTGGGGTTCAAGGAATAGCAAAAAGGCTGATGTTGTTGAATTCAGGGTATGTGGAGGGGGCAGGAGGCTTAAGAATACTGCAAAAGAGAGAAGGGCCAAGTGTGAAAGGCTCTAAAAACAGAAGGAACCATTGAAATTTGTGGAGTAGGGAAGTACCATAGTCAGATGTCTGTTTTAGGAAAATTTTGGTAGAAAGACTGGAAAGGGGTGAGACTAGAGGCAGGAACTTGCCCCCCCCGCAAGTAGGTGACGTGATGAGAGTCTGCCCCGGATTCGGGGGTGGGGGCAGTGTCAGGAGAGATGGTGCCAAGGTGACCTTGACCAGCCTTGGCAACAGCTCTGACATGGAGGGTGAGAGAGGGAGGAATCCAGGTTGACTACTGGGTTGGAAGCCTGAGGAGGGTGGTACCCTCTACAGTCACAGGGAAGGCAGGAGGGTTTTGGGGGAAAGTTTTAGTCATGAAGTCTAAGACATCTACAGGACATTCAGTTCAAGATGGTGATAAGAGTCTGGGGGTCGACACTGACCATCTCTTCTAAGGTTATAAATACAGCAGGCCCATGGAAGTATTTGTTGGTGGCCTCGCAGCAAGTAGGGAGGATTTAACTGACCGCCTTCATAGGATGGGTTACCCAGTGCCAGGCACAGAGTAGACACTTCGTGTGTGTATATGTGTGTGTGAGTGTGTGTATGTACGTGGGAGTGAGTGTGTGTGTAAATGTGTGTGAGTGTATGTGAATGCATGTATGTAAGTGTGTGTGAGTGAGTGTGTATGTGTTGCCACATATTGATGTTACCATACATTGGTGTATGCATCTGAATTTCTCAGTTAAACCCCAAATACAGTGAGGTTTAAGGCCTTGCTTTTCCCCAGCCCTTCCCCCTGTCTCCATCTCTAAGAACATTTATGGCATCCAGTGGATTACACTTGATTTTAGAACAGGTTTATCTATTGATACTTAATAAGCACATTTAGTTACTAAGCTCAGAAAAGTCAGAATTCCAATTGAACCTCAGACACTTTCTAGCCTGGTGACCCAAGGCAAGTCATTTAATTTCTATTTGCTTCAGTTGCCTCATCTGTAAAATGAGGGGCTTGGGCTTGAGAGCCTGTAAGGATCTCTTCTGGCTCTCAGTCTATGATTCATTGAATTGAACTGAAATTAATTGAGCTAAATTCAATCTATTAAAGTAGGACTAGAGCTAGAAAGTAGGACTTTGCTCACTAGGACACGCAAAGAATTGTCTAATAAAGCAGCACATTTAATGAGAACCTATTGTTTGGTACTGTTGTCACTGCAGCTGCTCAGTCATTTCCAATTCTCTATGTTCAACTCTTCATGAGCCCTTTTGGGGTTTTTATTGGTAGAAGTACTAGAGTGGTTGGTCATTTCCTTCTCCAACTCATTTTATAGATGAGGAAACTGAGGCAAATGGGGCTAAGTGATTTACCCAGCTAGTAAGGGTCCCATGTTCTGTGCATTCTGGTGCCATCTAGCTGTCCCATTAGTATCATGTAAATGCCTATTCCAAGATCTACCTCAGTGATTCTAGAGAAGTCAGTTAGGATCCTTTCCGTTATGAATAACCAATACTAGTGAAAGCCTGGATACTTTTCAAAGTCCTTCTACATGTAAAATTTCTTCTGAACCTGGAAGGCAGCATAATACTAGTGGGAAGTGTTTTGGTCACTTTAGTTGACATCTAGAATGGACCTGAAGCATCATCTGGTTAAATCCTCTCATTGTACAGAGAAAGAAACTGAGGTCCTGACAGGGAAAATAACTTCCTAAGGTCACAAAGAGGACAAAGAGACAAAGTCGAGATTTGAATCCAGGTTATTGGATTCTAAATTCAATATTTTTCCCCTCTAGAGGCAGCTAAGTGGCTCAGTGAGTAGAGCTCCAGACTTGGTGTCAGGATGACCTGAGTTCAAATCCAGCCTCAGATATTTAATAAGTATGTGACCCTGGCCAAGTCACTTAACCTGTTTGCCTCAGTTTCCTCATCTGTAAAATGAACTGGAGAAGGATTTTACATAAACAGGCTTGTATCTAATGATAGCCATCTCTAGGGTGGAAGGGGCCAAGGGGAGAGGGAAGAAAAAAAAAAGAAATTTACATGATAACTTTATTATGTACTTAAAAAGAATAGCAAGTTGGCATAACAGAGTTGCAGTTTCATGTACAATCATCTTTTTTTATTCTATTATGCTATTGAAATGCTCATTTTATTTCATAAATTAAAAATCATATTTTTAAAAGAAGGAAATGGCAAACTACTACAGTAGCTTTGCCAAGGAAACCCAAATGGGGTCATGGAGAGTCGGAGACAACTTAAATGACTGAACAGCAATCAGGATAACACGTGGTTCCGTGGTTGGAATGTTGTGCTTGAAGTCAGAGAGACCTGAGTTCAAGTCTAGCCTCAGACATTTACTTACCTTCATTGGCAGAGGGGATATCCTCACCAGGAGTTAATCCTCTATCCCAAAGAAGTGTCTGGTGTAAAAAAATAGAGATAGTAACAACACACTTTTGGTATCTATGTCACAATGTTATTGTGAGGTTGACATGAGGGAATGCATGTAAAGGATTAAGTTAACCATTTTTGGTATTTATTTGTGAGATTTGTGGCAATTTGTGAGGTAGGTAGATTGACTTTTAGGACCATAGAACTAGAGCTGGAAAGGACAAATGCAGGGGTCATCTAATCCAGACCCATTTTACAGACAAGGAAATTGAGGTCAAAGGAGGCTACAAGATGTGCTTTGGATCACAGTCGCTGGAATGTAGTAGTTGCTTAATAAATGCTTATTGACTGACTGACTTGCCCAAGGTCAATCAGGAAGTAGTTGCTTTGGGGTGGATGAGTCTTATTCTCATTTGATAGATAAGGAAACTGAGATCTAGAGCTACCAAGGGACAGATACCTTAATATTTTAAATACTGATTAACACATCAATACAAATCACAACCTACCTGTGCGATTCTTGTCCCCAATTCCCATAAATTCTCTTCAAGAAATCATAACACTGTAGATTTGGAGCTGGAAGAAACATCAGAAGCTATCTGGTCCAGCCCCTCTCATATTTACAGAAGAGAAAAGTGAGGTAACTCCCTGAAGTGACAGAAATAGAATTTGAACTCCGGTCCTTTGATTTCAGTTCCCACCTTTCCTTCCACTGTTCTATTGATGCTTCTCAAGGCATTTAGGTGAAAGGGGACTGGGGGAGGAAGCTTATCCTGTAGGTGAGATAGCATGTTACTCCCTATCCCCAATGCTGGCACCTTGGAGAAAAGGTCCATTGACCCTTGATTATTCATGGCTCTCTCCAAATGTACTTCCTTGAGTTCTTGGAACATTCCATGGCCACCAGTATAAAATGGTTATTCTACACTCTGGAGGGGCTGGCCTTCCCTCTCCTTTTTCAGCTGTCAAAGTAATTTGCCTAGATTTCATATCTGACCATGTCACTCCCATACTCAAGAAACTCCAGTGGCTCCCTATCACTTCCAGGATCAAATACAAAGTGCTCCATTCAGCAGTCAAAGCCTTTCATGGACCGCCCCCTCTTACCTTTCCATCTTGTTCCCCTACAGGTCCTCTTCGGTCCAGTGACATAGACCTCCTGGTTCTTCCACCCACAAGGCTCCGTCTCTTTTCTCTGGACATTCTCTCTGGCCATTCCTCGTACCTGGAATGCTTTTCCACAGAAATACTGGGAAGTAAGTGCTATTATTATTTCTATTTTTCAGATAAGGAAATTTCAGTGGAGAGAGGAAGCGACTTGCCCAGGGTCACAAAGCTGGGAAGTGTCTGAGTCAGAATTTGAACCCAGGTCTTCTGAACTCCAATAATTATATTCTTTCTTCTACACCATCTTTCCACTAGGAGTAAGTGAGATCTGAATTCAAATTCCATTACAAACACTGGCTTTATAGCTTGAGAAAAGTCATTTCACCTCTCACCAACTCGATTTTTTCATCTATAAACTGAGAAAATAATAGTCCCTCCCTCCCAGGGTTGTTGTGAGGTTGTATTTGTAAAATACTTTGCAAATCTTAAAATACTATATAGCTCTAAGGTCTTACGATATCATTGGTTTTCCAAGAGTGCCATGAATTTCATTCAGTATACTGTAAGATTTTAGGCATTATATGTTATTGCAGATAAAAGAAAATGTATAAATAATTTTATTTAGTCTAAATTTTACTTATCCATTATATATTAATAAGGCAGTACCATGTTCAAAACATAAACAAATCTACATGCCTGCTACATGTATATACCAACTTCAAAATGCATCAAATCTTGAACTAAAAAAATGATTACTCACATTGGAGGGAAAATGCACATGTGTGAGTCTCCTGCAGAACTGGCAGCTTCACTGGTTCATGGGCTCCAATCCCTATTGGCAAAGAAAACCATACTATAGTTAAAAAGGTTTGGGAATCATTGCACTATAAGATGCTGCCTTGGGGCAGTTAAGTGGCACACCGGCTCTAGAGTCTGTAGGAACTTGAGTTCAAATATGGCCTCAGACACTTGACAACTACTGTGTGACCCTGGGCAAGTCACTTAACCCAATTGCCACACACACACAATGCTGCCTCCCTGAGGTCCCTTCCAACCCTAAATCTAGGAAGGTATGTTCTGAGGACTCCTCAAGGTTCTTATCACTATGTCAGGCTACTAAAGGCAACTGCAAACATGACCATCATCCCCATGTACAGGAGTTGTGTGGTCATGTCCTCAGATCACAGATTTAGACCTCAAAGTCCATCTAGCTTAGAGGAAACTGAGGCACAGAGTGGTGAGATCCCACAGGTCTAAGAGAGCCAGGATTTGAACCCAGGTTCTCTGGCTTCCAATCTGTGCTAACCCTAACTCATCCTGGGAAGTGTCTGAGCCCCATAAGACTCCCTGGGTAAGGAGCCATCCCCTTTCTGAGGAATGTTGGCACTGGGACTGAGTTAGCAGGGAGTGATCTTGAAGGGCTCTGGGGACAGCCAGTCCTTGAGATAGTAAACCACAGGCCTTTGTAGGTTGTGTAGAACCAGAACAAACTGTGTTTGTTCTTCTGGAACAAGGGGGAGGCAGATGAACCTCCTGGATCAAGGGAGCCTGGGTAAAGCTGTAACGATGCCTTTTACTTGGGCCCTTCCCAGGCTCTGGGCCTCAGCCAAAAGTACCTACCTGCAAGTTTTGCTGCCCAGAACTATCCTCACCTGGGAAGAATCCAAGACCCACTGGTTCCAGCATAGATAAGCAGTGGAACTTGGGACAACACAAGGAGTGACTGAAGGGACAGAGCCATGGGGCTTGGGTTCAGATCTTATCTCTGCTACTTACTACATATACAACCATGGACAAATTATTTAATTTCTCTTGACCTCAGTCCCTCTTCAGAAAAAATTGATTGGTTGAAATAAATTGGGTAGTTTTAACCTGGAATCTGTGAATATACATACATATATATGTAGAGAGAGAGAGAAAATCATATTTCAATTTCAATATAGTCCCTTTCTTAAGTATTTTATGCATTTAAAAACATTCTTCTAAGCAGGAATCCACAGGCTTCACCAGAGCACCCAAGAGGTCCACGCCACATAAAGGCAAGGACCCTGAGTAGATGTTCTTCATATATTTCAGATACCAGGAAAGAAGGGATTGATAACAAGGGACCCTGTCAATGGATGCCTAAGTGGACTCCACACTCTCTCACCTTCAACATCTTTTTTTTTTCTGTCAAGGCAATAGGGGTTAAGTGACTTGTCCAGGTTCGCACAACTAGAAAGTGTCTGAGGCCAGATTTTAACTCGTCCTCCCAACCCCAGTGCACTATTCACTGTGCTACCTAACTGCTCCTAAGACTTTTTTCTTAAGAGAGGAAAGTGTTAAAAATACAAAGAGGGCTAGCTCTAGAGTCACAAGAGACATGGGCTTGAATCCTGGGCAAGTCACTTAGCTTCTTGAGGTCTCAGTTTCCTCATATGTAAAATGGAGACGATAGTAACACCTGTAATACCTTATCCCTACAGGAAAATAATGTATGAAAAACAAATTGCAAACCTTAAAGTACTGGACTGATGTCAACTGTGATCATTTCTGAACATAGATCAGCCACAAGCAATTTTATCTCATGAAATCAAAGAATGAAGGATTGCTAGGGTTGGAAATCTTCAAATTTGACTCCCTTATGGAACTGATGAGGGAATGAGTGGAAATAACTTGGTTAAGGGCCCTCCCAACCCATTGGATACAGGGGTTGTAGGGAGTTTGACTGACAAGACAGGATTTGGCCCCCTCTCCTCCCTGGCCCACCTCCTTCTCCTTATCAGTTTCCTAAGGTGTTGTCTTCCCAGTGGGCAAGGGCTACCTTTCCTTCTGTTCGCTTTTTGTATTTTTGTATTTTGTTTTGAACTGTGTCTGGTATGTGGCAACTGCTTATAAATGCTTGTCGATTTTACTTAACTCTTGCCTTATCACATTTCCTAGGGTGTCCCTTGAGTGGGGAAAGGGGTGAGGGTAAATGAAACCATGAACTCTCCCTTCCCCATCTCTCCTGCTTCACACACACACGTATACACATACACACACAATTCCTACGCCAGTTTATTCGGGTGAAAATGACCATAGATGCCACTTAAGAAGGGTTGGGCCCCTAAAGCATACAGTCCTAGGCAGCCTTCCCAATTTGCTGTCATTCAGCTAGCAAATATTATTTAAAGACCTCCTATGCGCTAGGTACCGTACTAAGTGCTAAGGATACAAAAAGAGGCAAAAAGTCCCTGCCCAAAAGGAGCACACAGTCTAAGGCAGGGGGAGGGAATCTGTGACTTCAACATGTCAGTCAAAGGGCCACACCTCAGGGCCTAGAGGGCCACATGTGGCCTCAAGACCATAGGCCCTGGAAGTGAGGTCAGAAAAAACCTTTCAACAATGAGAGCTGTTCTTAAGGAAAATAGACTGTAGGATTTTATTTGCATTTTAAATTTTTTAAAGTGAAACATTATTTTGTTTGTTTAGTACAAATTTCAATCCACTTGTGTTTGGTCAGTATAAATTTCAGTTCATTTATGAATGACTTGACTGGATTGAACAGCATCTTTAAAATTAAAGCTCCTTCTTCTTAATTATTCCAAGAAAATAAAACATTACATCAGTGGTGCAGTTTAGGCATTGTCTAAATCTAACCTTCTGCAGATATTTTCATTTTATTAAAATTCACTCATAAAATTGGATTTTTTTGAATCTGCCAAACTTACCCTTATGTTTCAGACATTGTCCTTGCTGTTTGTTGACGTGTGTGAAAGAAATTTTTTGAAATTACAGTTAATAAAATATATCTTCAGCTAGGAGGGAAGATAGTAGGGAAACCTGGCTATACTGATTATTGAACATGAATACTGGAAGAACTTGGGGGTGTGCTGATAAATGTTAACAACTGGAATTTCAAAAATTTTAGCACAATATTTTTTAAGTTAAAGTTAAGTGATTCACCCATGGTCACACAGCTAGATAATTTCTAAGGCTGGATTTGAATTCAGGCTCTTCTCACTCCAGGGGCAGCACTCTATCTACCGTGCTACCTACCTGGCAAAATCAACATACGTTTAAGTTAAATTTCCATTATTAATATTTTTCCCCATCATTTTCTTAAGTCTAGGCAGTCAGCAAAATAATAAAACAAGCTCTGATTTTGATTTATAGAATTCTTTCATTTCCAAACTTTATGCTTACATTGAAAATTTAACAATACACTCTCAAAGACTTTCTTCTGGCTCTAAAACATCCCTGAAAGAAGATCAATTTTGATGAAGTCACTGACAAGTTATTCATGACTACAATGGACTTATAGGAATGTATAGTTTTCCCAAAGATTTATTAATGTAATAAAATATCAATTAATCCTTTTGTTTTAATTTTAATTAAATTAAATTTAAATTAAATTTTCCTTTTTATACTATAATATTTATTTTATTTTAAAAATTTTACTGGTATAATTATACATACAAAGTTCAGTGCAAAAACATTTTACACTCTTCATGTTTTACTTCTGGCCTTTATTAATGTACTTTATGACTTTTGTTGAACACAATCTGTCTTATAAAGGAGAGAAATGTTAAAAAACAAAACAAAACAAAATTTGAGTACTTGAGGTTCAACATTGAACAGTAAAAAGATCTTGGAAAACACAAGTATCATAAGGTGTGAGAAGGGTGAAAATTGACCTGATTTTCAAAAAAAATCAGAGAGGGAAGGGGAAGACAGAACAAGTAAACTACAGGCCAGTGAGCTTAACTCTCATCCCCGGGAAAATTCTAGGACTTATCTTTTCAAAGACTGTTGTTGAGCATCCAGAAAGGCAAATGGGAATTACAAAGAACCAGTGGGGCTTCATCGTGAACAGATTATGCCAGACTGACCTCACTTCCTTTTTTGGCCATTAAACCAGTAGATGAAAGGAATACAGTGGATGGAATTTACCTAGATTTTAGCAAAGCTTTTGTTAAAATATCTCACACTATTTTTGTGGAGAAGGTAGAGAAGTATGGATTAAGCAAGAATAGAATTCAAATGGATTCATAACTCTGGACTCAAAGAGTATTTGTCAATGAGTCAATATCAAAAGGGCAGGAAATTGACAGTAGATTGCCCCAGAAATCCGTATTTGACCTTGTGGAAGCTGTGACAATAATAACTGGCAAAAATAATCAATCTTTAGGAGCTCCTTCCACTAGGCCATGGTGCTTTCCTGGACCCCTCTGCTGGACCCATGCTTTCTTCCATCTCTATATTTAATTTTTTTCTTTATAAAGCACTTTACAATTTGCAGAGGAAAAGATCTATGATAAAGACCTTATTTCTCAAATATATAGAGAATCGAGTCAAATTTATGTGAATACAATTATTCCCTGATGGATAAATGGTCAAAGGATATGAACTGGCAGTTTTCAAAGAAATCAAAGCTATCTATAGTCATATAAAAAAATGCTCTAAGTCACTGTTGATCCGAGAATGCAAATTAAAACAACTCTGAGGTACTACCTCACACTTATTGGAGTGACTAATATGACAAAAAAGGAAAGTGTTGGATGTTGCAAGGGATATGGGAAAACCAGAACACTAATGCCCTGTTGGTGGAGTTGTGAACTGATCCAACCATTCTGGAGAACAATTTGGAACTATACCTAAAGGGTAATAAAATTTTATATGCCCTTTGATCCATAAAAACCACTTGTAGGTTTATATCTCAAAGATATCCAAAAAGGGGGAAAGAAATTATTGGTACAAAAATATTTATAGCAACTCTTTTTGTGGTAGCTAAGAATTGGAAATCAAAGGGATGTCCATCAATTGGGGAATGACTAAACAAACTGGGGTATATAATTGTAATGGAATATTATTGTACTATAAGAAATGACAGTAAGATAATTTCATAAAAATCTGGAAAGACTTACCTGAACTGATACATAGTGAAATGAACAGAACCAGGAGAACACTGTACACAGTAAGAGCAATATTATTTGATGAAGAATTGTGAATGACCTAGCTATTCTCAACAATACAGTGATCTAAGACAATTCCAAAGGACTTCTGATAGAAAATGTTACTCATATCCAGAGAATGAACATCTGATTTTGATTGAATACAGATTGAGAGATGTTATTTTTCATTTTCTTTCTCCCATTCAAGTCTCCTTTCTTATACAAAATGATATTATGGAAATGGTTTATGTAATTGCACATGTATAACCTATATCTGATTGCTTACCATCTCAAGGAAGGAGGAGGGAGGGAGAGGGGAATAGAATTTGGAACTCAAAACTTTAAATTAAAATGTTTTTAAAATTGGGACAGATTTTTAAAATTTCATTAAAAATATTTTCAAAGCATTTTATAAATATCTCATTTTGTCCTCACAACCAGTCTTGGAAGTAGGTGCTATTATCATTCTCCTTTTATAACTTTGGAAAACAAGGCAGGGAGGTGTTAAATGATCTGTCCAAGGAAAAAACAACTACTAGTCTGAGACTAGATTTGATGACTCCAGCCCCAATTCTCTATCCATTTATATTCACAATGCTGTAGTAATTTACCATTTTTATCAGTAGCTTGGATAAAGGCATGGATGGCACCCTTATCCACTTTGCGGATGACACCAAGTTCAGCTGGACTGCTCATACACTGGATGACAGACAAGACCCAAAAGGCTTTTGATAGGTCAGAGCATTGGGCTGCATCTAGTAAGATGAAAATCCACAAGGTGAACTGCAAAATGTTACCCTTAAGTATAAAAAGAAATTCACAAGCAAATGATGGGAAGGCATGAAAAAACAGTAGATGTTCTGAAAAAGATCCCTGAGGTCTTAGGGGACCTGCAAGCCCCACATGATTCATTGGAATGATATCATAGTCAAAACTATTCTTGGGACCTTGGGCTATGTCAAGAGTGACGGTGTGTGGGAATAAAAGGGGAGGTATCAGTTCCATTCAACTCTGCCCTAGCCAGACCTTACCAGAAATATTGTGTCCTGATATAGATGCCATAGGTTAGGAAGGGCACTGACAAATTGGAGAATTCCCAGAGGAAGATAAAAAGGATAAATAAGTACCTTAAGTTCACATCATATAAAGAACATAGGAAGAAACTGGGCATGCTTAGTCAGAAGGAAAGAGAGGAAACATGAGAGCTGTCTTCAAGTATTTGAAAGTCTGTCATGCAGAGAAGGGATTAGATTTGTTTTGTTTGGCCCAAAACTGAACTTAAAAGAAAGCTAATTTAGATTTGATGTCAGAAAAACTTCCTAAAGTCAGAACCATCCAAAAGTGGAGAAGTCTCCTCTTCCTGGAGGTCTTTAAGAAGAGACTGGATGGCCAACTAACCAACCAATTAATGAATATTTATTAAGTACCCATCATTTGCCAGGCATTAAGTTAAATACTGGAGACATGAAAAGAGGTAGAATACAGTTCCTGTCCTCAAGGAGATTACAATCTAATTATAAAGATGTAATGGTAATTTAAATGAGAAGATCTTTCCCATCCATTACTAGGTCCATGTGACCTCCTTGGGTCATAAGGAAGTTTGAGTCACATGGAGCTTGTGGTGGGAGGAGTTTGCTGAACAGGTGGAGCAGGAAATGATTCAGAATAGTCAGAACTGGGAAAGAGAGAACAGGCAGCAACTAGCTTGAGTGGGACAGCTTGTGATTTGTTAAGGGAGCTGATTTGTGGGATGTCTAACAGAAGGAAAGTTTGGGGATGGTGGTGCCCCCTGCATTGTTGTTGTATACAGATTTCTTTGTTGCTATGATGGATTTGGTTTTTCAGTGTTGGGATTCAGCTTTCAGGTGTTTGAATAAATGTTTTGATTCTGTCTTCCATGTGGAGAGTCTATTATATTTTGCGATTCAGACCTGTGTTGGCATATTCATAGTCACCTTAGATGCTGTGACTGTCATGTTGGCACTACACATGGCAAATAAATATTTACAAATTCAGCACCAATGGGAATAATTAACAGAAGGAAGGCACTAGACTTGACTAGGGTTGGGAAAGGCTTCCAACCACTTGTCAGATATAATTGTGGGCATTTTTTGACCATTCTTTTCTCATAGATAACTATTGAGTTTCTTTTAATTCTTAGATTTTGCAGTTCTGTGATATATAGACTGCAAATGCTTTTCCAAAGACTCATAGATGAGGAGAGCTTTGAAGTGGACATTCAATCAGTCTAGAAAAATGAAGATTATAGGAGCCTGATTGAGCCTTCAGCCAGCCTTCAGACTTCATCACCTCCAGCACTTTGTGGACATTTCCAGCTACCTGTATCACAATGGGCAAGTCATTTTCCTTGTCTACACTTCAGCTTTCTTCTCTATAAAAAAAAAGAGAGAGACTTGGTATCCAAAGTGCCTTATGACTGTAAGTCCTAAAATCCATCTCAGTCTCTGATCTACTGAAACAGCTATTCCTAGTGGCTGGAATGCTTTACTTCTCCATCTTTGCCATTTAGAATTCCTCTATTTCCTTCAAAGATCAGCTCAGGCACAGGAGAATTGTCCTGATTTCTCCTCTCCCTCCCCCATCATCAACTTATATTTTATATATCCTTATGTATGGATTGTCTTTTCTATGAAATATAAACTCCATGTGGGTGGGAATAATTTCATTTTTGTCTCTGTATCCACAGCAGCCTATGCATAGTAGGCACTTAATACATGTTTGCTGATTGATGGATCTTCCTTCCTTCCTTCCTTTCTTTCTTTCTTGTTTACAACATTCACTTCTATAAGATTTTGAGTCCTAAATTTTTTCCTCTCTCCCCAAGATGGCATGCATTCTGACATAGGATATGCATGTATGATCATATTAAACATATTTCCACATTAGTCATAATGTGAAAAAAGAATCAGACCCAAAGGGAAAAACTATGAGAAAGAAAAAACAAAAAACAACCAGAAGAGAGAAAATAGTGTATTTCTATCTGCATTCAGACTCCATAGTTCTTTCTCTGTATGTGGGTAGCATTTTCCATCATAAGTCCTTTGGAATTGTCTTAGATAAATACATTGCTCAGAAGAGCTAAGTCTAAAAAAGCCGGTCATCACACAATGTTGCTGTTACTGTGTACAGTGTTCTCTTGGTTCTGCTTACTTCACTCAGTATCAGTTCATGTAAGTCTTTCCAAGATTTTCTTAAGTCCATCTGCTCACCATTTTTTACAGAGCAATACTATTCCATTACACTCATATGCCACAATTTCTTCAACCATTCCCCAGTTGACAGACATCCCCTCAATTCCAATTCTTGGCCACCACAAAAAGAGCTGCTATAAATATTTTTGTACAAATAGGTCCTTTTCCCATTTTTATGATCCCTTTGGGATATTGCCCTAGAAGAGGTATTGCTGAATCATAGGGTATATATGGTTTTATAGCCCTTTGGTCATAGTTCTAAATTGCTCTCCAGAATGGTTAGATCTATTCACAACTCCACCAACAATGCATTAGTGTTTTAATTTTCCCACATCTCCAACATTTATCATTCCCCTGTTTTGTCATGTAAGCCAATTTGATGGGTGGATGTGGTACTTCAGAGTTTCTTTAATTTATATTGTTGGATCTTTTGACCTTCCCTGGACTGTTCCAGAGGCACCAGATCTCATCTAGAATCACAGAACCTTGGAATTTTAATGAACCTTAGAAGCTGTGGTGTGGTGACTAGAGTTCTCTGGATTTGGAGTTAGAGGCTCTGAATTAGAAGTTGGCTTTATATGTGACCTTGGGTAAATCCCTTCTCTTTCCCTAGTCTTTCCTCATCTCTAAAATGAAGGAGTTTGACAAGATGGTTTCTAAATCCCCTCCTAGCTCTAAATCCCATGATCTGGTCTAATCCTTGTAGCACTGCCAATCAGAGAGGCAAAGAAGCTTCCTCAAGGTCATACAGAAAGCTAGCAGCAAAACCCCTGGCTACCCAGCCTAAGACTTCTTTCCATTACACTCCACCTGTCCTTTCTTGTCTCCTTGATTTCCAATTAAAGAGGTGAAAAGCAGGATGCCTTGCTGCTGCCCCTGGGCTCAGTCAAAGGAAACAATGAACTAATATTTACCAAGGATTTGCTGAGTACCTAGCCCTGAGCTAGGAGGGAAAACAAGTAGCTAGGAATTTAGTTGGTAGATAACACCCAGGAAACCATTAGTGCATGAGAGTAGATATCTTATAATTAAGTGCTTAATTAATTGTGTCATTATCCTTATTAGGAGGCAGCCAGGTGCGGCAGTGGAGAGAGCATTTGGAGTCAGGAAGACCTAATTCAGACAGTTGCTAATTGTTTGACCCTGGACAAGTTACTTAATCCTTTTTCACTCCATTCTTCACCTGTAAAATGAGCTGAAAAAGAAAAAGGCAAACCACTTCAGTATCTTTGCCAAGAAAACCCCAAACGGGGTTGTGAAGAATTGGACATGACTAAAAATGATTGAACATCCCACAGTTACAAATTAAACTATTGAATTCTATTTGTGTGTATGCTTGTAAGTATTCGATGTTTAGTATTTCTTTTGTGGGTAAGAAATAAATACCTGTCCCATACCTGATTCATATTACACATTATACCTGATCCCCATTGGAATAAGAAAACTATCTTGACAAAGAGCTCAAGGTCAAGTAAATGACTGGGGAAATGAACAAAAACTGGACAAAGAATCAGAGTATAAAATCTTACTGTGGTAACAAGGCAGACCAAAATATATAAGCAGAAGAAAACAACAAAATCAAAACTCCTCCACTCAAAGCCTTCAAGAAAAATATGTGTTGATTTCAGACCATTGAAGAGCTCAAAAAGGATTATGAAAATCAAGTAAGAGAAGTAGAGGAAAAATTGTGAAGAAAAATGAGAGTGATGAAAGAAAATCATGAAACCTGAGTCAATTGCCTGCTAAAAGTGACCCCCAAAATGCTGAAGAAAATAACACCTTAACAATAGACTAACCTTATGAGAAAAGAGATCCAAAAAGCCAATGAGGAGAAGAATGCCTTAAAAAAAAGAATTGGTCAGATGAAAAAGGAGGTTCAAAAACTCATTGAAGAAAATAATTCCTTAAAGATTCAAATGGAACAGATGGAAGCTAATGACTTTATAGAAAATCAAGAAATTATAAAACAAAACCAAAGGAATGAAAAAATAATAGACAATGTGAAATATCTCACTGGAAAAACAACTGACTTGGAAAATAGATCCAGGCAACATCATTTTAAAAATCATTGGACTATCCAAAAGCCATGATCAAAGAAAGAGGGTAGACATCATCTTTCAGGAAGTTATCAAGGAAAACTACCCTGATATTCTAGAACCAGAGGGTAAAATAAATATTGAAAGAACCCACTGAAAATCTTCTGAAAGAGATTCCAAAAGGAAAACTACTAGGAGTATTCTATTCAAATTCCAGATCTCCCAGATCAAGGATAAAATATTGCAAGCAGACAGAAAGAAGCACTTCAAGTATTGTGGGAACACAATCAATATAACACAAGATCCAGCAGATTCTATATTAAGGGATCAGTGGGCTTAGAAATATGATATTCCAGAGGTCAAAAGAGTTAGGATTAAAACCAGGAATCACCTACCCAGC
>CM053769.1:105348313-105542421 GCA_028658325.1 Potorous gilbertii
AATATAACACAGATTCTATATTCTATATTAAGGGATCAGTGGGCTTAGAAATATGATATTCCAGAGGTCAAAAGAGTTAGGATTAAAACCAGGAATCACCTACCCAGCAAAACTGAGTATAATACTTCAGGGGAAAAACAGTCATTCAATGAAATAGAGAATTTTCAAGCATTCTTCATGAAAAGACCAGAGCTGAATAGAAACACAAGAATCAAGAGAAGTATGAAAAGGAAATCATAAGTGACTTACTATAGTTGAACTCTTTACATTTCTACATGGAAAAATAATACTTGTAACGCTTGAGACTTTTCGCAGTAATTGGAGAGAATTATATGCATATAGACAGAGGGTACAGGATGAGTTGAATATAAAGGGATGATATCTAAAAAAATAAAATTAAGGGATGAGAGAGGAATATATTGAGAGGAGAAAGGGAGAAATAGAATGGGGCAAATTATCTCTCACTTGAAAGAGGCAAGAGAAAGTTTTTCCAGTGAAGGGGAAGAGGGGGAGGTGAGAGGGAAAGAGTGAACCTTACTCTCATCAGATTTGGCTTAAGGAGGGAATAACATGAACACTCCATTTGGTATGGAAATCAATCTTATGCTACAGGAAGGTAGGAAGGGGTAAGAAAAGGGTGGGGGATGATAGAAGGAAGGGCAAATGGGAGAGGATGTAATTGGAAGTAAACACTTTGGAGGAGGGACAGAGTCAAAAGAGAGAATAGAATAAATGGGGATTAGGACAGGATGGAGGGAAATAGAGTTGGTCTTTCACAACATGACTGTTGTGGAAGTGTTTTCCATAACTATACATGTATAATCTATATTAAATTGCTTATCTTCTAAGTGGGGATGGGTGGGAAGGGAAGAAGAGAGAGAACATTGAACTCAAGGTTTTAAAAATGAATGTTAAAAATTATTTTATATGCAATTGGGAAATAAGACAGACAGGAAATCTTGCCCTACAAGAAAAAAGAGGGGATAGGGATGAGAGAAAGGAGAGGTGTGATAGAAGGGAGGGTAGATTGGGTAATCAGAATGCATGATATCTTGGGATGGGTGGAAGGGAGAGAAGAATTTATGACCAAACAAGAGAGAGAGAACATCATGAAATTCAAAATGGATAATTTTGGTTGCATTAAATTAAAAAGCTTTTGCACAAAGAAACTCAATACAATCAAGATTAAAAGGGAAGCAGAAAGCTGGGAAACAATTTTTACAGCTAATATCTCTGATAAAATATATAGAGAACTAATCCAAATTTAAAAGAATACAAGTCATTCCCCAATTGATAAATGATCAAAGTATATGAACAGGCCATTTGCAGATGAAGAAATTAAAGCTATCTATAATCACATGAAAAAATGCTCTAAATCACTATTGATTAGAGAAAAACAACTCTGAAGTACCATATCATGTCTATCAGATTGGCTAACATGACAAAACAGGAAAATGATTACTGTTGGAGAAGATGTGGGAAAATTGGAACACTAATGCATTGTTAGTGTAGTTGTGAACTGATCCAACCATTCTGGAGAGCAATTTGGAACTATGCGTAAAGGTCTATAAAACTGTGCATAATCTTTGACCATTTTTAGGTCTGTATCCCAAAGAAATAATAAAAAAGGGAAATTATTCACATGGACAAAAATATTTATGGCAACTCTTTTTGTGGTGGCCAAGAATTGGAAACCAAGGGGATGCCCATCAATTGGGGAATGGCTAGACAAGTTATAGCATATGAATGTAGTGTAATAATATTGTTTCATAAGAAATGATAAGCAGTTGGACTTCAGAAAAAACCTGGAAAGACTTACATGAACTGATGCTGACTGAAGTAGACAGAATCACTGAGCAGAACATCATACATAGTAACAACCACAGTGTGTGATGGCTGATTTTGATAGACCTAGCTTTTCTGAACAATGCAATGACAAGACAATTCCAAAAGACTCATGATGGAAAATTCTACCCACATCCAGAGAAATAACTTATGAAGTCTGAATGCAGATAGAATCGAAGCACACTATTTTCTCATGTTTTGTTGGGGTTTTTTTTTCTTGTGTTTTCCCCTTTGGTTCTAAGTCTACAACATGACTAATATGGAAATATATTTAATGTGATTGTACATGTATAGTCTATATCAGATGTCACACTATCTTGGGGAGGGGAGATGGGAAAGAGAGATAGAAAATTCAGAGCTCAAAATCTTATAGAAGTGAATGTTGAAAATTAAAAATAAACAATTTAACAGAAAAAGAATAACCAGCCCTTCTGGACCCAGTAGCAATTCCTCAAAGTTAGAGTATTGTTGAAAACCTGTGTATATTTTCCCATTGTTCTCATTCCTTCTTTCTGTATCAGTTCATATAAATCTTCCCAGGATTCTCTAGACATCCTGCATTTTCAAGGTGGCATCCCAAAGTAAGGTTAATTCATGGAGCTGAGCTAGCCTGGTCTCCCTGTCAGTCTCTAGGATTACAAGCAGTTAAAGTGTGGCTCACTGGGGCTGAGTTGGCCAGACCCAGATCTTGCCAAGAAGTCACACACCCTTTGCTGAGCAGGAAGGTAACTATTTAATGAGACAACCTTAAGGCACAGGCTTTGAAACCAAATGATCACAGAAAGAGTTGGCAGGAATGTCAGGGACCTTCAAATATGCATGTCACTTTCCCAATCCCAGACATTGTAATTTTGTTAAAATAACCCAATATTCCATTTATTTTCTTGTCTTCCACAACATTTGCTTTCAGTAACTTTGTAACCTAGAAACACATATCAAATGCATCCTAGAACTGCAGACTTCTAGTTGCAAGGGACATTAGCAGTCACTCCCTTCTCCTTTCTGCCAAAAATGCCTGGCACAGAGTAAACACTTAATAAAAGATTGTTGACTGACTGAACATCATTTTTCCAGGCACCTTGAAGAAATTCTTGAATCACAGCTCTCCTTCAACCCCTTATATCCAGTCAGCTGTCAGTTTTATCGCTCTATCATCTGTCACATGTGTCCACTTCTCTGAACTCCTGCCCACCCTACCTCTACCACCTTAGTTCAACCTCTCATTATTTCTAACCTGGACAACAGACTCTTTCTCTTTCTCCCCGCCCTGGTCCAGTCATCCACCCCACTGTCCAAGGAACAATAATAATTCACATTTATATGGAGCTTGTTTTGTGTCAGGCACTGTGCTAAGTGTTTTACGATTAGTATCTGTCCTTACAACAATCTGTTATTAATCCCATTTTACAGATGGGAAAATGGAGGCAAACAGAAGTTAAGTGACTTTTTCAGAATCACATAGCTAGGAAGTCTTTGAAGATGAATCCGAACTCAGATCTTACAAACTTCAGGTTCCGTACCACTGTGCCACCTAGCTGATGGTATTCTGGTCTGACCGGATGATACCCTTGCTCACGAAGCCTTTTATTTGCAATATGAACTTCTCTGTTAGGCACTCAAAGCCCTTTACAATCTGATATAGCCTCTTTTTCCAGGCTGACTGAACATCATATACCTTCTCACATATTAAATTTCAGCCTTTGTACACAGCCCTTCTTTAAACGCAATGCATCTCCTGGCTCTGCAATGAAATGCCCTCCTGCCTCACCTATGCTTTGTGGAACCCTAGTTGTCACCTCCTTCAAGAAGCCTTCCCTGATCCTCAGTCCCTACTTCCAGCCCAGAAATAGCTTTGTCTTTATTTGGAATATATTCTGTATCTCCTTATCTGTGCATTTAGTATTCTTTGTTTCATTATTTAACTGGATTTTTACAACTAATCTGTGAAGCAGGCACTATAACTATATTTATTTATAGCTGAAGAAAGTAAGGTCCTGAGAAGTTGTGACCTACCCAGAGTTACACTAGTATGCTAGTAAGTATCAGAGGCTTGATCCTAATCCAGTGTTTTTGTCCATTCCACCATGCAGACTAGTAAGATGACTAGAGACTGCTCACAATTCTCCAAAATGGGGAAACTCAGCTCTTGCTTTCCAGGTACCTCCCTAGCTAGAGGCAACCACAGCTGGGACCCACAGGGGTTCAGGGTACCCACTCATTTCTGCTCTGTAATCTAGGCAAGTACATCACTAGGGGAGGCTGACTTCTCCTCAAGGGATTGCCCTCCCCCGTTTTCATAGCCATTGGCTGATCATCTCTACCCTAGCTACCAAGGGGGCAATTCCATTCTTGGTTCTTGTTTATAATTTACCACAAAAGGGGGGTGGGAATGAAAAAGGTGCCGAGTGTAAAAACATGAGATGGATAGCTAGGTGCCTATTATGTTCAGGCACTGTGCTAAGCTCTGGAGCTATAGGTGCAAGCAAAAAGAAAGAAGCCCCTGTTCTCAAGGTACTTACATTCTAATGGGAGAGGGAGACAAATAGCAAAAAAAGAGCTGAAAGAGGGAGTGCACGAATAAAGGAATCTGGGCAAAAGCATGGTGTTAAGAGTCCAGAGAGTCAGAAGGACAGTCAGAACAGTGAAGGTTGGCCAGCCTGAATTGCTTCCCAAAATCGAAAAACTCACCAGTGAGAAAGAAGGGCAAGAATGACAGATGGGAATATTCCAAGGTGAGAAGGTTTGGAAAATGAGTGGATGGTCCAGGGTGAGGAGACTCCTGGACCTAAGGGATCTTCCAGGGAAAGATTGTAGCTGGAGCATGGTGTTGAAACCAAGAAATTAAGAAGCACAACCAGAAAGGGAGTAAAGGTAAGAGACTTGCAATTTATTTAAGCTCTATAAGCACAAGAGAATCATGGTGCGCATTACAGAGAGATCAGAACAGAATTCAGCATCTCCTTCATTCTTATTAGCACAATCATCTGGAAAGCCAATAATCAGACTTCATTAGACGTAAACAATTCCCTTCTCCTCCAAGACTGCTCGTTAACCATGTCATTTCCATTGACATAAGCCAATCTTGATCTTTTGAATAGCCCACCCTCCCCTTGACTCCAAGGTGCTGCTGCTTAGGCACTCTATCCTGCTATTGGTCAGACTGTCCAATGCAGGCATTCCCCCCTATTTTGACCAGTCACCATCAAAGGTTGGACGAGAACCCAGGCTGTCCTCATTCTAAGGCTTCCTTTCTGTTTACTATGTCATTCTATCTCTCAAATATGTAAATATGTTTGTTTACATAGAATTCCATGGAATTTAAGAGACTTTAAAAACTTTTTAAGCTTGATTGAATTCTATGATTTACCAGCAAGTTTCAGAATGTTCAAGCATCTTCTTCACTGTCACATTAGAGGTGAAATGAAGAGATTGATTTTCTATTCCAAACTCAATTTCTTTTCCATGATTTTTAGTGTTTTTAGTATTTTTAGGAAAATTCACCTGGTCACAGTATGCATCTGCATTAGGAGGGAGAAGGATTGGAGGCAAAGAGGCTAGTTAGGAGGCCCTCATGTTAGTGCAGGCCTAATCTGGTAAGAGATTATGCAATGACAGGAGAAGCTAAATTATCCTTGGAATTAATGACTGACTCAGGACAAGAGAAAAAAGAGAAGGGATAAGAAGGAGAGACCTTGAAGTCCCACGCTGAGATGACTGAATCCATTCTAGATGAGTTTGTAGATGAGTTTGACTGAAATAATGTCCAGGGATAGCTGGAAATGGGGCTTAGACAGGAGGTCCAAGACATTTGGAGGTGTCATCCCTCTAGAGAACACTGTGGAACAATGGAAAAACTCCTTAATTGTGAAACCGATAAAACTGAGTTCAAATTCCAGATTTGTGGCTTATAATTTGTATGACCTTGGACAAATAGTTTCCCTCCTCTGCATCTCCATTTCCTCATCTGTAAAATGAGGGGGTTGAACCAGATGATCTGTCTCTAAGATAGCTTTCAGTCATAAATCCTCTGATGCCAGATGATATTCAAAACCAGGGCGACTGATACATTCTCTGATGGAGACAATGTAGGGAAAGAGATGATAATGGATGGCATTTATAGAGCACTCTCAAATTTGCAAAGCAGCCTGATAGTATTATATTACATTTATAGACCGTAGTTTATTCAGCCCTTTCCCCATCCATAAACACCTCTTAATTTCCAGTTCTTTGCCACTACAAAAAGAGCTACTATTGACATATTTGTACTTAGGGGTCTTTTCCCTTCTCTCCTTGACCTCCTTCATGAATAGGTCTCCTAGTGTTATCAATGTGTCAAAGGGAAGATTCAGTTTCTGACAGAAAGGTGATGGACTCAAGATGAAAAATAAAGCATTTATTTGGACCTGTATAATGTGGGAATTTGTTTTGCTTAAATATGCCTGTTTCTCACAATGGCTTTGCTTTTCCTTTTTACTTAAAAAAAATGTGCAGAGGGAAGTTGGAGGGAGGGAAAATAAGTGCATGTTGATTGAAAAATAAATAAAATATATTTTATAAAGAGGTACAAACATACCATTGTCATTTGGACAGGAAAAACAAGGGAGCCTGGTGTAGTATAAAGCCCACCTCATTTGGAGTGAGAGGACCTGAGGTCAGTGCTTGGCTTTAACAATTCCCACCTTTTTTTATTTTAGGCAAATCTCCTCTGTATATTTTTTCATCTGTTAAATGATAGGGCTGAGCTAGATGTCTCTCAGCTCTAAATCTCTCTATGATCCCATGAAAAACCCCCTTGAGGGTAGGCAGGATAAGGATTGGTCCTGTGATGTCATTTGTACTTCGAACACTCAGGTGAGGAAAATCCCTCTATCAATTCGAGTCAGCACCTCATCTTCAATTTACAGTCTTAGGGAGAGTCTGTGATTTCCCCAGGGTCACAAAGCCAGACTATAGCAGGGAGAAGACTTAAATCCAGAACTTCTACACAGTGCGGTGCTGCCTCCATATAGGAATTATCATACCCATTTTACAAATGAAGAAATTGAGATTGAGATGTTAAGTGACTTTGTCCATGGTTACTATGTCTCAAGCCTGGGAAGAAGGACAAAGAGTGAGAAGCACTAGGACACAGCAAAAAGCAGCCTGACTATTCTGCAGAGATACTACACCATGAGTAGCAGTAAGACTTTGGGAAAGAAAGGAGAATAAATGAGGAGACTCCAAGTCATTCCCTACTGTTGCCCTGGTCACATGTCAGTGCCGCCCACCACTGCTGAGTGCCAGGAAGGTTCTTTCAAAGCCTTCAGCCTGCTGGAGATACCATCCTCTCCCTTATCAATGCCATCGTGCTCCCCCTGTGTTTGTTCTCCTTCTCAGTGGCTTCCTGAGCAAACTGGCGTGGCTTTGCCCGCCCCGACCAGCCAAGTATCCCTTTGAACTGCCCGAGCCCATGCACTTGAAATCCCTAAGATCCACTCTTTTCCACTCAGGGCATTAGGGAAGAAGGAACCCAAGGCAGCTGGCTCCAAGAACAGACCTGCTCAGTCCATTACTGTTCTGGATCGTATCAAGAAGGATGAAACACAGAGAGACTTTTTAAAGCCCAATAAAATCCTTTGTTCTTTCTGTGTGAGTACACGAAGGAGACACAGATTGAGTTGGCAATCAAAATCTCCTCCAGTGGCTTGGGCAAGCATCCCTATCTCCCAGAAGGAATTCTGAATTATAAGGTTTCTGAGTCTGGGGGATGTTTGTCAGGCCCTCATCACCTCATGCTTCCACTATTGACAAGACCTTCTGATTGATCTCCCATCCTCAATCCCATCCATCTTCCACTCAACTGACAAAGTAATCCCCCTGAAGCATAGGTCTAACTTTGTCATTCCTTGTTAATCATCTCCAAAAACTCCCTGTTACCTCCAAGATCCAACAGAATAGCAGCGAAGCCAGGGGAGTAAGGCGTAGGTGGAAGAAATGGTTAGAGAGAGCCCGTGTTATGAAAAGTCTTAAACAAGGAGCATTGGATTTAAAGTTAGAGGTCATGAGTTCAAATTCTGATCCCTACCTGTGTGACCTTGGGCAAGTCAGTGTGTTGGGTGGGGTAGTCCCTGGGACCCTGGGGTCTTGAAAGTGTTAAAGAGAAAGGGTATTATTGATGAGAGGACTCCTGGCAAAGGCCCTGAAAGCAGTGGCTACTTGTTCAGTCTGGCAATAAGTATTTATTAAGTGCCATCTGGGTGCCAGGTATTTTATGGAACACTGGGGAGACAAAGAAAGGTAAAACCCATCTCTGCCCTTAAGAAGTTCATATTTAATGGGGAAGGCAATGTGTAAACAATGAGGAACATAGGAGAGCAATGTGGTGTATGCAGCAAATGATCTCAGAAGGAAAAGGACAAGAGGGAGGGGAATGGGAAGAGGCCTCCTGTACAACCTGAGACTCCAGGTGAGTCTTAAAGAGAGCCAGGGAAGCCAAAAGGCAAAGGTGAATGAGGAAAGAGAGAATTCTAAGAACAGGAGCTAAGAAATTGAGTGGACAGAACACTGGACAGAACCAGGAAGACTCATCTTCATGAGTTCAAATCCAGCCTCAGATACTCACTAGCTGTGACCCTGGGCAAGTTACATAATTCTGTTTGTCTCAGTTTCCTCATCTATAAAATGGTCTGAAGGAGGAAATGGCAAACCTTATTTTTTTGCCAAGAAAATCACAGATGGTGTCACAAAGAGTTAGAAACAACTGAAACAACCCAACAACCACAAAAGGAGTTGGGAGCAGGCCAGCAAAAAATTTGGTGTTGTTGGATCATTGAATTCATAGAGGGGGAAACATTGTTAAGAAGACTAGGAAGATAAGAAGGGGCAAAGTTATGTTTAGATGCCAAAAAGAAGATTTTCTGTTGGATCTGGAGAGCCAGATGGGTAGGAGAATGAAGTCCCATTTCATAGACAGAGGTGTTGGAGATGGGAGTCTGTAATATGAGAATTCAATCTTGACACTTTTAGAATTTGAGGTGATAGTGAAACCTCCAAATGGAAATTTCCAAGAGGCAACTGGAAATATGGAACTGAAACCTGAACCAGAGAAGACAGACTTGGAGATAAAGTCTTGGGAGCCATTCCCACTGGTTGGGGTGCTCACTGAAACCATGAAAATTGGTGAGGAGAGACAGAGAGTAGAGTAGAGGGTCAAGGATGAACCTTGAGAAATGCTTACAGTAGATCACGGAGAAAAAAGAAGTCAACAAAGGGAACACTAGATTGACAAGCAATCCATTAGTCAGCAAGTATTTATTAAGTTCTTATTGTGTGCCAGGCACTGTGCTAATCTCTGAGGATACAAAGAAAAAAATGTCCTCTGCCTTCAAGAAGTTTATATTCTAATGGGAGAAGAAGGTTGGTAAAAAAACGATTTCCGCAAGTGTAGCAATAACTGAGGTGGGAGGAATGGTCAGAAATGCCCAACGCTATGGAAATTAAAAGATTGCTTGATGGTTAGCCTGGAGAAGGATGGACTTAGTGGAGATGTGACTGTTACCTCCAAGTCTTTGAAGATCTCTCATGTAGAAAAGAGACTAGACGAAGAACAAAGGTCTCAAAAAGTCAAGATTATGCAAAGACACTCTAGCAATGAGAGCTTTTCAAAAGTTGGATGGATTTCCATGTTAGTTAGTGAGCTCTCCAACATCAAATGTCTTCACATAGAAGTAGAATAATCAGTTGTTGGAGACGTTTTCTAAGGGATTCTCATTTAGATACATGTTACACTAGAGGTGCTCAAAGGTACCTGCCAATTCTGAGGTTGTAGGAATCTGTATTAAAGAGGATGAGGACAGGACAAAGACCATTTTAGACTCCACAATAATGAGGTTAGGATGTGCCTGACACACATTAGGCGTTTAATAAATGTTTATTGATTGATTAACTGAAATAGATGGGATCTTGGAGATTATCTAATCTAACTCCCTTGTTTTTCAAGGGAGGAAGTAGAGGTCCCAGGAAGTTAAATGAGGCACCATTCTCTGGGGCCAATGGTAGCAAGCAGCAAGAGCCAGGATTTCAACTTGGGTAAACTGACTCCAGATTCCATGCCCTTTTGATAGTTCTGTGCCTCTCATTAGTCATGGGGATGAAAAGCAGAAGGCTATTTAAATCACCAGCCAGGAAGTCTCAATTTATTAGAGTTTTCCACCCAATGTGCATTCTTGGTATTTGACATCATGATGTTTATGCCACAGCACACATTTCAGAGGTGGTTAGTCAGGGATAGGAGCCAGTCATGCCAGATTATAAATGAAAGCTAAAACTCCAATGGGAACCAACTGAATGCTCAACAGAGTCTAGACCCAGCTCTGGGCTGTACAGATTGGGAAAGATAAGAAGAATGGGGACAGAGGCAGGGGATGCTGGTAAATGATTAACAACTGGCTTTTGGAGGTGGGATAGGAGGAGAAGATAGGCACAGCACGCTTGTGTTTGATATACATTATTAACACTTTCTTAAATCTAGATAATTGACAAAGCAATCAATCAAA
This sequence comes from Potorous gilbertii, assembly GCA_028658325.1. Classification (NCBI taxonomy): domain Eukaryota; kingdom Metazoa; phylum Chordata; class Mammalia; order Diprotodontia; family Potoroidae; genus Potorous; species Potorous gilbertii. The sequence continues at coordinate 105,358,693 of CM053769.1, forward strand.
TTCTGATTCATAGTTTGCTGATTCCTGAGGTGTAAATACACACACTGAAAATTTTACAATAAGCTTTTCAGTGTCTGCTGAAACTAGCTCTAATACATCCCTGGACAGAGGCCAAAGGAGAAATCACTTCTGTGAAACCAGCCCTGAATTAGAGGCATAGAAATTTAGTGATAAGATATCAGATTTAGCCTGAGGTTAACTGAGTTTCTGTCTGACCTCTTACATCATTATTCCCCGCATAAAAACCCTCTACTACTCTGTAATCATACATACCACTTTTCCCTTTCACTCCCAAACTAGAAAAACCCATCTCTACTTCTATACAACTCTACTTCTATTTCCTTACTATTTCCTCACTTATTATTTTCCACCCCTTACCATTACTAAAACTGTTCTTTCAGAGGTCTCCATGATACTTCAAGCACGAAATCTGGTGATATTTTCTTAGTTTTTGCCCTCTTGTAGCTGAGTTGTTCTTTAACCATCCCACAAACCAAAAAACCCAGTGTGGATATAAAGAAAGAAAAGGTCAGATAAGGAGGTGTTCCATTATATAGTGTGAAAAAGTTTCTTACTTTAATTAGAATGTGAGCCTGGTCACTGACTGGACAAAATATTGGACACATCACTGTCTGGCCCTTAAAAATAGTTTGAGAGGTCTTGTGAGGTGGTTTGGTGAGCAGTTATTTAACCACTCCATTTGCCCCACTACTACCACCACCACTAGTGACTCATTTCCTAGATGGGTTTTCCTTCTCTGCTCTGGGTAATTGTATCAATGGATCTATGTTATCTTTTGTGTTTTTTAGCTTCAATCCTCCCCCAGCCAGAGACAGAACTCTGAAAAAACACCATGGAGTTAGGTAAACCTCTCTCTTTTCTCTGAGGGTTATTCCCCCTCACCTGGTTTATCTCAACTGTATTCCCAATAGGTACATTCAGAATAGCAAGTACCAGTAGTTAACATTGCTTATAAAGAAAAGGCAAACATTTTAAACCAAAAAAGATAAACAGACTTTCCTTATGCCCGGAGGGAGAGATTTCAGGGTCCCATGAAGGATCCTCCCTAACAGGGAAAGGAGATTAAAAAATGACCACCTTAGATGTGTAGAGGAGTAGAAGGAGTGGAAGTGAATCAATAGAGCATCTGTCCTGATTTTGTTCACAGCCCATCAGCCTAAATAGTGCCATCCCTGGAGTCCTGACTTCATTCTTTGAGGGGGATGCCTACGTTGCGGTTCCCACTGTCTTATCTCCAATTGCTTCTTCGGTTCTAGTCATATTCCACATGCCTCATCGAGAGGCATTCCTCTTCCAGTCTCTGCCCCTGGACTTGCCAAACTGACTTTTCAAAGTCCCCCAAGGACCTGGTCTATCATCCCTCATTCTTTGGCATTGCTTTCTTCCTAATTCACTGAAGGAATTTGACCATAACTCATAAAGGCATCAGTTTGTTTAACAACTCATTATCAACCTGTGACTAGACCCCATTTCAAGGACCAACTTCTTTTCACTCTTCCTACAGTAAACGTTTTCCCTCCATAGAAGATCAAATGGGGCAGATGTGGATCTCATGGACTTATGGAAGGAACACCAGACTAGAGTGGGAGGTCAGGATGGTGTCAGGAAAAGGGATTAGAAGTGGGCAGGAATTAGACATAAACTGACAAATTTGTGTTTGTTTTCAGTGTTATTCTGGGGAAACCCTTAACCAACCTAGGCTACAGGGCAGAGACCACTGAATGACCAATGTCATGTTGTCTCACCATTGAAAAATGAGATAAATAGAGCTTAGCTATGAATTCAGGTGGGAGAAGTAAAAGTCCCTGGTTTACTATCCAGGAAATCATAGACTTTTACATTTAAGAGCTAGCCAATACCTAAGGTCATCAACTCCAACATTCTCATTTTGCAGATGAGGAAATTGAGACTCAAGGATTTGAAGTGTCTTCCTAAGGTCATACAGACACTAAATGCTTTTAGGTGGCATAGGAAGGCATGTCCTCTGACTCCTGTGCTCTTTCCACTGGTCCAAGATCTGGGTCTCAGTCCTAACTTGGATAATCTCATAATCCTTTCTTTAGTGACCAGGCAGATCATCTCGTCCCAATTGCCTTACTGAATCAGGTACAGCTATCAACAGCCATCCCTTGGTGGGGTCCTCCGAATGCCATTTCCTGATGATTGTTTGTATGTGTTTAGTTTTGTTGCTAGGTCTAAGTGGCAAAGGGTATAAGGGGATCTTAATGAAAGATGACAAGGTATCCCTGAAGACCTAGAAGGAGAAAAAGGTACCATGGCTAGAAAGGATAAAGAAATGTGATACCAATTAGAAATACCTGCAACAAGGCAGCATGAAAAACTGGCAGGGACACTTCTGTGGCCTTCGAGGAATAGTTTTCAGGGTTTGCACTATTCTCTTATGTTTTCAGGATCCCATGGGACACATCTCCCAGAATCATCGAAGGGCAATGACTGTGGCTCATTGAGTGAGGCTGTAGCTCAGAAATGTACTGCCAAGATAGCCCAAGACTGAATACAGGCTGAGACAAGGAAAGAATTGGGAGGTTAGCTGCAGCTGAGGAGTATGCCTGAATGGGGGGACTCAGGCAGCAGAGTGTGATCTGAGAAAGAGCCCTAGCTTTGGTACAAAACAGTCAGAAACTTAGAGACAGAAAGGAGATGAGAGTTCCTCTGATCCAACTCCCTCAAACTGAGACCCACAGAGGGAAAGGGACTTGTTTAAGACCACATAGCTAGTGAGGAATGAATGAATAAGTGAATGCATCTATGAATGAATGAACGAATGAATGAATGAATGAAGTTCAAACCAGTAACTTTGAACAATGACTCTGACTATCTTAGTGGAATATCTACTGCCTTCATCTCACACAGATTCTATTTCCTGGCATCCAGGAGTTTCATTGTTAAAACAAATCTCCTGTGGGGTATAAATCTTAGGTTAACTTATAGACTAAGGGGCACCTAGTACTCACAAAAGTAGTTTTTATAAAAACCAACATGGCCTAAAATTTTCTAAACAAGTATATTAAGGGATTATTCTTACACCTCAAAAAAATATATCTGAGGGCTCCTCATGAAGAGTCATTCATCTTCAGTGTATTTAAAATTCAAAACCACAATAGACACTCAGCTTGTCAGGAATACGTCCTTTGTGTTTCTGGGTTAGGCAATGACAGGTCGATATCAATAGCAGTTGAAGTTCAAGATTTACAAAACACTTTACAAATATTAATTGAATCTCACAACAACCTTGGGAAGTGGGTGCTCAAGGTTTTCAGAGTGGACAAGCTGAGGCTAAGAGAGGTTCAGTGACTTAACCTGTGGTCACACAGCTAGTTAAGTATATGGAGACAGATTTGCACTCATGTCTTTCCTGACTTCAAGCCCAGTAGGCAGTATTTCTTTATTAATCTAGGTCAGGGGTGGGGAACCTGCAGTTTTAAGGCCATGTGTGGCCTTCTAGGTCCTTAAGTGCAGCCTTTTGACTCAATTTGGATTCAGACAAAAGACCACACTTAAGGACCTACAAGGCCACTTGAGACCTTAAGGCCACAGGTTCCCCACTCCTCATCTAGGTATTCTCACTTAGATGGTTTTGTTCGCTGTTAATGACGTTCCTTTTTTATCATTTCAGGCCATCAGCAACTTGAAAGGCAGAGTCAACTACCATGTGGGTACTTTCTGTAAATAGCCTATAGGTATTATAAAAAAAACCTGTGAGTAACTATGTAAACCCCCAAGACGCTGAGGACTGGCTCAAGAACAAGTGACGTGCTCAGAAAATAGTTCCCAATCCTTCCTGAAACACTTCTTGTTTGCATCTCTCTTCGGCCTTGGGTTCATGGTTCCCTGGATTTGTTAGGACTTTGTCAATGTATGTGCATCTATTGCTAATCCTGTTCCCAACTTCCACTTCAATGTCAACCACCAATTGGACATCTCCTCCCAGACATCCCATAGGCACCTCAAGGTCAAAGCAAGATTCTTCATCTTGCCAGCTAGACCTGATCTTTATTTATCCTTCCCTAGTTCTGCCAACATTGACCCACTTGCCTCAGTTTGTCAGCTTGGGACAGTCTTTGACTCTTCCCTCTCCTCCATTCCTAGGTTCATTTGGCAGTCAAGGTCTGTCCATTCCAACTCCACAACATCCCCTCGATGGGCTCCCTTCTCTCCTCTGACCCTGGCCCCACCATGCTGCAAACCCTCATTGGCTCACACCTGGCTATTACAGTAGCTGCTGGTGGGTCTGCTGCCTCAGGTCTCTCCTCACTCCAGTGCATCCTCCTTTCAGCCACCAAAGTGATTTCACTAAAGCTCAAGTCTGATCATATCACACACATAGTCTCCCCCCTCAATAAACTTCAATGGCTCCTTATTACCTCCAGGATCAAATAGAAACATATCTGTCATTTACAGATTCACAACCTTGTCTTGTCCTCACTTTGCAACTTTCTTACCCTTTCTTACCCTCCGTGTACTGTACAATCAGCTTTCTCATTATTCCTCTCACATGGCATTTGCCTCCCATCTCAATGTTTTTGTGCTGGCTGCCCCCCCAAGTCTAGGCTTCTTTCCCTTCTCATCACTGCCCCTTACCACCCCTGACTCAGCTATCCAAAAGAAACTCCCCTGCTTGAATATCTTCAGTGACCATAGCATGAGCAGTGGCCACACTGCCATAACCTTCTCAGCAGATGAGCTAAACCAGGTTGAGGGCAGTCAACAGACGTTAAACCTGTCAGTGAGTAAGGGCGCGTCTACTCCAAGCATGTGAAGACTTCTCCCAGGGGAATAGGTGGATGAGAACAATTTGTTCCAACAGCCATGAAGGTGGTTGAAGCAGATGCTGTGGAGTGCTTAGAGTTGGTCAGACATCAAAGACACCAAAGTCTCCCACTGCATTCCAAGCCATCACCAGTCATCCTGACTTTTGTCCTGTCACTGGACTTTATGCCTTAGAAGAAGGAGGGAGACTGATAACTTTGAGCAATTCTGCCACAATTAAATTCAACTCACACACATGTCAAGGTATCGTCTGTGATGTCACTGGTCCTCTTAAAAAAATGGACAAATACATATATATATATATATATATATGTGATGCATAATATGTAATATTTAAAGTATGTATATGTGTATGTTTGTGTGCATGTAATGTGTATATGTGTATAGATGTATGTATACATATATGTGTGTATATGTATATACAAGTAAGCTTCTTGAAGGAAAGAGCTATCTTGCTAAATTGCATTTGTATCCCCAGTGTTTAGCACAGTTCTTGGCATATGTAAAGTGCTTAATAAATGCTTCATCATCATCATCATCATGCTTTCCTCCAATGGTCCAGGGGATGATCTACATGCCTACCAGTTGGTTCTAGTCTACTGGGCACCAATGCTTCCCCTTTCTCTTGTCTGGAGGAGTAAGGTCTCTTTAGACTTCATACTCCTCAACCTGAGAAAGATTCATGGGGACAGGGACAGCATTCTCCCCTCCCCTGGATAGAATGTGTGACAGAATGAAGTTAAATGTTGATCATATGTGATAAAATCCATATTATCATGTTCTAATTATAGTTCCAGGTCTGACTATTGTCCCCACTTTGCAACATGTTTGTGATAAAAGCCTTCTATGAAGACGAGCCTTCATGACCTTCCATCACACTGACTTGTCTTCTGTCTCCCCCTACGGAGTGTGAGCTCCACTACAATAATAGGGACCTGCTTCTAGAAGCCTGAAAACAATTGGGATGTAGTCAATCAGCAAGCATTTATTACGCATTTACTACGTGCCAAGAACTGCAATAGACACTGAGGATAGAAAGACAAATGTAACACATACCTCACCCTCAAAAAGAGAGAGATAAAGGGACAGGTTCAGAGAGATGGAGATAGACAGAAAAAGGAACAGAGAGATGTAGACATGAAAAGACAGAGACAGAGACAAGTAGGGGAAATGGAAGGAAGGAGAGATAGAGAGAGAGAAAAAATGGGAGGGAAAGAGATGGAGGGGAGAGAAAGAGAGAGAGAGAGAGAGAGAGAGAGAGAGAGAACAAGAGGAGAAAAAAATATACCTGGTCTGACAGCCAAAGAGAAATGGAGAGAAGGGAAAAATCAGCCAAAAAAGATGGTTACATAGAGGAAAGCAACAAGAAAAGAGAGTGAATGAGGTAGACTGTGGAGGAAAGACAGGAGAACTCAATTATAATAAGTTTCTGGATATGTAAAAACATTTTATTATCAGGATCCTGTTTATTAACCTGTAACCAATCAGTGGTAGAGTCAGCATTCAAACTCAGGACCTTCACTGACAAGTTCAGTGCTCTCTCCACATTTGTTTCTTAGGGGATGTGGGAAAAATTAGGAGTCATTCACAGAACCACAGCATCTCAGAGTTGGAAGGGATGTCCAAGGCAATCTAGTCCAACCCACACACAAATCCAAATCCCTTTTGGATCTCACCGAACACATCATTTATTCGGAATGCGCTGAGTCTATGCCCAGCATTTTGGAGACTGGCTCCATGGAGAGGAACCTGTATTCTGACAATGATCCTCCAGTATCACTCCCAAGGGGAGAGCCCTAGTTTAGAAGAAGCATGGATCTGACACGTATAATCAATGGGTTCTTGGACCACTGTGATTTCATCAATGGAAAGCAATCCAGGTGAGGAAACTCCCTCTCCCAAAACAAATCCTGGACCTTCTAGTCCCAGAGAGCTGCCTAGAGAACTGGACTTGAAATTAGGGAATGTGGAGCTAAATCCCAGTACGGGCACAAATTCTTCATGTGACTCTGGATAAATCATTTAATTTCTCCAGGCCTCAGTTTTCTCAGATTTAAAAAGGGGCTGGGGAGCAGAACTGTACTGTGATTTCTAGAACTCCCTCTAGACCCTATGGCCCAGTGTGGAGGAGGCAGAGAGAGAACGGGGCTTTGTGAGAAGGGGTGGGGCTGATGCAGGGTCCAGCAGGGTCCCCCTACCCAGTGACTCTCCTTCCCACCTGTCACTGAGGTCCTACCATTCTACTAGGAGAGTTTCATTCTTTTGTGTTCAAGAGAGATTGGTTGTTCCCTAGTGAATGACAGGTAAAAATAAAAATATCTAGCCATTGTTAATTAATGCCACCTTACTATAGAGAAGAGAAGGAAAAGGAAGGAAAAGGGAAAGGAGAGGAAAGGAGAGGAGGGGGAGGAGAAGAGAGAGGGAAGGAGGAGGAGAGGAGAGGGGTGAGAGGAGGGGAGAGGAGAGGAGGGGAGAGGAGAGGAGGGGAGAGGAGGGGAGAGGAGGGGAGGGGAGGGGAGGGGAAAGGAGGGGAGAGGAGGGGAGGGGAGAGAAGAGGGGAGGAGGGGAGGGGAGGGGAGAGGAGGGGAGGGGAGGAGAAGATAACCTCTAACCTTTGATTGGAAAAAAAACACTGGAGGAGTGACAGACCTTGGTCTTCCTGAGACCACTGTTATCCAATCTTGTCCTTCAGAGCTCATCTAAGGAGAAGAAATACGCATGGCTTTAGAACCAGACAAGAATTTGGGGCATCTCCTTATGACTAGGTAGGGTTGAACAGAGATAGCCCCAGGTAGTCATGGCCAGGGAAGGTAAGGTTAGGAAAACTTTGCAGAAGCAGGCACCGTATGCTGCTGTACCTGTCATCCAAGGCAAACACAGTTTAGTGAAATCTGAGGGGTTGGCCAGGGTATTTGCTTTGATGTCCAATTTCCTATAAAACCTGGGTAATATTTGATGAGAAACAAAAGATTCCAGCAGCCCTGATAATCATCTTGTCCTGAGGACAGATACAGGATTCTGATTGTTTAGATCCTAGATTAATAAATGACACAGGGCTTCTACCTCCAAGCAATCAGGCAAGAGCAGCCTCTCACAGAATGGCTGGGCTCATGGAGGACTGGACCTAGTGGAGGACACCTGGTCTGCTAAGAGGAAAGGAAACCAGAGGCCAAGTTCTTTTCTCCAGGAAGAGCGGGTCCCATTGGGCTCCAACTCTCATCTGCAGAGGCTGACTTGCATTTCAAAGTGATCAATCCACAAGCATTTTCAAGGGTCTGCTGTGTTCCAGACACTTCACTGGGCCTTAGAGATACAAAGGAAAAATGAATCAGTTGCTACCCTCCTGGAACATTCATTCTGAAAGGGGAAACCGTGTAGACGCAGAAGTACAAAATGTACAAGAAATGAATGTATTAGGGTAAGGGAAGAGGGGGCACTAATGGAGACAGTCTATTTCACCTTACGCTTCGGTTTTTCCTTAGCTATTCTGGATGCCTTATCCTTCCTCTGTGGTCTGAGGCATTATCAGCTTCATCTGACATATACAGAGAGACCCCCAAAGTATGCTCGGAAATGCAATCTCTCCTCATTTGTGCATGTGGGGATTGCTCTTTGAGGCTCCTAGGGATTTTCCATGGGCTTTATTATTCACAAAATCACCCTTCCCCCTGCCCAACACTGTGGAAACAGCCCCAAGTTGGAAAGCAGGGAATAGGATCCCGAGGAGAGAGTTCTGTGGAGATCCTGGATCTGCCTGTGCTTTGGACCCAGTTTTGCTTTTCAGTGGGTAACCAGTCCAAACCAATCCAATTCGACAGCATCTCAGAGTTGGAAGGGATGTCCAAGGCAATCTAGTCCAACCCACACACAAATCCAAATCCCTTTTGGATCTCACCTAACACATCATTTATTCAGAATGCGCTTGAGTCTATGCCCAGCATTTTTGAGATTGGCTCCATGGAGAGGAAGCTGTATTCTGACAATGATCTTCCGGTATCTTGCTCTTTGTCAGGCATGCCAGAGACTTGAGATTCAGAGACAAAACAAATAAAAAAACTAACCCATTTGTCAAAATACTTGCACTTTTAGTGGAACCTGTAATCTAATTTGAAAACAAAATTTTTGTGAGACTTACTTTCAGTCAACCATCCAAGGTCTGTTTCTGGTTCATCTTCACCATAACCCCTCTCCTCCAGACATGGAAATCAAAGGACCAACTAAGAGCTGCTGTTCACTGATGCCCATTAACAAGGGGTCAAGGCACCTACCCCATTGAAAGGGGCCAGAGTTCATGGTTAACCTTTGGGAAGTGCTCCAGTCCATCTCTCACCATATAGAAGTATGTATGTACATATAGGTGTATACATATGTGCATATATACATGTGTATACTATCTCTCATGAGTCCCCACTGGTATGTTTCCTGATGATTGACAGACGTATTAAATTAGCTTTTAGAAAGGGTTATTCCTAGTCAGATATACCAAAGAAAGTGGCTTTAAAAAATGTCCCCACAAACCCAAATCCCACTTTCTATTTGCACAAACACAGTCTCTAGAGAAAGTGGACTCAAACTTAGATTGCTTTGTCAGATTTGCAGAGGAATAGATCAGAAAGGGGATAGACTGAATAATTCAACAATCATTTATTAAAGATCTAATTATGAGTCATAATTCTAGGAGCTAGAAATACAAAAATGTCAAGGTACCTGAACTCAAAAAGCTCACCTTTTACTGAATGGAATATAATACAAATATAGACAAGTATGTAGGAATAGGAGTTACTACTGGGAGGCAAAGCTACACCTGTGCAGAGTGTTCTAGGAATTAGGACAGAATGCTTTCAGTCAAAGGAAGAAAAACAGAAAAAAGGGCCATAGATCAGGGAAGTCTTCACAAGAGGTGACAGCCCCCAATGAGCCTTGAAGGAAGATAAGAATTTTGAAGTTAGAGAGGAGGACAGAGCATACAACAGGCAGAAGTATGGCTCATTGGAGCACACTAAATAAGGGCATGATCTGCCAAGTTCATGGCACAGCTAGGAGCTCAGTTTTGCTGCAACTGGATATGTAAAGGGGAGTAATGTTAAATAAGGCTAGAAATATAGGGTGAAGCCCACCTATGGCAAGCCATAAATGCCAGTGTAAGGAGTTTGTGTTTTATCCTAGAGTAGCCTTCAAGGACCCAGTGAAAGTTTCTTCCGTAGAAGTAATAGCTTATTTTTGCAGGGTCAATTAGAGAAGGGAGAAACTGGAGTCGGGGAGAACAAAATGAGGAAGTGACTACATTAGTGCCAATAAGGTATCATAAGACCCAAATTAGGGTGATGTCATTTGGTGAGAGGGAAGGGATGCCAGAATAAAGAGACTTGGAAACTTACAGGAAACTAGAAATTGGCAGAGAGAAATGTGTTCAAGAATCAAGTTTCAAGCTTCCTTGAGTAAGAAAATGGTGGTACTTCCAACTGGTATCAAGAAGAAGGAGCAGGTTTAGGAGAGAATGAGTTCAGTTTTGGGCATGAAATCACTGGATCATAAATTTAGAGCCAGAAGGGATCTTAGAAATCATCTAGTCCACACAAACATGCGTTTTACAGGTTAGGAAACTGAGGCAAACTGAGGTTAAGTGACTTGCCCAAGGTCACATAGCCAGCAAGTGGCAGAGCCAAGATTCAACCTTAGGTCTCTATACTCACTGGTTCTACTGTCTTGATGGGATAGCCAGGAGGTCATCAAATTCTCAGAGATATCCATGTCTCAGAGAGACCCCAGTTTTAGCTGCTTCCTGGCTAAGAATCCCCACTACAATCCCGGAAGATGTTTATCCAGATATTGCTTAATGATCTACAGTAACAGGAAGCCAGCTACCTCTTAAGACAATCCATTTCACATAGCTCTAATTAAATGATAAATGTCATTATTCAACTATCATTCTTCCTGACCTTTCTGCATCATTGGACACAACTAATCATCCTCTCCTTCTGGTATTCTGTCCTCTCTCTGTTTTCATGACCTGGTTCTCCTCTTACTTGTTTGACCATGCCTTCCCAGTCTCTGTTGCAGACCTCTGTGCATATATCCCCAAAGCTCTGTCCTGGCCTCTCTACTCTTCTCTTCCTATACTCTCTCTTGGTGATTTCATCAATTTCTAGGAGTTTAGCTATCATCTCTAGGCAAATGATTCTTATATGGATATATCCAGCCCTAATCTATCCCCTGAGCTTCAGTGCCACATTGTCTGCTTCCTCTTGGACATTTCAAACTGGATGTCCCATAGGCATCTCAAACTCAACAGGTCCAAAACAGAACTTATGATCTTTCTCCTGAACTCAATCCCCATGTGAACCTCCCTATTTCTTTGGAGGGTACTGCTACCCTCCAAAGTTACCCAAGGTTACAAACTCAAACTCATCTTCAACTCTTCTCTCTCACCTGCCCCACACATCATTTCTCACTGGACACCTTCTTCTCACTCTCAGAGCCACCAGTATAGGTCGGACTCTCATCAAGTCATGTTGGATGATTACAACAGTCTCCCTGCCTCAAGTCTCTTCCCCTGTCCAAGCCATTCTCCACATAGCTGCCAAAGCGATGTTCCGAAAGAACAGATCTAACCATATCACTCCCCTGCAAGAGCTCTTGATTCTAGGACCAAATGCATAACTCCTGGTTTCAACTCAACAAAACAAGATGCCCTGCCCCAGATATCTCTTGGTATTCCTTCCTCCCCCATCTTTCCTGCCTCTTTTTGTGTGTGGTTTCCTTCTTTAGATTGTGAACTCTTTAAGGACAAGGACTGTCCTTATCAATTTTCTCCCCAGTGCTTAACACAGTAACTGACACATAGTAGGTGCTTAATAAATGTTTATTTGTTTGGGTTGGATAGTCAAAACTTATGGAGCACTTTAAGGTTGGCAAAATGCTTTTACTTATATGATCTAACCCATCTGATCCTCAAAACATCCCTCTGAGGTAAGTGCTGTTGTTATCTCCATTTCATAATTGATAAAGCTAAACAGAGGTTTAAGGAAAGTGTCCACGTTTACACAGCTAGCAAGCATCTGAGGCTGGAATTGAACTCAGGTTTTCCCAGGTTTAGTGCTCTGTCCATTGGACCCCCCCCCCAGCTACCTCTTGTACTTTCTGAGTATATACATTTCTTGTACCTACATGAAGCTCTTGGAGGTCAGGAATTGATTCAGTCTTTGTGTCCCTAGTTACCTGACACACAGTAGGTACTTAATAATGTTGATCCATAAATGCACATATTGGAGTCTCATCATATATGGAGAGGAAACTGAGACAACTGAACCTTTCCTGAACTCTTTTGTGGCTGTTTGTCCTTCATTCTCGAAGCAGATTGAGACATTAGGAAGATGATGCCATAACTTGCAAGTGAATTGGATTTAAGTGACAGAAAATCACCAGCCTCACTTTTACCTCCAGAGCCATCTGGGTCCAGTGGCCAGATATAGATCAGGACAACTGGAGATGACCTGAACCCTTTGAGGAAGCAGGATCATCAGATTTGGAGCTGGGACAAACCACAGAGGTCATTAAAACCAACTCTTAACTTTCTGATGAGTGCAATGAAGCCCAAAGGGGTCAAGTGATTTGCCCAAGGTCACACAGTGAGCAAGTGGCAGAACCAAGAGCTGGGTATATCTACAAGAACATGGGTATGATTATAGCAGATGGAATATGCTTCCACTTTCAAATATTGATGAATGATAGTGGCAGAGGGAGGGTCTAGGCCAGGACTGGCAATGGAATATGCCAACTCCCTTTCACAGGTCAGTGAGTACTTCATATAATTGTTGTTGTGTCTGTCCACCTTTGTCAAAGAGGACCGTGACATCAAGAGGGCCAAGAGCAGGAGGGAAGCAGCATCTTCAGGAGAAAGCCAGAAGACTGAAGAGTGACAGGAAGAGGTCTAGGATAAAGTAGAAGGTGGGGAAAGTGGACAGAGAACATCCAACCTTGGGAAGAGTAGGTGTGAGCCAGAAAGGGATAAGACTGTAGAGAGAAGGAGCTTTGCCTCCACTGATGGGAATTCTAAATTACAGAAATTTGATAGCCATGGTGAAGGAAGGGATGAGTCTGGAGCAGGTTATAGGCTTAGATCCAAAGATCTAAGTGGAATTCTAGAGGGAAGCTAATTACTCAGATGATGTCTCCCAGACACAGTGCCCTTGTGTGATTAGAGCATGGGGCTGCATATCCATAGTGGCCCATGAGGATTGGCTTGAAAAAATAAGACCTCCAATCTGGAGTAGCCTCTACTCCCCTTCATTCCTGAGGCCCAAGATTCACCTGGTGACAAACTGCTTCTTGTAGAGATCTGCTTCAGAACAAAAGATATTGGTCCCAGAGGCCTGCAGAGCAGTGTGCCCAGATCACTTTGTGCCTGCTCTTTCAGGCTCCATCGGTGAGTCAGAGCTGGTGTTTTGAGATTCCTGAGAGGAAGGACATCTACAAACATGGGATAAGGTTTTTTCTAAAACATTTGATAAGGTTCACCTACCTACTTCATAATATTAAAAGTCAATGATTTGTAGAGGACTCTCCCAAGACCTGGAACAGATTCTAGGTTGCAAGCTGATAGGGTCCCAGAGGCCAGGGAATCTAAGCATCGTATTCTTACATATGGGGAAATTGAGGCCAAGAAAGAAGAAGGGACTTAGTATCATAGACTGGGAGCAGGAAGGAACCTTAAAAGCTTTCTATTCCAAACCTCTCACTTGATTGATGAGGAAACAGGCCCATCGAGGCTGAAAGACTTGTCCAAGATCACTCAAACAGTAAAAGTCAGAGAGGATATTTGAACCACCCATTAGTTAGGCCTTTCCCCAGTTATGTGGATGAGATTTTCGAGTTGAGTAAGGATTTGCCTAGAAGATCTATCCAACTGAAACCAAAAAGAGACTCAAAGTCTCTTCCAACTTTCAGATTATGTTGTCAAAAACATTGAGTACCTACTATGTATAAGATGTCATGGTAGATATTCAAGAGTGTGCCATATATTAATATATGGGGGAAACCCCTTTATTAAAATAACTGCATTGCTATAAATTAAAGTCAATGTATTTTTAGGAGCTGATTCACAATTTAGAACAAGATTTAAAGAAATGCAAACCCCAAGTACTTTTCGTCCACCAAAGTAGTTTTCTGTCTCTTATCTCCACTTCTTAATCTCTCTGACTTCTTTCCAGGCTCAGTTCAAATCCCACTTTTTGCAGAAGGCTTTTCCTGGGTCCCCCTCCTAAGCTGCCTCTGCCTTTCTCTTCTATCTACTCTATATAACTTGTATGTCTCTAGTTATTTACATATTCTCTCCCTCGTTAGAATATACGTCCCTTGTTAGTACGTACTGTGGTTTTGCCTTTCCTTCTGTTCCTACTGTTTAGGTCAGTAGCCGAGAACACTTGATAAACACTTGTAGATCAACTGACTACAAAACTACAGTTCCTATCAGTCTCTCCTTAATATGATCTCTCATTTTCTTAGCCCGTTTTTAAGAGAACCTTTAAAAATACACAGAAGAGAACAGGAGGAAGTTCAGAAGGGCACTAGACAAGCGGGGCAGTGTTAGAAGTACTATATTAAATGGAATATGTACTTTTAAAAAGCTGTACATAATAGAGCTTCATGGTGTCCCATATAATCTTCTTTCTGTTCTTTGCATATGGAAAAGTTCATGTTTGTTGATGTTTGTCAAATTCACAATAAAAAAAGAAATCTTCAAAAATAAAAAGAAACTTTAACTGTTTGCTGACAATACTTCCCCAATAGCCCTCAGCCTACCAATTGGTGTTAAGAAGCATCCTCGCTTCGGGGTTGAACAGCAAGTTTAGTATGCTGCTCAGGACCCACTGAATCCTTCATCAGCACGTGGGCTGTTTCTTTCTGACTCTCCCTCCTTCACATGGACTTTGAAAGCCCAGGCAGATTTGCTTGAAGTTCCTCTGAGAAGTATCACAAATTCTAGCCTCCCTGGAGCACTACAGGGAAGAAAGAGGGGGTGCAGAGACATGTTCAGGGCCTGGATTCACATCAGCAGGTTCCTCTGGCTCCTGGTCTTCCCCGGAGAGATGTTCCCTCAATACCTGGATAAACATATTAATAATAATAATATAATTTAATTAACTAGGGCCTAGAGGTTTGCAAAGAACTTGGCGCTCTTTTGAGCTCTTAAGCAGCCTGTGAGGTGGACGTCATTACCATTCCACTTTAGAGATGAGGGAATTGAGGCTGACATGGATTTGCACAGAGTCACAAAGTCAGTGGGAAATCTGAGGCAGGATTGGAACTCCGGGCTTCCTGACTCCAAGTCCAGTGCTCTTTCCTGTGTGGCATTTAACTGTGATCTCAGTGATGTTGGTTCTCCAATTGGTATCAATCTTAAATAATCCATATTTTCTCAGCCTTCCATAAATCCTCCACACAGAGCCCACCAAGGAAGGAAGAAAGGTACTTTATAAATGCTATCTCATTTGATACCACATCAACCCTGGGGAGGTAGATGCTATTGCTATTCCCATTTTGAAGTGGAGGAAACTGAGGTCAATGAGGTTAAGTGACTTGCCTAGGGTCATACAGCTGGTCAAGCGTCTGAGGCTAGATTTGAATCTGGGTCTTCTTGACTTCAAGCCTAGTGCTCTGTCCATTGAACCACTTAGCTGATTCCCAGATTACTTTTCTAGATCTCTTGATGTCACTCCTGATGGCACCACTGAAGCATCTGGGCTATCTGCCTATTGTTCCTCTGTCTTGCTCCCCTCTTTTTCCGTTCAAACAAATCTTTGTTGTCATTTTCCCACCATTTTTGTCATCCATTCATCATTGGTTGAATACTATTTGCACACACACACACACACACACACACAGACATCTTCAACTTTTCTATTGCTTTTTGGGTGACTTGTAATCTTGTTGCTCAGATTTCCATGACTCACAGAAACATAGCACCATCTGAAGATCACAGATATAAAAATCGGTATGTTTTTTGTTTCTAGGAGAAGCTTGGGGTCTTTGAATGCATGGCCTGATTTCCCAGGTGCCTTCCAGCTCACTCTCTACTTCTTACTTCACTGTGGACTCAGTTCTGAAGTTACTCATGAAGGGAAGGGTTGATCAGATCAGGGGAGTGTTTCTGATTCATTTGATGAAAATAAAATATAGACTGTTGGCAGAAAGGGGTATCTTCCATGAGCTGAACATGGAATCTGGTCGCAGGTGTGCTGCTAAATATTTAACAACTGGCTTCCTAGAAAAAAAAATATGTACACACAAAACCCTTTTAAGTTTTATCTCTATTATTAGCATTTTCCCCACCACTTCCTTAATTCTAGATAATTAACAAAACAATAAATCAAACCTTGGTTTGTACCATTTGCCAGTTCCAAGGCTTGCTGGAAATTATCAAATTGAAAATTTTAACAATCAACGGCAAGTTGGTTTGAGTTGACCCTGAGACCCCACTTGGACCAAATGTGCTACTGAGATGAATGTGGGATATGTGTGCGGCAGTCCCATAAAGTAGCTTTTACTTTGAAAAGACAGCAAAATGAGCATAAATGGCCATTTGAGATGCATTATGCTTTCTGTATTTGTATATGCTCATGTGGTAGTAGAAAGAGTCATCTATATCTGATAACTATTTTATATATGGATTTCCTTTTCTAGAAGAGACCCTGGTACTAACACTGTGGAGAGACCTTAGACTTAAAATACCTAAACTTTTAAAAGATATTTTCCAAGAGTTACTACAGAGTTGGGGGTATGATGAGTCAGATAAGAAGCTGAATACTCCCATTTGGAGTCAGTCTGTTTCCTCAGATCTGAGCCCAGTTCTCTAAATCCAGAGCTCTAGAGTCATGTGGGAAAGGGAACTCCTGAAGGAAAAGTGTATTTAATAATGTCATGCCTTCATAGAGACCCAGAATCTTTGGTTCCACAAAGGTGGTAGGAACAAGGGGAAGAGCTCAAGAGGAGCCCTTCAGAGAAATAACATGGCACTCGAGTATCACTCCTCACTTTACCGGGGCTCAGAATAGCTTCCTGGTAGGGTGAGACTAGTATAGTACTAGGCTAGCATAGTAGTTTTGGATGGGGATGATGAGAGGATATAGAAATTAATCTAAACCATGGGGCACTGCAATTGGGGACCCAAGTCAGCCTAGGAGACACTGGGGACTGTGATATGGATGAAAGGGGAGTATGACCAAAGGGATGTTGGGAACACATGGATGTGTTGGGGGAGATTGAAAGGAGGGTTGGAATGAAAGCTGGATTCAATTTCCCTTAGGTATATAATTACCTGGGGTTAATCTCCAATTATAAGTATAGTATCTGTCATCATTTTTGAAATGAGGAGCTTGGCTTTATCTGTGGTTTCATAAAACTCTAATAAACTAAGAATTCTAAGCTTTAAGATTCTTTAACCTGGAGAAGAAGCTTCACTATGAGTACTTCACTAAGGTTTTCTAAATATAAAGTAGGGCAGATATGCTAAGAATTAGAACCCACAGTTTACTCCCATGTTATGTGATATGCAGGAGAGAGAAAATAATAGCATTTACATAGCACCTTACAGTTGGCAACAAATTCTACTTGTCTTTTTAGTCTTATTACCTCTGTATCTATTACCACTGGATACTACCAGTGTTTTCTCCATTTAAGTGTTATCTCCATTTTCAGAATGGGAATATTGAGGCATAGAGAAGTTGAAATTTGCTTAAAGATTTAGAACTAGAAAGGAGCTTAGAGACCATTCGCCTACACTATCACATAAAGATGAACTAAGGGTAACAATAGCCAAATGACTTGCCTAAGTTCACACAGATATTGACAGAGCCAAGTCCTCTGACTTCAATCCAAGCTAATACCTGCTTCCACAGAAGAAATGCCCCCATCAACACAGGAATCGTGCTTCACTAGCTCATCTACACCTGATAACTGCTTTCTACATGGAGCTCTGAATTTCCCATGATACTGGTCTCCACGCTGTTCCCTGAACACAACTCTATCTCCCTACTCCAAGCTTCTTCACTGGCTGAACCTCATGTCTGGAATGCAAGTTCTCTTCAAATCCCTGGATTCCATCAATCCTTGACTAAAGTCCTACTTTTCACAAGAGGTCTCTTTTCCAGTTCTCCTTAATTTTACTACTTTTCTTCTAAAATTACTTTCAATTGATCCTGTTTGTAATAATTATCTTGTTTATACATAATTATTTACATGGTCTCTCCCCCATTAGATTGTGAGTTCCCTGAAAGTAAGGACCAGGTTGGATTTTTTCCCCTTTCTTTGTATCTTCTAGGCTTAACACAGTGCCTGGCACATAGTAGGAACTCAATCAATGTTTGTTGACTTGATTTGATGATTATTCCAAGCCTTTTTCAAAAGGTAAATATACTATCCAAGATGGAGTAATCGATTAAGTAAATTAACATCTGCTATGTATCATCATAGATGATATTATCAGAATCCCCCTAGCAAAGAATAAGTTCCTGGTAGGGTAAGACTAGTATAGTACTAGGCTAGCATCGTAGTTTTGGATGGGGATGATGAGAGGATATAGAAATTAATCTAAACCATGGGGCACTGTAACTGGGGACCCAAGTCAGCCTAGAAGACACTGGGGACTGTGATATGGATGAAAGGGGAGTATGACCAAAGGGATGTTGGGAACACATGGATGTGTTGGGGGAGATTGAAAGGAGGGTTGGAATGAAAGCTGGATTCAATTTCCCTTAGGTATATAATTACCTGGAGTAAATCTCCAATTATAAGTATAGTATCTGATTGTCATCAACCTTCATCATCCACAGTTACCTGAAATTTTCTCTTCATTGATCTCCTTAGGAATTCTGCCTTCCTTATAACAATACCCTCCATTTAAACTGTATACATCTTGCATATGCAGAATTGTTTTTCCCCCCTTTGGACTTTGATCTTCTTGAGAGCAAGTTTTGTCTTTTGTCTTTCTTTGTATCTTTTAGTGTTTGGCACAGTACTTGGGAAATAGTAGGTGATTAATAAGTGCTTGTTGACTGACTAACTATAGGTTAGTCTTGGTCTTGGGGGTGGAGAGGTAGAGAAATCAGGACATCAAGAGCTAGACAGCTTTGTAATATAAATAAAATGCCAGAAATTTTCCCATGTCTCCCTCTGAGGTGAGGGATTAGAGAGAGATGGGGGGGGTTGTATTTTCAAAGTGATACTTTATGAGGATCCAAGAAATAGAAGCTAGAGATGCATGGGAACACTGAGTGAAGAAGGTGGAGAAGAGTTAGTACATAGTGTGCTTTGTTGGGACAGTCTATCTTTTGTTTAACTGGGAAGCCAACTCCCCCCATCCAGGGTTCCAGGAACAGCAACATCTGAAGACAACACTGAGAGATGATGCTTAGAAGGACATTGTTGGGCTCATGAAGGGACTAGGTAGTGGTCATTCTAGGAGCAGCCAGACAGCAGAAGATGTCTTCCTCCTATACCTTCTCTCTCTGAGAAGAAATTACTTGATGGACTGTCCCCTATCATTATACTCTTCCAGTATGCCTGAGAGAAACCTAGCATGGAAGAGTAGGAGATTTCAAACCTTATGAATATTGGGCTACCTGACACTCAGAAAATTGAAAGTCAACATCATTCATTTCATTTTCCTTGTAAGAAAGAATTTCCTAAATCCCTGTGTGTGAGTAATCCTTTCAAATCACTTAATAAGCTGATTTAGAATCTTAGTAGGATGGGGGATGACTCATGAATTATTATAGATAGTCATATCTCCCGACAGAAAGCCCAGATAAGGCAACTAGAAGGTTCTGAGCATGGACACTTGGTAGGGTACAGTTCAAGCATGTGCAGTGATCTTGGCAGGCTCAAGCTTGGAGTACCACCTGTCAGCCGACGAAGATATAACCAATCAATCAAAAAATATTTATTAAACACCTACTATGTTCCAGGCACTGTGCAAAGGGCTGGGGATACAAAAAGAAGCAAAAGAGTCTCTTCCCTTAAGGGAGCCATAATCCAGTGGGGGAGACATACAAACAAAGGTATACAAAGCAAACTATATACAAGATATATAGGAAATAATTAAAAGAGGACAGGTACAAATGGTTTGCATGACTACCCATGTATAACCTACATTGAATTTCTTGCCTTCACAATGGGGAGGGAAGAAGGGAGAGAATTTGGAACTCGAAATTTTTAAATCGAATGCTAAAAATTGTTTTTACATGTACCTGGGGGGGAAAATAGAATACTAAATGGGGAAGAGGGGAAAGAGGGCAGGCATGTATACTTTACATGACTTTACATAAAACTTTGGAACAACTTCCCAGAGTGTCAAAACCATTGATGGTTAGATCTAGAAAACATTTTTTAACATAGGCCATAAAATGTCAGAGTTGAAAGGGATCTCTGAATACAGATGATCAAATATCAGAGCTGACACTATCTTCAAAATATAATGCACAGAATGCAATGAATAAAAAGGAGCTTTGAATCCAGAACATACAACATTATAACTGAACAAGATCCTTCAGCCTGTTCAATTCAGCCCCCTCATTTGATAGAGGAGGAAAATCAATCCTAGAGAGAATGATTTGCCCAAGGTCAATGGCATTGTGGGTAGAGCGCCAGGTCTGGCTTCAGGAAGACTCCTTTCTTAGAGTTCAAATCTGGTCTCAGACACTTACTATCTGCATGACATGGGGCAAGTCACTTAACCCTGTTTGCCTCAGTTTCCTCATCTGTAAAATGAGCTGGAAAAAGAAATGGCAAACCACTCCAGTCTCTCTACCAAGAAAACTCCAAATGTGGTCAGAGTCATACACACCAGAAACAACTGAACAACAGAAGTGAAGGCAAAAGTAGGCCTAGAACCTATGTCTCCTATGTTTTTCCTTGCTTTGAGTCTTCTGCCTACACACAGTAGGTGCTTAAAAAATGTTTATTGACTACTAACTGAGGTTTGTTGCAGATCATCCTACAGCAGAGATAGTGTGCCATGGTAGAAATGGTGCTGCCTTTGGAATCAAGAGGAACATGGAGACAACTCCAGCTCTGAGACTTCTATGTTCTGAAACCTTGGACTAGTCACTTCCTTTCCCTCTGCCACTGTTTTCTCATCTGTAAAACAGAGCTCATAGAATATCCCAATATATGAAGAGAAAGAGACTTCTGAGTCAACCAACACCCTCAAATAATAACACCCTTCCTGCTCCTGCCTGCCTACTTCCCATGCTTGTTGTAGGGAAAGTACTTTGTAAACCAGAAAGTCCTTTAAATATGAGAACTGTCTTTATGTTTATTGTTACCATTCCGCTACCCTCCACCAGACTGTAAACTCCCTGAAGGCAGGCATCATGTCTTCTTGGTCTTTGAACCTCCCCTAGCAGATTCAGAGAAGGCATTGGATAAATGAGTGTGGAAGTCGTTCAAGATCCAATAGGATAAGGTTGGGAAAGTACTCTGCCGATGACATAAATAGGTAAAGGCAAAAATGACGCTGTTCCTGCTTTTGCAGGGCTTATACTCCCTTGGTTTATGTAACTAGCACACCAATAAATGTGATAGATTATATGGTGCTGTGTGAGGGGTGGGAGGAACTATTCAGAAAAAGTCTTCTGTGGAAATTTGGAACTAGAAGGACATATTGATCCCCATGGTCTGACCTGGCTAGAGCACAGCCCATGGAATGTTGAGTTTTGTTTGTTATTTATTGGTGTGTTTGTCATAGCCTTCAATGGAATGTAAGCTCTTTAAATATAAGGATTGTGTTACTTCTCAAGAAACCTGTGGCTCAACCCTGGACAGTTTGGTGTTTTGGAATCATGCCACAAATTCCCTTACATCAGAATCTGTGAGTTGGAAGAAGACTCAGTGACCGAGTCCAACCCATGAACAAAAATCCCCATTGCCTATCATGACAGACAAGTGATTGGTCATGGATTGTCTGCTTGAGGAGGAAGCCCCACCTCTTGAAACAAACCGTTCCACTTTGGGACAACTCTACTTGTAAGAAAGACTTTCTCTCTTTATACTTATCATCAGTTGTTCCTGGTTCTACTCTGATTGTCTCTCACTGTGTTTGACTTGGGGTATGTAATCAGGGAAGGCTGCATGGAGGAAGTAGCTATTGAACCATACTTTGAGAGATGAGAAGGATTCTGATAGAAGGGAATTGTTTTACTACTGTTATTTTTTTTTTTATTCTGGCATCAGTCTTTCAGGTCAGGGTTCTCCTTGGCTGGCTTCACATCTGAACCTGACTACTCACAGTTCAATGCTTTTCAGCACTAAGTTCCTATTTCAACAACCATCACCTGTTTTTCTCTCATCTTGTACCTCTTGGAAACCTTGGTTTCCCTCAGGACTCAGTTCAAAGGTCACCTCCTATGGGAAGCCCACCCAGCAGCTAAAACTTTCCTCAATAAGGTTACCACCCTCTATCTCTATCTCTATACGTATATATATGACTTTGTATGCATCTCCATGTGAACAGAAAAGCAATGTGATAGAATAGAAAAATGTAGGTTTGAATGTAGACTCTGCCATTTAGTGTCTAGCGATGAGGGTTTAAATAAATTAAGTTTTAGGTATTAAACCTAGGTGATCATGAGCAAGATATTTTCTGGGCCTCAATCCCCTCATCTGTAAAATTCATACTCTGAGACCCTTCCATCACCATATCAATGATCTTATCTCGTATAAATGTACACGTTGTCTCCCTATTACAATATAAGTTCCATGAAGGCAAGGGGGCATTTTTCTTTGGATTGGGGTTGTCCCATATTTATGACAGTGCATGGCATATTATAACACTCAGACATACCAATGGGTCTATGATATCACAGATTCATATATTTCCTCCAACAGTGTCGATCCAAGTCTGCCCATCCTGTGCCACTCTTGTCCATTTCCTTCCATAAGTTTAAGGTAGCTTGGTGGCCCAGTGGATAGAACACTGGCTTTGGAGTCAGGAAGACTTGAGGTCAAATCCAGCCTCAAACACTTACTATGTGACCTTGGGCAAGTCACTTAATCTCTGCATGTTTCTGTTTTCTCATCTGTAAAATGGGCATAATGATAGCAGGGTGACCGTGAGCATACAACAAGATTATATACGTGAAGTGCTTTCCAAGCCTTCCAGGATTATGGTCGATGCTAGCTATCATTTTTGTCATCATTACATTTGCCGTGGAGGCCCATCCCCAGCGCTTCAAGCCTTTCTCATTGTCCTCTAGCCAGGGGAGTGCCAGAGGAGTGCTCTGACTCTCCACCTGTCCTCCTTCACTTTCACATGACTAGCCCATTTTCTCTTCCTAGTAATATATATACATGCCTCTACCCCATGAAATTCAGAAATATAAAGGTCTCCCCACTTACTAATTGAGGAGATAGAGCTAATGATATTGTTCTAAAAGACCTTTGTTTATTTTAAGTAAATCGTTCCTTTCTGCTAATATGAAATCTATGTGATTTGATTGGGCAGCTAGTTGGAGCAGTGCATAGAATGCCAGACCTGAAGTCAAAAAGACTCTTCTCCCTGAGTTCAAATAGACACTGTAAGACCTTGGGCAAATCCCTTTACACTATTTGCCTCAGTTTCTTCATTTGTAAAAAGAAGGAAATGGCAAATCACTCTAGCATCTTTGCCAACAAAACCCCAAATGGGGTCACGAAGAGTCAGACAAGGCTGACAAACAACCGAACAATAAGTGTCGCAAAGACAATTGAATTGAAAAAGGATAAGAACTTGCCAATGGGTGTGGGCAAAAGAAGCCTGAGAGAATCATGAACCTGAGAGTAATCATAAAGCAAAGAATGCTCATAAACCCCAAGAAACTGTGACACTAACCAACATCCATGAAAAGTTCACTAAGAGAAGAGGGCAATCCTGTAGAGCCTAAGTGCCTGGGGAGTGGCATGGACAATTACTGCTCCAAGGGTTCAGAGCCAGGAGAGATCACTGTGGCCTGAAGAACTCAGCAAACGTTTCCTGGAGGGTATGGGACTTGGAAAGTTGAACTGGATTTTCTTTTCAAATATCTGTTACTTTCTTTCCCCCTGACTTTATCCACTATGAAATACTGCCTCCTCCTTATAACCAAAGATGACAGTTAAGCCAAACCAACGGATAAAGGAAATGAAATGGGTCCGAGAGGGTATGCAAGGCACCACACCCATAGTCTACCACCTCTCAATGAAGATTTTCATCATCCGTCAAAGTGAGTTAAATTTTGAGAACTAAAGTAGAGAAGGATATGGCTTATACTTTCTCATTCAATTCTTATTCAACAGGATAATTCCAGCATGTCCTATCCTTATGGGTCATATTGACACTAAGTATTTTAAGATGCTCCAGCCATCCCTTGGCTTTGCCGAGGGCTCTATTTAACTTGGACTCACAGACTATACTTTATGATGTTTCACTTATTCCCTTCTTGTCTATTTATTGTCCATGAAGAACGATGGCAAACTCTCTCCACATGCCACAAAAAAAAAAAAAAAACATTTGGCTTCTAGGTGTTTGATATTCAGATTTATTTCAGCTGACTACAACTTCCCTGGAAAAGTTTTGCTCAGGGCACCAATGAGACTCTGGGAAAAGCCCTCGGGACTCTCCCATCCACGAGGCAATGTATGGGGCTTCAAGGAAATCCTGGTCCCTGAAGAAACTTCCATGGTCTATTGGGTGCATAAGATGCATTGAAAACGACCCAAAAGCTGTATTTACACTTGCCGCTGTCATCATTCCAAAGCAGCCATTAGTGACGTTTGGGTAAATAAAACTATTTTGAGTGTCGCTAAATACATATTTGAGGGATATTAAGCTGGTTTTCTTTATGGGTGCAGGATGGCCCAGCTTCCATTTCCAAGTGAAACCCTAGTTGGGCAATATGTACCCTATGAAACACTCCTCTGATTTCTCTTCATTTTTCTATATTTTTTCTATTTTTCTATTCTCTGTTTCTCTCTAATTTTTTTTTTCTAATAGAATGGAGAGATGAAAACAGACCAGTTCTGTGATGGTATTTTTTGACCTGAAGATAGCTTATCCAATTACAAAGAAAGAATTCCTGCTCAGTCTCTACCAAAGTTTAGGTCTCTATTCATTGGACCAGGAGCATCCTGCCAGCCCCAGGAAGACTTGGTAAAGTCATTTATTCAGTTGCTCAGTCAACAAGCTCTACTCTGTTCCAGGCATTGTGTTAAGCAGATAGGGACCAGATCTAGGATAGGTAACTCCCAGGTGAGGAAGGCCCCTCTACTGAAGCAGCTCCACACAACATCTACAATTTAGGGTCTTAGAGAGTGACCAGTCTCTGTCAGAGGTAGGACTTGAACTCAGGTCTTCCTGTCTCTGAGACCAGATCTCTCTCTACTACATGCTAGAAATGTCAAAATTGAAATAATCTCTGCCCTCCAGAGATTATTCTTTTGAGGTTGAGTAGGTGAGATGAACATACAACATGTACATATAGAGAGAGATACAAAATAGATACCAGATATGGGGGGAGGAGAGAGCAATAGCAAGCAGGGCCAGGGTATCAGGAAAGGCTTCCTTATAAGGTAGAACCCATGCCAAGTCTTGAAGGAAACTAGGAATCTGACAGATGGAGGTAAGGAGGGATTGCATTCCAGGCATCAGGGGCAGCCAATGCCAAGGCAATGATAGAAGATAAAAGGCTGTGTATGACGATTAGTAAAAAAGGCCAAGTTTAATGGACTAAACAGTTTGTGAATGGGCATAATGTGTAATAAGGCTAGAAAGGTCAGTTGTAATGAGCACCAAACAGAGAGGTTTGTATTTAACCCTGGAAGTAATAAAGAATTAATCAGTGTTTTGGAATTGTGTTGGAGAAGACTTTTGAGAGTTTCTTGGACTGCAAGGAGATCAAATCAGCAAATACTTAGAGAAATTAATTCAGGGTATTCACAGGAAGGTCAAATACCAAAGTGGAAGCTAAAATCCTTTGTCCACCTAATGAGAAGATGGGAATCATTAGAAAAGACCCTGATGTTGGGAAAGACGGAAGGCAAAGGGCAAAGGGGATGACAGAGAATGAAATGGATCCATGGTGTCACAGAAACAAGAACATGAACATGGACACTTTGAGAGACAGTGGAGGAAAGAAGGCTCCAGCGTGTCCATGGAGTCATGAAGAATCACAACTCCAAGAGGAAACTCTCCATCAAGCAAACCAATAGTTGCTCTGTACTTTATCATCTCATCAAGAGATATCTGGGATTGTAAGGGCTTAAGTGACTTGTCTTGCCTTGGGCATGATAGAATCCACCTCACCCTTCATTCCCTACTCCTTATAGAGATCAGAAAAATGAATCCCAGAGAATGGAGAAGTGACCCATAGACCTAAAGATGGAAAAAAAACATAATGGCAACTTTTGTGTGGAAGTAGCAAATGTAATCAGAACAGTTTGACCAGTTTGATTTTGTATTGCATTTGAATTTTTTTTATTAATGCTCCTTTTTCCTTGTCTTTCATTACACACTAATCCACATTTCCAAAGAAGCGTCTGTCTCTCATATCAAATAAGTATAGTCAGGCAAAACACATGAACAGAGTTGCCATGTTGGAAAATGCACATCTTTTTCAAGGGTCACCTTAGACCAATGACCTTAGAGGTCATTGAGTCCTACTTTCCATTTTTTATAGGTGAGGAGACAGTCATGGGGAGGCTCAGGGACATCCTGGGTCACCCAATGAATCAAACGTTTATTAAGTGCTTACTCAGTGCCTACACTGTGTGAAACAGTTCCCTCAAGCGGCTTATATTCTGCTAGGGGGATGTGAACCTAGCTCTTCCAAACTCCAAAGCAAGATCTCCCTCCACTAAGCTGCTGACTGCAACTTTTATGTTTTATGTTATTTATATTTTGTTTTCTGTTATTTATATTGTTTTCACTTATCTGGTTTTCTCCTCAACAGAATATAAGGTGCTGGAGTGTAAGACTTGTCTTCATATCTCTGATGTCAGCACAGTGTCTGGCGCACAGTAGGTATTCACAAAAGCTTGTTGGTTGATCTTTTGTTTGATTTCTGCCTCTCAGGAGCCTTTCTTGGCCCCCAATAATTTTTAGGGATTTCTCCTTCTTCATGCTTATGTTGTGTCTCCCCAGTAGAAGTTAATCCCTTGAGGGGAAGAATGGATTTGTATCCCTAGCACCTCGCCCAGTGACTGACACACAGTAGGTGTTTAATGAATGCTTGTTGAATGAAACTACCATCAGTATCACTTACATTTTTTGCTGAGCTTGGATGGAACTCATTGACTCATCAAGTGTGATCTGACTCCCTCCTCCATATCAGAAGCCACAAATATGTAGGATCCTGGGAGGGTGTGGCAAAGATTTATCTCCATTACATCCCTGCTTAACTCTCCGTTGACACCTTCCTCAGTTCCAGTCCAAAACAAATGCCAAATTAGACCAGAAAGTTTGAAAAGGCTCTGGAACACACCCCAGTCAAGTCCCCGAAGTTGGTTAGAGTAATTCTCCCAGAACAAATGAGTGCCTGAACCCAGGGAGCAGTCACACATGTTTGTGCATAATAAAATGTGATCTGTACAGAAGATGGAATATCTCTGAAACTGCCCAGAAATCTTGTTTCTAGGCAGCCAGCTTCTTATATGATGGGAAACTACAAAAGAAGAAAAATACATTGGAGAAGCAAACGACTCTGGAGTCAGAGGTTGTGGGTTCAGATCCCATCTCTGATACAGGTGGATGACCCTTGGCAAGTCACTTAAACACGGTTTCAATTTCTCCACCTAATAAATAAGGGAGTTGGATTAGATGTCCTCTGGGATTCCTTTCAGATCTATGATTGATGAACCCACGAAGATTCATTTTGCTTCATGGAATAAAAATTATTTCCTAACACTTTTATCTTATTTAAAGTAGAGGTTATTAACCTTTTCTTTTCCCTGGACCCGGAGCTATGTTTTCAAAGGTTTAACAATTAACTCTCTGAAAAATGTGTTGAGACATTTTTAAGTTTAATTTCTATTACTCACATTTTCTTCATTATTTTCTTAAATCAACAAAATGACAAATCAAACACTGATTTGTAGTGTTTGCTATTTTCAAGGTGTGACTTCTCACTCTGCAAATTTTACAATCAGCTCTCTCTGATCAGTCTGAGCTGGCTCCAACACAGCCCTGACTGGATTCCTTTGGGAGTCCTTTGGACCTTCTCAGAGTAATGTTTTAAAATAATTGCTGGAAATTAGTTAGCACTTAATGAAGATAAAGATACAAAATTTTTCCCCATACAAGTTTATGGATCCTCTGGAGTTTATTCATGGAGCCTGAGTTAGAATTTTTTTTTTTTAAAGAATTTGATACTGAAGAATTGGTTTGGGATAGGGAAAGAGAGATTCAACTAGGGAAAGATGTCGAGACAGATTAAATATACTTTGTTTTCCTTTTAGCTTGGTCAAGGAAATAACAAGTCTCAAAGTGGTCCTAATTCCAAATGACCATTCCAGGGATAAGAGAAGGATATTTTAAAGTATAACCTGGAGCAATTAAAAGGAGGCATTGAAGATGGGATTAACTTGAGTTATTCTGTTTAGGGCTCTCTTTGAGAGACAGGGACAGAGAGAGAGAGACAGAGGAGTGAGACAAACAGAGGAGAAAGAGAGAGAGAGAGAGAGAGAGAGAGAGAGAGAGAGAGAGAGAGAGAGAGAGAGAGAGGAAAGAAAGAGGAAAAAAAGAAAGACAGACAGAAAGAAAGAAAGAAAGAAAGAAAGAAAGAAAGAAAGAAAGAAAGAAAGATTAGGAAACTAGAATTCCCTCTTTTCCCTCCCTTTACCCTCTTCCAGCAAGGACCACTTGGCCACTTGGCCAGTGAAAGAAGTGCCCCTGGGTCTGTTCACTAGGACTGGGTCTAAATTGACTGCTTTCTTATCAAGGTAAACAGAAAGACGATATCACAGTCTAGGGATGGAGAAGCTGGAGAGCCTGGGAGAGCAGTCATGCAGACAAATGTATCTCAAGGAAAGGGAGAGGATTAAGAAGAATCAAAACTCTGAGGTTGGACTGCTCTTTGTCTCTCAAAGTGTCAGAGACGCTTTGCCCCTCTAAGCCTTGATTTCCTTACCTGTAAAATTGGAAGGAGGGCAATATTTCCCTCAATATGGTGAAAAAAGAGCTTTGTGAACCACAAATGGTTTACAAATAGAAATTAGACAGGATGGGAAAAATCAATTAATAAGCATTTAATAAGTGCTTACTGTTTTCCAGGCTCTGTGCTATGCTGTAGATACAAAGGCAAAAGATAATCCCTGTACTCAAAGACTTTGCAATCCAAAGAGGGAGACAAGAAGCAACTATGTATAAATACAACTACATATAGGAGAAATAGGAAATGATCAACAGAGGAAAGGCACTAGAATTAAGAGGAATTGGGAGATACTTTAATTCAAAAGAATAAGCAGGTCAAAAAATAAATCATAAAAACAATCGTTTCATTAAGAGAACAACAACATTCCAAAATTTGTGAGATGAAGCCAGAGCAGGACGTAGGGGAAATTTTGTATCTTTAAATCAGTAAAATAGAGGGGGGGGGAGGCAGATCAATGAACCAGATGTGCAATTTTAAAAAAGAACAAATTTAAAATCTCTAATTAAACACCAAAATAGCCTGACAAACAAAGGAGAGATCAATAAAATTGAGAGTAAAAAAACCACAGAATTAGTAAAATTAGGAGTTGGTTTTATTAAAAAAAAAAGACGTAATAAAATAGATAAACCATTGGTTAATTTGATTTTTAAAAAAGGAAAGAAAACCAAATTGTCATTACCAAAAATCAAGAGGATGCATTTACCACAATGAATATGAAATTAAAGCAACTATAAGGAGCTATTTTGTCCAGTGATATGCAAATAAATCCAACAATCTAAATGAAATGGATGAATATTTACAAAAATACAAATTGCCCCGATTAACAGAAGAAGTAGAATACTTAAATAACCACATCTTATAAAAAGACTTGAACAAGACATAAATGAACGCCCTAAGAAAAAATGGAATTAAAATAGGCAATGAGGAAACAAAATTGTCACTCTTTACAGAAGATACTGTTTGCAGATGATATAATGGTATACTTAAAGAACCTTAGAGAATCAACTGAAAAAACTAGTTGAAACAATTAATAACTTTAGCAAAGTTGCAGAAAATAAACTAAACACACACAAATCATGAGCACTTCTATGTATTATCAACAAATTCCAGTAGGAAGAGACAGCAGGAGAAATTTCATTTAAAATAGTTGCAGACAATATAAAATACTTGGGAACAACTGCAAAGACAAACTCAGGAACTATACATAATTGCAAAACACAATACAAATAGAGATAGATTTAAATATCTGGAAAAATATTAATTGTTCATAGGTAGGCTAAGTCAATATAATAAAAATGACAATTCGACCTAAATTATTCTATTTATTCAGTACAATGCTAATCAAAATACTGTTATTTTATAAAACTAGAAAAAATAAGAAGAAAATTCATCTGGAAGAACAAAAGACCACAAATATTAAGAGAATCAATGAAAAAATATATGAAAAAAGTAGCCTAGCAGTACCAGATATCAAATTTATTACAAAGTGGTAATCATGAAAAGAATCTACTGCTGGCTAAGAAACAGAGTAGGGGATCAATGGCATGGATTAGGCACACAATACACAGTAGTAAGTAGTCACAGTAATCTAAGGTTTGATTAATCCAAAGATCCAAGCTTTTGGGATAAGAACTCATCATTTGACAAAAAGTTCTGGAAAAACTAGAAAGGAATTTGGCAGAAATTATGCATAGACCAATATCTCACAGTTTTATATCAAGATAAGGTCAAAATGGGTACATGATTTAGACAAAAAGTATGATATCAAGCAATTAGCAGAGCAAAGAACATTTACCTGTCAGCTCTATTGATAAAGGAAGAATTTATGACTAAATTCAAGATAGAGAATCACAACAAGTAAAATGGAATAAATTTGATTACATAAAATTGAAAAGATTTTGCACAAACAAAACCAATGCAGCCAAGATTAGAAAGCAGGAAACTTGGGGAATTTTTTTTATAGCAAGTTTCAATAATAAAGGTCTCTTTTCTCAAATACTAGAGGGAACTGAGTCAAATTTACAAAAATACAAGTTATTCTGACAAATGGTTAAAGGATATGAACATGCAGCTTTCAGATGAAGAAATCAAAGCTATCTATAATTACGTGGGAAAAAATGCCCTGAATCACTATTTATTAGAGAAATATGAATTAAAATATATCTGAGAAAGCACCTCACATCTATTAGATTGGCTAACATGAGCGAAAAGGAAAATGACAAATGTAGGGAATGTGGAAAAATTGGAACACTAATGTTCTTTTAATGGAGTTAAGAACTGGTCTAGTCATTCTGGAGAACAATTTGACCCTTAAAGCTTCTGGTCATAGGATCATAGAGCCTTCAGAAGATTTAGAAGTTATCTAATTCAATGCCCTCACCTGAGAGACAATCAAACTGAAGCCCAAATTGGGGCTGCCAAAGATAACAAAGCCAATTAGTAGTAAGCCTGTTTTCTGGCTTCCAATTCAGGCTTCTTTCCCCTGCTCTAGCCTGGCCAATCTTTCCTTCTGCATTCGCATCTACCAGTCCTTAGCACATAGTAAGCAATTAATAAATGCTTTCCCCTTGACATCCCTTTCGTTTCTGTTGAAAATTTTCTATTGTACATACCTGCACTTTTAATTATTTTTCTATTCTATATATGTACATATATACACATACATTTTTGTGTCTACATGTTGACTTAGTGACATGTGTCTACATGTGTCTACATAGTCGACTTAGTGACTTTCTTTTTAGAAAACTTTCAGATGTTTGAAGATAGCTTTCATGCCCTACTGTATCTTCTCTATTGCAATCTAACCATCCCCATTCCCTTCAATGAATTTTTAGAAGACAGTTTCAAGATGCCTCCCCATCCTGGTCACCGTCATCTGGATGCATCTTAGCTTGTGAATTTCTTGTCTAAATGGTGACTCTCAAAATTGAACATGATACTCCAGAGGGGTGGACACTCCTAGGGTGGACAGAGTCAAACAGGGATACCATCCTTCTTCTTATGGATCGATGATGTGTTCTAATAAAGAACATGCAGAGTTTGGAGTCAGGACCATCTCCTCTCCCCCTTTCAGATTATCCAGCTTGGTGATCTCACTGGATCCCCTGGATTTGACTATTATCTCTATGCTGATGGATCTCAGGTAATCTTAATACCAGCCAGTATTTATATGTCACTTTAAGGTTTGCAAAGCACTTTATAAATATTATCTCATTTTATCCTCACAATACCCCTGGGAGCTATTATTATAATATCCATTTTAAATATGAGGAAACTGAGACAAGCAACATTTACTCAGGGTCACACAATTAATTAATGTCTGAGGAGGGATTTGAACTAATTATTCTTGACCCCAGATCCAGAACTCAATCCCATGAGTCATCTAGCTGTCACTCGGCATGCACCATACATATATAATACATATGTATACACATGTGTTTACATATGTGCAGTGTGAAAGTGTGTGTGTTCATGTGTGCCTATACACATACATGTATATGATACAACATATAAACTGGTGCAAAGTAGAGTCATGAGAAACAGGAAAGCAATATGTGCAGAAGAGAGAATCCGTGACAATGTAAATAGAAAAGATTACTAGCAAAAAGTCCAATGAAATTCTGTGTAATTGCAAGCTTGATC
This sequence comes from Potorous gilbertii, assembly GCA_028658325.1. Lineage (NCBI taxonomy): Eukaryota > Metazoa > Chordata > Mammalia > Diprotodontia > Potoroidae > Potorous > Potorous gilbertii. The sequence goes on from CM053769.1 coordinate 105,391,305, forward strand.
CCAGGAGGGAATTTCAGAAAACTCTGGTTGAGGAAGTTTTCACAGGTCATCAGACTCAGTGGATGTGAAGGGTTTGAACTTTTTCAAAATCCATTGTCACAAATGGTTACCTGGGTACCTCTCTAGGTCAGGGAGGATTTGACTCAGAAATGGAAGCTGTATAAAAATAGCAGGCATCAATAAATATATTTTAATTCACTAGGGGAGTTTAAACTTTAGATGGAATTCTTTTGCAAAATAAGGAATTATTTTGAAAAGCAAAGGAGAACTTTAGAGCAAGGCAAACAATGGCTCACCAGTGCCTTGCTGGTATTTTGCAAAGGCAAGAAGGCTCAGATAGGCTTGTTGGTTCTAAGGATCTTTTGAAAAGTCAGTATAGTGACTAGACTAAAAGAGGCTGCATTAAGGTACCCTAAGGGTTTAGAATCCCTGAATGCTAGAGTTGGGGGGAGGACCTTAAAAACCAAGTAGTTTAGGGGTGCTCAAAGGTTGTACCCCAACATTTGGGATGTCACATTATGTATAAATGTAGGAATAATTTTTCTTAATATGCATTTTCCTTATCCCACATAGTATGGTGAACATATTACTAAAATGAACGAAATTTGCCGATTACATATGTGCACTAATCTCAAGCACATCAGACTCAGAACTTGCAAAGAACTTCAAAAAAACCAGCTGTTCTTATCAAACGGAAACTGCACATGCTTCATCCCCCTCCTGACTCTCCAACTTCAGCCTTGAGTGCCCTGCCACTCCTGTGTCACATCTGTTACACTGGAGTCTGGCCCCAGAAACAACTGGATGAAAGTTGCCAAGAAGCAAATTTAGAGACTTTCATGAAAAATTTAGAGACTTTCACTGCATCCCAAGGTAGCTCATTACATCTGTAAACACATTTAAGTGTTAGGAACTTTTCCTTTTTGTAAAGTCTAAATTTGCTTCTTGGCAACTTTCATCCAGTTGCTTTTAGGGTCAGACAGATGTGGCACAGGGAAGAAGTGAGAGGTGAAAAACTGGAGGTCATCATGACGACAAAGAACAGGTTTTGGGGGTTGCAAGAGGGATGAAGTGAAATCATAATTCCTGAAGACAGAAATGATGCATTTGTGGGTGTTGGCAGGTCAAGGGTATGACAATCTCTGATTTGGGGTGACTTGGAGTGGAAGCCTGGCTCACAGGAAATGAGGAAGTGAATGAGTTGAAAGGTGAGGGTAGAGTATCACTATATATGTGTAAGTCCTCTAGTATGAAGACGGGAGTTGGGGGCAAAAGAGAGATTGTAAGCCTGGCAGTGAATTCGTAGAGGAAGGAAGGAGAGTGCCCTGGAAGTTGGTGGGTAATAGCCAACAGAGTCTTGATAGGACAATAGGAGAAACTAAGAGTGGCAATAGGGAAGAAAGAGTGTTTCAACTCCCCTACAATGATCAGCGAATGGGGGAAGAATGAGTGAAATGGCCATAGGACTGGAAATAAGGGAGGCTGTGTCAGCAGGAGGATGTCAGGTCTCAGTGAGGGTCAGAAGACAGGAGTGGAGAAGGAAAAGAAAATGAAAGTTAGTTTGACAATGAAAGGAGTGGATTGGTTTAAAGTGGGACCAGGGGGGCAGTCAGTGGGAGAAGGAGAATGGGTTTGAGTGTTGACAGCCTAGCATTCAGAATCATTGGAAATGAGGAGAGGGGCGGAGAGGGGAGATAATGATATGTGAACATGTTAATTATGACAAATGAATTCAGTTTGGTTATTATTGACCATAAGGACTCCGCCTGGGGGTGTCCTAGGCATAAAGCACCTACATGTAACTAGGAAAAGAGGGAAGGGTCCAGAGAGGCCAGCACAAGGGCAAGGCAACCACTCTGGGGTGTAGGAAGACTGATAGGGAGGCTCGAGGTAGGTGGAGTGACTCATGGCAGCTAGGAAGCTCTCCTGCTTCCTGGCTGTGCCAGCAAAACAATCTCCAGGCCTCAGTTTCCTCATCTATGAAAGCAAGATGTTTTACTAGATATCCCTGCCAGGTTTAAATAGATGACTCTACCAGTCATGGTCCAATCACCCTTTTGGAATATCTAGCTTGGTTTGATTACGTCTCTATGCTGGTGACGCTCAGATTCATGGTGATCATCATAAGCATAGCCAGTATTTGTATGTCACGTTGAGGTTTGCAAAGTGCTTTATAAATATCATCTCCTTTTATCCTCATAACTCCCCTGGGAGGGGCTACCATTATCCCCATTTTAAATATGAGGAAACTGAGGCAAACGCTGTTTCTCAGAGTCACACAATTAATCAATGTCTGAGGAGGGATTTGACACACCCTCAGAGGCAGGTCCTACCCTTCTGTAATCAGGTTGGGGGTCTCCTCAGGGTCCCAGACTCCTCTGGCCACCACTGCTGGAGAAGACTGGAATGGAAATCTCTGTTTCCCGGCTTAGTACTGCAAGACTTTGAGCAGATCACTTCCTTTCTCAGAGCCTCAGTTTCTGCATGTGTCCCATGGGGGCTCCCTCTCCGCCAGGGCTGCTAGAAGGGCTGAACCAGGTAAACTTTAAGGTGCCAGCAAACTAGAGCTGGGAGGATGATTATGACATATAGGTGTCAGGTAGAGGCAAGCAGAATCCCTGAGGTCCCCCTCTCCTGATGACTCACTTATGTCAGGCTTCTTTTCCCCAGCTCAAATGAAGTGAGCCCCAAAGGACCTGGCCCAGTGCCCTGGCCCTCCACCTTGCAGTGTCAGGGCTGAGCCCACTCGGAACGCCCTGAGGTCAAGTGCAAACAGCAACCCCTGTGAGAAGGAGGAAGTGACTTTGTCTCAGGCTGCTGCTCTCTGATGTATGTCAGGGATGACACCCGTTCAATAAACCAAGCAAACTTTCCCGTCCGGCTCTTGGCCCTTTCCAAATCCCACAGTTAGCTCAGGTGTTCCTCTTGGCTGTTTTATACATCCTGGTGAAGCCTCCCTGAGGCCTCCTTTCCCCAAGAAATGCTTCTGTTTCAGGACCCTTTGGAGATCCCAGAGAAGACCCTGCCCTTGCTATCTCCCCCCATCAGAATGGGAGTCACTTGAGGGCCAGGACATTGCTGGCATTTTTGTTCTTGTTTGTTTGTTTGTGTTTTGCTTTCTTTATATCCCCAGGCATTAGCTCGGTGCTTGGCACAGAGGAAGCCCTTAACAAATTTGACTTGATTCTCAGAGAACAACCTCAGTTCAACCCCCCCCCCCTTATTTTACAGATGAATAGAATGAGATCTACAGAGGGGAAGGGCATCACCTACAGTCAAAAAGCTAGTGGTAGAGTCAGAAGGGCACCCCAGAGTCCTTCATCTCAAATCTAGAGCTCTTCCCACTTCTCCATCCTTCAGTGAACATCAGTTGATGTAAGAGATGTTTTCTTGAGAAGTCACACTCAAATATTGAAAGGCCATCTCCTGGATGAGCGATTAGGCTTTTGGTCCCACAGGAGCGCTGGGTAGGCGCTACAGGTAGCTTGATCGTCAGGCTTCATGTCAGGAAAACTTTGTAATGCAAAAAGCTGCCTAAATGGGGTTCCTAGGGAGATAGAAAGATCCTGCCTTGGGATATCTTCAAGCAGAGTCTGGCCAGCCACATACTCACGGGCTAGGTTATAGTAAGGATTCCTTCATGTATGGGATGGCCAATTCTCCAGTTCTGTGATTCAGGGAAGCTACAGTTCGGTAAATCAAGTTACATTTTAAGTACACGGGAGCTTAGCATTGAAAGAAAGACCATCATGAAGGCAAAACAAAGACCACCACTGGACTGGAAAAGAAGATTGGTCTTCTTGACCAAAAGTCAGGCCTTGGATGACTCTAACCCACTCCTCCCTCCTGTTTCTTTATATATTATAAATGGAAGAGAGCGGAATCACCACACACACATACACACACACACACACACACACACACACACACACACACAAAACTTCTGGGGAGATTCAAGCCCTCAGCAAGAATAGAAATCTCTTTTTCATTGCTTTGCCAATATCCTTCAGCTTATCTGCCAGTTCTGTCTGCAGCCCAGCCAGGGACAAGATGTGATGACGTGATACAGCCTTCCAAAGAAGGGAGGGGATGAATATAACCCATTGGACACAGAGTAAATAGTCATGAACCTCATGGGGTGGATATTTATTTTATGTAAGATGTAGCTGAGTTCTTAGGGGATTTTTTTTTTCCATTTGACACTCATGGAGTATTTTTCCCCTAAAATCATTCTTTAGACTCCCCTGCCCCTCAACTAAAAAGAAATAATAGGCACACTTAAAAGAAAAAAAATTAATAACTAAGATAAACCAAACTTTTGAAGACAATTCATGCACCAAAAGGCAGCTGCTAGCTAGGAAGGGCCATTTCCACCTGTTATGTGAAGTGAAAAGAGATCACTAAGCTTACCTCTGGGCAGTATTACTATCCCCATATCACCCTTAAGGAAGCTGAGGCAGACATAGGTTAAATGACTTGCCTAGGATCACACAGCTTGTAAATGTCTGCGGCAGGATTTGTACTCAGGTCTTCCTAACTCCACTTTATCCTATATGCCAACCAATTATCTCCAGCAAGGAGTAGATCCAGTGAGAGCAGTGTAGTCACGTCACCAGAAGACCTCAGTAATCCTGCAGCCTTGGGAGTATGAGATATCCCTCCAGCTCTACACCCTGACCACCTAGGTTTCCTGAATAGGCATCCCTAATGGATGATCCTTATGGGTTATCATTCTCCTCACATGACTCATGAGAGATCAGAGAATGATGGGAACCTTCCATTTCAGGGGTTCTGAACCTGGGGTCTGTGTACTTGCCTTTCTAATATTTTGAAAACTGCATTTCAAAACTGTATTCTAAGGATTCCACAGGTGTCTGTGTCCATGATACACAAAAAGGCTTAAGAACTCTTGTTTTATGGTGATTCATTTTACTATGCTATTTGATTCAATGTTTTTTCCTTAAACTTTTTCCTCTCCCCAGCTCACTTGTAAAAGCAAGTCCATTGGGTGAAAGCCAAACAGAAGAAGCCTGATCTCTTTCCCCAATGACAGTCCTTTATACTGAAGACAACTAGCACATCCCCCCACCCCTGCACCACCCCCAATCTTTTCTTCTCCAGGTTAAACATTCCCAGGTCCTTTGACTGGCCATTATGTGACATGAAGTCAAACAACCACCCTGGCTACCTTCCCAGGGCTACCTTTCAATTTACCAACATCCTCCTTAACTGTGACCCCCAGCTCTGAGTACATCATCCCAGGTCAGAGCACAGAAGGACTGCCCTCTCCACGTTTCTAGGCGTTTGGCCTCTCTTGAGGTACCTGAAGATCACAGCTGTGACCTGGCTGTATAGTCAGAGAGAATGGAAGTTTCAAACATGGGGATAGAGAATTTTCTGGAAAGGAGTAGTGGAAGGATATGGATCTAGAACTGAGGCAACAGAGACATCAGAGAGATCCCCAAGCCCTAATAGGTAAAATTTTTTTTGGACAATCATACCCAATTTTAAGATATCTGAAGGGCTGTAGAAAATAAGAGAGGCTCAATTTATTCTCCTTGATTGTCTATACTTTAAGGCCCCTTCTGGCTTCATTTCCCACCTCCGTGTCTTTGCACTGGCTCTTTCCTCATGCCTGGAATGCTCTCCCTCTTCACCTCTGACTGACCCTCTCTGACTTCCTTTCAGAGTCCGCTCACACTCCACCTTTTGCAAGTCCCACCTACCTTAATGCCTTCTCCTCCCATGTCCCATCTACTCCTTCTTTCTTTACATTTAGTTGTTTCACTCTCTAGAGTATAAGCTCCTTGACTTAAGGACTAAGTAAGAACTGATTCTGCTTTTTCTTTGTCTCACCAGTGCTTACCACAGGGCCTGACCCACAGGAAGGAAGCATTTAATAAATGAGTGCTGATCGATTGATTAACTGGACAAAACTCCATTCTAATATCTTCACCTCTAATGGTCTACAACTGTATTATTTAATAAATGAATCAGAGGAACCTGTAAGGAAAACTTAAGGGAATCAAGTCCAATCGCTCCCTTCTGGAAATGCAAAATGCATACCATTTGTTCCTGTAGAGTAACTCTGAACAGAAGTTCTCCAAAATAGTAAAGCTACAATGTTTCCGAGATAGATGGGTTAACCACATTGATGAAAGACATGCGCCACCTTGTGGTGGATGATGGGAACAACTGGACTCTTAGCTCCAGCTTTTCCCAAGGTCTGTGGAATCCGTAGTCAGATTCCATTGAATTCAACTTACAGTGACAAAGTACCCACTGTGTGCAGAGCATGGAGAAGACCCCCAAAGGGAATGAAAGGACTATATTGTACATTGTCCCCATTCTCATGAATGGGGAGACATGAGGCAGAAATATGGGTAATCAGAAGATAAAATTATAGTCAGAACTCTACGTTATTACGTATTATTTACTAACTGGGGTATTTGAGGTGTTCAGGACTAGTATTTCCAAAAGGAGGGCTGCCGAGCCCTTTTCAGGGCCATTCATCCACTTTTGGTGCCCACCTAATTCACCCAAAACTCACCTGGGGATCCAAGAAACTATAGCACCCACACCCACACGCCCAACAAGACAGACGGGCTATAAAAGGAAGTTTGGGGAAGGTCTACTCCAAGCATTTAAAGACTTCACTCCAGCAGAATGGGCTCATTTGAGAACAATTTGTTCCAATGGACATGAAGCAGCCTCTTGGTCAGACATCGAAGATGCCAAGGTCATCCACTGCAACCCAGAGCATCACCTTGATCAGTCTAGACTTTTGTCCTGCCACTTGACTTTGATGTATCAGGAAGAAAAAGTGAGGATGATGACTTTGTTCAGCTCTGCCTTACTTAAATCTGATTCAAGAACAAGTTAAGACTTTGTCCTATTGGCTATTGGTCCTCTTGGAAAACAAAAGACAAACAACGCTATTTGCTAAGTAATTGCTTCACACCAATTTTATGAGGAAAGTAGCTTAAGCATTATCATCTCCATTTTACTGAAGAGAAATGGACTTAGAGAGGTTAAATAATTCCCTGGGGCATGCAGCTACTCAGCAATGAAAAACTCCAAAACTCGAACCCAGGTCTTCAGTGTTCCTCCTTCCACTACTGGAGTGGTTCTCTAGCCTTCTGGTCTCAGGTCCCCTTTATACTCTTAAAATAAGCACCCCCACCTAAAGAGCTTTTATTTATGTGGTTTATATCTATCGATGTATATTATATTAGCTTTGATCTTAAAGACCCCCTGAAAGGGTCTTGGGGACCCCCAGAGGTCCCTGGACTGGCACACTTTGAGAATTGCTATACTACACCTTGCTAATAAGAGAACTGCAAAGCCGTAAGGGAGGTAAGAAGGGACCTGCAACATGGATATGATGGAAAAACTCAGAGAGGCGACATTTAAGTGGTACTATAAAGGCTGTATCAGAACTTTAACAGATATGGGAAGGAGAGAAGGAAAGTACTACAGAAATAAGAAACTGTGGAAAGGAAAGGAAAATATAGAGAATTACAATCAATAGTGAAGAACGAATCTAGTTCAGATATAATTATTCAATAAGTTTAGACAGGTAGGATGCTCATGGCTTTACAAGTATTATCTTCATCTTTGTCTATATTTGCATGTTGTCTCCACCACTAGACTTTAAGGTCCTTGAAAGGCAGGGACTGTCTTTTGCTACTTATTGTACCTATCACTTAGAATAGTACCTCGTACATGTTGTTGTTATGTCTTCATGATTACATTTTTAATGGTGTCTTCTTGGCAAAGATACCGGAGTAGTTTGCCATTTCCTTCTCCAGGATTCCATTTTACAGTTGAGGAAACAGGATTGAGTGACTTGCCCAGCGTCACACAGCTAGTAAGTGTCTGAGGTCGAATTTGAATTCATGACACACAGTCTTTCTGACTCAAGGCCCAGCACTCTATGCATTATGGTGCCACTCAGCTAACACCCTAATAATATAATAGCTGACCTTTATATAGCACTTAAAGTTGTGCAAAGGGTTTTCAGTTTGCTCATCAGTAAAGTGGGGATAGTGACAGCAGCTGTCTTATGGGGGTCATTGTGAGAATGAAATCAGATAACTTGTGAAGGACTTTGCAAACCTTTGTACATAAGTGCCAGTTGTCTTCCTCCTTTTCTTCAATACCCCTGCCTCTTAATCTGGCTGTCCTATGGCCCCTGCCTCAGACTTAGTGAGGCAGGATGGATGAGGGGGATGAGCCCTGAATTTGATGTCTGAAAGCCAACTACTATACTATTGCATCCTAAGAACCATGGCAATTTTTCCTCTGATTTGCAGCTGAAACTTTCCCTAAGCATTGCCTCCATAAGAGTGGGACTCTGAGAGCAGAAAATGTCTTTCCTTTCTTTCTATTTGTACCCCCTAGTGTTTAGCATATAAGCACTTTAAAAATGTTATTCATTCATTTATTCATTTCAACTCAAATCTCTGGTTCTAGATAGCAACAAAAGAAAGTAGTCTATTTCATTATGCACAGTTAACTGTCTGCCATGTTCCAAGAGTAACGTCCATCCACGGATAATGGTTCTGCCTTTTGAAGCTGAGGAGAATCACTGAATTTTATTTAGCATTTGAATCATGAAATTCAGAGCTGAAAGGGATCTTCTCTGTCTTCTAGTCCCACCCCTATTCAAAAAGGAATCCCTGCCACCATAGACCAGATATGTGATTCTCTAGTCTCTGGTTTAAGCCCTCCAAGGACATGGAGCTCACCCCTCACGTCTATTCCACTTTTGGTAGCTTTCATTGTTAGGAAGTATTTTCCTGATTCCTGGTTCTTCACTCTAGGGCCAGAAAGAACAAATTTGTTCCCCCTTCCATGTGACAACTTTCAAATAACTGAAGGAATCTATTTTGTCCATCTGAATTTTCTATTCTCCAGGTTAAATATCCTTAGTTCCTTCAACCAAATAAACCTTTTTGTTTTACTAGCCTTTCTCATACTTGAAGACAAATATTAAGTTCTCCTTCAAATAATTCATTAGGCTAAACAACTCCAATTCCTTGAATCAGACTTCCCATGGTTTAGTTACTGGTCCCCAAACCCCAAGGGGTCTCTCTCTTTGGGATCCCCAAGCTGTCAATGTTCTTCCTGAAATGTGCTTCCCAGAAGAGAACAGAATCCTCCAGTTTGGTCTGATCAGGACATAGGACAGTAACATTTTTACCTCCTTTATATCAAACACTATGCTTTTGTTAATTCAATCCAAGGTCAGTTAGATATCCTTAATGTCATCCTCCACACCTCACCTTCACTCATCCACATACCCAATTTGTTGCCAAATATTATTTCTATCTTGCCAACATCATCATTCAGGTCATTACCTCATACCTACAACACTATAGTAGATTTCAAACTGATCTTACTAACTTGTCTCTCCCTAATCCAACCCAACCTCTACTCAGCTGTTAAGGTGATTTTTCTAAAGTGTAAGTCTAACTGCGTCATTCTTCCCCAACCCACTTAGTAAGATCCAGTGTCTCCCCACTGCCTCCAGAATCAAAAAGAAACTATCTGATCAGCATGTAAAACTCTATAACCTGGCTCCTGCCTACCCTTTCCTTACCAGCAATCTGGACTTTATCTTGCCACTGGACTTTGATGACTCTGGAGGAGAGAGTGAGGCTGATAACTTTGCAAAGTTCTGCCTCACTTAAATCCAATTCATGACCAAGTCAAGATATCACCCTTGTGATATCATCGGTCTTCTTTGAAAAACAAAAAAACAAACAACAAAGCAATTTATTCCCTTCCACACAGTGTGTGATGCAGAAGTGTTGATCAATTACAATTCCTAGATCATGACATGGTAGACTCCATCTCCCACCTCAGTGTCTGCCTGGCATGACTCTGGCCCCTCACTTTCATCTCCTAATTTCCCTGGATTTCTTCAAGATTTATCTCAAATTTCCCTTTCATTGACAGGTCTTTCTTGGTCCCTTCCCATCTGCTAATGTCTCCATTTTTTTTCCATAATATCTTGTTTCCAAGTGACCTCTCCCATTAGAATGTCCCAATTAAGGGCATGGACATTTTTGTTTTAGTTTTTAGTTTTTCTTTGTATTCCCAGAACTTGGCACAGTACCTGACATATAACAAGAGCTTGATAAAGGCACGGTGACTGACTGATCAATTCAATGATGAATCAAGATTACAGCATGATACCCACCTCCTGACAGTGAAGTGACAGACTTGAGGTGCAGAATGAGATATGTATTTTTAAATAGTATTTTTCCCAATTACATTTTTTTTAGCATTCATTTTTCCAAGATTTTGAGTTCTAAATTTTTATCTCTCCTCTCCCCTCTTCTGAAAATGGTAAGCAATTTGAGATAGCTTATATATATATATATATATATATATATATATATATATATATATATATATATGCTATCATATAAAACATATTTCCATATTAGTAACAGTAGTGAAGGAAGAAACAGATGAAAATGAAAAAAAAACACAAAAAAAGAATAAAGTGAAAAAATATGCTTCTATCTGCATTCAGAGTTCATCAGTAATTTATCTGGATGTTGATAGCATTTTCCTTCATGAGTCCTTTATATTTGTCTTGGATCATTGTGTTGCTGAGCAGAGTTGAGTCATTCATCACACAATGCTGCTGACACTGTATACATTGTTTTCCTGGTTCTGCTCATTTCACTTTGCATCAGTTTGTACAAATCTTTTCTGCCTATTCATCATTTCTTATTGCACAACAATATTCCATTACATTCATACACCACAGTTTGTTCAGACATTCCCCAATTGATGGGCATCCCTTCAATTTCCAATATTTTGCCACTATGAAAAGGGCTGCTATAAATATTTTTGTACATGGAGGTCCTTTCCCCTTTTTTTATGATCTTTGGAATACAGATTTAGCAGTGGTATTGCTGGATCAAAGGGTCTGCACAGTTTAATTGTTCTTTGGACATAATTCCAAACTGCTCTCCAGAGTAGTTGGATCTGCTCACAACTCCACCAACAGAGCATTAGTGTCCCAATATTCACATATTCTCTCCAATATTTATCATTTCTTTTTTTTTTTTGCAGTTTTTTTGATAGGTATGATAGGTGTCTCAGAGTTGTTTTAATTTGCATTTCTCTATTCAAAAGTGATTTAAAGCACTTCATATGCCTATAGATAGTTTTGATTTCTTCATCTGAAAATTGCCTATTCACATTCTTTAACCATTTATCAATTGGGGAATGTCTTGCATTCTTATAAATTTGACTCAGTTCTCTATATATTTTATAAATGAGGCCATTATCATAGATACTCCCTGTAAAGATTGTTTCCCAGCTTTCTGCTTTCCTTTTAATCTTGGTTGCATTGATTTTGTTTGTACAAAAGCTTTTTCTAAATTTAATATAATCCAAATTATCTATTTGTAATGTTTTTATCTCTTATTTGGTTATGAATTCTTCCCTTCCCTACAGATCTTACAGGTAGACTATTTCTTGCTCTTCTGCTTTGCTTATGGTGTCACCCTTTATGTCTAAATCATTCACCCATTTTGACTTTATCCTAGTACATGGTGTGAGATGCTGGTCTATACAATGCTTCTGCCATAATGTTTTCCAGTTTTTCCAGCAGTTTTTGTCAAACAGTGAGTTGTTATCCAAAAAGTAAGGGTCTTGGGGTTTATCAAACACTACATTACTTTGGTCATTTACTACTGTGTTTTATGTCATTGATTCACAACTCCATTTCTTAGCCAATACCAGATAATTCTGATGGTTACTGTTTTATAATATAGTTTGAGATCTGGTTTTGCTAAGTCACTTTCCTTTGTATGTTTTTTTCATTGATTTCCTTCATATTCTTGACCCTTTGTTCTTTCAGATGAATTTTGCTATTTTTCCTACCTCTATCAAGCTCTATCTATCTAAACTAATTTACTTGCTCAGTACCATGCCAGTTTGATTGGCATGCCACTGAATAAGTAAATTAGCTTAGGCAGAATTATCATTTTATTATAATGGCTCACCCTACCCATGAACTACTGACATTTTCCCAACTGTTTAGATGTGACTTTATTTGTATGAAAAGTGTTTTGTAATTGTGTTCACTTATTTCCTGTGTTTATCTTGGCAGGTAGACTCCCAACAATTTTATATTGCTTGCACTTATTTTAACTAGAATTTCTCTTTCTATTTCTTGCTGTTGGGCTTTTTTGGTCATATAAAGAAATTCTGATGATTTATGTGAGTTTATTCTATATCTTGCAACTTCTAAAGCCGTTAATTTTTTCAAGTAGCTTTTTTATTTGATTCTCCAGGGTTCTCTAAGCATACTGTCATATCATCTGCAAGGAGCAATAGTTTTATTTCCTCATTGCCTACTTTAATTCCTTCTATTTCTTTTTCTTCTCCTATTGCTAAACCTAACATTTCTAGTACTATATTGAATAGTGGTGGTGATGATGGGAGTCCTCACTTCACCCTTGATCTTACTGAGATTATCCCCATTAAAGATAATGCTTGCTGATGGTTTTATATACATAATGCTTATCATTTTAAGAAATGCTCCCTTTATTCCTATGGTCTCTAATGTTTTCAATAAGAATGTATTCTATATTTTGTCACAAAGCTTTTTCAGCATCTATTGAAATGATTATATAATTTGTGTTGGTTTTGTTACTGATACGGTCAATTATGCTGATAGTTTTCATTATATTGAACTAATCCTACATTACTGATATAGATCCCACCTGGTCACAGTGTATAACTTTTGTAATATATTGCTGTAATTGCCTTGCTAGTATTTTGTTCAAAATTTTTACATCAATATCCATTAGGGAAATTGGTCTATAATTTTCTTTCTCTGCTTTAGCTCTTCCTGGCTTAAGTATCAGCACCATATTTGCATCGTAAGAGGAGTTTGATAGAACTTTCTTTGCCTATTTTTCCAAATAACTTATATAGTATTGCAATTAATCATTCTTTCAATTTTTGGCAGAATTCACTTGTGAACCATCTGGCCCTGGGAATTTTTTTCCTAGGAGGTTCATTGTTCAATTTCTTTTTCTAATTTGGGTTATTTAGGCATCCGATTTCCTGATCAATTAATCTAGGTAATTTATATTTTCATAAATATTCTTTAATTTCACACAGATTGTCAGATTTATTGGCATATAACTGGCCAAAATTGAATCCACCCTCTTCATTTTTGATGCTGGATATTTAGGGTTTTTTTCTTTTTAAACAAATTAACTAATCATAAAACTAGCTCCTAGATTTATTTATTAGCTCAATTTTATTACTCTCACTTTTGATTTTCAGGATTTCCAATTTGGTGTTCAATTGAGAATTTCTAATTTGTTCTTTTTCTAGTTTTTTTAAATTGCATATTGAATTCATTGATCTATTCTTTTTCCATTTTGTTCATGTAAGAATTTAGAGAGATATACTTCCCCCCAAGTATTGCTTTGTCTACATTCCATAAATTTTGGTATGTTGTCTCATGGTTGTCATTCTCTTTAATGAAATTATTATTTCTATGGTTTGTTCTTTGACCTATTTATTCTTTAGGATTAGATTGTTTGGCTTCCAATTAATTTTTAATCTATCTTTCCACTGCCCTTCATTATTGTATTATGATCTGAACAAAATACATTTAATATTTCTGCCTTTCTACATTTGATTTTGAGGATTTTATGCCCTATTGAATGGTCAATTTTTGTGTAGGTTCTATGTGCTGCTGAGAAAAATGTATATTCTTTATGTTCCCATTCAGTTTTTTCCAAACATCTGTTATATCCAACTTTTCTAATATGCTATTTACTTCCTTAGTTTCTTTCTTGTTTACTTTTTGGTTGGATTTATCGAGTTCTGAGAAGAGAGGCTTGAGGTCTCCCACTAGTACAGTTTTGTTGTCCATTTCTTCCTGTAACTCACTCAATTTCTTTAAGAATTTGGATGCTACATCACTTGGTGCTTATATGTTTAGTATTGATATTGCTTCATTGTCTATGGTACCTTTTAGCAAGATGTAGTTTCCTTCTTTATTCTTTTAATTAGGCCTATTTTTGCTTTTGCTTTATCTTTGAGATCAGGATTGCTACCCATTTGGGGGCTTGTTGGGGGGGAGGAGTTACTTCAGCTGAGGTATATTAGATTCTGCTCCAGCCCCTTACCTTTACTCTGTGTGTGTCTCTCTGCTTCAAATGTGTTTCTTGTAAACCACATATTGTAGAATTCTGGTTTTTGATCCATTCTGCTATTTGCTTCCATTTTATGGGAGTGTTCATCCCATTCACATTTACAGTTATGATTACTCCGTGTATTTCCCTCCTACCTATTCTTCCTGTTTGTCCTCTCTCTCCTTTCACCCTTTCCCTTCTCACCAGTGTTTTGCTTCTGCTCTACCACCTCCCCTGATCTCCCTCTCTTCTGTCAGTCCCTACTCCCTCCTCTTTACTTAATCTCCTCTTCTCCTACTTTCCTGTTGGACAAGATAGATTTCAATATTCAACTGATTGTATATATTCCCTCTTTAGTCCATGTTGATGAGAGTAAGGCTCAAGTGATGCCTACTATCTACCCTCCCACCATCCCCTCCCTGGTAATGGGTTTTTTGTGCCATTTCATGTGAAATAATTTACCCCATTCTACCTCTACCTTCATTCTATACCGAGTGTACTCCTCTTTCTCATCTCTTAAAGTATTTTTGGCATTCCCTCAAATTCACCTTATACCCACACCCTCTGTCTATATATGTTCCCTTTAGCTGTACTATTAGTGATACAGTTCTTAAGAATTCTTCCCATGTAAGGATACAAACAGCTTAGCTCCATTGAATCCCTTAGACTTTCTCTTTTTACCTGTTCATGATTACTCCCTGTGTATTTCCCTCCTACCTATTCTTCCTGTTTGTCCTCTCTCTCCTTTCACCCTTTCCCTTCTCTCCAGTGTTTTGCTTCTGATATTGGAGATCAAATTTTTGGTTTAATTATTTTCTTCTCCTTATGAAAACTTGAAATCCTTCTATTTCATTGAATGGCCATTTTTCCCCTTCATGCTTTATGCTTAATTTTGCTGGGTAAGTGATTTTTGGTTGTCTTCCAGACTATCATGTTCCATGTCCTCCAGTCTTTTAATGGTTCAACTACCAAGTCCTGTGTAATCCTGAATGTGGTTCCCCAATATCTGAATTGTTTCCCTGCTGGGCACTAAGGCTCAGGATCTACTGCTGGCTTGCTGGGATGTTTCCTGTCCTGGATTGTGCTCATCTTTTACCTGGGTTGGACTTTTCCTGCCCATCTTTCAAGTTTCTTGGGCTCTTTTTGCTGGTTCTGCTGATACAGGATTTGTTTTGGGGTGTTATTTTATGGTTGATGAATATGGAAGTGTTATGGCAACTTACTGCTTACTTCACCATTTTGGCTCCCAGAAGTCAAGGTAGTTAGACATGCATTTTTTTTAACACAGTACATGTAGGAATATGTTTGCTTATGTATATTTGTTAGAAGGAGTTTGTTTTCCCAATGAGTCAAGGAGAGTGGAGCAAAAATAGGTTGTTTCTTCTCACCAAAAAAGAGGAGACAAGCATCACTGAATATTTTTTTATGCATAGAAGAGGACAGAAGGAAAGTCAAATGGAATCAGACAAGTAACTTGAGTATATTCTTTAATAAAAAAATAAACTACACTTGAGAGAAGAGTATTTTCATACAGTACTCTCTCTGTTCTCTCCTGAAGGGTGAAATTTGATGTTAAGTTTCAGATCAATTCAATTGAAAAGCTAAAATTAGCATTAGCTTTGGGGCTACTACATCAGACTACAGGCTTATTCTAGGTTATGTTCAGTTAGACTGAACAGGAGGACACAAGCAAGCTTGATATACAATAACAGAGACAGAACCTCCAGAAACAGAGAGGGGAGAGGCCCACTGTACTCTGCCATAGTCAGGTAAAAGAGGATTGGGTTTGGTTTCAGATGCCACTGTTCAGGAAAGTTAGATGGTTAGAGAGCACCCAGAGGAGGGCATCCAAGATGGAGAAAGTCATCTAAATTCACAAAGGGTGTCGAGTCCCTGGGACACAAATATTGCTTGAAGGAACTGAGGACTTTTAGCCTGCAGAAGACTCAGGAAGGAGACAGTTCATGAGAGCTAACTTCAGGTGCTTGGAGGGCCATTATGTGAAGGGCTAACCAGACTTGGCAGAAATAGGAGGAAGGAGGAGAACCTATGACTTGCCTTAAGGCAGAAGGTAGTAGGTTCTCTCTCCCTGGAAGTGTCCCAGAAAAGCCTGGATATCCGCTTGTAGAAGAGACTCTTATTCAGGTAGATGTTGGACTAGGAGGCTTCTGGGGTCCTTTCCAATTCTAGGGTTCTATGACTCTAATTCTACTCATGCTTCATCTGTCTGTGCCACTGACACAGTGGCACCAAATTGCACCAATGTTAGATTTAAAGGGACATGATACAAGTCTCACCAAATTGTACCAATGTTAGATTTAAAGGGACATGATACAAGTTAGTGAGACACAGTGTGATTTTGATCCCAGATCTGCCTTTGCTTCCTTTAGCAAAGGCCCTTCATCAAAAGATTAATGTACACCAGCATTAAACACAACTCAAAAAAATGGATAAAAGTTACTGACAGTGTTAGAGGAAAAAAAACCAATCCTCAGGAAAGCTATTCATAGTTAGGTATTTCCAGTTTATCTAGAGATGTGAATTTCACTCCCAAAAGGGATCACAGGATTACAGATTTAGGGTGGGACATGTCCTTAGAAGTCTTCTAGTTTAACTTCCTCACTTGATAGATGAGGAATCTGAGGGCCAGAGACTTTCCCAAGGTTACACAGGAAAGGGAAGCAATGGTACTTCCTGTGGAATAAAACTTTAGGGTAACAGTTGTTTTTAAAGAGATATGTAAAAGTGTGGGAAATACATCCATAGCACCATAGCTTGGGCTGGGGGTGATCTCAGGACACTGACTAGGAGAGCTGGCAGGAGCCTTTGCTAAGGACTTCTCATCCTTTTCTGGATCTAGGTACAAAGGAGATCCCCCAGCGGGCTCAAAACTAATCACAGAACGACTGCTTATTGCAGACGTTTCTTTGGGACTCTCCATGGTCACCAAATTAGCTTATGTGTCATTCCCCAATAATATAATTCCCTTGCTTCACATTGCACAAGCTATCCCTGGTGCCTGGAATGCTCTCCCTCTCACCTCCACACTTCCCTCTCTCTTGGCATCCCTTGTTGCCTCAAGGCTTAAGTTGAGTGTTGCCAACTACATGGTAAGGCTCTTCATGACCCACTCAGTTGGCGGGATTGTCTTTCCCCCTCCTCTCCTACCAGATGTAACTTTGCATTACTTTTTTTTATATTTATTTCTGTATACCTTATGGTTCTCCTCAGAAGAAGGCAATCTTCTTGAGGGCAGTGCCTTTTTTCGTCTTTGTGTTATCTGTGCTTTCCTCTATTATTTCCAATTTATCCATCTGTAGTTTGTTTGTACATAGCTGTTTGCATATTGTCTCCATCAGATTCCTTCTTTATATCTCCAATGCCTAGTACAGTGTAGGACTAGCACATAGTAGGCACTTAATGTTTATTGATTGTGCCTAGCATATTTCTTGGCATGTAACAGGCACTTAATACTGATGTAATAGAATTCTTACTCAGTCACAAGAGAAGGCAGCAGTCTACTGTGGAATGAAGCATTTGGAATTCTAATCCTGGCTATATCACGCAGAAAACTGGCCCTCAGCTTTCTCATCTGTCCAATGAGGGGGGCATGCTCTAAGTGACCTCAAAGGTCTCCTCCAACTCAAAATCTCTGGTCCCACGGTGAGTCTCTGAGGGCTCTTCCTACTCTGAGACCCTGAAAAACTTTTGATCTCCTGGTCAGAAAAACTTAGTAGAGCATATTGGATCTGTAAGATTCTCTGGTTCAAATACTGGCTCTGGCACATTCTACCTATATGACCTTAGGCAAATGACATTTCTGCACCTGTTTCCTCATCTGGAAAAGGAGGTTGAAATAGATGACCTTAAACTTCCTTTTCAATTCTAAATGTTCATATATATATTCTGTTCTTTCCCTGAATGTTGTACTGGTCTCACTGCTGGTTATTTTAATATAATTATTTCTGAGAACTAATTCAATTCTCTGATTATACAGTCTTGGAGGGACGGAGAGATTCCCCACAGTAGTCAGTACATACTAGGCATCTAGGATTTGGATGGACACTTCTTCCCATTCCAGCCATCAATCTTAGGCCCTGAGTCTTAGATTTGAGCACCGGGCTGCTGGTCTTTGGTGATCTGTCAATGGGCAAAGGGGACTTACCCTTCCCCAATCAGCCCCTTCTCCTAAATGTGCCTCTGCCCTACTTTATCTTGATTAATATAATTTAAATGGTCAGAATTAGAAAACCATTGACCTGAGGTCAGAAGGAGAATAGATTCTATGTATCTGAGGATCCAAAAGGTCTTTACTATCTCCCCATGAGATCCCTGACAATCTGGCATGACAGATACTATAGATACTACTAACCTCACTTTATAGATAAGGAGACACACTCAGAGAGATTAAAAGCCTTGTCCAGGGTCACACAGCTAGAAAGCATCAGAGACAACACTTTAATACACAGGTAGGTGACCTGACAGATACTGGGACAAGAGTTACAAAGACCTAAGTTCAAATCCCACCTCAGACACTTAACCTGAGCAAGTCACTTTAACATGTCTGCCTCAGTTTTCCCAACTGTAAAATGAGGATAACAGGACCTCTGCCTTTAGGAGTCATTGTGAGGAACAAATAAGACAATATTTACAAAGCACTTAACACAGTGCCTGGCACGTAGTAACAAATGCTAGCTGTTACTATTAAACTCAGGTGCCCCAACCATGCTACCCATAGTACCATGTACCCATGACACCTGGATCTGTCATCTCTGAGCTGCCTAAGTTTGAGCAAGCCACCTTTCTGGGCTTCAGTGTCTTCCTCTGTAAAATGAAGGAGTTGGATGACCTCAAAGGTCCCCCAGATCTAAAATTATGAGGTTCCTGAGAACATCTGGATTCTTATTAAGGGAGGAGAGTTTTGACTGCTCCAAAATCCTCTCCTCAGAAAGAGCATCTCTGGGTTGTGAAATGGGGCTGGTCAGTCTTTTTTGCCCATAAGCACTTTGGAGAAAGGCCTCTGACACCACATTCCACTTTGCAAAAGTCTCCTTTGAAGGCACTGTTCAGGCCCTGGCATAGGCTGATTTTTAAAAGGAAGCTGGACACCACTGTCTAAGGTAGTGGACACCCACAGCCTCAGAATTCCAAGGGACCTGAGAAGTCACCTAGTCCAAGTAGCTAGATGCACAGCAGATGGTGGGCAGGACCAGAGGTCAGGGAGACCTGAGTTCAAATTCCACCTCAGACACTTACTAGCTCTGTGACCCTGGGCAAACCATTCAATCTGTCTGCCTTCGTTTCCTCATCTGTAAAATGGGGACAACAGTTCCTACTTCACAGATTTGTTGTGAGGACCAAATGAGATATTAATAAAGTATTCACATGCCTGGTACGTAAGAGATAGGTGCTTAACTTACACTTATTCTCTCCCTCCCTCTCTGCTTTCCTTCCTTCTTTCCCCAGGGCAGCTATTCAAGCTCAGCTAGCATGTGACCTGTCTTCTCCATTCTGATTGCCCATCTCTCATCATTCGTTCTTCTCCAGTGAATATCTGTGCATCTCAGCTTCAGTACGGACGACCCTGGTCAATGACAGTTGGACTAGATGATCCCAAGTCCCTTCCAGTCCTAAACCTAGGGCCAGGGCCCAATGACCCCTCCCCCTAGGGCCTCAGCCTTACTCAGTCTAGGAGAAGACTGGACTGGGTCATCTCCGAGAACCTTCCAGACTTGAAATCAATGAGGTTGGACCTTCCTTTCTTTCTGTTAAAAGAGAGGGTCCGAGTCCATACCTAAGGTTCGCATCTCTCTGACACAATGGTGCAGCGTGCATTTGAGCACACTGGGGAGGGGATGTGGGGTCTAGATCCTACCTTTGCCCCTTCTTAGGTGACCTTAAATGTCTTACAATATCCAAGTCCGTTTTCTGCTCTACAGTAAGAGGTTGGACAAGATGCCCCTTCCCTGGGCCTGTTTCCCCCATGGGTCAAAGTAGATGGCTTCTGTGGCCCCTTCCTGGCCTCAATGAGCATACAATGCTAACTGCAATGATGTAGCACTGCAGTTTGCAAAGCACTTTACATCTCTTCTGACCTCCACAGCCCTTCCAAGTAGATGCTGTTATCTCCACTCTTACATCTAAGGAAACTGAGGTAGATGCTGCCACTTGCTGGACTCTAAATCCAATATTCTGCTGTGCCATCATCCCTCTCCTCAGTCTGTTTCTTTTTCTGTAAAATTGGTATTAGAACTAGATCATCTCTAAATATCTCATTGTGGGAGACTGGTAGAGTGAAGATCATTCCATCTCAGGTCAGAGAACCTGGGTTCCCATGTTTGCCACCTGTGTGCCCTGAACCAAACATGGACTCAGTTTCCTTCTCTGCAAAAGAAGAATTGGATTTGCCAGTTTCTAAGGTTCTCTCCAGGTGTAAATCTCCGAGTTGTGATCATTTCTCTGGGCTGATTTCCTTCTTTGCAAGATGAGAGGGCTGGCTAGATGACAAGGTTGGTCTCTCACTCAACAACATACCTCTCTAGCTTCGGAAATTCCCAGCTCTAACTCGCTCCATTTTTGGCATCCCTCCATCCCCTTCCCTATGCACCCCCCACCACAAGGCACATGAGACAGATGGGTCAATACTTTATTTTTTTTCCTCCAGCTCCAGTGGTACAACTGTAGCAGCAAATTAAGAAACAAAGACCCCACACACCAAGGCACACTCCTTCCCCCACCCCCCAACCTGTCCCGTTCCTTCTTCAAACAGCTGGTTAATAATCAGAAAAGGAGAAACAGGGTTTGATACAAACTACATGTAGGCAGCCATCACAACTTTTATATATTTTTTTAAAAACACTCTTTTGCTCCCTTTTTAAAAAAAATGCACATTGTGTTCTTGCAAATACGAAGCAGCAAATACGTTTGGATTTCACAGGCCAAACAAAACACAAGACATGTTCCCCAACCCCCAGGGTGGTCCCAGGCAGGACAAGTGCGTTGGGAGAGACAGCCTCCAAGAGAGAAAGCTGGCCTCAAATAGCTTCTAGCATCATTTCATAAAAAGGACAGAGAGAAAATCAAGAAGCCAGGCAGATTTACCCAGCAATTAAGGCAGGCTTGGGGTAACAGGGGAGAAGAATTAAGTTCTGAAGATTTACTCTATCCATTACAATTGATTTTTGGAAGGTGGAACCTTTGCCTTACAGCTCCTACATATCAGAAGTCATTCATCCAAACCTCAAGGCACAGAACAAAGCAGAAATTTTTCCAAGGAAGATCCAAGGTACCATGTGCTTTTGAAGGCTAAGTGATGGATGAAGGGCATTGATTTCATTTTTGCCTTGGAATCCAAGCACACAGTAGGCACTTAGTTGTCTGCTAAATCAAGGGAAATTAGAGCAAGCTCAGGATTAGAAAGTCTTAAAGAGATCAGCAGGTCGCTTCCCTAAAGAAAGCCTGGCCTAGACAAGTGGGCATTCCAGTTTCTAAATACCAATCAAAGCAAAAGTTTAAGGAGGAATAGATATGGTTAGAGGACTAAGGGGAAAGAAGGATGAGACAATATTTTAGAAAATAAATTAACCCTGGCTCTAGATTGGGCAGGTTCAACCCTTCCACTGCCCACTTCCCCCTCCCCGCAACCCTTCAATAAGGCAGAGGCATGATGTAGACCCCGCTTGTGCCCTGTCTACTATCCGCAGACCCCATGAGCTCTGACTAAGCAGAGGTAGGTTGGCTCCTGACAACAAGGTCAGGCTTCTCTTGAGGGACCTCAACTTGCCACTTCCGGCTTTGTGAAGGAATGAAGTTAAGACAGACCTTCTAAGTGTTCAGCTTCAGAGGAAAAGTCCCTGGAATCACCAAGTAAAGATCTGCACCCCTGCCTAGAGCCCACCCACACTTCCCTGTGTGCCCAAGCCCATGGTTCTATCTCAAAGGGATGAAGTCAACTCCTCCCTAGAAATCGAACTCCCAAGTGCCTATCTCCATGTCAGAATACTCAATGAGAGATGCTTTGGCCAAGGGCAAGTGTCTGTTGGCTGTCTCTGGGGCCCAAGTTTCTGCCAGAAGAAATGCCTATTGGCTGAGACTTAAAGACAGGCACTTGGGCAAGGAGAAGAATGCAGCTAATTAAAATAGTCTTTACACACACACACTTTTTTTTTTTGCATCTCCTGCAGGGTGAGCTTTAGCAAGTTACTTCCTCCTTCACCCCAAGCTGCGTAGAAAGATCAAGACCCTAAGTAACGCCATAGGAAAAATTATCTGAAAAGGGAGGATTGGGGAAGACAAAAACAATCCCAGCAGACATCCTACTCCATCCACATATGCCAGCTACATACATGTCTGTCCTATAAATAAGCCATGTTGGCCACTGAGAAAGGGGAGAGTCCTCAGAAAAGGGTCTGAGCCCTGTCAGAAACACACTGTTTATGGAACTTCAGCACACACACACACACACACACCCGCCAAAACCCTACACACAAGCACTACCAATGCACTTTCAAACCTTCCATCTCAAGATCTTGGCCAGGCACAACTCGGCCACATCCTTCCTCAAGGCTGGATCTCAAAGGACAGAGGATTCTCAACATCCATCAGAGTCCAGAAGAAGGGAGTGCTTGCTCTCCAGGAACTTGGAAATAGAGATCATTAAAGACTAAAGGAGAATGTTGAGAATGACTTAAGTAACCTGACAAGTCTCAGTTTCCCCACCTGTAAAATCGAGGAGCCGGCTCAAATGGCCTCTAACATTCCTTCCAAGATCTAACATCGCATGTGTATAGAGGAGAAATGACAAAACAGTCATTTCTATTCTCTTGGTTACAGATTTTTTTAAAAAATGTACCTTTTTCTCACTAAAAAAAAAAAAACTCAAAAATATAAACTCAAAGTTTACTACATATATTCATTCAAGTGAAACTTGCACGGGTTACAGGGAGGGTGACCAAGCCCTAGACTTTCAGGCCACCCCTGGAGTTTGGGTAAAAATGCTTCGGTGCTTAATTATATATAATGATGGGAGAAATTGAGCCCTTTGTTTCATTTTTTTGAAAAAAGCACTTTAAAATCTCAACTGTAATACTATTTGCACATACACACACACACACACACACATACACACACAAATTCAACTTCTACATAGAAAAATAAAGGATAAACATTATCCATCTATTTTTATATTGCGTAATGGAATTTGTATATACATATCATATTTAATTTGTCTTTAACATCTTAAGTCTCTGAGGTGCAAACTCCCCACCTCTCCAGACCTCTCCATTTCCCCCCCAACCCTATTCTGTGCGATTTAGGATTTCTAGGGAAAAAGAAAAGTCACATTCATTCTTCTGGCAGGGAAGGGAAAAGGCAGGAAGGGGGAGAAGGAAGGCATTCATTTTTCTTCTGCTAAAATCTTTCCCCAACCATCAGTGCTGCCATTTTGGATCCAACCCCCTCTTTCAAGGCTGGCCACAGAGAGGAGTTGGTCGGTGGCACATACCCTGCAAGAATCACACTGATCCTTCAGGAAACCTGAAGCTCTTAAAACTTGGTGTGAGGGAGGAGATGGGGGAAAAGGGGATGGAAACGGGAGGGGGAATCCTTTCTTTCTTTTTTAAATAAGATGCTGGAATTGTTCCTCACAATCCGTTCCTTTAGTATGGAGTTCTATTGTCTATCTGGTGCTTTGTAAGGAAGTACTTGAAAAACTCATAGACTGACCAGGAGATGGCTGTGGATGGCATCTGGTAGATTATCCGTGCCTGGATACCCTTAAAGTATCCAGAAAAACCACTGAGCTGGTACACTGTCCGAAAGGCATTGGCCATGCCAGAGAGATGTCCACTGATGTTGGCCAAGGAGAGAGCCATGTTTTCCTGAGTGTTGAGGAGGGTCTTACAGACATCCAGGGGGGTAGTGGCAGCTGCAGCAATGGCCCCAGCCAGCCCTCCAGCCAGAATGTGGGATCGGGGGTTATAACCCCGGTGAGGGTTGATCTGTTCCTGAAGGAACTCATAGGTAATAAAGTGAATGGACTGGAAGGGAATGTTCATGGTGAGCTGGGTGGTGTAGCTCCGGTAGAAGGCGCCCACCCCCTCGGTCCTCCACACATTCCGGATGCAGCGAAGCGCCGAATGATGAGGGGAGTTGTACATCTGCATGCGCTGCTTAACCACTGCCAGTAGAGGGCACCGATGGTCCAGGTGAATCAGGTGGAGATGATGGCCATCCCATGATGGAGATGCCAGAGAAGACAAGTCATAGAGAAAAACAGCTAAATTAGACCCAAAGGACACAGAGGCTCTCTCTCTCTCTCTCTCACAGCACTTCAACAGCCTCGGTCTTGGGGACCCATGAGTGGTCCATTGGGGCAGCCAAGGCTGGATCTGCCCCATGACTCCGAGAGTCCCAACCCCAGAAGTTCTTAACCTTCCCCATGTCCTGGACCCCTCAGGCTGGCGGCGAAGCCCCTGGGGCCCTTTCTAGGGTCATACTTTATTATAAAATACATGAGATCACAAAGTAAAACCAAAGGTTAGTCAAAATCAAAACATCACTTTTTCCTCATTCAAGTCCCTAGACCCCCCATTAAAAAGCCCCGCCTTTTCCATCCATAAGCAGTAGTGTTCATTGCCTTAGTTAAAATCTCAACCCAATCACACTGCTTCAAGCTGGCTTCCCTGCCCCAGGAGCCATTCCTGACACTGCTTTAGCGCTCGGCACACTTGAAAGCATGACAGAAGTGAAAATTCTTATCATTATTGCCACCCAAACTTGCAACGACAATCCCCAGGCTCACCCCAAATTTTCCAATCTAGGTTGCCTTTCCTTGAAAGCAAGCATTGTCTTCTTCTTTGTAATTGCATCTCCATCAAAATGTAGATGTTTAATAAATGCTTATTGATGGACTAAATGACATCTGTGTGCTTTTAAATGGCCTATCAGAATCTTTTTGGGCTTGTAAGAGGGAGCTGGCTTGGGGAATTAATGAAAGGTCACATACAGGATTTCAGAGGAGGTTCACAGCTCTAGAACCAGAATGGACCTTCGGGGTCATCTGGTCCAACCCTCCTAATTTCACAGATAAGGAAACTGAGGTCCAGAAATGTTACCCTTAAGAATCCTCTCTACAATTTAGTTGAATGTAAGCTCCCTGAAGGCAGGAACTATTCCATTTTTGCCTTCAAAGCCTTGCACAGACTCAGGTGGGCTCTTACTAAAAGTCTGATAAACTGAGCTGCTGACCGTCTAATAGGAGGTCAGGTATTCTTGCTTTAAGACCTCTAAGGCTGGAGAACTCACTAGCTCTTGTGCCAGTCCATTCCTCTTTTGGATGATCTCCATTAGAATGTCAGCTCTGTGAGGGTAAGGGCCATTTCTTGTTTGGTCTCTGTATTCCCAAGAACCCAACACAATGTCTTACTTGATCATCTTAATCAATGATGAACTGAATTATTTAAAGGATATAAGGAAAACCTTTCTAATATGGAACTAAAGTCATCCTTGAAACTTCTACTCAGTGCGCTTAGCTCTGGGCCCCTCACTCCTCATAGTCTCACTCTATGGCCCAATCAGGACAAGGCTAATGCCTCTGAATTGAATTTAATTCCAAAGACACATAAGAGAGGAAAGACCACAAGTCTCAAATTTTCTCAAAAAAGAACCCACAGTCTGGTTGATAGAGATCAACTATTCATTTAGCATTCCAGATACATAAAGAAGGGGGAAAAATTTCCAAAGTAAAATTAGACAATGAGTTATGATTCCCTTAGGAAAGAATGAGGTCTGGTTGAGGTGGCAAGGCACAGGGCTGGATTTATAGTTAGAGGGTATGGCTTCCAATCTCAGATAATTATTACATAGCCATAGGACTTGGTACAAATCCTTGGACCTCGATGAACCTCAGTTTCCTTTTCTACAAAATAAGCAGCTCTGAGTTCCCTTCTAGCTCCTGCGAGGTAGAACAAGTTTTGAAACTTTATGCAAGCACATCATGACGTTTCTAAAATCAGTCTTTCCTGGCCCCAAAGTTGCCTCATCTGGTATGAAGTTACAGTGGAAGAAGGACTCAGGAAGTTTTGTAAGCTCTTGGAGACCATCACACTGATTCAGACAGCTAATGTTTATGAAACCGGAAGCAGCTGATTATTTCTTCCCCATATTCCATCTGCCAAGTCCTTACTCATCATTCTAGCTTTTACTTTACAAATAAAATTTAAAAAATCATCTCTTCCAAGGTGTCTCGACCTAGACGGTGGGAGGAAATCCAACTAAAATGAATCCTTTTATTCCCATGAAACACCAAGGTCTTTTCTCGTGGTTTATGTCCCACACATGGCATGACTGCTAGAGAGCAATGGGCTAGCTAGTTGTGAAGTATCAAGAGGGCCTTTAGTCTTCAATAGCTTTTAGGAGGTATTTCCTCCTAACCCTGGGTCCGCTGGGCACAAAAGAAGTCCATGAGCCTCTTCTTTACCTAAAACTGGGGTCAAAGAGAAGCCAGACTTGGAAGTCTGTAGGCCTGAGTCTGAATTCCCAGTATGGCCATTTACTCTCTGTATGACTTAGGCAAGTTATTGTTCCCTCAACTTGGGTCTCAGTTTCCCAATCTATAAAACTGCATGAGCAGATATCAATGTTTTAAATCCAGAGAAACAACAAGCCCTACCACAGAAGGAACACCGAATCAGAAGTCAGAAGACCTGTGTTTAAATCCTAACATAGCCCCTACAACACACACAGCCTCCTTGTGTGACTTAACCTGACTGGGTCTCACTTTTACCAACTATAAAATGGGAAGGCTGGACTTAGTGACCTCTAAGGTCCTTTCCAGGATTCCTATGATCTTATCACTCATTACTCCTGGTACCATCACTAAGAGGATAAGGATAGAGACCAGACCGGTGATTTCACCAATAACAACAATCTTCTAGGAAGAAATGCCCTTCACCAATGTACCTCAGCAGCTTTCCTGCAATGTGAGAGTCTATAACTAAGGGGGTTCTTAAGCTTGTTGCTCAATATGGACCCCTCTGGCAGTCTGATGAAGTCCATAGACCTCTTGTCTTTTCAAAATGTTTTTTAAATGCATAAAGTCAAATACTTAAGATTGCAAAGAAAACCAATCATACTGAAACATAGTTATCAAAATGTTTCTAAAAACCAGTTCTCAAGCCTCAGATTAAGGACCCATTTAGGGAGCTGCCTAGAAGCTGTGACTGGTCCAAGGTCACCCAGCCAAGAGTCTGCATTCAAACTCGGGTCCTTTCTGTTTCACAGCTTGTAAGTGGCTTAGGTCATTAAGGCCTGAGCCAAGGACCCTCCTCCAAGATGAAGTCCCTTTCTCAGAATCACATATGCAAGAATATCTTTGGAATCACATTTAAATAAGAAAGGGAAAGAGGATACGCATTATATCACATTTATTACACTGGGCTAAGTGTTTTACAAATATTTTTATCATTTTATCCTCACAACCACTCTATGATGTAGATGGTGTTTTATACCTATGGTACAGATGAGGAAACTGGGACAAAGAGAGCTAAGTGACTTGTGCAGGGTCACACAGCTAGTAAGTGTCCAAGGTCACATTTGAACTCAGGTCTTCCTGACTCTAGGTTCAGCATTCTACTGCACCACCTACCTGTCCCAGTAATTAACCACCCTATTTACTTAAGGATCCTAGTGATAAAATAAAATAAACTTTGGGGGTTTCTCTTGGTCTTTAAAAATAGGCACTGGGTCTTGTTAACTATTCCCCTAGGTTAGAGTTTATTACCCCTCCCTCCCAAGCTGTCAGGATCTGTTCTAGGCTCCCCTTTCCCAAGGGAAGGGACACGTTACCTTCGGCTGGATTCATTACGGCATCATGGAGCAGGGTGGCCATACTCCCCGCTATCCCTGCAAAACAAACTCCAGAAAGTTAGCCCCCCAAAGCAAACCACTGGGGACCTCAAACCAAGCTTCTCAAGGCCTGGCTTTTTAAGAAGGGGGGAAAAAAGGTAGACCGACTTACCATCAGGTGACTAACTGTATTTTATCCCCAAAGGCCCCAAGCAAGGGTAAGGATAAGAGGGGGAGATTTGTGAAGAGATTGGGAGGGTGGGGGGAAGAGCACAGAGCTCAGCAAATTCCAGCAGCCCCATAGGCTTCAGCTCTCTCAAGGCATCTCTGGGGAGGAACTGAGGTCAAAGAGTCTACAGAAACCACCCTTAGCAGCCCTCTCCCCTTCACCTTCAGTGGGGTTTCTTCACTCTCACTGCCTGTTCCTTCCCCTCCCCCCAAAATCCTAATAACTCAAATTTATCCCATTCAATAATTCACTTCAATTCCTCAGTTCCAGCCTTGGACAGAGTCCATCCAAGGGAGGGTGGGAAGGCAAGGCAGAGAAGGAAATGAAAAGAAGGGGGATCTTGAAGGACAGTGCAGACAGGAGACAGCAGAAGAGCTGGCTGGGTTAAACATCAGAGAAGCTGGGTTCAAACCCTTGGAGCAAGCAACTTCATTTCTCTAGGACTCAGTTTCCCTAGCTGTAGCAGACTGGACTAGACATGACCTTTAAGGTCCAAGGAGGCTCTAAATCTATAATCTTTCAGAATTAGAGTGGGGGATAGACCGGGGACAGTAGTGGAAGGAAAGGGACTCTGTAGATGTCCAAGACAAATTTAAATATCCTGTCAGCTTCTCCACCGGCAGGTACCCCAATTCCCCCAGCCAAATTTCAAGAATCATATGCATCGGTCCAGGAGTCCTACCTGGGGGCTTTGAGCTTTCTTATTCAGTGCTGACATTGCCAAGTAAGTGATGTTACCACTGGAGAGTGGGAGGGAAGCGGAGGAATGAAGTCCGTCCTCCGGCCAGCCTGGATGGTCAGCACCAGGAGAGACCAAACAGGACGTCTCTAGGCTACGGAATGTCTTCAAACCTCACCACACTCCCAGTGGGGCCTGTCTTGGGACTGAAGTCACCAAAGACCTAAATCAAGACAATTCCTAGGTGTTCATAACAAAAAGATGGTGCTGGGACAGACATCAGTAAATGTTACCAACACATTTCTATACAACATATCAGTGATGTGGATTACCAAGGTCTGCTGACTGAAGGGACAGAGAAAGCAGGGCAGAAGAAGGTTGCTACATACAGGTCACCTCGGAGAAAGAAGGGCTGAGGAAAGCGGGTCACATCTCCCAGGCTAACCTCGGAAAACCAGAGGTGGCTGCCAGTAAAGCAGGCCCTTGGCATTCCCTCAACACCACTACCCACAAAACAAAAACAAAAGACCAAACCCCCCGTGGAGGCATCCCCCCTTCTCTCCTAACTCACCCTCCCATTTCAAGCCCACGTGGACCGTTACAGAAGAGCTGTATACATGAACTCACAAAACCCTGTCTCCACCCCCCTTCTCCTTCAAAAGTAAACTATTCCATCCCTTGCTCCCAGAAAGTTGTGACTCAGACAAGCGGCAGGAGAGGGAGGGGGCACCCTTCCAGGAGCTTAGATCCTGACACATGGTGGTCTGCTCTGGAGATCCGCCTCCGGTCAGTCAATAACACTTCTTGCAAGACCTCTGAAAGCCTGAGCTTTTGCTCGCCGGTGCTGCTGCTGTGCCAAAGGTTTGTTTTTTTTTAAACATAGTCTGAGAGGGGCTGTTCAGAGAGCGCGTTCTTGTGGCCCGCCATCACAAGTTTGGTTTCTACTTAAGGTCTGATCAGTAAAGGTCTATGAAAAGAGTCTGAGTGTTAAAGCAAAAAACCAAAAAAACCAAAAAACAAAAAAATACAAAACAACCAGGCACACCCTTTGGTTGTCAAGCTCCCCAATGTTCAGAAAAATTGGATACTTCTCTATCTATCTATAGATCTACTCATCCATAGATCGATAGATAGATAGGGACAGGTCTACTGTGGTTTATTCACGAGCAGTCAGGCTGAAGACTGGGTGTGTTAGCTCCATGGGTCACCCGAGGGGGAAAGCCCCAAGGAAGCAGAGAGGGGAGGGTCTGTTGAAGAACAGAAGAGAGCAGTCTAACTCCAGACAAATGCTTTCAAAATACCATTGGCCAGATGGCTGTTTCCTCTGCGGTGGAGAACGTCATTTAAAGTCCTTTTCATGTTTTCATAACAGGCAAAATACATGGCGTGGGCTGGCCCTGCCCCCATCACCATCACGTTGATGCCCCGTAAGGGTCTCCAGAAGCCTTCAGTCTGGATGATTTGCTTGAGGGCGCCATATACGCTCGTGTAGCGGGCTTTGGGATCTGGATGCAGGCTCTGCATTCTAGTCTGTGTGGGGAGGGAAAGGAAACAAAATGGTTAAATGATCTTGGAGAGATCCTTTTAGGAACCTGATCTAATCCAATCTTTTCCCCCTCGTTTCTGGGACTCAGAGGAGGGTCATACTAAGGTGCTCCATGATCTTCCTGCTCTTAGAAAGCTCCAATGGGAGGGGGCTTCCTTGACCACATGCCACCCTCCATCTGCCAGAAGCAGGGCAGGTACTCTCTAAATGCGAAATCACTAAGAGATTCAAAGGCAGCATCTGAGGGTCTGAAAAGCTGTAGGGGACGGTGCCTCATTTGGTCTAGGAGTCCTTTCTTCTGGTTCCAGAGAAGAGGCTGGAGGAATATTGTCTCCCCTCAACAAAAAGGAAGGGCCTGTTTCCAATTCTTTACATCCCCAGAGCCTCAAACAGCGATCTGTACACAGGAGGCATAAATGCTCATTGTGTGCTGAACTCAATTTAACTGCTACATGACTAATGTGGAAATGTGTTTTAAATGATTGTACATGTAGAACCTATATCAGATTGCCTGCCATCTTGGGGAGGGGGGAAGGAGAGGAAGGGAGAAAAATATTTGGAATTCAAAATCTTATAAAAGTGAATGTTGAAAACTATCTTTACATGTAATTGGAAAAAATAAAATACTATTAAGTATTAAATAAATACTACTATTTAAAAAATAAAATACTATTACTGGCATTAATAATATTAAAATACTATGAAAATCAATTTAATTGCTGGTTCTTCTACTTTCTTAGATGCATGTGACATAAAAGGAAGTTGTAAACCTTGGAGAATGGAACTGTTCAGTTCAGCAGAAAGGCCAAGGGGGATCTGGTATGGAACCATATCTATGGAAGCTATAGCATAGGGTGCCATAGTGTACAGAGTGCTGGGTCTGGGGACAGAATGATCTGAGTTCAAATCCTGCCTCAAACACTTACTAGTTGGGCAATGCTGGGCAAATCACTTAACTACTGTTTGCCTCAGTTTCCTCATCTGTAAAATGGGAGCAGTCACTGTGTTGACCTCTGGAAGTTGTGAAATGAAAGGAGATATTTGTAAAATGCTTTGCAAACCTTCAAGTGTCACATATATATATACATATATGTGTACATATGTATGTATATATGTATATACATATGGCATTAGCATCATTGTTATCATGGGGGCAAGAGCTGAACTGCCCATGTGTCCCACTGGCAACCACAAAACACCAAGAGATCTAGACAAAGGAAACCAGCATGTTAAATGGGAATATAGGACAGGAGGAGAGGAATGAATATGTATTACTATGTCTGCTATGGACTGGATCAAAATTGGAAGGGGGCCCCACATCCCAGAGATAACAGTTCACACCAAAACTATAGCAGTGATGATCAAGGACCTTCCCATCACACCCCCCAAAACCTTGAAGCAAAGAAAAGTGTCTCCCCAAGAATTTCCACCATCATCCCTCCTGTTACGTTTGTACCCTGAGGCCTGTCACAGAGGAGGGACTTAGGACATTCCTCTCCTCTACACCCTAAGGAAAAATACTAACTGCAGGTTTCATTTCTATCAGAGAAGCAGTGCAGCTTGACTTGGGCAGGACTTCCAGGACTATGCCCCGGTTAGCAACCACCAGAGGCTTACAAAGCATGTTCTCATAAATCATCCTGGGAGGCAGAAATGTCTTTATCCACCCCCAATTCTATATATGAGAAAGAAAAGGCCTCCGTTAACAGAGGTGGTCTCAAGTGCTGATTCTGAGTTGATTCTGACATGACCTGACTGGTGGACACCTCTCAGAGACCAGTCAACTCTCCAAGATTCTCTAAGTTGTAAAGGAGGTGCTGATCTATACTGGCAAAGGAAGTTTTGTCACCCAGGAGTTCTCTCAGTCAATGAAATCACAGGTCCAGGACCTACCCTCCCCCTACAGATGAGCAGACTGCACCCCAAGGGGCTTCGAAAGGAGCCGCCTGGGCTCACACAGGTTATGACACAGCTAAGGGCTGGGATGCGAAGCGAGGCCATTCTGATCCCAGAGTTCACTGCTCTTTCCATTCAAACAGCACCTCCAAAAAATTAGAGTAAAGAGTGCCAGAACCCCACCTCTCAAAAGTAATCTAGTATCCAACCTTATTTAATGGAAAAAAGGTCACCCAGCTTCTGCTGGGGACCTCCAAGGAAGGGAAGCTGTTGAGACGACCCATTTTACTTTTAAATGCCTCAAGCTCTCGGGAAAGTGCCCCTCCGCCACGCCAAAAATCCACCTCTTTGCATCCTCCTGGCATTGCTCTTGGTTCCACAGGCCAGGGCCAAGCAGACTAAAGTGAATTCTCTCTCCATGTCAAGACCCTTTCCCCCAGTGCCATATCGTCTTTACGCTCTGTAAGCCCAACTCCTATAATGAACCCGTCTCCTGAAGGGGTCTCCAGTCCCCTCACTTTTCCAGCCTGGTCACTCTCTTCTGGGATCCACATCCTTCCTAACACAGTGCCTCCCAGGTGAATCAAGACCAGCCCTGGCTATAGCCTCCTCCCCCAGCCCAGCGACATTCCATTGCGCTGCCTTATCTTGAAGTCTCAGTGTCCCAGGAGGCCTCAGGCCTTTCTGAAGGTCACTCTCGACCCCAGACTAAACAAAGGGACTGATGAAAAGCTCCTAAATTCCAAGAGTAGAATTCCATTTTGCTGTAGAAAAATGATGATGATAAATCATAATAATGGTGGCTAACATTTATACAGTATCTACTACGTACGAGGCACCGTGCTAACAAAGCATTCTACAATTCTCATTGGATCCTCACGTCCGGGAGGTTAAGTGCTCATCCTCATTTTTGCAGGTGGGGAAACTGAGGCAAACAGCAGCGACTTGTCCAGGGTCACATAGCTAGTAAGTGTCTCCAAACTACTTCCTTACTTTTTTCCTACTTCTCAAATAGTTGAAATTTAACAATGGGTTACTAGGTCCCGACTATGTCCAGAACACTGTCTTAGGTATCTAAGAAGAAGAACTAGTCTGGTCTTTTTGGGGAGATAAGGTCCTCTTGAAATACCTTCCAGTCCTTGGAAAGGGGGCCCACATTAATCATTTAATTCAGCCCCACCTGAAAAGGAATGGGTGCTGTCTTCCAAACATGCCTGGAAGCTTTCTGAGGGCAGGACAAGCCATACCACCTTTCTCTGGATTTCCCAGATGCCTAAAGCTGCTGTGCACACAAGCCTTGTACCAGCCTCCTCTTCTCCTCTTAGCCAAGCCCAGCACTGAGATGGCCTGTGCCCAGCCTGGATATTGTGGGCAAATGGGGCATCTGTGGGGATCAGAGCACTGACTGGCTCAAAGGCCTACTATTTCCATCACAAGAGACTGTTTAAATCTTCCCCCATGACCCCTCCTCATGCTAATGAAACCCAAACAAGGTAGAGATCTGCTTTTCTGAGTCCCAAGCAGAGAAGATCAGCTTTCTCTGTCAGCTGTCAACTAAGGCACGTATGTGGGTGCCAGATAGGGGAGGGGGTGGCTGCTAAGTCACCTATGCACAAGAAGAGGCCCCCAGCTTTCTTAATCAGACAGTAAGGTTCTCCTGCCCCAGCAAGGGAAGTCCATGGCCCCAAGCCTAGGGAAGAAGGGCTCCCCCTACCCAACTGCTTCTTGACAGGGCTTGCATGACTGGCCCATCATTCAGGATTTTTCCTGGAATTTAAGAGAAAGATGAGACAACTAGCCAGGAGGGCTACAAAGGCCTCACCAGCCAGAGCTGGCAGTGATGGGGGCCATGTCTGGCTAGACCAGGCATGCAAGGTGGAGCTGGAGGAAGGGGGAGACATGGGCATCATCATTTCTGACATCATCCCCTGGGGCTCAGCTACAAATTCTGCCTTTGTTTAACTCTAATGAGGCTGTTCTGTGCAGAAAGTCAATTTACATGGTGGGATAGGAAAGGGATGCACAGAGAAAGGAAAAAAGCAAGAGAAAAGGAAAGAAGAAAGGACAAAGGAGTGACAGAAAACGAAAAGAAAAAAGGATGAATGGATGGATGGAACTATCCCTTCTGGTCTAAACCCACGTAAGAAAAAAAGACATACTCCAATGTATTTCCCCCAAACAAAGAAAATTCTAGAAACACCTTCCAGTATAAATACCTTTTAGCTTGGCCCATTTTAAGGAAGATTCTACCTTCAAGAAACAAGGCCACAACAAGCTTCCGGGGAGGGACCAGATTCTAAGGCAAAGCCAAGACGTCCTGGTCCAGGCCTGGAATGCTGTCTCATGACCACTGACCTCCCTGGCTTCCTTTAAGTTCCAACAAAAATCCCCCCTCTAAAGGAAGCCTTCTCCTTCCCAAGCCCTCTTCATTCCAGTGCTATTCCTCTGTTAACGATTTCCCATTGATCCTGTACAGAACAGGCTTGGTATCTACTAGTTTGTAAGCTGTCACCCCCATTATATTGTATATATTTTGTAAGGTCCTGGAAGGTGGGGACTTTGTCTCTTTTTGTATCCCTGGTGCTTAGCCCAGTGCCTGGCACATAGTAGGTGATTAATGTTTACTAAATGAATTAATTAATATGCTAGTTCAATAATGTATTATATAATTAATACTGTACTGGAATTTCATTCTTAGGAGGTAGAAAATACACTGACTCCGGGGTCAGAGAACTAGGTTCAAATCCTGCCTCTAATATCTACCATATGGATGACCTTGGCCTCGGGCTCCCTTTCTGGCCTTGGAGAGAGGCCCCTTCCAGTTCTGGAGCTGTGGATGGAGACATTTTTATACCAAATGAAACATCTTCCCAGTCCACAAGATTTTTGTTAGGAAGGCAGGTTAGAGATTATGACCCATATTTCAGAAGAGGAAACTGAGGCCTAGAGAGAAAACCAGTCCTACCAGAATCCAAGTCCAGATCACTCTCCACTGTGCCACCCTGTATCCAGGAAGGGTCCTAAAGGATGGGTGGGAACTGGCATCACAGTGCCAGTGGGAAGAGCAAGGGCAAGGGAAGGGCATTCTAGGCCTCCTGGAACAGCATGACCCAAAGCCTGGAGGTCAGGAAATAAAGGGTAGGGAGACATGATGGAGAAGCCTGAGAAGCCTGGCTTGGCAAGAACAAGTGGAGAGGGGGTATGTAGAAAGGAGGAGAGGAGAGACAAAGAGTACATTTATTAATTATATTAATTTTATTATTATTATACATTTATTATATATACTTACTGTGTGCCAGGTACTGAGCTAGGCACTGAGAAACAAATATAAGCCAGAGACAGTCCCAGCTCTCAAGGGGCCTACATTCAAATGGGGAAAGACAAAAGGGAGCTGGGATGGGGGGTGGAGTTAGGGCAGGAAAGAAGCACCTCACAGAGGGAAAGTCACTGGGGAGGAGAAAGAAAATGCTGGAGCATGAGATAGAGAGCTGGGAGTGAAGGCAGCATGGACGGCCAGCTTCCTCCCTCCCTCCCTTCCTTTCTTTCTTCTTTCCTCCCTTCCTTCCTTCTTTTCTTTTCCTTTTCCCTCCCCTCTCTCCCCTTTCTCCTTCCTTCTCTTCTCTCCTTCCTCTAGGGACCAAGGGCCAGGGACTCACCAATCAGAGAGGAGAGCCAAAGGGTAGAGGCATTTCCAGTCTCAGATCACAGAAAGCCTTGAATGTCAGACAAAAAAAGCAGCCTGGCCCTTCTTCTCTAGACAGTTCTACAGTTCTGTTCAACAGCAATCAACTGTATACAGTTCTCAAAAGAGCCCCTGAAATACTCTGTTCCAAATGCAGCTTGACTAGGGATATGTCTTAGGCCCAGGGTATGTACTTTATCATTAGAATACGGTGATAACCCTCACAAAAACTAGTGGCCAATGGTAGTGAGCAGGCTGGGGATCTAGGCTTTGGTATGGTCTCTACCAGGCTGGACAAGCTCCTGCTCTCTCTGGACCTCGGCTTCCTTCTCTGTTGGGGCCAGATGACCTCAGAAGGCCTATCCAGCCCTGGGGAGAGGAACAGCCCATCAAATATTACTGGGACCCCCAGCCTGCTGGAAGACTCCAGGAAGACTGGACTAGGAGCCAGAAGGCAATATGGAAGGTTAGCCAGAGTTCTGGACTTGGCATGAGGCAGACCTGGGATCTAATCTCACCTGGGAGGAGAGTCACATAAGCTCTCCCAAACTGAAACTTCCCTCCACCTCTAAAATGTGGAGATAGGATCAGGAAGACCTGAGTTCAAATCCCACTTTCAACACTACTTATATGACCTTAGGCAAATCACTTAAGTTCCAGAGGCCTCAGTTTCCTTATCTGTAAATTGGGGGTGGGGGCATATACTAGGTTCTGAAGTCCCTCCTAGCTTTATGTCTGTAGTCATAACAAACTGCCTGGGTGTCTCTGGTCAAGTCACTTACAGCTCCAGGGCCCCAGGCAGCTTGCTAAGAGTTGGGAGGCACCAACTTAGATTGGTTAAAGGAGTTTCCTATCGCTGAGGCAGCTAGCTGAAGAAACAAATCTTGCCTCAGACACTTGCCAGCCTCTCTTCCCCTCAGTTTCCTCACCAGTAGATTGGCGATAATAGCACCTACTTCACAAGGTGGCTGTGATGATTGAATGGAAATATACGTAACAGATTCTGCAAACCTTAAAACACTATATAAATACTGGCCATTATCACCTTCAACACAATGAAATCACAGGTCAAGTCCAAAAAAAAAAAATCTGGAGAATAGCAGCATCTACCACACATGCTAATGCCCTCCAAGGTCCCTTCTCCTCCTAAAGTCTGGGGATTCTCCAGCCTTCACTCAGCAGCAGACCTAAAGACCAAAACTTCCAGTCCTGATTTTAAGTTCTGATGAGTTATCTCAAGGGTGATAAATTTCTCATAAAAAGAAAACACACACACACACACACACACACACACACACACACACACACACACACCCCTCCAAAGATATTCTGGTGGGGATAAGGAAAAGGGTTAGTCCTATGATATCATTAGTTAAGGGAATTCCCAGATGAAGAAACTTCCTCTGCCAGTTAAGGGTCCCCTGGCACTCAGACATTAAGTGGTTTGCCAAAGGTCACATAGGCAGTGAGTAGCAGAGGCAGGAAAGGTGGCCAGGTCTTCCAGGGATGACACAGCTGGCTCTTTGTCCATAATGCTTCCCTTTAATTTATGTAATAATAATAAACAATCATCCATGTTATAAAAATAATATATAACTATGATATATTACAATATATAATTGTGTACACAGAATATATATATATATATACATATAAATATACATATATATGTATGTACACACACACACACACACACACACACACACACTCAGGGCTAATAAATGCTCTCCAGGACTTGGAGTAACCCCAGATTGGCCAAAGTTCTATCAGGAACAGTAGCCACATTGCGTCTGTCATTCAAAGCTCTGCTCCACTTCACCACGTTGGCCAGAGGGCAATCCATTTTCATCTTTTAAAGGTCATGCACTAAGTCCCAGAGGAGCCGGGATCTCTGCTTGGGGACAGTAGCCCACACCTGGGCAAGCCTCTTCCCCTCCTCTCTGAGCCTGTTTCTTCAAGTGTACAATGAGGGGGCTTCTTGTTAATTCCAGATCTATGTTCCTGTGACCTCTCAGAGTCTCAGTTTCTTCATCTGAATAACAGACATGTTCATCACTAACATTTCTATAAGCTTCAATGTTTCCTGAGTGAGTGCTTTCCTTATGGTGTCTCATTTGCTACTCACAGAAACCCTGTGAGGTAGGTGTCGTCTGACACATGGAGAAATTGCAAGACAGTCAGTCACACAGCTAGTAAATAAATTTCTGAGACAGGATTTGAACGTGGATCTTCCTGCCTCCTAGTCAGACATTCTAGCACCCATACCCCTGCCCTATGGACACCTACATCACAGCCTGGTCCCAAAGATCAAAGGCTTGTTTGGTTTTGCATCATTAAAAAAAATGGCCACCAGTTTTTAATTCCAATTTTCTTAATTTATGAACAGGAAGAGAAATGGGGCAGAGCTGTCATCCCCAGTTGCCAGAGATACCTGACAACTGCCACCACCAACTAGGTGGACTTATTTATACAGGTGAAGCATCAGGGCCAGACCACACAAGCCCTTCCTACAAAGGTTCCCCCCACTCCCATCACAGATTGCTGACCATGCAGTTTTCTGTTCTGGACTAGAGGTCGACTCGACAGATAACACTCAGGAAGCCACAAGGCCACCTTCCCGCTGACTATCTTTGAACAAGGACACTTTGGCAGAAGTGAGCATCCCTGCCCAGAGCTGGCCCTTTGCACACACAAACAGAACTACAAATCATGATCCCTTCCCTCCCTCACTCCCCCAGTCACCCACTTAAATAGAGGAGGAAATCCTTGGTCTGGCAGCAATCTGTACAAATGACACAGCGAAGATGAGGTCAGTGCGATGTCACAACTCATGTACCAAGGACTTCCTAGTTCTGCTTCCCCTCGCCTCAAAGGCCAGCAGGGTGATACATTAAGAGCTCAAAGTCACATCAAGGTAACTGTTATATATTTGAACTTCATGGAACTGTCCATACTGTCAATGAAAACTGAGACTGGACGTTGGAGGTCTGGAGTCAGCCAGAGAAGATGGCAGACACCATGACATTCGTGAAGCAGGCATGCTATCATTTACCCCTCCCCACAGCAGTTCCCATCCAGCCTTCAGAAGTGCTTGTCAGTGTTCCCAGAGGCCCCCAAGACAGCCCAGCATCACCAACACAAATGTGTTTGCCAAGACATCAGAGATCTTCAGAGGTAAGAAACACTCCAAAGCAGATGGAGCCTCAGAGGCCACTGGGAGTAGAATTTCTTTAACTTTTTTTGTGTTCTGGTCCCCTGAGCAGTCAAGTCAAGCCTAAGAACCCCTTCTGAGAATCATGTTTTTAAAATAAAATACACAGGACTGAAAAGTTAGGAAAATAAAGATGCATTTTTTTTCCCCATCCATGTTCACAAACTACCTGAAATTCATCCGTCAGTCCATAGATTAAGAAACCCTGATCTCGGGCAGGGAGGTGGCTCAGCAGAGAGAGTGCTGGGTCTGGAGTCAGGAAGACCAGAGTTCAAAGCTCACCTCTAGCTGTGTGACCCTGAGCAAGTCACTTCACCTCATTTGCCTTAGTTTCCTCATCTGTAAAATCCAGTATCTCTGCCAAGAAAACCCCAAATGGGATTGCAAAGAGTCAAACATGACTGACCAACACTCCTGAATTAGAGGTCACTTTTACAACACCTCTGACCAAGTCACCCAGTCTGTACATTCATAACTCTCAAAGACAGAGAACTCACTAGTTCCTGAGAAAATTCACTAGTCACTGAGAAAATCTAATCATTAAAAAGTTAACAGGCAATTAGAAAACATATTGTATAAAAGTGAGAAATAGTAAGAAATAGGGCTGGAGGTATCATCAGTGGGAACCCTATCAGGACCCTCTGGAAGTAGAGCAGATAGTGTAGAGTAAGTGCCTTGTCCAGGGTCATGCCGTTACTAAGTATCTAAAGTCAAATTTGAATTCAAGGCTTCCTGATTCCAGGTTCAGATGCAGGACTCAACCCCCTGCAAAATTTGGATTTCACATCCTGGTCTGAGTCAAAAGACCAATGTTCTTGGGGCAGTTAGATGGTAGAGCCGGTAGAACACTGGACATGACGTCAGAAAGACCCAAGTTCAAATCTAGTCTCAGATATTTACTGTGCAAGGAGGGGATTGGGATAATAATACCACGTGCCTTCCAGGATTACTGTGAAAATCATACGGGAGCCATGACCATCACTGATAAGGGAACACTCCTCCCCTACAGTCACAATGGCTTCCCAGGAAAAGCTAGCGGAGTCCAAGGAGGCCACCATTAGGGGAGGTGGTCTGGCTGGCTTCTACTCTCCGTGTGCCCATGAAGAATCCAAAAAGCAAAAACCCCTTTCTTCAGAAGGGAGTTCGGACTCCGTGGAAGAGGGCCCCATTCTGGAGCGCCCTAGAGTCTGATAAGCTCTTTTCTCGAGGCATCACCTTTACCCCACCTTACACTCGCCACTCCAAGACCTCTTTCCTCTAATGGCAATGGTCCCCTTGCCATTCTTCACCCAAGACCCTCTAGTGCTAGTCTCCAGGCGTTTTCTCTGGCTGTACTCCATGCCTAGGATGCCCTCCCTCCACATCTCTGACACCTAGCTTCCCCCAAGCTTCAGCTAAAATCCCATCTACATGAAGCCTTTTCCCACACCTCTCATGCTGCTAAACCTGCTCCCATTTACTGGCTCCTGTCCGAAGCTTGTCTGTACACTTATGCTCCCATGTTTTCTCCCCCATCAGACCGTGAGCTCCTCGGGGCCAGGAACTACCTTTTTTTTTTTTATCCTCTGCCCTAAGAAGGTGCCCAGAATATGGCAGGCACTTAATGAGTGTTAATTGACCAACGGACTGATCCATGAAACCACATCCCTGTCTCTAAAAGCAGAGAATATGAAGAATTCTGAGAAACCTGGCCAGCAGACTTTCAGGATCTGAGGCAGAACAAACAAAACAGGAGCGAAAACAATCAACCCAGTAACTAAAATCCCCTAACTGAAGACTGGACCATGGGGCCTCTGGGTAAAAAGGTGAGGCACAACAGGACTGGGCTTCTGCACACATGCTCAAAGAAGCCTGCTTTGGCCACTGGTTTTACCTAAGAAGTCATGGGAAGGGAAACAAGGGGAGGAGAACAGGCAGGGAAACACCATTCCCTTCCTCTGCTGGGTAGAGAGGCAAGGGCCCACAAGATCCAAACACTGTATTCACTGTCAAAGGAAGTCCTTCCCTGCAGTCCATGTGACTCTGTTACAAAGGGAGGTCCAATGGGGGAAGGGGGCAAAGGCAT
Organism: Potorous gilbertii; assembly: GCA_028658325.1. Taxonomy (NCBI): domain Eukaryota; kingdom Metazoa; phylum Chordata; class Mammalia; order Diprotodontia; family Potoroidae; genus Potorous; species Potorous gilbertii. The sequence continues at coordinate 105,432,644 of CM053769.1, forward strand.
CAAGGAAAGACGTTTGTTGAAAAAAGCTAAACTCGATGGTCTGAGAGTGGTCTTCAAGCTGGCCTGAGCCCTGCCCTTCCCAGAGGAGGAAAGGGAGGGAGGGAATTACTCAAATCCCCAAGTCCTAACCCTCCCTCCACCAATCAGGTGTGAGTACAAAGGAGCTACCAGCCACTGCAGCGAATCCCTGTTATGTGAGGAACTCAAGGCAGTCCCGGATGCTGAAAGACACTGCCAGGGTCAGATTACCCAAGAAGAGCCCAGAAACCCACACAAAGGTCCTTAGGGCAAAGCTGGGCAGGGCAGAGCAGAGTAGGGCTGATCCCTCCTGAGAGAGGCAGCTGCTCGAGATCTTTGCCCTCACCTTGCTAAAGTCCACCATATTCTACCAGGTTCCTGTTAAGACCAAAAGGCAGCTGACTCCACCTCTGGGCACCAGGGTCTAAGGCCTCCAACCAACCGATCGATCGACCACTCTGCCAAGGAAAAGGGACTGACACCAGCCCAGGTAGGGTGGCAGGGCTGAGGCTGAATGCCAAGTCTCATTCCAGTCGGCCATGGGAAAAGGGATGGAGGAGACACAAGTCTCTGTTTTATACCAGGACAGAGAAGCGAGTATGAATCTGCACGCCTCCATGTTGTCTCACACACACACACACACACACACACACACACACACACACACACACACACACCATCCACAATAAATACCAGCCCAACCCAAAACATGAACACAACACCAAGGTGTTCCTATAAAAGTGAGTGCCACTCTGGGATGCCAACTACTGAGAGGAATTGAAGAAGAAACTCAGAGCTTGTGCCCGGGAGCCTCTCTCCAGGGCACACCGGTCCAGTCAGTCTCCACCAGCCTGTGTTCCAAACACCCATCCTCAGAAACCAGCAGACAATGTTAGGGAGAGAATGCTATGGAGCACTAGGAAAACTCACAGAGTCACAGCTCTAGATACAGAAGGGGCTCTCAGAGGTCACTTTGCAAAGGAAAATATCCCCAGGCCCAGAGTCACAAGCGTCCTAAATAGCTGGGCCAGGATTCAAATCCTGGCCCTTCCAACTTCAGACTGCACTTTCATGACTCTTTAATACTACTATCACTGATAATTAATAATACTAATGATGGACATTTCTACAGCATTTTAAAATTTACATAACACTTCACACACAAGTTCTTCTAGACAGACCCACAAGCACCTTGGGATTTGGTCAACACAAGTCTCACCTCCACTTTACACATGAGGGAACAGGGATCGGAAAGGCTAAATCACACAGTGTCAGTGACAGGATCTGAACCCAGACCCGTTCTGACTGCAAGCCCAGCACTCAGTCCACAACAATTTCCCAGCCCCTCCCCTTCCCGGGCATTTTTTTTAACAGATGAGCAAAGTTTGGAGGCTCAGCCGGGAGATACCCGGCTCTTAACCAGCCTGAGCCAGGCCCAGAATCGTAGGCTCTGACTCCAAGCTTAACCTTTTTGCACCAAACTGCCCACCCAGCCTGGAGCGCCTCCTTTGTAATCAAACCCTCACCTCCTGATGGAGGGATTTGGCAATCGTGTGTCATCCCGGCTCCCATGCACACCTATCATAACAGTAACAACTAACATTTAGACAGGGCTTTGAAGTCTGTATGAGCACCAGACGCTCTCTCAGAAGCTCTAAGTCTGAGGGTAATTATGCCCCCCCCTTTACAGGTGGGGAAACCGTGACTCTGGTGAGTGGTGAGATTTGAACCCAAGCCTTCAGGATTCCAAGGCTGCCAGAGCTCCCTGTTCACAAGCTGCTGAGTTGCTTGGAAAGAGAGCAAAGACACTTCCCAATCCTGCCCTCCAAGGCTCCAATAAGTCCCTGAATCCTTGGGTAGGCAGGAAAGTCCATTCAAAATCCTGGGTACTGCAAAGCCCAAGAGTCCAACAGGCCTGAAGATGCAGTGGAGAGCAACCACCATCTACAGCTGTGAATTAGTCAAAGTTCAGCATCTGGAGACAGGGGATATGCCTGGGGGCAAATCCTGGATCTGCCACTGCCAAGGGGGGGGGGGGCGCCTGGGCAAGGAGCCTTCCTTCTCTGGGCATCACTCAGCTCATGTGTGCAAGAAGAAGGTTGAAACAGATGGATCTTGGGCAAGAGGGCATCTTTTCTGTGTCCCTGGGCCAGCTGGGGGAAGCTGATGAGTTCCCTCCCAGAAAAAAAAAATCTACGTATGTAAAATAAAATTTATCAGCTTCCAAAGGAAAGCCATGATGGTGAAATCCAGTTAGCCTATTTTTCCCAGTACAAGTTCAGCAAGGCCAAGGAACCTCCCTTGAGGGCCCCCAAACACACACACACTGACCCATCCTTGCCCCATCCTGGGCACTCTGCCCTACGGGGCGTCTGTCACCATCTCAAGGGTGGAGACAGAGGTGGGGCCGTGGAGAGAGGTACCAACTCCCATTTCAGACTAATTATGCCTGAGTCTCTCCAAAACAAAGGCGCTGGTCACAAGGGCCCAGAACGGATGGGGTTGAGGAGGGGAAGGTAGGGGAAGAAAAGATCCCACACAGACTAGGAGGCTAGGCTGTGTACCAGCAGTGTTCAGGCTCACTGGTCCCTGGCAGAGTCTGGGAGACTCAAAACTCATGCAGGGGAGCCTCGCTCAATCTCAGCTGTCCGCCCTTCTCACCCTCACCTTCTTGGGAGCCTGCCCTCAACGGGAAGGAGATTAAAAAAAATCATCATCATCATCATCCTCCTCTCTCCAGCCATCAGTCAGTCAACAAGCATTTAAGTGCCTACTACATGTCTGTATGCCTGGCCCTGTGCTAACCAGTGGGGGCAGGAACCAAGCCAAAACCACAAAAACCAGAACCTGCCTGCCTCAGAAATGAACCCCTGCATTCTCCTGGACAAATCACTGTCCCTGGGCCTCCATTCCCTCCCCTATAAAATGAGGGGGCTGGTCTAGATGACCTAGAGGTCAGTGCCTTCCAGATCTATCCTGGACTCCACGCCAAAAGTTCAGGAATGAATCTCAGGTATGGACTCCACACCAAAAGTAATCACTCCCCATTCATCCTGGGGTTGTGGAGAGGGGGTTGGCTGGCTTTTTAAATTGACTGTTTGATCTGATTCTGGGGGTGGGGGTGGCAGGAGGAATTAGAGACTGTCCAGAAAGTCAACTGGGAAAACCGGTGTTTTACAATGCAGGCCTTGGAGGGAGCCCAGGATCCCCAGCTGGAATGTTCTTCCTGCCCCATGATGGTCCAGAAGGCCCTGCCCGTTATCACCCATGAGCCAGTGCCAACCCCATTGGCAGGCTAGCTGGATGCTGGCCAGCTGGAGTCCAGGGAAAAGGAAGTCCCCAGGAACACAGCAAATCAGACTCTTGGTTTTAAGAATGACTTCCCATATTTGCATAATATTAAATGGTTTATATAATGCTAAATGATTTGCATCCTGGGAAGGCAAGGAAATCACAGGATCAGTGCATTTCCCCAACCTCTTCCCCCTAGAAGTTCAGAAGTGGAAAGGGAAAGGAATAAATACCAATAAAGCCCCTACTCTGCGCCAGGCATTGAGGGAAACAAAGAAAGACAAAAACAACAGTGCCCACCCTCCAGGGGTTCAAAGTCAAATGGGGATAGACAACAAACAAGTATGAACAAACAATGTTTGAAGGATTCATTGGGGAGAATCTCGGGGAGAAGGGACATTAATGTTTCTTTGTTCATTCAGGATCTTTTCCTTGAAACCTTGATTTGATGAAGCCCTGAGCAAATCTTCCCCTCCTTGCACCTCAGCTTCCTGCTCCATCCCCTCTTTAACTTCTTTACTTATGAAATGAAGCAAGGTCACTTCTACAAGATTCTCAAGTCAGAGAGAAAGAGTCTGCAGAAGAGGGAGATTCATCTGGAGAAATCCATAGCCCCACATTGGCAGTAGGCAAAGAGAGTGGCCTAATATCACCGTTCTTGGCCAGGGACCAATAGCCCTTCAGGACTGGTAAAAGAAGGGACAAGTTAATCATTACAAGGCACTACAGCCTTCAAATGGTCAACAAACTTTGCCTCCTTCTCAACAAGTCCTCTGGCCAGAAGCCACAGATTACCTGAACCCCACTGGCAGTTGGCCCTTCCTGATAAGCCCTCAGAACTCCTCCATTTGAACTAACCTCATGGCCCACCCAGATCACTCCTGGCTGGACTCTTTGTAGTTTAGAAACCACTTCGCATGTGATCAGACTATCAGCCTTCGTCTCAGTCCAATGAAACCCCAAACAGAAGCGGCATCATCTTGGCTGCCACTGTCCCATTCCTGACTGCAGGTCCTATATCCACCCGCTGTCCCCAACAGAATGCTGGAAGATAGCCGGGCATGCAGTGGCTGCATAGCTCAGAGCCCCCAGAACAAGAGTCCCAAAGTGCCATGAGGATAGGGCAGCATGCTTGGAGAATGGATGTGTCATCATCATTTCACAGGCCATACCAGCCAGGGCCTCTGATCCAAAACCAGGAGAAGTATCCCAAGGAAAGAGTCCTTCAAGGAAGGAGTCAGTCAGTCAACTGGCATTTATTTGTTAAGGACCTACATATATCCTAATAAGAAAGACAAAAATGTCCCTGTTCTCCAAGAGCTCACAGATCATTTAGATTCTTCTCCACTCAGGTTTCCAGCACGTTCCACAGCTTACAAAGCCCATTCACTAGAAGAATAGGGAACAGGAGCTCCCAGAGAGCAGGGAATGTCCTGCTTCTGTTTTTATAGGACCCCAGAAATTCTATCTCCTGTATATCTAATATCCTGAGGGATTTGACTTACAGTAGGAACTTAAAGAATAGAATTAAGTGTTCAGACATTATCTTTGCGAGTGCCTCTGACCCTACACCAAGGTAGATGGAAGCTGCTGGAGGGCAGGGGGCTTATCTCATATGTGTGTCTAGAAGCTTAGTGCCCAGAAAAGAGGCGGCATTAAAGAAATGTTTGTTCACTGGCTGATTCTGAGCCTTCTTGCTCAAAACACCCAGAAGTATTGAGGCTAAAAGGAACCTTCCCCATTTCCATTTTAAAAACAAGGAGTCTGAGTGACTCCTCCTTCCACCAGTGTCACAACAAACCCACAACATAGTCAGAGGTGGAAGGTCTAATCTAATCCCCTATTTTACAGATTAGGAAAACAGAAGCCCAGGGAGATGAACTGGCCTGCCTAGCACCCAAGGTTATATGGTCATGCCACAGAGGAATATGAAGCCAGATCCTCTAATTTAAGAGGAAACACTCTTTCCATCATTCCACACCCCAAGTGTTTTAACAAGGAAGATGATATTGATGTATCAAAGTATGGAAAGTAAATATCTGTTGAGTGAATGAATGAAATTCACAAAACTAGCTCTTCTCTCTCTCTCTCTCCCTGTCTGTCTCTCTCTCTGTCTCTCTCACCATCTCTGTCTGTCTCTCTCCATATCTCTCTCTCTCTCTCTCTCAGGCCTCTCTAACCCAATCTTCATGGCCTTGACCGGGACTGCTGGAAGCTGCTCCCAGGTCTGAACTTACAGGAGGTCTTCAGCAGGATGAAGGATTAAGGAGGAGGCCCTAGGAACACTGTCCCAAGCCCTACCCTTGTGCTGCCCTCCACCACTTGAGGGTGGGTACCTACTGGGATTCCTGGAATCCCCTGGCAATTGGCAGGGAACATTCCAGCACTCACCGATGGGTTTAGAGAGACAGCAGGTATAGACTGTTCCCAACCAGCCAATCTGGGGTGAGACAGGCAAAAGGATGGCATGGGTCAGCTCTCAGTGACCTTGGCCATGGCCTGGCCCAAACTACCTTTCCGGCCTTACACATTCTAACTTTCCTCCCCTTGGGCTCCTTTCTCTTACACAATGCTCCATTTCCCATCTCTTCCCAATCACCTCCTAGAATTCCATGTCTCCTTCAAAGCTTAGCTCAGATGCCACCTTTTACATGAAGCAGCAAGAAAGTACAATGAATAGATTAGCTGAACTTGGGAGTCAGGAAGACCTGAGTTCAAATTTGGCCTCAGACACTAACTGGGTGACCCTTGTGGTCTCAGTTTCCTCATCTGTGAAATGAGCCAGAGAAGGAGATGGCAGATCAGATGAAATTCTATTTTTGAAGCACTTAGTAAAACCTTAAAGTCCCATTTAAACCCTGGCTAAGTGATTTTCCTACCTGTCTTCCCCTCCCCAGGGCTATCCCCCAATTCCTCAACTCCCATCCTGCAATTCATTGATATCTGTTTTTAATATACCTATAGATATATAGTCTCCCCCTGCTAAACTGTGAGCCCTCTGAGGAATGAAACTAGTCCACTGCCTGGCATATAGTAGGTACTTGATAAACGCACAATGACTGACTCTAGCCCCACTACAACAGTAATCTCCTTGGGTTCTTCTCCAAAGTGAGCCTGAAACTCCCTGTTTGAAGAAAATCTTTCCTCCAAGCCCCTCAACTGAGGAGAAAAAGACTCCAAGGTCTCTAAGATGACCCCATCTGAGTAAAACATTTTATCTAGAAGCTTTCGTTATATCCCAAGCTCAATGAAGAGGATAGGGAATCAAAAGATAAGAAAGAAAAAAGAAGACTGCAGGGACTTACAAATGTGGAGGATAGCTAACCTACCAGAAAAGCCCCCTGAGGACAGAAAATATGTGTATTCCTAATGCTTAGCTCAAGGTCTAGCACAAAGCAAGTACTAAATGTTTGCAACCAGAGGGACTGAAGAAGCCTTTAGGTAGTTTACACAAAGAGCAAGGATATAATGACTAGCCCGGCACACAGTAGGGGCTTAATAAATGTTTATTGAATGAACAGAGTCAAGGAGACCTAGTCATCACAAGATTACTAGTTATGTGACTCACCAAACCTCCTCTGAGCCTCAGTTTCCTCATCTGCCAAATAATAGTGTCACAGATTGGGTATGATACTGTCTCTAGGGATGGCCCTTGGGACTCCTACTATCCGGCTTCTGGCCAGGAGGCTGCATTGTTTCCACAGATCCCTGGGCAATGTGAACTCCACACAGAAGCCATCTCTGAAGGGTGGAAAGGGAGAGAACACAATCTGGGGGCAGAGGAGGGAAGACCTCCCACAGAAGTGGCAGGAAAGATGAGGTGTCAGTGAGGAGGGAGAGCAACGAGGTACAAGGGCCTGGAGGTAGGAGATGGCCCCGAGATGGGGCTGCAAAAGGACCTCTCTCTGGGCCACCTGCTCCCATGGTGACAGAGGCAAGCTGTCTCCCCAAATTAGTCATGTGAAGTGCACCTGGAAAGGTCAACTCAAGAAGGATTGAAAAGAGCTTTAAATGCCAAAGAAGGGAGACTGTATTTTAATCTAGGCATTTGGGAGCCAAGGGAGGTTCCTGAACACTGATCAGGTTAAGCCTTATTCTCTAGGAATAACAATTTGGCAGCTGTATGAAGGGTGGATACAGCTGGGAGACAATTGCAATGCTCCCAGAAACAGGTGATAAGATCTCCAAATAGGGTGGGGGCCATGAGAGGAGCGAAACGGATGGATGGATAGATGGATGGATGGATGGATGGGAAAAGAGATAGAGGATAGATGGGTGGATGGATGTTTGGGTGGATGGATGGGAAAAGAGATAGGAGGATGGATGGGTGGATGGATGGATGGATGGGTGGATGGATGGATGGGTGGATGGATGGATGGGTGGGTGAATGGATGGATGGATGGATGGATGGGAAAAGAGATGGGAGGATGCATGGGTGGGTGGATAGATGGACAGATGGATGGCTGGGTGGGTAGATGGATGGATGGATGGATGGATGGATGGATGGACAGATGGACAGATGGATGGATGGGTGGATGGGTGGATGGGTGGATGGATGAATGGGAAAAGAGATGGTGGGATGGATGGGTGGGTGGGTGGATGGATAGATAGATGGAAGGGTAGACAGATGAATGGGTGGATGGATTGACAGATGGGTGGATGGATGGGTGGATGGGAAAAGAGATGGGAGGATGGATGAGTGGGTGGATGGATGGATGGATGGACAGATGGATGGATGGGTGGGTGGACAGATGGATGGATGGACAGATGAAGGGATGGAAGGATGGGAGGTATTTGGTGTAGGGAGGAAGGCTCCCTAGTACTTTGCAAATTAGCTAACAATCCCAAGATATCCTGAGGCTCTTCCCTCTCCAGTCAATGAAGCCAAGATCTTCCTAAGCCCCTGCTCTGATCATACTGTTGTCAGAAGACTTCAGGGGTTCCCCACTGCCTACTGAATATAGAGACAGTCTGATTCTGGCATTCAAGGCTCTCCACAATCTTTCAGGTCTTGTCATATTACAAAACTAAATTGAGCTGATCGATATCTCCTGTTCCTACCCGGCCTTTTCCCATCTCCACACCTTTGCTCAAATAGTCCTCCATCCTTGGAACCCACCCAGATCCTGGGTCAAGTCCCAACTCAGACGACACCTCCTCCATGATGGCTACCCTGACTTCAGCCTAAATGAAAGGGATTCTCTCCTTCCTACTGTCTCTCACACTAGTTTGCCTGGACCATTTCCTACACTTGCTACTCTGTGTATCACACCCAGTTGCTTTTGTACAAGTTTACCCTTTTTTGACTACAAACTAACTGACAGCAAAGTCAGTGTGGGGTATATCTTACATGCATGTTTCTTTTTAAAAAAAGTTAGAGTGGCATGGTAAATCATAAAAGGACTTGACAGTTTTTCTGTGATGATATGGTAATTCACAAATCTGTTTAAGAACTTAACAGCTTTTCTATGCTGAGCTGTACAGCGAGGAGAAACCAGAACAGGCCATCAAGCACTAACCAGAAACCACCCTAGAAATCCAATCTCCCTCCTCCCACTTTACAGACGAGGAAAACGGATGCCCAACAGGTAACTTTTCCAATGCCAAATGCCCAATGTTAATTCTGTCTCAGATAGTAACCAGCCTGTGGGACTCTAGACAAGTCACTTCAACTCTCTAGGCTCAGTTTCTTCACCTGGATAATGGAGACAATAAAAACATTTACTTCCAAAGGGTTATCTTGTTTTCCTTTTTGTATCTCCCACACCTAGGGCAAGACACCTGGAACACCAAAGGCAGCTAATAAAGGCCTTCTGAGTGAATGAATTCCAGTTAGTAGAAACCTGGTACCTTTAAACTCACTCCAAACAGCTGTCAAGAACAACTATTTCAAGGACAGACAAAGGAACAAGGTTGTCACTGCGGGCTGCTTTTCCCTGTGCCTTCACACTGCAGTCAGTCATGGCCATCCACTGGCAGCTTCAGGGTTACACAAACATCTCCCATGATCCTCCCTGGTCCCTTCACCCATCTTCCGCCAAATCACTTGGAGCTGCTGCCAGAAACCTGTTTTCAATTAAAATCATCTTCCAGTAAAAAACCACACGTTCTGAGTGAGTTTGGATAGTTCCGGAATCTTCTAAAGGAACTCTGGGAACTTTCTATGAAGAAATGAGTTGTATGAGTGGCCCAGAACTCCCCTTTAACAGGGCAGACAAGGAAGCCGACCTCCCAGAACACCCTCCATCAAGTGAGGCTAAATATTATCCTAACAAGTCAGAAAAACTGACCTCTAAATGAGGTGCCAGGGCTGAATTCAGGAAGGCCTGAGTAGCTGTGTGACCCTGGGTAAGTCACTTCAGCTTTCTCAAGGCTTCAATTTCTTCCTCTGTAAAAGTAAGGAGTGCAGCTACGTGACATCTCTAAGTTTCCTTCCAGGCCTAATCTAGGATCTGGATATGCCTGGCTTGAAAACCAGCACTGCCTCGATATAGTGGAAAAGTTGCTGTCCATCTCAGAACCTTGGCCTCCTTATCTACAAAGCAGAAATAATTCAGCTCCATTTGAGTATGTTCAAAGCCCTGGTTATTAGACAGCAACAGGGTCCTGTGTCTAGGTGCTGGTGGGAGCCTGTTTCCCTGGGCTTCTGGGAGGAAAGGCTCTGGACAATGACAATACTATATATGTGAGCTTTCATTACCACCAATGTATTATCCGGGTGGATAAAATGGCCAACTGCCCAACTGCAATTTAGACTCCAAGGAGGAAAGAAATGGAGTCCCAGCAGTCAGCCAAAACACAAAAACCGGTGGTAAATTCTTAAAAAGAAATCCCAGAATTAGAAACAAAGATGGGAGGAAGAGGGCCAGAGAGATGATTTCATTTTACAGATGAGGAGACTGGAGTCTAAGAGAAGCCCAAATGACTCACCCAAGGTCATACAACCCAGCAAGTCAGCTGGCAGGTTTCCAGTCCTGGAAGTCTCTGTCCACTAGGCAGGGCCTGAGCAGCAGTAAATCAGCACCTGTTTTCCAAAGAGGAAGGCGGATTGGATGCTCAGTCCTCCCTAATCTGCCTGGCTCATGAAGTTATTAGTCAGCAATTGCTTCAGAAGTCAAGGGTCAAGTATATTGAGAAAGAAAAAAAGGAGGAAGGGGGGAGGGTAAGAAGGAAAGGAGAGAAAGAAAGAAGAAAGGGAAAGAGGGAAGGGAGAAAGGGAGGAGAAATAAAGATAGAAAGAAAAAATGAAGGAAGAAGAGGAGAAAAGGAAAGGAGAAAGAAAGAAGGGAAGGAAAGAAGAAAAGGAGAAAGAGGGAAGGAGAAATAAAGGTGGAAGGAAGGAAGGAAGGGAGGGAGGGAGGAAGGGAGGGACAGAGGGAGGGAGCTAGGGAGGGAGGGAGATGGCCTTCTGTACAACTTGGAGACTTGGACTCTCAGACCAGAAATGTTTGATTCCTCCCCCATGCTCAAACCCATCAGGCCATTCCATGAAATCCAAGCTGCACTCTCCTTGCCACATGCTGTCACCCCGACCTTTCTCCTCCCTGAACAGCTGGGAGTTGTCAGAACCCCCAGCCCTCCAGCCCAGGAAAGGCCAAAGCTGTCCCCTCCCCAAGAGGATGCCCGGCCAATACAGGCCTGCGTGTGGCAGGGCAGTCTCTGAGGCAGCAGCCCTGCCGAGCCCCACAGAGACCAGGTTTTCATCTTTGCCAAGCCAGGCCTGCTTCTAGGCATCTGATACTTGAGGTTAGGCACCAAGGCCAACAAACAAGCCCGAAACAAAAACCTCCGGAGGCTTGGCCTTGGATCCGGTGTCAGAACCAGTTGGAGGTAACAGGATGTGGCTGCCTGGTCAACTAAGATGTCTTCCTTCCCCTACAACTCTTTTGGGTGGCAGGATGAAGTCAGAAAGAACCAGGTTCAAATCCATGTCCTAGATGTGGGACCCTGTATATGTCATAACAGCTATGAAATTTAGTTTCCCCATCTATAAGAATGGGACAAAAACTGAACCCACCTCAAAAGGCTCTAATAAAATAATGCATGCAGAATGCCAGGCAAACAAGAGTTCTTATTGTTCTCATTAAAAAATATCACCCAAATAGCAAGGCAGCAGCAGAAGTGGAAGAGTGCTGGGCCTGCAGTCAGAAAGGCTCGAGTCAATTCCAACCTCTGCCTCAGGCTGCTCAGGTTTTGCAAGCCTTAAAGCCTTCTATAAATGCTAGCCAAGACAATGATGGCATTTGGGCCACCAGCACTGGTCTAGGACAGTGGGAAGGTGCTTTTCTAGGAGACCTGAGGGTTGTCTGAGAGAGCCACAGGGTGCCTGGGCTGGTGTCTGCTCCCACCAGCACCCAGCACCTCTGCAGCCAATCTGGGTCTCAATTTCTCCAACCATCAAAGAGAGGCTGCTACAGTCCCTTTCGGCTCTCAACCTAGGATGATCCTGTGCTCCCTGGAAACACAGCCTGGTCACTGGAACTTGCAGACACTCACAGCCACCCATGGTCATGACTAGTGGGAATGAATAAAAAACATCTCCTCCCTTTTCTATGGGACGTCCGATGCCAAGAAAGCATCGTCCTCCCAGCAGCCCTGTAAGGTAGGCAGAACTAGCATCACCAGACCCATTGCTGAGGCTTGAGAGGGAAACGGACATGCTCAAGACTGTGACAGCAAGGAGTAAGAGATTCTAAAGTCTGCTCTCCTGAGGTCACAGAAACTGTAATCATGATGAGAATAAGACATCTGGCAACACAGCTTCATAACCCCCACGTCGCTAAGCATCAGACACCAGCAGGACAGGCTACTGATCTGATGAGCATTGACAGAGGAGTTTCCTCACCAGAAAATCCTAAGCCCGAAGAAATTACCAGTCTAGACCGAAGTAACAAGAGTACATCAGGCTTTGCAAAGCACTTTGCAGATATCTCATCAACCCTGTGATTACAAATGAGGAAACTGAGGCTTGGAGAAATCCAATGACTTAGCCAGGGTCATAGAACTTGTAAGTGTCTGTGGTGGCATCTGGGCTCTACAAGGCCTTGAGGACCAAGTGCCACAGCCTGAGGCCCCATCTGTCATTCTCTGCCAGGGCACAGTCAGTCCATCCATAAAGGGGGAGCAGAATACTACCGAGCTCTAAGGAGCCACTTCCTGACCTTTCTTAAAGGCAGGTCCCATAAAAGCTGACCTCTTCAGGTGAATACACAAGCCAGGCTTTGCCACACAGAACCTCACTCCCCTCAGCGTGGCTGACGATGGGAACCACTTTCTGATGTCTGCAGTGGCCCTGCCTCAGCCCTCTCGGGTCTGGCATCTCCCACCCACCAAGCAGCTCTCTTGCAGAGACCTTGAGACACCCCATGGTCAGCTCTGCCATCGCCAGAGGTGGCATCTTGAACAGAGGTCAGCCAGTGAGTCAGAGCTGGGGAAAAGGGTTTCCCAGCAAGAGGAAAAGCTTCCTGTGTGTTGCAAGGGACTTTTGCCAGCTCTTCTCCCCAGGCAGGGCGCGGTACCCTCCTCGCCAGTCCTTCCAGTCGATGCCCTGAGCTGAGAGGCCAGAGGATCTCAAAGGCCCCCACTTCCTCCTTTTCCATTCCAACCAATAAGTCCATGTGGGAAGATGATGAAAAACAGAAGACAGAGGGATGGCTGGGGAAAATCCCAGCAGCCAAGGACAGGGCAGCTTCAGGCTAGGTAAAGCACTTCCTTTCATAGGAGATGGAAGGAACCTTACTTAAACATCATCAACTTCAACCTCCCTATTTTAGAGATAGGGAAACTGAGGCCCAGAGAAGTGAGATCATTTGACCAGGGGCACACATAGCTGGTAAATGCCTGAAGCAGGATGTGAACACTTAGGACTTCCTAACTCTGGGATAATGAACAGAGGAGAAATCTAAGCTATTCACAACCGTATGAAAGAATGCTACAGCTTGTCAATAAGGAAAGGCATTTCACATCAGACTCAGATTTGGCAAAGAGAACATGAGAAGACATTGGCGAGTGGCCGGCACACCAGCTGGTGTGCATCCTTTGACTCAGCCACACAAGGGGGTAGGCATATGCCCCAAGGAGGGTGAAGATCCCCAAGAGAAAAAAAAATTGAGAGCAGCCATCCTTGAGGTAGCAAACCAATGGAAACCAAGTGAATGCCCCTGAAATAGGAGCATGGCAAAGCCAAATTAAGGCATGTGAATGCAACGGAACATGATAGAAGAATAATGCCAAAATTGGCACAAAAAAAATGCCAAAAGGGGCAGATTCCACAAGGCCTCACATGGAATAAAGTTAGTAAAACCAAGAGAGCAACGCATGGATGATGATGATTAAGGTCCAGTCAAATTGACCAGTTCATTTCCCACCTCCATGCCTTTGCACTTTCCTCACCTCCTAGCCTTACCTCAAACCTAGCACCCTTTTTAAACACCACATTCTCTAAGAAGTCTTTCCTACTCCAGGCCCTAGCAGCTAGTGCCTGCCACCTCAATGTTATTTAGGTTTTTTCTTTTCTTATAAATACTTTGTATATAAGTTTCTCAGAGAAGGAATATACATTTCTTGAGAGTAGAGACTATTTTCCTCTTTGTACTCTGTGCTTGGCATATACAGTAAGTGCTTAATAAATGCTTGTTGACTGAATGAACCTTAATAAAACAAATTAAATTGAAACTCAGTTATTTTCCCCAGACTTAGCACAAAGTTTTGCACCCAGCAGAAAAGAGGAGGAGTAAATGTACCTCCCTCCCTTTATACAGATTGGGGGCTATGGGTGTGGAATATTATATATCAATCAGATTTGGCTGCTGTGGTGGCTGGTTTTGCTGAGCAGCCTTTTTCTACTTTCTTGGCTTGGGTGGGGCTAGGGACTATACATGTAAATGAAGGTATGAGGAAATCAAAAGCCCTCCAGCCCTACCCCGCACTGGGCTTCTGGTAAGAAGTATTGGGCCAGGATTCTCTAGGGCCCCCCCTGGGCTGACTGACCTAGGGCCCAGGCAGGGCTGGGCCCTCAGGACAAGCCAGACCAGATCCACACAACAGCTGCCCTCTGCTCCCTCCTGTGGCCCAACCTTGGCCAGATGTTGCACAAACCCGCTCACTGGTTGGGCAAGGGACCCCACCCACCCTGCTAACTTTCCCTGATGTCCACACTTTTGCTTGTCTTTACCCAGAAAACACTTGAAGGCAAGGAAAAAAGAAAAGCAAAACCACCACGTCTAAGGTGGTGGACGCATGCCAGCTCTGTTCCCTCTTTGGAACTACTGCAGAGGGCGGGGGAAGGGCAAAGAGGAGCGAGTGAGGAAGGGAGAAGAGGAAGGATGAGAGGAGGGAGGGAAAGAGAGAGGGGGAGAGGAGGGTAGAAAGAAAGGGGAAGGAAGGAGGGAGGGGAATAAGGAAGGATGGGAAGGAGGGATAGTAAAAGAGGGGAAAGGAAGGAGGGAGGGAAGAAGGAGAGGAAGAGAAAGATGTGAGGGAGGGAGAAGGAGAAAGGAAAGGGCTTTCTGTGTTGGTGTTTTTAAGGCAATTCATGGCAGCCTACATGTGTTCCCCTAGGGACAACCCTTGGCAAAGAGGGAAAGAAGCCATGATTGGCAGGCCTGTGGGCAGGGAGTCCATGAAGTAGAAAGTGCCACTTCAGTCTGGGAGGGACCTTGGAAATAATCTTACAGAAGGGGAAACAGCCAGAGAGGGAAAGAATTTGAACATGGTCATTCTGACTCCAAATTGGGGTTCCTTTTTGTTGCTCCCACTCCCTGGTTGATCCTCCCCCTATACTCCAGCCAAAATACAGCGCTTGCCACTCCCCCATCTCCCACCGCCTTTAGGCCTACCCTCTCCCAAGCCTGGAATCTTCACCCAGGGAAGTCAGATCTTTCCTTTCCTTCTCCAAGCTCCTGTATCAGCTCTCTTGGATTTATTTATAATCTCTTTAGAGACGATTCCCAGAACAAGACATCCTGCCCCAGTCACGAAACACCTACTGGACATCTCCTCCTGCATGTCCCACAGGTATCTCAACCTCAAAATGTCCAAAACAGAACATAGCATCTTCCCCCCAACCCTGCCCTCTCTTCCAAACTTCCCTCTTTCTATTAGATGCATTCCCCATTATAGGTTTCAAAATCTCATCATTCTCCAGGACAAAACACTGTCCCTCACAGACATATCCAGTCAGTGGCCAAACCCTTTGACCTCCATAGTGTCTCTTGCATCTGATCCCATATTGCTCCTCTCAGAGCAGCCACGTGGGCCTCCTCATTTGTCTCTCCCACATACAAAAATAGTTATAGCAGCTCTTTTCATGGTGGTAAAGAATTGGAAACTGAGTAGAATGGTTGAACAAATTGTATCTGACTGTGATGGAATATTATTGTGCTGTAAGAAATGATGAGCAAGATGCTGTCAGAAAAACCTGGGAAAGACTTTAATGAACAGATGCAAAGGGAAGTAAGCAGAACCAGAACACTGTATACAGTAACATCAATATGGTAACAAGATCAACTGTGAAAGACTTCGCTATTCTCAGCAATGCCATGATACAAGACAATTCTGAACATGCTATCCACCTCCAGAGAAAGAACTGATGGAACCTGAGTGAAGAGCAAAGCATACTTTGAAAAAATGTTTTCTTGGTTTTTTTGTCTGTTTTCTTATGCAACATGGCTAATATGGAATGTTTTTGCATGACTACACACATATTACCATAGAAAATTGCTTGTCTTCTCAGGGAGGGGGGAGGAGAGAGGGAAGGAGAGAGAATTTGGAACTGAAAATTTTAAAAAAACTAATGTTTGAAATTGTTAAAATTGAGGAAAAAAGAATAAAAATATAAAGTCATTTGCCTCCCCAAATCAGATCTCTCTCCACTTCAGTTTATCCACCACACAGCTCCCAAAGTGATTCTCCTGTAGCAAACCTCTGACCTCACCCTCCCCGCAACTCAGTCAGCTTCTGTATTTCTCTCCCTATTGCCTCTAAGAGAAAATATAACCTCTTCTGTCTGGCTCTTGAAGTCCTTTACAATCTTTCCTGTTATTAGTCTCATTATATGTGACTCCCCCCAGGCTATTCTATGGTCTGCTCAAATTGACCTTTTCTTTGTTCCATCCACATAGTACTCATCTCCTACCAACATGCCTTTGCACTGGCCACGCCTCTATACCTGAAATGCCCTCCCTTCCTCACCTCTGCCTCATAGAATCCCTCACCTCAAGTCAAAGCCTAAGCATTACCTTCTGCATGAAGTCTTTCCTGACCAGTCCCCCAACTGATGGTGCCCATCCTCTCTCCCTTATATTCATTTCATATTTATTCTGCTTTTACTTATATGTGAACTTACTGCTTCCCCATTACAAAGTACGCATTGTTTCAGTCATTATCCTTGCATGTCTAGCCCCTAAGCACAGTACCTGACACACAGGTACTTATGTTTATCTGAAAGGGTCACCATTTCATGAAGCCTTCCTTGATTTCCCCCACCCAAGCCTCTCCTTTTGGGAATCTTTTTTATAGTTTATGCATACAACGTATCATAATTATTTATGCCTTTGTCTTATTCCCCCTGTGTGACTGCAAAGCTGGGAACGGCTGTCTCATGCCATCTCTGAATCCATGGGAGCTGGAATTATCTCTCCTGTACATACATAATAGATTCCAACTGCCTCCTGCCTGGTTGAGACTCATCAAACCTAAGTGGGGGCAGCTGGGTAGCTGGAGGCAGAGAGAAGAGCTTGGAAGAAGTACAGGATGGGGGAAACTGGCTGCTCTGACTTAGTATCCTTGCAACTTTGGGCAAGTCTCATCTAACGCCTAGGTCTCTGCTCATCTGTACAATGAGGGATTTGTACTAAATGGCCTCCAAGAATGGTTCTTTGGCAAATATCCTCAATAGACCTGGAGACCTTCTCCTGGGTGACTCAAACTGTCAATAAATATTTAATGAGCACCTATTATGTGCTAAGCATACAAAAATGAAGGGAGTCAAAGGTGAGGACATCGGCCCAGGGCAGCTCTTCACTTCAGAGGCTAATTGTCCTGTCTTCTGGGCTTCATGACAAGCCTGGTCGCAGAGCGGATGCCATCAAAGGTCCCAAAAGTCTAGTTCAGAAGCATTACCTCTAGTTTTCATCAGAGCAAACAAGGCAGCAGGAAGTAGATACTGTGCGTTCTAATTATGGCTCTCCATGAATAAGCTTTTTATCAGGAAAGAAAGGAAAAAACAAGCGTGGAGAAATAATGACCATATTAGTTTGGCCAACCCAACAGCTGATGTCATGAAAGCAACTCACAGTTCGGGAATGCTTCAAGAAGCATTTATTAAGGACCTACTATGTGCTCCCAACAGTGAGACATCTAGTCACTGCCCCCAGGAAGTTGCAGCTTTTATAATAAACCAGCCTGAGAGGTCACAGGTTCATGTAAGCTGGAATGGACCTTAGAAATCATCAATTCCAACTCTCCTCTTTGCAGCTGGGGAAACCGAGGTGAGTAGTTCACTCTATTAGGCATCTAGGTGGCCAAGTGGATATAGCACTAGGCCTGGAGTCAGTAAGACCTGCATTGAAATGTGCCTTGAGCAAGACACCTAACCTCTTTTTGCCTCAGTTTCCTCATCTGTAAAATGGGAATAAGGACAACAATGATGATGATAGCATCTACCTCCTGGGACTGTTATTAAGAGCAAATGAGATATCAATTATAAAGCGTTTAGCCCAGGGCCTGACACATAGTATGCTCTATAAGAATGCTTACATCCCTCTCTTCCTGTTCCATTTCATAGAAATTTGTATTAAAATACAAAACACAAAAATAAAACAAAACTGAATGTTGAGTAAGTACAATAAACCCCAAAAAGAACAGAGAAAATGTGCTGCCCTTCCTTCTTTGCAGAGCTCCCACAAGCCAAGAGACTAAACACCCAGCAAGAATTCTGGAGAGGAGATTTCTGTACTTGAAAGAAAAGGCAGAGTCTACCATCTTCCCTATCAAGGGGATTTTATTCTTCCACCTTGTATGGGAAAGGAATGACCATGTATTAAGCACCTACTATGGGCTGCACACTTTATAAATATAATCCTACTGGATCCCCACAATAATCCTAAGAGATAAATACTATTATTATCTGACAGCTGAGGAAACTGAAGCAGAGAGAGGTTAAGGGACTTCCCAGAGGCAGACAGTAAGTATCTGAGGCTGGATTTGCAGTCACCCCAATGTGTGTAAATAAAATTCTATCAACACAGACTGTCATACCTACAAGGGTCCTCAAAGATCTGTGAGCTCTAAGGCCTAGGACTGCTTCAGTTTTTGTCTCCCCAGTGCCTAGCACCCTGTCTTGCACAGAATAGGTCTTCAATGAATGCTTACTGATTGACTGATACAGTACCAGCCTTAAGAGGGAGGCAACTGAGGCTGAGAGAAAAAAAATAGTATTTGGTCAAGAGCGTACAGCCAATCAGTGGAGAGTGGGGCCCCGGGTCCAGATCACGGCCCACTGTATCTCTGAGGAGCCCCAGGGGACCCAGAGAGCCACGGATCAGCAGCACCTGCCCCTGCTGTGGGGACTCCATGGATCATTTCTCCTCCTACAACTGATTCCCACTACTTAGAAAAAGAGGCAAGATTCGGTCCACATGACAGGTAGGTAAGTTTCAATTTCCAAAGTCTCTTTTCAGCTGTCGCCTTTTCATTATTACATACACACACACACACACACACACACACACACACACACACACGCACACACACACATACACACACACACGAAAGAGACAGAAAGACAGAGACAGAGTGTGTGGGTCTGTGTATGTTTGTGTCTGTCTCTCTATCTCTATCTCGTCTCTCTCTCCCTTGAAGGCAGCCTCCCTCTCTCCTCTCTGCCCAGGAGAACTCTAGGTATAGAATATTGTATATACTTACTGTTAGACTCAGTGGATAAGGACTGGTTTTAACAAAATGCTTCAAGTCTTTCCTTACAAGGGATGGCTAGCTGGGGAAGGATGGGAAGGGCTATAAAAAAAAAACCAAGAATTGATTATTTTTCAGTGATGAGGGTTAGGCAGGAGAGATCCCATCCTCTGGTGCCATCAAGAAGCCAAAGAGACCATTGGACTAGCGAGTCAGAAGACCCAGGTTCAAGTCCTGAGTGATGCTGGATATATGACCTTAGGCAGGCTACAGAATCTCAGAGGGAAAGTGAGCCTCAGGCTGCCCCTTCTCCCATCCATCTTCTACACAATCACCAAAATGATATTTATAAAGTCTGAAGTTCACTACCACACACCCTCTACCATGGATTCAATTCTCTGGCTCCCAGGATCAATTACAAACTTTTTTTGGCATTTAAAGAACATAATGTGCCTCCAGCCATTACACATCACTCCCCTTCCCCCTTCATGGACATATTCCAGTCATATTGCTTTATCATAATTCCTCATTTCCAGCCCTCATACTTTTGCATAAGCTGTGCCCCATGTCTACAACAGTCTCCTTCACCTACATCCCTTGGGATCTCTAACTCCCTCTAAGGCTCAGCTCTAACATTGCTTTCCCACATGAGATTTTTCTGACCCCTCCAGTTGCTCATCACACCACCTCAAACCATCAGACCTCCCACAGTCCCTGACTACTCTGTACATACAAAATCTGAATAATCCAACCACTTCATGGGACTCATTATTCTGACTCCTCAGGATCTAGCTATGTCTCCTATGGAGGCTGCTCTCAGGAAGGTCTGGGTTCAAGTCTGGCCTCTGACACATCTTCGCTGAGCAATCCTAGACAAGTTATTTTTAACCTCTCAAAGCACCTAGCAGAGGAAGTTTTCTCACTATGTTATATGTTGTTTACGCATGGAAAAGAATGTAATTTAATAGATCAATAAGTTCCCTGCAGGCAGAGAATATTTCTGTTTGTCAACTATCCTCAGCACTTAGTCCAAGGCCAGGTATACAGTAGGTACTTACCAAATTCTCCCTGAGGAGTAAAGGCAGACTGGCCCCTCCCTCCCAGGCTTGTACAAGTGCCACACCCACCATCACCCTATCTCAGGCCTCATTCTGGGGGGCTGCCCCCAACAAGGAGAAGGAGCTGCTTTTCCTGCTGCCCTTCTGCTGGGCAGACACAAGGCCAGGACGGAGACACTTGGCTACAGGAGAGTGTGGCTCAGTGGAGGGCACCCTGGGCCGTGAGAGTTGGGACAGACTGGCGATGGCACGTACCATCAATCAGTAAGCATTCTATATGCCAGCCACTGACTAGCTGTGTACCCCAGGGTCAGTCACCCTTCCTCTATACTGCTCAGTTTCCTCATCGATAAAATGGAAATAATGCCACTTGCAGTCATCACCTCCCAGGACTGCTATGGGGTACTGAACCTGAGAACATTGCATGAGTCTACCTTTAGTAATCATAAGTTACTATATTGTTTATAGGAGAGAAGGACCTATAAGGCCTCCCGAAGGCTGATGCACACCACAAGGAGTAGGGAAATAAGCTCCCATCATGGGGGGATTCCAAGCAGAGACAGGCAGGGTCTCAGTGGGACTTTTGTTTTGGGTGGTTAGATCACATGATCGCTAGGGTTATTTTCATCCCTGAGGGCCTAGGGTTTGAGGGTTCTAAGTCAAAGAGTCAGAGCCCCACTTCCCCTACTGGAGGTCCTGAGAGGGAGGCAGACTCCAGACACACGACACCTCCTCACTAAACCTGGGGACATCAGCCAGGCCCAGGCTCAAACATTCCTCCTCCAGAAGGAGGGATTCTGGTCAATCCCCTGAATAGGGGAGGGGTAGAAGGGAAAGGCACAGGCCTAAAGAGTTCACCTCACACCCCAACTGGGGCCCCTCTGGGCTACACTTGGGGACCATGGGCTGACCCCGGTGGGGGGGGGGGGCAGGAGAAATCAGCAGATGGGACCCCTCAGAGAAACTCTGCTTTTTGGGATACAACAGGAAAGAAAACCCTCTGTGTAGAAAGCCAAGGGTAACAATTCACATACCTAGAAAAGGGAGACTCCAGTCATTAGTGCTGGGGTCAGCAAGCCTGTAATTTGTGATTGTGAACCTCACCTTCTGGGCCTCAGTTGCTACTTTGGGAAAATGAAAAAAGCTGCTTCTGACCCAGTATTCCCTCTGTTGGAGAAGGGAAGATAGACAGATAACCAGAGAAAAGATATACAGACAAAGAGCTACAAAATGTACATACACTTTGACCCAGCAATATCGTTTCTAGGACTGTATCCCCAAGAGATCATAGAAATGGGAAAAGGTCCCACATGTACAAAAGTATTTATAGCAGCACTCTTTGTGGTGGCCAAAAACTGGAAATCAAGGGGATGCCCATCCATTAGGGAATGGCCAAACAAGTTGTGGCATTGAAAGTAATGGAATACTATTGCACTACAAGAAATGAAGAACAGAAGACTTCAGAGAGGCCTGGAGAGACGTATATGATCTGATGCTGAAAGGAGCAGAACCAGGAGAACTCTGTGCACAGCAACGACCACAGTGTACGAGAGTTTTTTTCTGGTAGACTTGGAACTTCATTGCAATGCAAGGACTTAAAAAATTCCCAATGATCTTTTAAGACAAAATGCCTTCCACATCCAGAGAAAAAACTATGGAATCCAATCTTAAAATGAAGCAGATCATTTTCTTTTGTATTACGTTTTGGTTTGTTTTATGATTTCTTCCATTCATTTTAATTCTTCTATGCAAAATGGGGGCAGTTTAGGTGGTGCAGTGGATAGAGTACCAGTGCAGGAGTCAGGAGGACCTGAGTTCAAATCTCACCTCAGACACCTGAAACTCATTAGCTGTGTGACCTTGGGCAAGTCACTTAACCCCAACTATCTCATTCTGGGCCATCTCCAGTCATCCTGACAAGTATCTGATCACTGGATTCAGATGGCTCCGAAGGAGAAGTGAGACTGGTGACCTGCACAGCAGCCCTCCCTCACTCAAAACAAAGTCAAATGCAAGTCATGTCATCATTTCTCTGACAGCATGGTCTTCTTTGGCAACAAAGGATAAACACATATCTACGCAACATGACTAAGGTGAAAACGTGTTTAGTAGAAATGTATGTGTAGAACCTATATAAAATTGGATGATGACTCAGGAGGGAGGGGAGAGGGAAGGGGGAAGGAGGTAAAAAAATCTAAGTCATATGGAAGTGGCTGTAGAACGCTGAAAACAAATAAAATAATAAAATAAAAAAAGAAGACATACAGACACATAAGTATGCGTCTAGGCACATGTGTATTTCATATAGACACATCTATGGGGCTACATACACTGGCAGCTGTTGTCCTTTGTAATCAGAGTCAGGGTACTGTGTGTTAAGCTGTCTGATCAGACCAATATTACTCAGAAGGCTCCACCACAGGGCAGGCACAAAGAGTGTGTATGAACACTGAGAATGGAGATGCCTCTAAATTTGTGCTTCTCATATTTCCTTTGAGGTACTGAAACTACATATACATATGTGTATGTACATATATATGTATGTATACCCATATATATGTATGTATACACATATATACTCCAAGGAAGTCAGAGAATCGACAAGCATTTATTAATCACCTACCATGGGCCAGGACCCCAAGGAGGTCAGAGAAAAATAAACCATTCAGTCAATGGACAAGCATTTATTAATCACCTACTATGTGCCTGGCAGTGTTAGGAGGCCCAGACACAAAGACAAAGCAAAGAATCAGCTCCTGCCCTCAAGAAGCTAACACCCTGATGGGGATGGCAGCACTTACATGTATACTTAATTAGGGGGGAGGGAGGTTGCCAAGAACTGGAAATAGAGTGAGCACCAACTGGAAACCTGACCAAACAAAGTGAGGCATGTGGATTTAATGGCCTGGGGTTGTTTATCGAGGAGTATAAGGTATGATTGGAAGGTTGGTCTGGACGAATGTGGAATGAAGGGAGTGGTGTCCTCTGAAGAGGTAGGTACACAATTGCTTCAGTTAGGTAAAGAGCCCTAACAGGGAGCTGTACTCCAAGGAATAACCATTACTAGGCCCAGAAAACAGATGAGGAAAGCATAAACTTCCCTTTTCCTGGCAGAGAGGGGTAGAACCACAGGGACAGAACACTGCACTCTCAGACCAAAGTAGCTGGACTGGACATAATGGGGGAGGGTTCAGGTAGGAGTCTGTAGACTTCACAGGCATCTGGAACTTCCAGGTAAGGAAACTCCTGTGGGTGCAGGTAGCAACTCCCTCTGCAACCTGATAGTTCAGGCTCCCTAGGCACTAAGAAGCTTGCCCAGGCTCACACAGACAGAACGGTCTTTCTGAGTCCAGCCCACTGACCACTACTGCCTCTCCTAAAAGCAAAAAGCATCAACAAATCTCATTTTTTGAACATCAGGCTATCATGCTAAGTTATTTGTCAAATCCATAATCCACCAAGAGGCTTAAGAATGCCGGATGGGCCTGAGGAAGGTTATGAACACACATGGTCTATTTATCTAATAGCCTTCCTTCCTCACTTCTCATGGTAATGACTTACCATCATGACTTACTATCACAGCACCATGACTACTCCTGGGTCATATGCTTCCCAAACAACCTGATCCCAGAAAATTCTCCCTACTCATTCCCAAGCCTGTTTCCTTATGAACCAACTGAGTGAGAGTTAAACTGGCCCCTGTCCTCAGTTTCCTCCATGCCCTCCATACCCAATCCCTGTATTTGAAGTCAAAGCTAGCTGAGTGACCTTGACCAAGTCACTGCTACTCCTCATGGAGGAGAGTTTAGACTAGATGCTCTCAGTTGTACAATCTCAAAGACACCCCAAGTGTCAAAAGAGCCAACCAGAAAGTTTTCTGCCCCTTTTCAAGTCGCGGATACCTTCCAACATCCCAAACAGGACAGGAAGAATAAACAGGCTAACAAAATGAAAAGGTCAATCTAGCCGGCCTCAGACATCCCTTCCTACTCTAGACCTCTGGTCCCTCCAGTCCTGTGACAGAAGGAAGGCAAGGGATTAAATCAGTTACAGAAAAGGCCCACCCCAGGAAGTCACATTCTCTGTGGCATTAATAACGGAGGGGAATGTTGTTTTACTGACAGTCAGGAGACCCGGATGCTCATGCCAGGTGTTAGTGGTAACATGGCAAATTGACTTCGCAGCTGCAAGAGACTGAATGAGACGACTTCACCCATCCTCCCGGTGCTAACGTGTTATAACACTATGACATACACTTGTGTTATAACATTATGACATACACTCTCTGGGCCTCAGTTTACTTTGTTGTAAAATGAGGGGAACAGACTAGATAATCACACTAAGATCTGTTTCTGAGAGTCCATAACTTTGGGGGTAAAAAGTATGAGAAAAAAGACTGGAGTGGGGTAAGAGCAGAGAATCAGGGCAGTTTTGCTCCAAGATTATAAGCATGAGGACTGGTTCCCACCATACTTTGTTTTTGCAGGAGCAGAAGACACCCGGAAGGAACAGAAGACACTGGGAAGGAACAGAAAGAGACTGAGAGCTTTATATTATTTACTGGTATTGACTCCAGAGGCAGCAGATGAGGTAAGAGGACAAATTCAAATCTAACACCACTGACACTTCCACAGAGGGAATTACCTAAGTGACCTTGGCTAAGTCACTTTTCCTCCCCCCCAACCCTCAGTTTTCTTCATCTGTCCAACTGGATTAGAAGGACACAAGACGAAGTATTTTTATGGTCCTTTCCAGCTACAATCTTCACCAGCCTCACAAATACAGGTGGGGGTGGGAGACAGCAGACACTACAAGACTTTCCAAAAGAGACTCCTTAAAGGTGAAAATGACTTACCCAAGGTACCATTGGTAGCATCCAAGGTGGGATTCCAAACCATGTCTTCCTGACCTCACCTGCAGAATTCTGCCCCTCCATTACAGCGCTCCTCGTAATCCCAACCTCCCTTCCCCTGCAAAAGTCCCCTACATTCCCAAATCCTGAGAGAGAAAAAGACATATAGTCCTGTCATTCAGCAGACCAGAGGAACCCATGGCATCTGAAGCTAGAAAGGGCCTTTGAGGTCACTGAGTCCAACCCCCTCATTTTACAAACTGGGATACTGAGACCCAGACAAGGGTAGGAATTGGGCCAGGGCCATAGACTGCAGAACCAAAAGGGCCCTTAAAAGTCATCTAATCCAACTCTCTCATTTTACAGATAGGGAAACTGAGACCCAGGTAAGGGAAAGGGCCTTCAAGAAACAGAGGAAAGAGCTGGGATTCCTAGCCAGGCCTTCTAATTCCCAAACTTCAGTTTTCTCTGCACGGAAGCTTATTAAGGCCCCATGTCTGGAGAGGCAGGTGGGAAGCCTCTTCAACCTATCCCTCTCACCCTAGTAGGAGTCTTGGGTAGGAGGAAGGAAAAGGAGAACCCTATCCTGGAAGATTCCTTTTTGCCCCTCTCTCCCTGCTGCGCCACTGCTGTTGCCACTGCTTCAGGGACCAGCACAGGCTCTGCATGGTGCGCCTAATCTGGTTGGAATTTCCTCCTCCACCCACCTGGCATTCTGGCCCCACTCTCCCTCCCGAACGCCTGGCTCCTGACTTGGAACAGTAGAGTCTGCTGGTCTAAACTGATACCCTGAGGCCCAGAGAAAGCCTGAATAACACCTAAAGATGGCACCAGGGAGAGGGAGGGCCTCAACATGATCTGGGGAGTCTGGGGGAGAGTTAAGAGCTTGTGAGGACCTAGACAATGAATTCAGCCACTGCTCTAAGTGGGGCACTGTCTAGGCCGTCCCCCATCCCCGGCCAGCTGTCTAATAAGAAGAAATTACATTCTATAGAACACTTTGTCTCCACTTACCTCATCTGATGGTCATAACCCTCTGAGCAGACATGTCATTTGTCTCCATTTTACAGATGAGGAAGCTGAGGTTCAGAGACATGTGACCAGGGTCACCTATACAGAAAGTGACTGAGGCCAGAACCCAAGTCTTATAAGAGCAGAGAGACTGAGGGCTAAAGGAGACCTCTCAGTTCATCGAGCCTAACTCCCTCAATTTACAAATGAGGAAAGAAAGGCTTGGAGAGGAAGTGATTTACCTGTGGTCCCAAAGCTATCAAGTATCAGAGGTCTCCCTGATTCCAAGCCCCAAATGTTACCCACCTCTCAATTCTGAAATCCGGTGGCCGACAGTAAAGGAAGTAAAAGGAGGTGTGGGAAAACACTCACAACTGAAGGGTTGCTGGGGCTAAAAGTAAAGGCTCTGGGTTTGAGGGACCAAGCCATCGACTGTGCTGTAGGATTTGGGGAGGGAAGATTCCTCAATTTGGAAACAGGAAGACAGAAACCAGAATCTCCCCTCAGGCCCTTACCAGCTGAGTGACCTTGGGCAAGCCTCTACCCTCTCTGAGCCTCAGTTTCTTAATCTGCTAAACTGGTATCAAAAAAGCAATAATCCGCTTCCCAGGGATTTTGTGAGATGATGGTGTAAATCACCATCATCTATGTCGAACAGACTCATTTCAAAAGTTTGAAGGACCTTTATAGAGGGAGGAAATGTCTGGCCCTGCCCTGGGTAATTCACTGGGATAAGGGCAAGGTCAGAATTAGAACTCAAGTCACCTGACTCCCAAGGTCCACTGTTCCTTGCCCTCCACTCCCAGGTCCTGAAAATGTCTACAGAGAATCCTCTGAAAAGCACAGTTAACAACAGGACACAAATATACCCACACCTACCGTAAGCTATTAATGATGCACCCAAATCAAGAAGTACCAGATACCCAAGATCAAATGTCACATGTGGTAGGGTTTTGCCCAAAAAACATCCTCTGAATTGTGTGTTTGCTTGTTTAAGAAAGCGAAAGTCAACCCAGAGACACAGAGACACTTATCTGCAGTGACTAGACAGAAGCACTGAGATGCCAATTCCACAGAGGATGGGACTCCTGGCCAGCGCTCTTTGGGCTCCAGGTCTGAGGCATGCTCAGGTAACCACCCTGGGCTCAGGTGTTCTCCCCGACAGCCTTTATCCAAGCACCTGGGCTTTGCTTTCACTGATAGACCTCTTCCTAAGGGAGGGTCAGTTAGTATTCTACAGCTCCTAGGGAGCAGGAATGATCTCACTAGCAGTTTAAAAAAAAAAAGATTTTGTTTTTTTGCATAGATCTTTACAAGGGGCTATTCCTGGAGATGTCCTCTGAAATGTACATCACCCCTTGGGAGTAGACAGTACAGAAATTTCAACCCCATTTTTGAGAAGAAATAATCAAGGATCAAAGAAGTCATGCTATTACCCACCCTACCCTCCAAAGGTCACAAGGCCAATTAACTGGCAGAGCTGAAACTGGAACCAAGGTCTTCTAGGTCTTAGATCTCAGCTCCTCTTCCCTCCCCCCCAATTATAATGTCCTACATGCAACCTAAGACAGGAAAGGGTTCTTTTCTCTAATAGATTAGTGGGAAACAAGTGGAAGGAGAGCAGATGGTATCCTTGGTGAATGAATGAGGCCAGGAGTTGCAGAGGAGAGCCCTGGACTAGGGAACAGGCTAGAAACTCTGCTGCAGAGGAGAGCCCTTGTCTAGGGAACAGACTAACATCTTAGCTCTTTCACTTATGGCTGTGACCCTGGTCAAGTCACTTGGTTTCCTCATCTGTAATATGATGAGGTTGGCCTAAGGTCCCTTCCATTTGTAGGCCTATGATACTTGAGGACAAAAACCCTTGCCCACAGCCAGGCTTGGAACACACTGCCTCTCCACAGTGAACACCATTCTCTATTTCCCAGTCACCACCAGCAAACACTCAGCAGGCAGTGTGGGTCTCTGCTGCTTTCTGTGTCCCTGACTTTACCAGTGGGCAGAGGGGAGAAGAATCTGCCTTCAATCAATGCATTTATGAATCATTACCTGCCATGTGTCTGGTCCTGCCCCAAGCCCAAGGATCAGCAGATCATAGTTGGGGATGCACCAGACCCCTCAGGGCCCCCTGGGTCAAAGCCCTCATTGTACTGTGCTGGTGGACACTGGGGAGACACAGCATTAACGGGGCATCATCCCAAGCTGTCAGGCCAGAAATGCTCTGCTAGGGATGTCCTGGGGACAGCCCAATAGTGGGAAACCCTAGGAACCCACATCAATTCAACCACCATTAATTAAGCACCTACTATGTGTTAGGTACCCGAGATAGAAAGAAATAAAACTTTCTGCCCTCAATGAGTGTATATAATCTATAACACAAAGAGGCATAAGCTCACCAATGTCTTATCCATACAGAGCTCTGCACACCCAGCAAGGCAGGGACCCTGTTGTAGCTAGCTAAACTCTTAACTACCCCCAAGTGCCCTATAGGCAGTATGATACAGGAAAAGGAACAGGATGACTGTAAAGTCTTAGAGGCTGCCACCACCTGTGTGACCTTGGACAAGTGACTTAAGCTCCCTGGTCCTCAGTCTCCTCCCCTGTGAGACAAAAAAGTTGGACTCCATGACCTCTGAGGTCCCATTTGGTTCTAGGGTCTAATTGGAAGAGGCCTCAGTGCCCATCTGAGGCGGGGTGGGGGGGAGATGCAGGTGTTAAAGTCCAAAGAAGTGACTTGTCTAAGGTCACACAGCTAAGTTAAGGGTCCTGCTAGTCGGCTGCAGGACCAGCACCAGCCAGATCTCTGATCCTGACTCCACATCCACAGAGCAAAGCCCCGGAACTCCCAACAGGCAACCCTCCCCTGCCCCCACGGTCTCCACGTGGGTGTTTAAATGATCTGGAGAGAGAAAAGAAACTGCAACTCTCCCAGGGCCCTACTTCCCCTGGAGGGAGCGGAATCCGGCAGTTTCCTGTCCTCCACCTGAAATCTGGCACCCACCCTATCGGCTTCACAATCCCGGGAATGCCCGCCTCGGGGTCTTCGGCACTGGAGGCGAGGAAGGGGCCCGAGGCTACCTAGGGAGGCTGGCAGCTGCCACGTCCTGGAAGAGGTTGCCCTCCTCGCTAGCTCAAAGCCAGGGCACCCACCCTCTGCAAAACAACAAAAAAGAAGTTGAGAGAGAGAGCCTGCCGGCTGGATGGAGGGAGGAGGAGGAGGGGGCAGCGGATGCAAGTTTCTCCTATGCCAGCTCCCTGTGCCCAGGGGCACCTCGTGGGTACCAAAGCGGGGACAGGTTGCAGAGCGCAGAAACGCACGCAGGGGGTAGCCACCCCCGCTCCGGGGTAACAATCTGTCCTCCCTCCCCCCAAAAGGTACACACCCACCGTGGCAAAAATGTGCCCGCTCTGGGCTAGGGGGCGGGCCGAGCCTTCCCAGGACAAGGAAGAGGGCTCGGAGGGTGCGCGCCAGCCCCGGCTCCCGGGGCGGGGAGGGGGCACAGGCAGCGGGGCGGCCCTGGGCACGGGCGGGCGCCCCTGGGCACGGGAGGGCGGCCCTGGGCACGGGCGGGCCCCGGGCTGGGCAGCCCCCCGCGGCAGGGCGCGCACGCCGGCTCCAGCCCGGGCTCCCGGGGCGGGGAGGGGGCACAGGCAGCGGGGCGGGCCCCGGCCGCGGGGCGCGCACGCCGGCTCCAGCCCGGGCTCCCGGGGCCCACGCGTGCCCGCGCAGCCTCACCTTCACGCAGTCCACGGGGTACATGACGGAGTGCTCCAGGATCCCGGCCATGGCCCCGGCTGTCATGTGCGTGGACACCGAGGCGCTGGTGGGCAGGTTCTCGTAGTCCTCGGCGCCCGCGTCCTTGCCGCCGCCGCCCCCGACCCCGCCGCCTTCGCGGCCGTCCCCATCCATCCTCAGCCCCGCAGCCGGGCTCCGCAGCGCCATCCGCCCGCCGCCGGGCCGGGGCGCGGGAGCAGCGGGGCGAGCGCAGCCGAGCGGCCGCAGACAAACTTCACTCCTTCGAGTGGCTCCCACCTCCGGCCGCCGCGGGGCCTGACGCCATGGCGGGAGGGGGGAGCGCGGCCGGGAGGAGCCGCCGCGGCCAATCCCGAGCGGGGGCAGGCGGGCCCGCGCGGCCCCATTGGCGCGCCCGCCGCTGGGCCCGCCCCCTCTGTGGCGTCACAGTCCGCACATTTCCAGGCAGCCCGGGCCGCGGCGGCGGGGGAGGGGGGGAGGAGGGGGCGCGGCGCGGGCTCGGGGCGCTCCTCGGGGAGGCGAGGGTGGGGTGGGGTGCCCTCCTCCCGCTCCTCCCCCTCCCTCCTTCTGGAGGGCGCGCGTGGACGGCCTGGCTGGGGGCGGGGGTGCCCCGCTGCGTAAGCCCCAGCCCGGGGCCAGCCTAGCCGGGCAGCCTCGCATTCCAGAGGCCAGGACGGGGCGGCCTGTTGCATGAGCCAGGGTGCCCTGGACGTGGAGAGGAGTCAGCGCGGCCGTGCCCATCCGTGCCCGGCCGAGGAGGGTGGGGTGCCCCGTGGCTGCCCCCCGGGGTCGGTCCTGCGGCGAGGCCTGCTCGCCGTCCACGCACCCACGGGTGGAAGCTTCCACTCCACCTAGCCTAATCCAGGTTGGGCCCGATGCCCAGTCCAGGCTTACCTAGGCCCCTCAATCGTGCCAGCAGCTGACGTTTCCATAGAGTGTGCAAAGCACTTTGGGCACAACCGAGGCTCACAATAACCCGGTGAGGTAGGGGCTAAGGGCGTTATCTCCACTTTACAGCCCAGGGAAACTGAGGCTAGCAGGACTGGGGACGCTCATGCTTGCTGGGTCACTCAGTTAGCCAAGAAGCACTTAATAAGTTCCTACCCAGTGCCAAGCACCCTTGATACGTAGTAAACTGGGTGCCATTGCTGTCCCAGTCATGCAGATGAGGAAACTGAGGCAGAGAGGTTAGATGGGCCCTTGTGTTATTCAGTGGTGTCTCTCTGTGACATCAGTTGGGGTTTTCTTAGCAGAGATAATTGAAGTGGTTTTCCATTTCCTTCTCCAGCTCGTTTCAGAGGAAACTGAGGCAAAGGGGTTAAGTGATTTGCCTAGGGTCATACAGCTAGTAAGTATCAGAGGCTGGATTTGAACTCAGGCCTTCTTGACTCCAGCTACTACTTGGGTGATATTTCACTCCAATCTATCCTCCACTCAGCTGCCAAGGAGATTTTCCTGAACTCCAGAACTGTAATGCTTCCCCTTATTAGAGCTGCTAGATCCTCTGAAGCTGTTAGGCTTTCTTAAGGCTACTTTCTTTCTAGCCTGTATCTATTCTGTGTGTGCTCCTTATGTGTGTGTTGTCTGCTGCATATCGTGTAAGTTCCTTTTCTCCCTTTGTCTCAGTGCCTGACATTGTACTTGACCCATGCAGAGTAAATATGGTATTCTCTTGTTAGTGACCAACCCCTCTGTAAAAAGAGGGGTGGATTACATGACCTCTGAGAGTCTGGACTGAGAGTCTCATGACTTTCCAGCCCAGATCTTCTAACGGTCCATGGGCTAAGGCCCCTCGAGCATCTGGAAAAGGGAGGGGAGTGGACTAGAGGAACCCCCAGAGTCTTAGTACCTTTAGGCCTTATCCATGGGCCTGCCACCACACCCATGCCCTTCCCTTCCTGGGAGCTTCCAGATAAGGAAGGAGAGAGAATCAATGAATCAGCTGGAAGGATCCTCCGAGATCATCCCTTCAGGCAGGAGCCGTGCTCCAACTTACTCTCACCCTACCCTTGTCAAAATATACAAAACATCCCATTTTTGGTAGGTTTCTAGGGCTCTGAGATTCTATGGCCTGCTTATGGTCAAAGGCATGGATTCCATTGTCCCTTCTGGCACAGCTGCCCATCCTGAAGTCAGGAAGATCCACGTTCAAATGTGACCTCAGACACTTATTAGCTAGGTGATTCTGGGCAAGTCATTTAATCTCTGTTTGCCTCAGTTTTATCAACCGTAAAATGGGGCAATAATAGCACCTACCTCAAAGGGTTACTGAGAATCAAATGAGATTTGTTTTTTTAAAAAGTACATAGCATAGTGCTTGGTACATAGTAGGTGTTACAAAAGTACTTCTTTCCTTCTAGCTCAGCAGGCATCAACAGTGCCCAGATATCTGCAATATTCTGAGATGGATATCTGTTTCTACTCTGCACATAAGCTCACAGAGATGGAAGGAATCTTGGAGAACCTCCAGTCTTGGAGTCCTAACCCAGGGAGTCTGAACTTAGGTTATGAACCAAAAAATTATATTTTTGACTCATCTTTGATAATCCTAAGCGTTTTATTTTATGCATTTACCATCATTATTCTTGGGAGTTTGAAGGTTTCTCCAGATCATCCAAGGTGTCCCTTTGGTTCAAAACCCCTTGGACTTAGGAGGCCCATGCCTTAGGAGGGCACATGCCAAGGATGCATTTCTTTAGTAGGGCTCTGCAGCCCAAAATGATCATAGGGCACAGATCTTATGGTGGCCTCCCTGCTCCAAAGCCTTCCAAGGCTCCCTCTGGCTGAACAGATGAAATCCAAATTCTTTTGCCTTCCAGTCCATGCCCTCCACTGTCTCAGTGGGTGGCTTTGTCCCCAGTTTCTCTTCACATATTCTGAGTTCTAGCCAAGCTGGATGACTCATCCAAATATAGGCTCAGTTTTGCTGTCTGCCTTTGTTTCTGCTTTGACATTTGCTCAGAATGCCACTCAAGCCTCAGCTCAAAGACATTGGGATTGTTAGACAGTGGAAAGAGCTGAGGCTCTGGAGTTACAGGGGCTAGGTTCTGATCTTGGCTCTGCCACATGCTGGCTGTGTGGACTTGGGCAAATCACATGACCATCTTAGGGCTGAGGGAACATTGGTGCAAAGGCCAGGAGATGAGATTTGGGGCCTTGTGAACTTGGAAATCCAAGTAAGCCGAACTAGGAGAACTTGAGAGGTGTGTAATGTGTAATAAGAGTGGAAGTGAGAAGAGGCCAGGTTGGCAAGAATGTCAAATGCCAAGTAGAGGAGGGTCTGTTACATCTGGGAGACAGCTGCATGAGGATAGATTGCACAGGAGGGAGGGGGGATGTTCAACTGGCAGGCCCTTGTCACAACAACTGTTTTTCCCTTGGTGATCTCATCAGCCAACTCCCATGAGCTATATATCTCCATACAGATGACTCTCAGGTCCATATATTCTACCTCTTTGTCTGTCTCTCTTCCCTACTCTCTGTCCCTCTGTCTCTGTTTCTCTATGTGTTTCTCTCCTTCACTCCCTCTTTCCCTTTCTCCCTTCTCTCTTTCCAACCTTCCCTTCTTTCTCTCCTTCCTCCTCTTCTCTCCTTCCCTTTCCACTCTTTCTCTCCTTCCTTTCCTTCTTTTCTTCATTCCTTCCTCTCTTTCTCTCCCCTTCCTCTTTCCTTTGCTTCTTTCTCTCCTTCCCACCCTCTTTCCCTCCTCTCCCTCCTTCCCTTTCTCCCTTGTCTCCTTTCCACCTTCCCTTCTTTCTCTCCTTCCTTTTCTCCTTCTCTTTCTCCCTTCTCTCTCTCCTTCCCACCTTACCTTCTTTCCTTGCTTTCCTTCCCTCCCTCCCTCCTGTCTCTCACTCTCATTCCCCTTCCTCCCTCCCTTCCTTTCCCTCTGTCTCTACCCATCTGTTTTTCCTCGTTATGTGTCTATCTGTCTCTCTTTTTCTCTCTTTTTTTCTGTCTCTTTCCTGAACTCCAAACACACATCCCCACCTATCTGTTGTACATCAACAAGGATGTCCCCTAGGTATCCAATCTCACCATTTCCAAAACAAAAAACCTAGTTATCCTTCTACGCATTCCAATTTATGACTATAGGGTCAGAGCTTCTGATCTTTCTTCTCTTGCACCCCCAAATATTTGGTTGTTGGGTCATGCCAACTCTCTGCCTCCACAGCATCTGTCCCCTTCACTCCACTGCCATGATCACCGCTTGAGCTCAGGCCCTCATCACTGCCAAAAAAAAGGCTGTTACAACAGTCACCTAATTGCTTTTTCTGCTGCCGGTCTCTTCTCCATCCTTTGCATTTACTGTTACATACTTTGTACTGCCTTATACGTGTACCTACTATGTACCAGACTCTATTCTAAGAACTTTTTAAATATCCCTTCTGATCTTCACAACAACACTTTGAAGTCAAGCCTGTTATTATTTTAATTTTACAGATGAGGAAACTGAGGCAGACAGTGGTGAAATGATTTGCCTAGGTTCACACAGGTAGTATCTGATACTGATTTGAACTCAGGACTTCTGACCCCACGCTCAGTTGCACTTCCTAACTGTTTCTATGAAGTTGTGAAATATACAGATACTTATTCCAATATTACCAATAAGGGATGGAAGATATGAGAGCTTAGGTGACTTGCCCTGCTCCCATGATCCTTCTTGAGGCTTGATTCAAACCCAGGTCTCTTGACTCTACCTAGATCCAAGATGCCCTACACTGCACTATATTGCTTTCCTTTAAATTCCGTATGGAAAGACCTAAGGATCAACTGATCTCATTTCCTACAATAACTGAGCAGTGGTTGGTAAACCTCTGCTCGAACACTTCCAAGAGATGGGGAAGTCTACCTCACAAAGCAATCCATTACATGACTGGGCCTCTGTAATTGTTGGGAGCTTGTCTCTTTTTATGAGTTCAGATCTGCTTCCTTATTTCCCATAGATTCTGTCCTTGGAGCTCTAGAATAAAAGTCTAATTCTTTTTCCACATGACAGCTCCTCCAGTACATGAAGTCAGCTGTCACGTAGCATACACATACATATATACACATATATCATATCACATGCTCTCCTATTATATCACACGTCATCATGTCATGCCATCATTATATTGAAGATGTCATATATCATAACATGTCTTAACATTTTATTGTATATCATATCATATGTCATCATGTCATCATATGGTGTACATAACATCCTATATCATTATGTAATATCATGTCTTTTCTGTTCTAAGTATCCCTAGTTTATAGAGCCTGATATATAGAATTTAGACCTAGAAGGAACCCACAGAAATGACCTAATCCACCTCCTCCATTCTATAAAAGAGTAACCCAACAAGGTCCCAGGAAGATAAATGAGTGACCTGGCCAAGATCACACAGGTGACAAGAATATTTTGAACTGAGGTCCTCTGATTCCCAAGCCAGGCCTCTTGACTCACCATCTCAGGAGCCTCTTCCTTTAGCTGTTTTTCATATGGCATTTCCCCTCTGAAACTCCTCTCATCATGGTCACAGTGTAATGGGGATGGGTCCTGGGTTCAAATCCCTGCCTGTGTGACCTTGGGCAAGTCCCTACACCTTCCTAGGCCTCAGTTTCCTCATCTGTAAAAATAAAAGGATTGGACAAGCAGGCCCCTGAGGTTCCTCCAAGCTCTAGACCTGAGTTTATATGATTCTGTTACTTCTCCTTTCTGAGAATCAATTCTTTATCTGTAACACCTATATAATCATGGTGCCTGTCTCACTGGGTGGCTGTCAGTAAGTTGTTCCTATGTGCCAGGCACTCTCCTAAGCACTCGGGTTACTAAGAAAGACAAAAATGAAGTGAAGATCTGTTGGGAGGAAGAGGCCCAAAGTGTCTTATAAACCTCAGTACCATGGGAATATCAGCTATAAGTATCATCATAGGAGCTCTTCTTGTTTTGGGGGACGCAGGCTAGAATTGGTGGTGGTATGATGAACTAGATTCTTGGCTACTTCCTCTGCACTCCTGCCTCCTTACCAAACGAGAAAGGAGAAGTCCCCAGCAGGGCAGTGTAAGCAGGGGATAAGGGAAGGTCCCCACTGGCCTCTGCCTGCTTTCCGGAGATGCTCCTGTTTCTAGAAGCAGCTGCATATGTGTTTGGGAAAGCAGGACCATGCGCTGTGACTTACTGCTCTCGCCAGTCTCTGATGCAAAGTTCCTGAACATTGAGCCTGAGGTCATCCAGCAAACGGAAACTCAGAAAGGTTGAGCGATTTATGCAAGGCCACACAGGAAATACAATAAATGACAAGAAATATCACTCTCAGCACTTTACTCCCAGCTGGGCTGATTATAATGTTTGTAGTCATAATGGCACTCCCTGGGCATCTAATCAGGCGTACTGTAGGACAGTCACACCCCACTGCTCATGTAGCCCCTCACATCCCCCATCCCAACCCACCTCTCAGACTGATTGTGTAGTAGTGAAAACAAAATGAGTGAATCTGTGCATAGGTTGTCTTTCTCAGTAGAATAAAAGCTTGGTGAAGTTGACAACAGATTCCTTTGCTTCTTTGTATGGGGCCTAGTACAACGTGAGACAGACTGGGTGAGGAATGTATGCGTATTGAATTAATTATTCCCCCAACCATCCAGCTCCAGGGGCATGAGCCTATGAGCCTCTGCTCAGAGAATCATAGAGTTAGCTCTAGAAGGGACCTTGGAGGACATGATAGAAATAGATGGATAGACAAATGGAGATAGGTAGATGGATAGATAGATAGATAGATAGCTGTTGCTTAATCATTTTCAATTGTGTCTGACTTTGTGACTCCATTTGAGATTTTCTTGGAAAAATGTGGTTTGCCATTTATTTCTCCAGCTCATTTTTACAGCTGAGAAAACTAAGGCAAACAGGGTTAAATGACTTCCCCAGGGTCACACAGCTAGAAAGCACCAGAGGCTGGATTTGAACTTATCTTCTTGACTCCACCTGGTGCTTTATCTACTGCACTAACTAGCTGCCTGGATGGATGGATGGATGGACAGAAGATAGATATGATAGATAAATAAAATTCAGATTCCATAGCCTGGCTGACACATGAATACACAAAAAAGAGAAACATTTACTAAGCACTTACTACAACATTCTAGAACCTTCTAAGAGGTAGAGATACAATCTTTTTATTTGAGTAGTTTACATTCTAGCAGGGGAAGCAAACACTAGATGGGCAGCTGGGAGCTAGGGCAGCCTAGCCTGGAGAACTGGTTCCAGGTTGGAGAAGCTGAAAGCTCCCCATTAGAGATCGAGTCCAAATTTGGGGGCGGGGTGAAGGAAAGGCAAAGCGAAGAGTCTAGGCTAGATGTGGCATGATGAGGACATGGTTAGGAATGTATGGATTCCGATCTCAGGTTTAGACCCGGGTGGAAACTTCAAGGCCAACAAATCCACCCCCTTCACTTTACAACAGGGCAATCCAGCAACATGCAGAGTGGCATCTGTGCCCTGATCCTCTGACTTCAAATCCGGCTTTCTTCCCATGTGACCCCTGCAGCTTAAGTGGAGCACATTTCTCTAAATGGAGACCTCATGGACCCCTCTATGTGCTGACTTCCCTATGTCAGGAGGGCAACTGGATCTTTACCCTGGGCTAGCGCTTCATTAAAGTACATCTCCCTAGGTTTGTCCTTGTCTCTCCCCTTTTCCCAGATTCATTTCCCCAAATCCAGATGGGCCACTTTTAGAGGGACCCCTACTTTCAGGCTTCTTGTGCTACTTGATAAACCCATAGCTGAGTCCCTGGTGCCAAGTTGGATATGGAATCCTCATTTGAGTTTGGTTATCTATGTGGCATCTCAGTGAAGTCTAGGGCTGAAGACTGGAGCTCAGAAGAGAGATTAGCTCCATACAGGCACATTTGGGCGTCCTCTACATAGATATGACATGTGAATGGCAGGGAGCTGATATGACTCAGGGAAGATGATGCAGCAACAAGGCAGAGACCTGCAGGACCTCCTTGGTGAGTGAGCAGCAAACGAGATGGATGATGGGAAAGCAGAAGCTGAGGAGCAGTCCTGAAGGCAGGAGGAGGAGGAACTAGAGCATCCCAGAGGCCCAGCCAGGATGACCTTGTCAGACACAGCAGAGATGTTAAACAGGACAAGCAAAGACCCAAGATAGACCCATGTCCCACAGGCCCCAGTTGGAGAATGTGTCTTATCTTTCCCATGGCTTCTTGAGCCAAGCAACCTTTCTGATCTAACCACTGGAATGGTATATTGGGAGAAGTAAAGTCAGCTCAGGGCTGTTGACTCCTTCTCCTCCTCTTCATCCTGCTCCCCTTCCCCTCCTCTTCCTCCTCCCCCTCCTTCTCCTCTTCCTCCTCCTCCTCCTATTCCTCCTCTTCCTCCTCCTTGGAATGCAAGGGTTGAACAAGACCTCCATGGTCCCTTTCGGCTGATACCCTAAGATTGATGTTGTAAACAGGACGGTGACCATATAGTAAAATATTGCTCCTCCCCACCCCACTAGCTCTTAGCCCTTTTTCATCCCCCCCTGCCACCATCCCCCCAGTTATAATGCATTGACTTCCCACCCCCAGAAAAATAGAAATGCCTTGAGGGCAGGCCTGTGTACAGGGTAGTCACAAAGCTTCCTTCCCGCTCAAAATCTCTTATGTTTCTGTAAGACTTAGATTCACTTCTCTCCTCTGGTCCCTAAGAGCTTTGTAACCACAAACTAATCATTTCCCTGCAGAGCCTCAGTTTCCTCATCTTCCACTGACCCTGTCTACAGCTTGTTTGTACATTGTTCTGTGGGTGTTGTTTCCCCGTGAGACTGTGAGTTCTTGACGGAGCCTTGCTTTGTATCTCCATCATTAGCACATAGTAGGCACTTCATAAATGCTTATTGACTTGACTTGTTGCTTCCACAGCCACAGTGCCTAGCACAGTGCTCCCCACCCCCCACCTCCATCATGATGTTCTCATTTTGTCTGTGATTTCCCTGGGGTGGGGAGCTCTCAGGGAGGTCTCCTTCCATTGGTACAGAATCCTATCTGCTCTATTGCTTAGAGATAGAACGATGCAGGGCACTGAGAGGTCAATGACAGTCATAACAGTAATAGAAAACATGTATACCGTGCTTACTACTTGCCAAGCACTGTGCTAGGCACTTTACGAAATGATCTCACAAGATCTTTTACAGATGAAGAAATGGAGGCAGATGGAAGTTAAGTGACTTTCCTGGAGTCACACAGCCGGTGTCTGAGGCTGGATTTGATCTCAGATGTTCCTGACTCCAGGTCTCTCCCCTGCACATTGCATCTCCAGGAAATGGCCTCCCTCCCTAGCCTTCCAGCTGTGGGGTCCCAAGTGTGGTCCAGGTGTGTATATGCAGGTGGGGTGGCCCAGGTGTGCCCCAGGTATATATATATATATGTATATGGGGGAGGTACAGAGATGAGATGGACAGATGAAGACAGGCAGGCAGGGATATCACTACCAGTAACACAAGACAAAAGAAAACCTTCCCATTTATTTAGAACTTTAAGGTTTGTGTCCTTTACCTCGATTGCAGGATAAACACTACAAAGATTTTTGTCATCCTATATTTTACAGGTGAGGAAACTGAGGCTAAGAGAGGTTATGTGATTTTTCCAGAGTCCCACTGGAATGTCTGAAGCAGGATTGAATTGAAGGCTTCCAAAATTCCAGGCCAACAATTCTATCCCCTGGGTCACCAAGCTGCCCTACAATGGCAGAAATTGGAGGAGCCTTAGAATGTACAGTTGGGAGGGCCCTCAGAGCTCGTTTTACAGATGAAGGAACAGAAAGAGGCAATGTAGGAAAATGGCTAGTCTTGGATTTGAAGTCAGGTTCAAATCTCACCTCTGAAGCTTATTGGCTGTGTGACCCCAGGCAAGGCATTTTCCTCCTTTTTTATTTTTAAAAAAATTTTTGGAGCCAATCCGGGTTAAGCAACTTGCTCAGTCACATGTAAGCATCTGAGGTCAAATTTGAACTCAGGTCCTCCTAATTCCCGGGCCAGTGTTCCATCCCCTATAAGCACCTAGCTATCCCTATTTTCCTTATTTTTAAAATGAAGGACTTAGACCAGATGTCTTTTAAAGTCCCTTCTGCCTTTAGAAATCTCTAAATCTCAAAGAATAAAAGGGGTTTACTAAAGGTCTCACAGCTAGTCAGGGACAGATCTCAGATTAATTTCCCAGTCTCTAGACTCCCAGGCTCAGGGTCTTTCCACAATATTGGACTGCCTGCTCTATTTTCATTGTCGATGACATTGTTTTTTTAAAGTCAGGGAGCCTGGCAGGAGACTCTTCAACTTGACCCATTCAGGGCCCCAGTAGGTCTCAAAGTAGCCTTGGCCAAGCAAACATTTATAAGTTTCCCTACCCCCAGGCCTTCACCAGGCATTGGTGGCCATGATCATCCTATATGTCTTGGGTTATTTGACATCCCGCCAAGGTCTGGGGATGACTGCTCATGTACTGACTGTAAAAGAAAAAAACAAAAATAAAAGGTACACACTCTAAGCCAACCCAACCATCTGGCAGCCTGGATTATGACTTTCAGAGAAATTAAAATAACAAACCTCCCCACCCCAATTTCCTAAACCAAAAGAATTTATTTGTTTGTCTATTTTGAAATGGCAGAGAAACAGCTGGGGGAAGGGAAGTCCCACTTCTCTGGGAGGCAAGAGACAAGGTTTTAAATCCCAGGGCTACCACACATTAGCTGTTGCCCCTCAATTCTCTCTAAAGCTCTGTATTCTCCCTGGAAATGAGGTGACTGGTTTATGTGAAATCTGAGGCTCTCGCCTTAAAGGCTCTCCATTCTGCTAGTCTGTCCTCTCAAACTTATGCCATCTCTGCCATCCTCTGTTCTAAGGCTCCTCCTCAGCCCCACATTTCCCATTCTGAGGTCCTTCCTAGCTCAGACAGTGTGTACATCTGTTCTCAAAATCCCTCTAAACGTAGACCAAAGGAAGCTGGGCAGATTGATTCTAACACTCTCTTGGGTTTTGCTGATGGGGAGGGTTTTGCTCTGTTAATTAGTGGTTTGTGAGCGGCTGCCGTTCTGGGTTTCTGAATGTGCCATACCCACCTTTCTAAGGGGGAGGTGCAGGTATGAGAGGCCAAGAGCTGGGCAGGGCCAGGCTGGCTCTGGGAGGCCTGGTCAGGAGCCTTCCAGTCAGTTCTGCCCTCTTCCTCAGTCTGTCTCCTCTGCTGCAATGACTTTGGCCTTTGACCAGCTGGGACTGCTCATCACCCACCAGGGTCCAGCTCTCTAGCCCATCCTCCCACAAGGGACCCCTTCCTCCTCCCAACTCTGGAACTCAACCCTCCAAAGAGCCAGAGCTGGAAATCATCCCACCTCACCCCTGGAAGGGAGAGTGGCTCATTGCAAAGTGCTCTGGATTTGGATCTAGGAGACCTGGTTTCCAATTCTAGGCCTCTCCCTTTCTCCCTGCATGACTCTGAACAGCTCCCCTCTTTCCTCTGGGCCTGTGCTTCCCCATCTATGAATGAGTGGGTTGGATTAGCTGCCCCCAAGGTCCCTTCCAGCTTGGAGCCTTTTGTTCAAGGCTGTATAAATGGGGGTCATTATGTCACAGAGTCAAGGGGAAGGGGGAAGGGAATAAATCTTTATATTGTATCTACTATGTG
Organism: Potorous gilbertii; assembly: GCA_028658325.1. Classification (NCBI taxonomy): domain Eukaryota; kingdom Metazoa; phylum Chordata; class Mammalia; order Diprotodontia; family Potoroidae; genus Potorous; species Potorous gilbertii. Next base: position 105,474,203 of record CM053769.1, read on the forward strand.
CCAGAAAGGTATATATGAGAATATATATATATATATATATATATATATATATATATATATATACACACACACATAAGTGTATATGTACATGTGTATATATATACATATATACATGTGTGTATGTATTGTGTATATATACATATATGTATATATACATATATATATATATGTATATACAAGGATCAGCTTGGGAAGAATATATAGCTCACCCCTTCCCATTTTACAGACAAGCAAACTAAGACCCAGGGAGTGACTTGTTCAGAGTCACACATCTAGTAAGCGTCTAAGGTCAAATATGAACCCAGGTCTTCTTGGTTCAAAGCCCAGAACTCCATCCACTACGCTACATTGTCACCATATGACTGATAATAACTCTCCTTTATGGAGTGATTTATAAATGTTATCTCAGTTTTAACAACAACCCTGGGAGGCAGGTGTTATTATTTTCCCCATTTTATAGGTGAGGAAATTGAGGCAAGTAGGTTCAGTGACTCACATGGCTAGGGAATGCTGGAGGCTGAATTTTAACTCAGGTCTTGCTGACTCTAGGTTCTGTGCTGTATCCACTGTGACATCTATCTTCCTTCTACATTAGTTTATAATTAGGTAGAGTGTAGACTCCTTGAAAGCAAAGATTTTTTATTATTTTATCTTTGTAACAAAGTGCCTGGCACATAGTTGGTGCTTAATAAATGCTTGGTGAATGATTTCCTTAAAATTTATATAGAAGTTGAAAAAGCTTTAAGTTACCCCATCTGATCACTGGAGGTAGGCAGGATAGATGTTATCTCCCTTTCATAGGTAAAAAAACTGAGGCACACAGAATTGCCTTGAGGGACTTGTGCAGTTACAAAGCAGAAATCAGGTCTTCCTGGATCACCCTGATCACTAACAGATTCTCCTCCTTGAAATCACTTTTACGCCTTTTCTTTTCTTGTCGAGGCAAATAGGGTTAAGTGATTTGCCCAGGGTCACAGTTGTGTCTGAGGCTGGATTTGAACTCAGGTCCTCCTCCAGACCCAGAACTCTATCCATTATGCCACCTGACTGCCCCTTATACCTTTTCTTTATCAATTTTCATACATAGTGAATATTCCCCTTCTCCCTTACCCCATAGAATATAAGTTCCTTGAGGACAGGGGCCTTTTTTGTTTTTTCCTTGTATCCACGGTGGCCAGAATACTTAAATGTTTGTTGGATTGAAATGAATTCAAAAAGTGGTAGTCAGAATCTCAATTTAACTCTTTGTACTCTAGAGCTTGTAGGGTTTTCATTAGGCCCCAGTTGCACTAAGGAGCTCTGTATACAACAAATGCTCAATTATTGTTTGTTGAATAGAAATAATGATGTATATTCATCATCGTGGAGAGAGCTAGAAGAAAAATTGGTTCTCGATAGGATTTAGAAGGGACTTTAGAAGGTATCTGCACTAATCATTCTTTTTATAGGTGAGGGCACTGAGGCCCAGTGAGAAATAAATTCTCCAAGGTCACACAGCAAGGAAGTGACAGAGGCAGGTTTAGCTTCTGAGACTTTGGACTTCCAGCCAGACTACTCTTGGCCACAACACGTTTTACCCATCAGGTTGGAGCAGGGGCTTTAGTTGAGGTGAATCATTCCAGGCTCCCATCCAGAGTCTTCTAATTTCATCATATTTTCCAAGGTTCATTATAGCTGACGGGGTTGAAAGGAGGGGCTGTGAAAAGAGACCTTTGTTGGCAATAGGGACGTTTGCTGTAGCTTTTGCCATTTGAGAGGCAGATGGACGGAGGTCCTCCCCTCTGGAGTCTAGCAAGGACTATCTCTCCTCAACCTGCTGGGTGCTTCTCAACTGATTAGAGGGAGGGCTGGAATAGGGGCCAGGGTGTGCAGGGCTGGCTATCAGACATGATCTGCTTCCAAGCAGAGGAACTGTGGAAGAACCAAGATGCTGCCACAAGTTGTGGAACTGGCCAGATAAGCCAGGCATGGCCTGCCAGAAGAAAACCCTTCTTAGAACTAGGCCCAGGAAGGGCAGTCCTTAAAGAGCCAGCATGAGGGATTCTTTTTGCTCCTTCATCTTCAGATTTTGTATATCCTCAAAGGCAAATCAGTCAGATGGAGGAAGGAAACTGGGCTTGGAAAGACATGGCTCCCAGATTGGCTCTGCCACTCACCATCTGAGACCCTGAGTCAATTATGTCACCTGAGACCTTGTTTTTTCATATATTATGAGAATACTTATAATACCTCCCTCCCAAGGGAGTCATAAGGCCAGGGCTGGGCATCAGGATAGCTGGGCAGGCTGCCATTCACTAGCTGTGAGAACTTGGCCTGGGGCCATAAAGAGAGAGATGAATTTCACAAAACCCTCAATTCCTAGAGAAGGAAACAGGTCTTGGGAGATTGGGTAACTCCCAGGGCCAGATAGACAGGATTCGAAACCAGGTCCCTTGATTTCAAATCCTTTCCATGTACCACTGTACCAAACTCTCAGAAAGCAACCCTTCCCCACTCTCCCAGCCAAAGTCTTAGACATTTATTTATCAGTTTATTGGACCAAATAATCTTGACTGATGACCTTTTTTATTGATATATTTTATTTTTTCCCAATTATGCATAAAAGCCATTTTAACATTCTTTTTTAAAATTTTGAGCCTCGATGAGCTTTACAAGTTGTAAGACTGTGAGTCACAGGCTGTGATTCTCCGGACCTCCTTTTCTTCACCTAGTAAAGGAGGGGAATGGAGGCAGAGTACTTTCGTTTTTTGTTGAGTTTTTTTTGGTTTTCTCCACTTCCCAATCCCCCTATTCTTTTTATTTTTTTATATTAAGTAATTTATTTGTTTTCAATTTTTTATAATTACTTCCATATATCTTAGGTATCCCCCCTCCCTGTCCCACTTTCCCCCCTTTCTCCCCTCTTCCTTCCCGAGACAGCATGCAATCTTATATAGGTTCTACACATACATTCTTATTAAATACATTCTCACCTTAGTCATGTTGCATAGAAGAATTAAAATAAATGGGAGAAACCATAAAAACTAAACACAACATAAGAAAAAATGGTCTGCTTCATTCTGCAATCTAGTTCCATAGTTCTTTCTCTGGATGTGGAAGGCATTTTGCCTCAAGAATCCATTGGGAATTTTTTAGGTCCTTGCATTGCTATGAAGTACTAAGTCTATCAGAGAAATTCCTCACACACTGTGGTTGTTGCTGTGTACAAAGTTCTCCTGGTTCTGCTCCTTTCACTCAGCATCAGTTCATATAAGTCTTTCCAGGTCTCTCTGAAGTCTTCCTGTTCATCATTTCTTATAGCACAATAGTATTCCATTACATTCATATACCACAATTTATTCAGCAATTCCCCAATTGATGGGCGTACCCTTGATTTCCAGTTCTTAGTCACCACAAAGAGAGTTGCTGTAAATACTTTTGTACATGTGGGACCATTTTCCATTTTTATGATCTCTTGGGGATATAGTCCTAGAAGCGATATTGCTGGATCAAAGGGTATGTACATTTGTGTAACTCTTTGGGCACAGTTCCAAATTGCTCTCCAGTATGGCTGGAGCAGCTCACAGCTCCACCAACAATGAATTAGCGTTCCAACTCTCCCACATCTTCTCCAACATTTATCATCTTCCTGTTTGTCATGTTAGCCAGTATGATAGGTGTGATGTGGTACCTCGGAGTTGTTTTGATTTGCATCTCTCTAATCAATAGTGATTTAGAGCATATTTGTTCATTTGGAAGAAGAAGCAGGCCCCTTTCTCTCTCCTGGCCTAAGACAACTCTCTGAGACTGGGATCTTTAACTCCTGGACCACCTGGATGAATTTCAGGTATCTGTGAAGTCAAATGGAAAAATGACATCTTTTTTTGAACAGAATTGGCTTCCTTGGTGATCTTATGTTTTATTCTGCATTTTAAAACATTTTTCTGAGAAAGGGTTCATAGATTTTACCAATTTGAATGCCAGAGGGGTCCAGGACACCCAAAACAAGTGAGGAGACTTTGTTCTAAGATTCCAATTCAGTGCAATTCAATAAACATCTATTAAGCACCTACTATGTGCTAAGTGCTGTATAAGTCACAGATGATCTGCCCAGGGATATAAGTGACTCTAGATTACCTTCCAAGCCTTATTATACATAGCTCCCCTTTGCCTACACTGAAGTTCAGCCCAACTAGCCTTCTTGCTGGGCATGTAGTCAGGAAGATCTGAGTTCAAATTCAGTCTCAGATATTTACTAGCTGAATGACCCTGGGCAAGTCACTTAACCTCTATCTGCCCAGTTTCCTCATCTATAAGATGGGAACAATAATAGCCCCTGTCTCCCAAGACTGTTGTGAGGATCCAGTGAGATAGTATTTGTCAAGTGTTCAGTACAGTTCCTGGTACAGTGTAGGCACTAAATACATGCTCCGTCCCTTCTCTTTCCTATCTAGCTGTTATCATTCTGACTCCCATAAATCCTTTGAGAAATATTGCACAGTTCTCCCTTGCACACACTATATATTCCAGTCAACATGCCTTGTTTCTTAGTCCCCAGGCAGGACAACTCATGTCCTGCCTCCATGTCTTTGCTCAGGCTGTCCTGGATACCCAGAGTGCCCTCCTGTCTACATTCAGTTTCTTCCAGATCTCAGCTCTCCAGTGCCCCCTTCCACGTGAGGCCTTTCCTGATCTTCCTCCCTTGAAGCAGAGGCCTCTTTCCTCCCTAAAACAGGGCACTGGAATGATTTCATGCACAATTAGCTTATTTATACTTGTAAGTATACATGTTGTCTTCCCCTGTAACCACTCAGTCATTTTCAGTCGTGTCCAACTCTTGGTGACTCCAGTTGGGGTTTTCTTGGCAAACATACTGCAGTGGTTTGCCATGTCCTCTGGCTCACTTTACAGGTGAGGAAACTGAGGCAAACAGGGTTAAGTTACTCTCCAGGGTCACACAGCCAGTAAGTATCTGAGGTTGGATTTGAATTTAGGTCTTTCTGACTACAGGTCCAGCTCTCCTGTAGAATGTAATCTCCTGGAAGGCAGGGACTGCTGCATTTTTATCTTCAGATCTCTAGCTCTTAGAATCTTGCTTCCTGATGTTTTTTTTTTTTTATTTTGCTGTTGCTGCTTGGTCATTTCAGTTGTGTCTGACTCTTCAAGACCCTATTTGGGTTTTCTTGGCAGAGATACTGGAGTGGTCCGCCATTGCCTTCTCCAGCTCATTTTACAGATGAGAAAACTGAGGCAGACAGGATGAAGGGACTTACCCTGGGTCACGCAGCTAGGAAATACCTGAGGCCACATCTGAACTCAAGTCTTCCTGACTCCTGGTCTAGTACTCTTTCTGCTTCACCACTTAGCTGCCCCTAGAAATATTTGTTGATTAACTAATTAACTAGGAAAAGGGGGTGGAGGAGGAGCTCACACCAATAGTTCAGTGCACTACAGAAATCACAGGTCCAGACATAATCCAAAGACTCCTCCCAGCTAAGGAAGGGCCCTATTTCTAATGCTTGTAAAGTATGAAGTTCTCTATGTGAGAGTGAACTAACAATTGTTCGGGCAGCCCTTGTATTCCAAGATTCTGTCTGAGCTGACGTGAAGCTGTTTGCCAGGCTCTCCAACCCTCTGGGGATGTGACATCACCCACTGGCAAAGAGCAGGGCAGGTTCCCTTCACAGGTCTTCCAAGAGGTGTGTATGTGTATGTGTTTGTGTGTGTGAATATGAATGTGAGTGTGTGTGTGTAAGAGTATGTGTATGAATGTATATGTGTGAATGTGTGTGTGTGAGAATGTGTGTATGAACGTGTGTGTGCCTCAGTGAGTGTGTGTGTGTGTGTGTGTGAGTGTGTGTGTGTGTGTGTAGTCTGTGTGAGAGAGTATGTGTGTGAATGTGTGTGTATGAATGTGTGTGTGAGTATGAGTGTGTGTGAGTGTGAGTGTATATCTGTGAGTGTATATGGACATGTGTGAGAAAGCAACAATGGAAGATTGTGAAGTCCTCTTCAATGGGGAAAATGGCCCCAAAGCACCCCACCAGGAACAATGGGGAGCAGCTGCAGGAGTGGGTTTCTGCTCTGTTTAACGGGGAAGGGACTTAATTACAATTAAGACTAGTCCAAGGAGGGCCCAATGGGCTGCGTCAGGAAGTAGGGGATCCCCTCTTCTTCTCCTGACCCCTTTAAGTGCGGTCTAGAGGCCCACGTGGGATGGAGTAGAGAGAATTCTTACTCAGGCATGGGCTGCATAGAAGCCTACGTGAGGTCCAACTCTGCCAGTCTGGGATTCCATGAAGGAAGGTCTTGGGATCTTGGATTTACAGTAGGACAGGACCACAGAGACCAACGCAGTGTTGGGATGGGCACAGTGCCGAGAGTCAGAAGACCTGGGTTTAAACATCTGGCTCTGGTACTATGCCCCCCGAAGAAAAGACTGCCCCTGCTCTGGCTAGGGGACTACTTGTCAGCCTCATCTGCCTTCTCACGCTGGACGCTCCTTTGGGAAGCATCTCCCCTTCTCCCCTTCTCCCACTACTGAGTGACTTCTATAATCTCAATTTTGAGGAAGAACTCAGGGCAGTCATCCTTCCTGCCTTTCCCAGCTCTTTTCCTGATTCTATAAACATTGCCATGTCTTCCTCTGTGCAACCTTCTCACCCTGGAGCATCTGCACCCCTCTTTTCCCCAGGGATTGCCTTTCTTCTTGCTTGTATTTGGAACATAAAAAATGCTTCATAAATGCCTGATGATTTGATTTCCATGTTTGGGACCTCGGTTTCCTCCTTCTTTAAAATAAATATTCTTTTTATTTTAAAGTCCCTTCAACCATCACAGAATCTCAGAGCTAAAGGGATATCTAATCCAACTCCCTTACTCTAAAAGGAGGAAAATGAAAGAGGGTTAGACTAGATGACCCCCAGTTCCCTTACAGATGTAAATCTTCAATTTCATGATCCTTTTTACTGAGCCCTACGATCCTTGTGGAAGGAGTTAGAATTGATGGTTTCTGAGGTCCCTTCTGGCTCAGTATCCATGATCCAACGGGTCCCAGAGGAATGAAATGATTTCTCCATGCCTGAACAGGAAAGCTTTCTACAACATTCCTGATCAGTAAGTAGCCTTTGTCTGAAGATCTCTAAGTAATGAGTAACTCATTGCCTCATGAAGCAGCCCAGTCCACTTTGCTACGGGCTCTAACATTCTATATTCTAAGGGCCTGCCCAATCTTGCCACTTCATTTTCTAGAGGCAGCTAGGTTAGGTGTCAGAGTAGATAGATCTCTGGCCCTGGAGTCAGGAAGACCTGAGTTCAAATACGGCCTCAGACACAAGTTGTGTGACCCTGAGTGAGTCACTTGCTATATGCCTCAGTTCCCTCTTCTGTAAAATGAGGATAACAGTAACACCTACTTCCCAGGGCTGTTGTGAAGATCAAATAGGTTAATGTTTGTTTATAAAGTGCTATATAAAAACAAGGAATTACCATTATTTTCTCGTGGCCCTCCCAGCTCTGACATTTTGTGATCTCAGCCCATACACAATATACCTTTCCATTCCACAGCTAACAGTAGTCCAAATCTCCTATAATTGTAGACAACCCTCAGGCTAAGCTTTATATCTTAGGAGGATCAGTGTAAAAACTTACAAAGCTCTGTCTTGATTCCACAGCTTCTAGTGGATTCCATTGAGGAGAGGCACAATGCCTTGCTTTGATCTAATATAATCCCTTCCCCTAAATAGCTCTGACTACTTTACAAAGGAGATCTTGGTTATACAGGTCACAGAATCTCTGGGTTAGAGGGGACTTCCAAGGCCAGCTGCTCTGATCCATACCTGCTTGAGAAGCCCCTCTCTGTTCTAACAAGTGGAGAACCAACTTTCCCTTGAGGAAAGACCTTCTACCTCCTGAGGGGATGGATTCTGCTTTTGGAGAGCCCTAATCAATAGGAAGTCTCCCTTTACATTGAGTCAAAAGTTGCCTCCCAACAATTCCCATGACTTACTTCTAGTTTTGTTTTGTTTTCTTTGGGGGCAGGGGGAAGGGGACTTCTTTTAGTGAATCCTTCATTCATTTCATTTGATGTTGCTCAGTCATTCAGTTGTATCTGATGCTCCTGGTGGGCCATACTGTGCAAGGGGTTTGCTTTCAAAGATACTACATTTTAGAGATGAAGAAACTGAAGCAAGCAGGGTTCAATTTACCCTGGGTCACACAGTTGGTAAGTGTCCAAGGTGAGATTTGAACTCAGGTCTTCCTGACTCCAGGCCCAGCATTCTATCCACTTCACGACCTATTACTGCCTTTTACTCCATAGCCCACTACATACTTGAAAACAACTATCATGTGGCCCTCTAAGTCTTCTTTTCTACAAGCTAAGCATCCCCAGTTTCTTTAATTAATCTGCATAAGACGTGAATTTAAGACTCTTCTCCATCTTGATAGATTGTAAGCTTCTGGAGGGTAGGGATTGTTTCCTTTTTGTCTATGTGAATGTGTTTTACTTATGACTAATCCCTGAATCTACCTTCCCTTCTTATTTTCCCTCCCTTTTCCCAGTTTGCCCCTCTTTCCCTGTTGGGTGGAACTGATTTCTACTCCAGATTGTGTGTGTGTGCGCGCGTGCGTGCGTGTGTGTTCCCCTTCAGAGATGGAAAGAAACCCTAGTTTCTTCTTTGGCCTTAGTCTTTCTTCATTAGAATTTAAGTTCCTTGAGGGATTGACTTTCTTTTTGCTTCTATCTGTATTATTACCAGGTCTTAGCACAGTGCCTGGCATATAATAAGTAGTTAAATTCTTATTTTCTTTTCTTCTTTCTTTCCTTCCTTCCTCCCTTCCTCCCTTCCTTCCCTGGCTCTCAACCTGCAAGAAACTTTTCTCCTCAGCAAACACTATTCTCAAAGTCAACCCTGTCCCAGACTTTCCTATTACTGTCAAGGACACCACCTTCCAGTGCCCCAGGTTGCCAACCCCAGTGTCCCCCTCAATTTCTCATTGACATTCACTGTACATATTCAGGTGGGCACTGAATGTTGTCATTTCTATCTCCATCCCCTCTCTCTTATAAGAAACTTCAGTTATTTCCCATTTCCTCTAAGATCAAAAATAAACTCCCCTATAGAACATCAGACTTGGAGTAAGGAAGGTTTGAGCTGCAATCCTGCCTTAGACACCTGCTAGCTATGAGTGAATCACTTAATGTTTCTCAGCCTCACTTTCTACATCTATACAGGGATAAAAATAGCACTTAACCTCTCAGTCATGGCAAAGATCCAATGAGATAACATACGTGAAGTGATTTGCAAACCTTAAAGTGCTATAAAAATGCTAGGTATTATTATATTATTACTTAAAACCCTTCATAATCTGGCTTCAATCTATCTTTCCAGATTAATTTCACATGACTTTTCCTTGCAAATATTCCATCTAAACTGAGTTCATCTGAAGCATGATATGTTTTAATTTAGCCCCTCATTTGAACTCGGTATGAATCTTAAGTTACTTGTAAACAACATCTTATTGGATTGTATTTTCCATTCCATTCTGTTATCTTCTCCTTTATTGGTGGTTTTATCCCATTTACATTCACAATTATTTAACTATATATTTCCCTTATTTCATTATTTTGTTATTTTTTCTTCTCTGCCCTCTGATCCTGTCTTTACAAAGAAGAAAAGAATGGTGAGAGAAGAAATGTGTTCATCATTAGGGATCTGCACACTTCATACAATTTGTCTCTGTTCCCTTAACCCTCTTCTCTTCTCTCACCTTGACCCCAATCATAGGTTCTTAACTTTTTTTTTTATTATGCCTTCCCCTTCACAATGCACCCTCTAAGGTTGAAGCTTGTTTTGCTTATGACTAATCCCTGTCTGGAGTGACTCTCCCTCTTCCTTTCCAACTCTCTCCTCTCCCAGTTTCCTCTTGTTTCCTTGCTGATTTGAATGTATTTCTACACTAAACTCTGTATGTGTATTCTCTCCTCATTTGATTGCTTCAGATGAAAATGAAGTTCAGATAGCACTCACTTCCAGTCCCCTTTTGCTATTTGTACAGTCTTCTACTTGTACACCCAGATTATATGAGATAGTTTCCTGCATCCTTCCTCCTCTTTTCTTCTCTAGTGTGTCCCTTTTCCCTCTCCCTTTTTTTCTTCTTTTAAGCCCATCAAAACAAACTAAAACCACCCCTAAGCCCTTTATTTTATTTACTTCCCACTATGACTCTTGAAAGTAATAGGGTTCTGAGGAGACATTTGTTTTTAATTCCTTTTAAAATGTAAATATGTGTAATTTTCAAATGTATTTATGTTTGTTATATTTCTCTCAACTCCAATGTTTGCATTTCTAAGTTTCTGCTCTAGTCTGATCTTTTCTTCAGGAATGCTTGGAAGTCCTTTCTTTCATTAAGCATCCATTTTTACTCTAGTAAGATTCTACTTAGTTTTGTTGGGTAGGTTTTCCTTGGTTGTCAACTTACATGTTTTGCCTTTTGAAATATCATGTTCCAAACTCTCTCTCTCTTTTTTTTATGGTAGTGGCTGCCAAATCCTGACTATAACTCTTTGGCATTTGAACTCTTTCTTTCTGGATATTTGCATTATTTTTTGTTTTGACATAAACATTCCAAATTTTTACTATGATGTCACTGGGAGTTTTCATTTTGGGGTTTCTCTGAGAACATGACTGGTAGATTTTTTTTTTTCTGTTTTCACTTTGCCCTCAGGTTCCAATAGGTCTAGTAGTTTTCATTCATGTTTTACTGAAATATGGTATCTAGGTTCTTTTTCTTTCTTTCCTTCTTTCTCTCTTTCTTTTACTTCTTTTTTTGTTATGGTTTTCAGACAGCCCAGTGATTCTTAGATTTTTTTTTTCTCCTCGACTTGTTTTCCATGACATTTGTTTTTGATATGCAGAACCTCATATCTTTCTGATCTTCTGACTTTAATATTTCTTGTTGCCTTATGGAGTCATTAAATTCTGTCTGTTCCATTATAATATTGCAACTCTATTTGTTAGGTACTGCTATTAAGTATTTTTCTAAGTGTTTGCTTTAACACTCATTTCTTTTCCTTGGATCTCTTTATTCAGAGTATGAGGCTTAGCCTGTGAGCTCTCTCCTCTTCCTTACTCTTTTATCAATTACAGGGGCTTCACAGGATAAAATGCCAGCTCCTTAGCTTGCCATTCCTAACTCACCTCTCTAGCCCATTGTATCTGGCCAGTCCCAGCCAAGCTTCCCATTGCCCTCTCCTCTTTGGATTGCCAGTCATCCTTCCTGTCATTGTCCCCTCTCAATGACAGTGTGTTGGCAAGTACTTAGCAATCAGCTTTCTGGTTAGTAACAATATACCACCTCACTCAGCATTAGCAACATTTTCTCTTTCACTTTCTTAAGTCAAGATAAATAAGGAAACAATAAGTGGAGCCCTGATTTGTAGCATTTGTTCATTTCCAAGGTGTAAGTGATCACATGGAAAATTTAACAATCAACTCATGTGAATTGTTTAGAGCTGGTTGGGTCTAGGCCCTGGATCAGGAACCTTGTCATCTTACCAGGTCTGGAGCTCATCAAATCATTAGTGTTATAGAGACTATAAAGAGAATGTCAGATGATTCCCCTCTAGCTGGATTTCCTAAATCTAAAGACTCTTCCCTGGATCTGCCCCATTAGAAGGAAAGATCCCTGAGGGCAGGAACTGTCTCACTTTTGTATTTATAGCATGTGTCCTAGCACTAGAACCCAATAAATTCCTTTTCATCCATTCCCATAATGCACCTTCCACTTCATTCTATTTTCTGCACTCTGGCTAAATCGGTCCTCTTGTAGTTTTCTGAACACACCCCATCATATTCTGTCTCCAGGCCCTTGGTTACATGGTGCCCTATGCCTGGAATGTGACTCCCCACTCCCACTCCCAGCCACCACTTCTGCCAGAGGAGATCTTTCCCAACCTTCAAGGCTCTTCTACCTTCTTGGTGTAACCTTCTTGGACCCTCTGCCCAGAAATGATTCCTCTCTGCTATTCCTATTTTGAACCTCATGCCCTTTCACGCTCTATTTTGTTATCAGTATTTGTTTCTGTATCTTATTATTTTGCTTCTACCAGACTGGGAAGTCTCTGAGAGGAGAAAGAAGTCTTACTCTCTGTTTATCCACGACTTGAGGCATTGGGCTCTGTAATCAGTGTCTGTTGAATTGTATCGGGTAAGCTTGATGACAACAACCTAAGAGGAAAAAATGCTGACGTGGAGTCTGGAAGATCAGCTTCCTGCTACGTCTGACACATCCAACCCAAGGCAATGCATAGCAAGCCTCCTTTGTGCCAGTCTGGCACAGTGAAAGAGCCAGGCTTGGGGTCAAGAAATCTTGGTTTCAAATCCTGTCTCTGATGTTCATTAGCTGTGTGACCCTGGGCAAGTCACTTAACTTCTGTCTGCCTCAGTTTTCCCATCTGCAAAAAAGGAATAAAAATAACACCTAGCTTCCAGGACTGTTGTGAAAATCAAATAACATATATAAAGTGATTAGTACAGTACTTGGCACACAGTAAATAAATGTTTTTGGTTTGCTTTCTTTCTTTCTTTCTTTTTTCTCTTTTTCTTTTTTCCTTCCTTCCTTTCCTTCTTTCTTTTTTTTCAGGGAACTGCAATGGCATGCAATGAAGCTAAATTAGAGCCAGGTTGAAAAAGCCTCTAAATGTCAGATGAAAGAGGCTGGTGACAGGGAGTCACTGAGGGCTCTTGAGCAAGGCAGTAACCTGGCCATATCTGCATTTCTTTATCTGCTGAGTGGAACATCATCTATCTTTCAATGATTCAGTAAACATTTTCACAAGCACTTACTGTGTCCCAGGCACTGTGCTAAACACTGGGGATACAAAGAAACAAAAGACAGTTCTTGCCCTCAAGGAGCTTGTAATTTAATAGGAGAGACAATATTCAAAACAAAAATATACATATCAAACTATATACATAGAAGGTAAACAGCAAGTGACTCAACCCAACAACCCTGGAAGATATGTCCTTCCGACATCATTATTCCCATTTTATAGATGAGGAAACTGAGACTTAAAGAGCTCAAATAATTTAAGAGCATAGATATAAAATTAGAGAGGACTTCAGAGGTCATTTATTATGAGGCTAACAGATGGAGGGCTAGAAGGGAGCCTCCAAGGCTCCAATGCCCTCATTTAATGGAAGAGAAAACTGCACCCTTGAAGTTTAATGATTTTCCCATGATCACACAGATAATAAGTGTGAAATTTTTACCCAGGTTATTTGACTCCAAAGCCAATGTGTTTTCTTACTTTTTTTGGAAGTGACCAGAATTACATGACTTGCGCAGGGTCACATAGCTAGTAAGAGTCTGAGGGCAGATTCAGACTCAGGTCCTTCTGACTCCAGGCTAAGTGCTCTATCCACTGCACCACCTAGCTACTCCCTGTTTACTCATTTTATAAACAAGGCTACTGAGACACAGAAAAATGAAGGGAAGAAGTAGAGAAACTGGGATTTTGTCTCTGAAAGTCATAGGGTGAGTGTTGGGCAGAGTGGGGAGAGGGGCCTGCATCTTAGGCCTCCCAGTCCAGAACTCTTCCAGTGAAGCTGAGCCTCCTCTCTCCACACAGCCCTTGTGTTTGCCTGGCATCCCCAGGAGTTCTTGGGGCCCTGATCCTGCCTTCCCAGCACACAGCTGGCCTGTGCCCTGAGAGCTAGAGGGGCAAGAGGCTTCCTTCTGTGCAGGCATTTGGAATGTGTCAGATGTTTAAAATTCCAGCTGGTCACTCTAACCTTAGTAAGCGATAACATCTCTCAGACAACTGACTTCCTGTATGCAGGGCCTGGAGTTTGGCTACAGATCTTCTTTCTTTTCTCATTGCTGCCCATGATGCATGGGTATAAAGACAAAGAAAGGGAGGAAAGAAGGCTAAGGAAAAAATTCCTTTCTTGGAATGGACCCAAGGGGCAGGGCAAGCCCAGTATGTATTGGGGAGGGAAAAAAAATAAACGAAACGGTTGTGTATAAGAGTATGGCCAAAAGAGGGGTCTGCTCCTACCTCTGCTACCAGGTCCCTTAGGGGCATAAGGAGAGAACTTGGGACCTGGAGTCAGGAATATGCTTGCTAACAAGTCATTTAACCTGTCTGGACCTCAGTTTCCTCATCTGTAAAATCTTTAGAATGATACTTTACTATCAACCTCACAGGGCTGTAGTAAAAAGAGTACTTTACAAATGAGAGTGTTCATTTTTTGTGCCTTGTTTTCTCCTCTATAAAATGGGCAGATTTCTATTTTATAGATTTTAGAGCTGGAAGAAGATAGAGGGCATTTATTCTAACACTACCATCATACAATGGAGGAAATGGAGGCCAGAGTCACCTGAACTTTGTTGCCTTTGATTCAAATAGTGAAGGACCTTCCCAGATCTCAAAAAGTCCAGCAGCCTGGGTCAGAGGATGACAAGAGAAGCAAAGAACTTGAGGGCCTACTTGCATGACAGTGTAACTCTGACAATGTGGCTGATGATAACCCCAAGCCATTGAGAAAATGTTAAATTGATTTCGACTTGCTCTGTTTAATAAGGCAGGGAAATGTGAAATACCTCATTGAGAACAGGTCTAGCCAAACGGCATCCCCATTGTAAAGATAGATAATAAAGACTCAGAGAAGAAACATGTAGTAAACCATTTCTCCAATTTGGGCATGAGTTCTCTCATCGAAAAAATAAGGAGGTTGTACTAAAAGATGAGGGCTAAAGTAAATTTCTTCCTCTCTCTGGTCCTCCCATTAAAATAGGCCTAATGATACTTACAATGTTTACCTGGAAAGATTTAATGAGGTCTATGAAAAATATGACAATATATATACTCTATGAAATTATATATTAAGTACATAATATATGAAAGTGTTTTATATACTACAAATCACACAAAAACAAAATATATGACTATATATGAAATTATATATATTAAATATGTATAGAAATGCTTATATACTACAAATTCCATGCAAATAAAAGGAATTTTTTAATGATGTTGTTGGATTGTTTTCAGAGCTGGAAGGCACCTCAAAAGCTATCTGGTCAAAACTCCTCATTTTTCAGATGAGGAAATTGAGGCCCCTAGAGGGAAAATATGGATAATATCATCACCAGCGCTAGTCCTGAAAGAAATCTCAGAGACCATTTAATCCAACCCTCATTTTACAGATGGGAAACTGAGTCCCAGAGAGGTTAAGTGCTTTGCCCAGTGCAGGAACTTGACCTTAATTCAGTAAACTTGTAAATTCTTTGAGGTCAGGGATTGCTTCATTTTAGGCCTACTATGTGCTTGGGCCGCATAGGAGAAAATTTATGCTTGTTGATTGTGCTAGGCACTGGAAAATAAAAATGATAAATGGTGAAGCCCCTGCTTTCAAAGTCAAGTCAACAAACATTTATTAGGCATCTACTATTTGCGAGACACTGCTCAGTACTTAGAATCCAAGAGTAAAACACAAACTCCTCACCCTGTTATTTTTTCAAACCCCTTAAAGTCAGGGGCTTATGTATTTTTCCGGTCTGATTTCACATTATTTCCCTTTATACACTTTCTGTTTTAGTCAAATAGGCCTATTTTTGGTCTCCAAATCAGACATCCCATCTCCCATCTCTGCCTTAACACTGATTGTTCTCGATACCTGCAATCAGCTTTTTCCTCATCTCCCCAGCCTCCATCAGGGCTCAGCACAGCACTGCCTCCTGCCTCCTGTGGGGGTTTTTCCTGATCTATTTTCTCCCACCCTCTCCTCCTCCCCTCCCCCACCTTTTTAGTTCTCTTTTCCTCTTAAAATGACTGCATTGCTTTGAATGTTCCTTATATACCTGTGGCAGCCCCTCTAATCAAATGTAAGCCTTTTGAGAAGGGACTCAATTCCCCCCACTTTTTTTGTCTTTATATCCCTAACACATTGCTTGGTGCATAGTAGGTAACTAGTAAATGATGAATTGGACTAAATTAAAGTAAATTGAACAGTAGGATCTGGGGAGATACCATGTGAATAAAAAAGTGATATTTATTTTTGGAGAAAACTCTTAGACCATAGGATATTCAGGTGATTTAGGCCAATCCTCTCATATCCCAGATGAGGAAACTGAGGCAGAGCAAGGTGAGGTAACTTGTCCAAGGTCATCTAGTACTATGGATATTCCAGGGTTTAGAATGGCAGAAAAGGAAGGGATCCCAAGCAGTCCAGTTCCCATGATGGCTCACCATCTGATGACTTCTGGGAGCACACCCTTTCAGAGCAGAATTACAATGTCTATAGAGGGTTGGCCTCCCATGGTTCTCAGGCAAGTTTAGCAGCCTGTATCCCTGCTCCCTGATTTCCATCCTTTCTAAAAGAAGGACTGTGTAGGGCTTGAAAGGCAAGGCCAAATGCCCTTCAGTGCAGTCCCACCCTGAAGCTGGGAGTCTAGATATTGCTATTAGTAGAAAGTGAGGTGACTTCATTCAAAGCTGGGCTATGACTCCTCCTAATAACTAAAGCCAAACTTGCTTTTTATTGCAGTTTTCTACAAAGGTTTTCCAGTCTCAACTGGTCTGCATAAGCTTGTCTTAAAGGGCCAACTCCCCATGCTTGAGTTAGCCCAGATGGAGTCATACTTAGCCCATCCATTCATTTATTTCTCCATGCCAACATAGCCTGGAGACTTTCAGCACTGCCCTCTGAAAGTTACATGTAGCTTCTCATTAAATGTTGGGTCAGCATCTATTTAAAGCCAAGGGTCATGAGCTCCTCTCCAATGATCCTCTATTAACCAGACCTAGCCAGATGACACATGAGTTCAAAGCAAACACACACACACACACATTCAGCCATACATGCTTCATTTAATGGAACAAAAGCCAAGTGTTTTCAGTACCCTTAGCCACAGAGCTCCTTCCCATAACTGGTAGGGACATTGTGAGTGAATTCCCCAGTCCATCCCCACATACGTTGGTCAGAAGAACTGATACATGAATGCTCTCAAGATCTCTCTTAAGAACTTTGGAACTGATTGTGTGACATGGGAGACACTCCACCCAGCATGGCATACCCGAGTCAGAGAAGGTACTGTGTTCTATGAGCAAAGCAGAATTAAAGCTCAAAAGATGTGCAAATTTAGAGAATCCTCCCCAAAGGTTCACATAAACTATTTGTGTTCGCCCTGTGGGAGAGCATTATGAGATCATATTGGTCTGATCAGTCACAGTTTGATGTATTATAACTTGACTCTAACATAGTAATGTCCTTTTGGTCTTTTTTTGAGAACATAGGACAATAACCAACCAACCATCCCTACTGTACCACCTTGCTAAGAAACCCTATACCCAACCTTGTGGGACACGTAGTCCATAGACTCTCAAAATGAGCACACTTTCCCTTAGCTCCCAAGTATCGAGGCAATGTGTCCAATGGAGGAGAGGCTTCTTAGAGAAGACAAATTAAGAGTGTCTTCACTCACAACATTGTGTGACCCTAGACAAAAGTGTGATGCTGTTTTCTGTTTTCAAGTTGCTTACTCTCTAGAGATGACTTTCCAGAGATGACTGGAACACGTAAGCTGAGATTGAAAATCATAAAATGAAACAAAATCAATTTATTAAAATGATTGCAAAATTAAATCATACAAAATTATTACAAAATTTAAAAAATAGATAACTATACAAAATATCTCGTATTGTTATACAAGGCCATGCATGCTTCAAGAGGTGTCACAGAGTGTGTACTGTGTCAATAATAATTGCTCCCATTTCTACAGGCTGTTCAGTTTTTATAATGCTTCCCTCCCAACAACTTGTGAGTAGACAGGGTCAGTATCTTACCACTGTTTTACTGGTTACCGCATCACAGAATCTTACAATTGGTCATCCAAGGATGGTCTTACTTTTCTTTGTGGATCCCCAGAGGGCTCTGCACATAGTAATTGCTTAGTAAGTGCTTTTTTCAGTCATTCATTCAGATATCAATAGTAACGCCCACAGGATGGATCGCCAGCAGCCACATCCAACCCTCACCTTAGCCAGAAACCACCAGGATCACCCCTTCCCAACAGGGCAACCTAAAGACCCCTGAGCCTTGCTCTTGGCCCTGCAGCTGTCTTTTTTATATTGTGTGGCTCCCTTAATTAGAATGACTACCAGAAAGACTGTCAATCAACATTTCAGGCACTGTGCTAAGCACGTGGGATACAAACCAAACAAAAAACAAACTTTCCTCTCCTGGAGGGAGACAACATGAAAATAATTATGTCCAAATAAGATATATGCAGGAAAAGAAGATGGAGAAAATCATTGAAGGAAGGCACTAGCCCTAAGAGGGATGGGGGAACTTCTTACAAACAGTAGGGTTTTTACCTGATGGAAACCAAGAGGTAGAGGTGGGGAGAGAAAGAAAGTCAGGCAATGGGGGAGGGGGGCAGCCCATGAAAACTCCCAGAGTCAGAAGGTGGAGTCTTGTTCAAAGAAGAGCAAGGAGGCCTGTGTCACTGGATCCCACGGCATGTGGGGGATTAAGGTGTAAGAATACTGGAAAGGTAGGAGGTGACCAGGTGATGAAAGGCTTTGAAAGGATTTTCTATTTGATCCTAGAAATAATAGAGGCCCACTAGAGTTTATTGAATGGAGGGGGGGATAACATAGTGAAACCTGAATTTGAGGAGGATCTATTTGACCCCTGAGTAAAGGATGGAATGGACAGGTGAGACACTAGAGTCCCCAGCAGCTGGGGCAATAATGCTGCCATGAGGAAAAGATGGTCTGCCCTCAAGGGTGGCAATGTCAGAGGAGAGAAAGGGGGATATTTAAAGAAATTACAAAGATAAAATTGGAAGGCCTTGGCAATTGATTAGATATAAGTGGACAAGAGAGAGAGGAGATGGGAATGATACCTGGTTGTGAGCCTGGACATGGTGAGTTTGAGATATCTATGAGACATCTATTTGAGACAGCCAACAGGCCATCAGACATGGGAGTCTGGAGGCTTTTGTCATATTCCAAGCTGAAGGTGAAGAGGGCCTGAACTGGGATAGTATAGGAATGGAGAAAGATGGCTTTGGGGAGGCAGAAGTGATGATATTTGGCAATCAGTTCTCCACGGGGACTACAGGAGAGGGGAGAGTCGGCCAAAGATGAATCTGAGGGACTGGAAGGGTAGCGCTACCCCCGCCTTCCTCTACAAAGAATGTCTACGATCACCTTCCACGCTGTTTTTTTGCCTTATACAGTGTCAAATTCAAAGCCAAATAAAGGCACCTGGTGTTCCATGGGAGATGTAATTTGCCCAAAATAGCCAGGTAAGGAGATAGGTGTGATTAAGGTCAGCAGAGGCCCAAGAATCCAGGTGTTGGATTAATAGAAAACAGTCTTCCCCTCCCTCCCCACAACCCCATCAAAAAAAGAAAAAAGGAAGGGGAAAACAAGCCCCATGTCTATGACTGAGATGAAGAAATCCCTGCAGTCAGGAAGTCCACCAAGATGTGCCGTCTACCAGTTCTCACGTCTCCAGAACAGCCTGGTGCTGCCCTGCCCTCCTCCCTATCCAGCCTCTTCTCCTCCCTCTGCTTTATAACTCAGGCTTGAGCTCCTGAATTTCCAGGGCAAATCATATGACATAAGTCACCATTATCTCCCACCAGGGTTTAGGATAACAAGGAAAGGTGAGCTCTGATGTAACTCTGTAATTAGAGACCAGGACCTGTTGGTAAATAGAACTCACCTTTCCAGTTTGGGGGGCCTGGGAGGTGGTGACTAAGGTACTGGGACAGCATTGGCCCTGGGTGAAATTGTGGTTGGATCTTTGTTCACCCTAACGGCAGTTAGGCATCTGATGATGGAGGATGCCCTGATGGACTTATACCCCCTACCCTGACCACAGATTGGCATCTATCCTTCCAAACCTCAGGACTTTCCTCTGCCCTACACATTCCCACCTCCTTGGCCTGTATTTCATAATAGGGTGTTCAGAGACTTGGGCATTCTGCCCCATTAGATTGGAATCGATGGGAGGCTAGACACATACAAAATGGCAGGTAGATGAGCTATGTTTTAATCTGGAAGCTGTCTATGGAATTTGTTATTGTAATTGAATGGTTTTTCAGTTGTGTCCAAGTCCTCGACTCCAGCTGGGATTTTCTCAGCAAAGATACTGGAGTGGTTTTTGCCATTTTCTTCTCCAGCTCATTTTACAGATGAGGAAACTGAGGCAAACAGGGGAAGTGACTTGCTCAGGGTCACACAGCTAGTAACTAAGTGTCTGAGGTCAGATTTGAATTCAGGAAGATGAGTCTTCTTGACTCCAGACCTAACACTCTCTTTTCTGTGCCATTTAGCTGTCCCCTCCATGGAATATTGTTATATAAAAATAGGTGAGCCCCGAGTTATTTGTGTGGGCTGTTTACAAAGATGTCAAAGTATTTGTGCATATGTGAAAGAAAATGGGAAGGTGGAAACTGTGAACAGGTTTGAAAAATAATTTGGGACTATGCCCCAAAAGTCATTAAACTGGGCAAACCCCTTGAGCCAGCAGTACCACTGCTAGGCCTAAAGCCCCCAAGAGATTGAAGGAGGAGGGAAAAGGATCCCTGTGGGTTCAAAAACACTTAAAGCCCCTCACTTCAGAGCAGCAGAGGTAGTACAGCAGGGAGACAGAACTGACCTGGAGTCAGGAAGACTCCAGCCTTAGATACCAATAGTGGGACACTTAAGTTCTGTCTTCTTCAGTTTCCTCTTTTTTCAAATATGTATAGCAATACCACTTACTGATCCACTGGGATAGTGTTTATAAAATTCGTTATAAATCTTTGTATCATTATAGTAATGTTAGCTCTTATTAGTATGAAGGAGGTGGATGCCCCTTAATTTGTGGAAGGGCTGAAAAAATTATGGTCTATGAATATAGTGGAATTATTGTATAGTAAGATATGATGAAAGGAGCAGTTTCAGTGAAACCTGGAAAGCTTTGTATGAACAAGGTACATGCACATATACATATATGGATGCAGGCATACATACACATACACACACATTTATACACACACACACACATATATATATATACATATATATATATATATATATATATATATATATCCAAATCAATGTCAATTTCTTTCAATATATACATATGGATACATACATACACACACACATAGATGACCAATGTAGGAATATGTTTTGCTTGACTATGCATATTTTTTCTTTTTTCTTACTTGTATTCTAGGGTGGTAGGAGGGAGAGCTAATCAATATTTGTTCAATAAGAAAGAAAACTAATTATAAACAAATGAGGAAGAAAAAGAAGTTGAGGGATATAAATTGTATTTAATGTTCATAGTCTTGTAGGCCCAGTGCTTACTTGGTTCAGTGCCTGGCACACAGCAGGCACTTAATACCTATTTATGATGAAATGATTGACCATAGAATCTTGGTAGAGCAAAAAGAACCCTGGGTTTGAATTCTGACTTCATGGGTTACTATCTGTGGAACCTTGGGTGGGCCATTTTCTTTTGAGTCTCAATTTCCTCATCTGTAAAATGGGTCTTTTCTAGACCTAGATCATATTAAAATGACATCTCAGATCCCTAGGAAAGGGATGACCAAACTGGAAAGGATGTTAGTTGAATTTTTCTCTTAAGTTTCATCAGGCAGCCTCTGATGTCCCTCCAGACACTAGATGCTGTTATACAGAGGCCCAGAGAAGGGGGAGTGTTCCTTGACTCTGTCACATATCAAGTTAGTGGCAGAGAAATTAACACAACCCAACTGTCTCCATTAAAACCTTTGTAGCTGTAGGTTTGGGTGGTGTAATACCTAGAGATGGCCTTCGAACCAGGAAGATGGACTCACATTCCCCTTCTGACACATACCTGCGGGAGGACCATGGCCAGTCTTCAGAGCTGTCTCCTGGATCCCCTGGCTTCCTTCCTGATTCAGCTCATGTTTTACCTTCTCGTGGTGGCCCTCCCCATGCCCGAACCTCTATGTGCCAGTGTCTTACTCCCAAATGAACTCTCTTCCACTTGCATCTGTGTTGTAGGAACATAGTTATTCAAAAGATTAGAATGAGACCTCCCTGAGTGCAGGCATTGAGTTTTGTATTTCTTTCTGTCCCCAGGGCTCAGTACAGTGTCTGGCACATAGTTGTTGTCTGTCTTTCCTTTTCAAAGAGGATCCATGAATGACATCATGGGTGATGTCTTGACTCATGGGTCAATTGGATTTAATTAAAGCAGAGTTGTGCAAAGTCCTGGCACATAGTAGGAGCTTAATTAATCCTTATATACTAACTGACAATGTCAGTGCCCCAGGCAACTTGATGACTATAAAGTTGGGAAGGCAGAAAAGAGTTTCAGTAGGGAAAGAAAGTTCTTTATTCCAGTGAAATCACAGATCCGACAGCAGACCCAAAGAACAAAAAAACAAAATACAACAAAACAAATATGTTAAGCACATTTTAACTGTCATTAACATCAAGGAAGGGAGACAGACTAGGAGTCTATTCTGCCACTGTTCAGAAGGCAGGAAGGTGATTTTGAAAGTGAAAACTCAGAGAAAGGAGACAGTAGGAAGAGCCTGCAGGAGGGAGCTCAAGCCTGGGGCTTTCTTCTCAGGGTAGGGATGCTCAGGCTCCCAGCTGACTTGCAGAATTCTCTGTATCTCAGAATCACAGACGCAGCTGTTTCAGCTCATCAGCTGGAGCCCCTGCACAGCTGGGTATCTCTGGCTCTGACTCTGGACATCTCCTGGCTCCAGCTGTCACAGGGCAGGGAGGAGCGTCAGCAACCATCAGTTGTGTCAAGGAGAGATAAGGACCCTCTCCACCCTGGCCTCCCAGATCAGACTTCTCTGTGGACTGGGGACGTGCAGGGGGGAGGTGTGAGAATATAGTGGAACAAATATAATTGAACTAAAAACAGAGAGAAATAGAGGGAGCAAAAGAGAAAGATCCTTTTGATCAAGGATGGATTTTTTTCAGAGGCAGTGTAAGCTAGTGAGAATTTCATATACATTCATATGTATATGTGTATACACACACACACACATGCACACACATGAGATCCGACACCTGGTTATCACTTACTGAGTGCCTATCAAAGAACTGAATGATTCTGAGGAATAGATCACCTGCCAACAGGTTTATTTTAGGCAAATGTCGTCTCTTCTCTGGATCTTAGATTCTCCATTTATAAAATGAGGAGCTTTAAGTGGTTTCTAAGATTCTTTCTATTACTAATATGTGTGTATACACATACATATTCATGTAGACACAGGCACATACATATACATATGTGGGGGGGGGAGAGAGAGAGAAATGTAGGTAGCACAATGGGTAGAGTTGCTACCTTGGAGCAAGGAGGACCTAAGTTGGAATACAGTTTCAGATACTTACTAGCTGTGGAACCCTGGGCAAGTCACTTTGCCTCAGTTTCCTCATCTGTTAAATGAACTGGAGAAGGATATGTCAAACCATGCCAGTATCTCTGCTAAGAAAACCCCAAATGGGAGTCCTGAAGAGTTGGACATGACCGAGATACACACGCACACACACCATATCTCTCTATATGTATATATACACATATTCATATAGGTGTATACTTGTTTCATATATTCATTCATATGTAATATTTTTAGGTAATTTAGGCTATATGACAATAATATGAAGTCTAATATAATATCACATACTCTCCTCGTTAGATCGTAAGTGTTGAAGGACTTCAGAGGAATTTGACATCCCTTTGTGGTTGAACCTTCAGGGAAGGCTTCATGAAAGAGGAGGGTCTTTGATGATGGATAGTATTTGGAAAGGCAAAGAGAGGAGTGGAGGGGAGTGCCTCAGTTTCCCCACTGTAAAACTGAGATAATAACAGCCCATACCTCTTATCTGTAAAGTGTTTTTTTAAACCTTAAAGAGTTACATAAATGCTATTACAATACTCAGAATGGCTTATCCAGGTGTCCTATCCCCTCTGAGCCTCTCCATTACTGTCTCCCCAAGCACCGTTCATCCCTACTTGGACTTTATTTCACCTAGACCACAGATCATATGCGGAAGGACTTAACCCTTTGTGTAATTATGTGGCCAACTTGATCCAGACAGTCTTGTCTTTATTCTCTGACTGGTTTGTTTCAGGAAGACATGGGAGCAAAGAATGACCTCAGACGTGTGATATAGAACAGCTGATGGACAACGAATTGAATTCAGAACTACAAAGGAAGAACAGAATGCTTTGAGATCCTTCAAAGATCTCATGCTGTCTCTACTATCAAAGTCCCTCTTCTCACACAAGTGTCCCCCTGAGACTCCGGGAACATCACCATCTCACAGCACCCAGAATTGCAGATGCCCCAAAAAGTGATAGAGAGAACTACAGGAACTGTGAGTCAGCAGCAGTCCCTTACCCATCCTGCCTTGTAAATGAGAATAATGGCCATAGCTAGAATTTATATAGTGTTCTAAGGTTTGCAAAGCACTTTACAAGTATTATTCCATTTAATCTGCACAATACCTCTGGCAGGTTGTTGTTCAATTATGTCTGACTTTTCATGACCCCATTTGGGTTTTCTTGGCAAAGATATTCGAGTGATTTGTCATTTCCTTCTCCAGTTCATTTTTACAGATGAGGAAACTGAGGCAAACAGGGTTAAGCGACTTGCCCAGGGTCACACAAACAGCAAGTATATGAGGCCAGGTTTGAACTCACAAAAATGAGTCTTCCTGCCTCCAAGTCAGTCATGTGACAAAACAAGGACTAACAGATGGGCCAATGGGCCAATGCTCTATTGGAACTACAAAATAATAAGTCATTTAATCAGCAAGCATTTAATATGAACCGATTATATGCCATGGCCACTGAGGATAAAAAGACAAAGACGGGAGCAGCTTGGGTTCCATTGGGATGGAGGAATCAGCATGGATATAGATATATATATAGACATATATATATAATTATATATAATTCTAAATAAAGCATACACACAATAAATCCAGAAGGAGACTTCTGAGCAAGTCAACAAGTATTTCCTGAGCTCATACTATTTGACAAGCACTGTGCTAGGGGTTGGGGAATACAGAGGAAGACAAATTAGTTGTTCTTAAGGATGTTCTTGTATTTGGGGAAGATAAACTAGACAGCTGAGTAGAGAATGGATTGGAATGGGAGAGACTTGGGTCAGGGAGACCAACCAGGAGGCTTGGTGATGGGTCAGGTGTGAGGGGAATAGGGCCAGCAGTAGAGTGTAGTCAGTGTCAGAGAGGGGTGAATTTGAGAGAAACTGCCATGTTGAAATCAAGAGGCCTTGGTGCCATATTGGATGTGGAGAGTAAGGGATAGTGACGAGTCAGGATGATTCCTAAGTTGGGAGCCCAGGGGACTGAAAGAATGGTGATGCCCCTCTATAATAATAAGAAAATCAGGAGGAGGGGAGGAGTTAAGAGGAAAATATAATGATAATGTTTCAGACATGATGAATTCAAGATGTCTACAGGACATCCAGTTGAAAATGTCCAGAGAACATTTGGAAATGTGTGACTAGAGGGCAGGGCTAGATAAATAGGGCTGAGAACCACCTGCTTAGAGATGATAATTGAATCCATGGGAGTCGATGAGATCACCAAGGGAAATACTAGAGAGGGAAAAGAAAAGAGGGCCCAAGACTGAGCCTAGGGGACATCCTTGGTTAATGATTGTGATCCAGATGAGATCTCAGGTAGATATCTGCTTCAGAGGCCATTCAGGTAGAGGGAGAATCAGGAGTCAATAAAAACATATTTAGGTGATACCTTATGACTTATGAAATGCTTTCTTGCAACAACCCCATGAGGTAGGTCACACAATGTTAATGTTTATAATAATTTGCTGTTATTGAGTCATTTCAATCATGTCTAACTTTTCATGATCCAGTTTGGGTTTTCTTGGCAAAGACACTGGATTAGTTTGCCATTTCCTTCTCCATTTCATTTTATAGATGACGAAATTGAGGTAAACAGAGTGAAGTGATTTGCCCAGTGTCCCACAGCTAGTAAATGTCCGAGATTGGGTTTGAACTCAAGAAGAATCTCCAGGCCTGGGGCTCTATCCACTGTGGCACCTAAATGTTCCATTATAATAATTAATAATAGTTAATACTAAACAATAATTTACCCTCATCTTACAGATAAGGAAATTGAGTCCCAAAACAATTAAGTGACTTATCCAAGGTTACACAGTAAATGGCAGAGCTAAAATTTGAACAGTCTTCTGAATCCAAGTTGTTTAATTAACAAAAATGTATTTTCATCCCATCCCATCCCACCACCACCACCACCCAAGTGAAAAAAAGAAAAACAAGACTTTTGTAACAAATATCCTTAGCCAAGCAAAATAAATTCCAAGTGTCCAAACATTGGACACATCCCCAAATGTCTGTCTCATTCTGCATATGCCATCCAGTCTCTTTCTCTCTACAATACCCCCTTTCAATTTGGCTGTCCAGAGGCAGCCTAGAGAACATCGGCCTCAGGGTGGGAGGCCACTCAGTGAGCAAAGCCTAGAACTAGAATGGGTGAGAAGTGGAAAGAGCATTGTCCCAAGCCACAGAAAACAAGTGATCATAGGATACAAAGAGATCTTGTCAAAAGAGAAAGCAAAGTCTTATCAAAAATAACACCCCCAACATTCTATCTAGCCAAAGAGTTTCGTAGCAGAATGACAGATAACTGCAAAAGCCTGGAAACAATCTAAATATCCAACAAGAGAGGAGTGGTTTAATACATTAGGGGTACATTACTGTATGGGTTTCCATATCCAGATAGTCACATAGAATGAGAGACTGTCAAAGGGCAACTCTGATGCGCCATCAGAATCTTCACAAAATCTAAGAAACTCAGTGAATTTCCCTACCGCATCAGTCAGACCTCCTGTAATAAATAAGTTTAAAGAAAAGCATGGAAAGGAATTATAGGTGATGACTAGACATGGAAGGATTCAGTCTGCACCATGTAGAAGGGACTCCCAACTTGGATGAGATCACAAATCTTTTAGGATGGGATGTCTTAATGTGGTGATGATGATAACTAATATTTAGATAGCACTTTAAGGTTGATAAATCACTTATCCTATCAATATCATCTCATTAATCCTCCCATCAACCCCATAGGACCACAATAACATTATGACCTTTTTAGAGGGAAAATGAGTGGAAATCAATAAACAAGTAGAATCTTGATGGAGACTGAGAGTGATCGATGAGTTCTAACATTTTATCCACTGACATGAATTGAAGCAAAAACTGTTATGAAGCAAGTCTAATTAGTTGTATTAAGGTTCTTGTCATATCTGAAAATAAATGGAGCTACAGGGGAGAGGTAGAGCCTTGTCAAATTCACAATTCACATTCTATGTTGTTTTCATTAAAAAATAAATCACTGAATAAAAAAAATTAAAACATAATGTACCAAAAAGAGAGCACTTTATATTGCGTCAAAGGCATTGGAATAAGATTAATAGTAAGTGTGTAGGCTTGGGTGGAGACCCTATGATGTTCAGATCGTCCCAGTCAAGTATTTGCTTTTGAATGGGTGAATAACCATAATTCTTCCCACAACTGTATTCTTAAACCTCAGAGGGGCAGATGGGACGAGCTGTTCTGAGAGTTCTTTCTGTCCCCCCAGTGGTAGCTGTGGGGACTTAAGGAATGTGTGAATCCCTGAGGCCCCTTGAGGAAGATGGAATGTTTGGGTCTCTCTCCTGATTTAGGCCAACTTGTCAGGACAAGGCCCTGCTGCTTCCAACACTACTTGGAAGGAAATAACCTTACAGTTCAGTGATACCCTAAGGGAAGGGAGGCTCTTGGCAGGACCTCGCCCCTTCAGACATTGGCACCATTCCTGGTCGAGTCAAAAGAAGGAGACAGAATGTTTGTCTTTATGGTCAGTCAGGCTGGACTCTGGGAGGCTGGTAATCCTGTCCTGAAGTACTTACCAGCAGCCTGGGAAATAACTTCCACTTTTGTGGATAATCTGCAGGCAGGATGAAGTGCTTCACAAGCTGGCTCCACCTGTCTTTCCCATATTACACATTGGTCTTTGTCATGTTCTCCCACCATATTGGCGCATTTGATTTTCCATGTACACAGGATTCCACCTCCATTCCTTTGTATAGATCAGCCCCCCGGCTTGAATTGCTACCCTACTCCCCATCTCCTCCTGACTGCCTCTACCTGGAGACCTCTTGGAGCCTTAACCCAAAGGCTGCCTCCTAGACAAAGCCTTTTCTGATGCCCCCCACTCTCCCCATGACTTTGCATTTCTTCATCTGTGTACATACTGGGTTGTAGGCTCCTTGAGGGTCTTTGTTTTTGTTAATATTTGTATGGCAGGCCCATGGTAATACCTCAGTAAGTCCTTGTTGACTGACTAACTGATGCCTTGAGAGAAGAAACTTGTGTTCCCTCATGCCTAGAACCATACCTGGCATCTAGTAGGCTCCCAAAATAATTGAGGAATTAAATTGAATTAAAATCAAATTGTATTTCATTGAACCGAATTGAGCCTGATCAGCTAATTGCATGTGGAAATTCTGCCTGGTGCCAAGAATAAGCCTGGCCACATACATTTTGTATACACCAGTATTTCCATATGTGGAGCAGCTAGGTGGTGCAGTGGATAGAGCACCAGTGCAGGAGTCAGGAAGACCTGAGTTCAAATCTCACCTCAGAGCTTGACACTCACTAGCTGTGTGACCTTGGGCAAGTCACTTAACCCCAACTGCCTCATCCTGGGTCATCTCCAGTCATCCTGAGGAATATCTGGTCACTGGATTCAGATGGCTCTGGAGGAGAAGTGAGACTGGTGACCTGCAAAGCCCTCCCTCACTCAAAACAAAGTCAAGTGCAAGTCATGTCATTATTTTTCTGATGGCATGATCTTCTTTGGCAAGGAAGGATGAGCACACATTTCCATATATACATCAGGAATTCAGTCAATTCCATTTCAGGGGTCCTAAAAGATGAAGTGGTTATTTCCGCTAGAACAGGGGACTCAACCAGAAGTCCAGGAACCTAAAAATATTTTTTTTGATACATGCTTTTCAACATAATTATATTTTTGCAATAATTGCTTGTATTTATATAGGCTGGTTATTGGTACCAAGGAGGTTAGGCCACCAGGCAGAATTCACATAGGAAGATTATCTATGAACTGAAAAAAGTGAAGTCATTGAGATCAGAAAAAACAATGTATACAGTTATTGTAGTATAAACAGAAGAACTGAATGAGACTGAATGTGTGACTGTAATGACCACATTTGGTTTTGAAAAAGAGCTGAGAAAAGGCAGAGGTGGGGGACTATAGGTGTGCAATACTTCATCCGCTCTCAGGTACAATAGATGAACCTGTTGACTCCATCCTTACAGAGATCCCCTTCACCCACTCACAGATTTTATAGTCAGACTGGTGACTTCATTGGTGAAGGAACTCTCTTTTTACCAGTGCAAGTGGGATCCTTCTTTGTGACTTCCAGTGTGAGAGAATTGCCTAGAGCCCTGAGAGGTCAGGTGGATGATCAAGATTCCCATAACTAATATAGGTCAGAGGCAGGATTTGAACCCAGGTTTCCCTAGAGACAGGTAAGTTGTAGAGTGAATGGAATACCTGACCTAGAGTCAGAAAGATCTGTATTCAAATCCAGCCTCAAAAGTTTACTAACCATGTGACATTGGATAAATCATTTAAGTTCAGTTTTCTTATCTGTAAAACAGGGGCAATAACAGAACCTACCTCCCAGAGTCATTGTAAGGTTGAAAATAGGTAGTTGGAGAGCTCTTAGCACAGAGCCTGCCATACAACATGTGCTTAATAAATGTTTATTTAACCACTCTGCTCTACACCTGGCTTTGAGGCCAGCGGTCTCTCCCTCCATCCCCCCATAATTAATCTCAGATGACCTTTCTCTTTCTTCCTCCCTTCCGTCCACCACATCTTTAAGATGAATTCTTTCTTCTAGTCTCTTATTTACAAACCACATGACAAGGCCATTTTTCAAACTGTATTCATCAGGAGATAGAACACAGAAAGATGTCAAGAAGATAGTTTCAGGTAATGGAGAGAGAACACAGAAGGCGCCATTCAGGCTGAACTAGATGGTGCTAACATCACCAAGGTAACCTTTAACTAGAGGGTGATCTATATTCTGGCATGCCCTACTCACTTCCTCTTTGCACCAGAGCAGAAAGAGAACTCTCAGAGGCAGTGTGCTACGATGCTGGAGTCAGAATCAAATCCAGCCTCAGATACTTCCTAGCTGTATGATCCTGGGCAAGTAACCTAGCCTCTGTCTGCCTCAGTTTCTCCATCTGTAAAATGGGGAAAGTACTACTTGTATTACCTATCTCATAGAGTTATTGTGAGGATCAATGAGTGCCTTAAAGCACAATTAGGGGTGTCCCAAAAGTCTTAGTCTCTCTCAAACTTAAAATAGCCTCTTTAAATGTTTAATCTCGAAGCTTCACTAAGGCTTTTGGGACACCCTGTATAACTGCCAGGCATTATTCATACTTGACCAGCTTGGGATGGTGCACCATGTTGTTGGAATGGATTTTGTCCATCTCTCCCATTTTCCTTCTCTTTGGTGTACTCCTTCCATGTCAAGCCTGGAGGATGACTTGGCTTGGTCAGAGAGCTTGCCAAGATTTCTTTGGTTTAGCCTCCACTGCTACTTTCTGCTTTATAAGATGACGCTGCCCATAATTGCCTGTCATTTGCTTCTCCATAAGATTTTCCAGACAAGTTAATATTCTAACTTAGTAATGACTTGGGAAAAGGAGGGGAATAAGCATTATACAGTGCCTATGCTAAGCACTTTTCACAAATCCTATCTCATTGACTCTCTACAACAACTCAGTGAGCTAGGCTCTGTGATTATCCTCATTTTACAGTTGAGGAAACCAAGGCAGGCAGAGGTTAAATGACTTACCCAGAGTCATACAGCTAGCAAATGTCTGAGGTCAAATTTGGACCCTGGTCTTCCTGATTCCAAGACCAGTTCTCTATCCACTGAGCCACCTAGTCACTAATATACCTTTTCTCTATAGTCCCCTCTCTCCTTCAAACTATTTTGTGTCATTGTCAAGTTGTTTCAGTCATGTCTAACCCTTTGTGACCCCATTTGAGATTTTCTTGGCAAAGAGTCTGGAGTGGTTTGCCATTTCCTTCTCCAGCTCATTTCATAGGTGAGGAAACTGAGGCAAAGTTAAGTGATTTGCCCAGGGTCATATAGGTAATAAATGTCTGAGGCTAGATTTGAACTTGTGAAGATAAGTCATCCTGATTTCAAGTTCAGTGCTCTATCCATTGATTCACCTAACTGCCCTCCTCCAAACTGTGCTAAATGCTTTACAAATATTATCTCATATGATCCTCACTGGGATGTCAATGTTAATCCCTTTTTACAGATGAGGAAACTGAGACAGAAGTTAAGTGACTTGTACAAAGTCACATAGTAAGTGTCTAAGATTGAATTTGGACAGGGTCTTCCTGACTCTAGGTCCAGTATTCTATCCACTACACCCACTTTGGCCAGTCATCTTTCTCCATTTGGAAAACTAATTAGATATCTGGTCATTAAGGTGCTATCTGGACTTTTTTGGTCTCTATATCTTTAAATAGGCTGAACTTGAGTGAATTTATTGTACTTGCTGTCAGTGTCATTTCTGTTGTCCATTTCCCACATTTAAACTTTTAATAACATGTTTAAAAAATTTAGGGTTAAATTTTATACTATTATCTGTTTCTCATTGGTCTTTCTTTTCTATTAATTTTGACTTTAGCTCTGACTATAAACAAATAGCTGACTCAGAGATAACTTCCACATGAGTAACAAGTCTTTTTCTGTCTATTAAAATACAGTCAATGTCATTCTTTATGGTTTTATTTGGTGCTCATTATTTCCTATGCCTACCAATTATTTTTTTTACAAGAAAGTATTCATGATATAGGTGTGTGAAGCTACATATATTTGGACTCTCTCATTTCCTCACAAAGATTAACTCCAATATCTCATTGTGGCATTGTAACTCTAGTTTATTGAGGGTGACAGCACAGTCCCACAAGCTTAGACAGCATCTTCCATGTTGGAAAGACTTCAAGGATGGCCTGAGTCTATTTTCTGAAGCCTAGACTAGCTAATTACTGACAGGTATGTCACCATAGGCTGACCACCTGGTGGTAGAATTTTTTGGCCAAAGCAACCCCTGAAACTAAGAAATATACCAAGTGGCCCTCAGTTCTTTGGAGCCCTCTCCCACTTAAGGTGATTTGCAAAAAAAGGGGGCAAAGAATAATCCATCAATGAATTTCAAATTGACTGTTGGTATTCTAAGTGACAGATCCTTGTCCTACCTACCAAGACATATATCACTTAATATCAGTTATGACATTCTTGATATAATGAAACCAGAAGAAAGTTGCTGCTCGATAGGACAACTGATGAATCTACACAAAGACAGGAGTTGGCCACTTGAGATTGAGATCATTGTTTCATGGGACATGTAATCAACATATATTATGGTACTAATGAAAACTATTTGCAAACAAAAAAGAAAATAATGCATGAAAATAATTTCAGCTGCCACACATGGACTTAACTGAGGTGGATGAAATGCTCAAGAAATTCTGTGAAGAAATTGATAGAATCCTGATGCTTGGTAACTTCACTGCAAAGGCAAGAAAAGGTAAAGACAAGAAAAAATATATGGCAACATATGTGAAAATAATGTAATAATTAAAAATTCTGTGGAATGGAAGGTGAGATTAGTTTCTGTAGTGCCTCAAAGACAGTACTATTAACAATTTCTCCATATGAGTAACAAGTCTTTTCTTACTTTTCTACCTTTTTCTACCTTTCTATTTTTAACTAATTCTTTTTAATAATATTTTATTTTTCCTCAATTACATTTAAAAGCAACTTTTAACATTCATTTAAGATTTTTTTTGAGTGCCAAATTCTCTTCCTCTCTCTGTCCCCTTCTCCTTTGTGGAGACAGTAAACAATTTGATATAGTGAGCCATCGTGCAAAATATATTATTATATTAGTCATGTTGTGAAAGAAAATATGGGGAAAAACCCACAAAAAAGAAATAAAGAAAGTGAAAAATAGTATGCTTCAATGCAATGGAGGTAGATTGCATTTTTCATCATGAATCCTTTAGAATTATCTTATATCTTATACCATAATGAGAATAGTTAAGTCATTCAGTGTTGGTCAACATACATGTTGTTACTGTGCACAATGTTCTCCCGGTTCTATTCACTTCACTTTGCATCAGTTCATGTAAGTTTTCTCAGGTTTTTCTGAAAGTATCCTGCTTGCTATTTCTTCTAGCACAATAGTATTCCACCACAACCATATATCACAACTTGTTCATCCGTTCCCCAATCTATGCGTATTCCCTTCATTTCCAATTCTTTGCCTCTAGGAGAAAAGCTGCTATAAATATTTTTGTACAATTTTCCCCATTCGCCACATTTTGAAGAAGTATTAATGTATCCAGAAAAGGATACAAGGATGGTGGAAGCCCTCTGAATCCTGGTTTATGAGACTTGGTTGAAGGAAATGGAGATGTTTATCCTGGAGAGCAGAAGACTCCAGGGAGACATAATAATAGCTAGCATTTATGTAGCGCCTGCTATGTGCCAGACACTGTACTGAGCCCCTTACAAATATTATCTCACCTGATCTTTAGGAGGTGGATGCTATTTTTATTCCCATTTACAGATGAGGAAACTGAGGCAAACAGGTTAAATGACTTGCTCAAGATCACACAGCTAGTAAGTATCTGAGGAATGTAAATAGTGACTATTTCTCTTTTGACTAGCAACCCTGAGGGTTTGATTTTTTTATTGTTTTATTAAAGGGGACATCCCTTGACTCACTTCTTAAAGAGCTCTATTCACTGAATGGGTGTTACCTCACTCAAAGTGAGAACCTGAAAAGACTTTAGTCTAAAAGGGCCAGGATTTTCCACTGCATCCTGGGCCATCGTCTCCATTGTCCTGATAAATGTCTGGCCATTGAACCCAGATGACTCTGGAGGACAAAATGAGGCTGGTGACCTTGCACAGCCTTCTCTCACTCAGATCAAAGTCAAAGCAAGTCATGTCATCATCTCCCTGATGTTATGGTCCTCTCTGAGAATGAAGGACAAACACAGCATCCACCAACACCACCAGCTGATAGCTGTCTTTAAATATTAGGAAGGTTGTTATGAAGAAGAGGGCTTAGACTGTCTGTCTGGACACAGAGGACTCCTGAGTCACAACTCTGAGGTGAAAATTGCAAAGAGAAGGTCCAGTTTTGGTTCAGTAGCCATCCAGAGGTGAAGTGGTCTGCCCCTGGGGGCATTGGAGATCTTCAGTATTGGCTTGATGGCCACTGACAGAGATGTTAAGATGGGGATTACTGTGCAAGAGCACTCTGTTGGTAGCCCAGGATGGCCCTTCTGGCCCTGACATTCTTTAGTTATTTAAGAAGGAACACTGGGGAAACAGCCTTCCATTTAGATCCTGGGAACCCAGTTTTGCTGCTTACTGGCTACATCACTAAGAAAGTTGTTTCCATAAAATGAGGAAAGACCTAAAAATTCCTCCTGGGGCAGATGACTGAAACAGAAAGAGATGTGTGCTTTAATAAGACTTTGGATGAAGATTCAAGCACCTCTACCTCTTTTCTTTGTTCTCCATATCTATGGGAGGGGGAAGGGGACCCCAACCTTGAGAACTGGGCAGAGCTGGATGGAGGGGAAACAAGGTGGACTGGCAAACGTCCAGTTCTCGATTGGAGGATGAGTGCCTGGTGGGGAAGCAGAGATGTAAGCAGGTTCTAGAGTTGATTCACAGAAACTAGCTAGGGGGAAGCCATTGGACAAAAACAAAGGGCCTGAGTATAAAACTGGGGGGAGGGGCAGCTAGAGCCCATATAAAAACAAGTCACTGGAGAGGATGTGACTTCAGTCTGGGGCCAGTATCCTATGCTGGCTGGTTTTTTTTTTCCTTTTCTTTTCGCTTTCTGATTGGCAGTAAGGATGGCAAAATGTACTCCTTGGGGAGAAGCTGCCTGACCTTGAGGAGAACGTCCGACTCCAAGACCTTGAGCGTAGGAGGGACTGGTAGGAAAGGGTCAACCAAGTCCTAGAGAAAAGGAATATGTAATAATCTGGCCTCAAAAATTGAGAGTTGGGAGCTTTTGGTTTTGCTTTTGTTTTTTTGTCATGTGGTAGCTCTATTCTAGCAGGGTTGTGAGATCTGCTCCCAGTCTGCACAAGAAATGTCTTCAATACTCCAAAGGGTTATTTATTCATTGGTATGGGCGCTCCCTCCAGAGTTACAGATTGCAGCCACTACTATTGGTAGATGCTGTGGCTAAAAACCAGCCACCCCACTGGTGTCCACTCCTCTGATGAAGAGGCTTTCTGTCTTCAGTTAAAGTGAGGTGGTATGGTAGAAAGAGCACCAGATCTGGACTCAGGAAGACCTGAGATCAAATTTGATGTTCACTGACTGTGTGACACTGGGTAAGTCATTTTAACTCTGTTTGCTTCAGTTGCCTCATCTGTAAAATGAGATGGAGAAGGAAATGGCAAACCACTCCAATATCTTTGCTAAGAGAATCCCAAATAGGATCACAAAGAGTCTGAAATGACTGAACAACAAACTGGTTCTTAAACAATAAGCAAAATAATCAGCCCCCAGGATTATACTTGGGCTCTTTCAAGATTGATAAGGCCTTTCAGAATTTGCTTTCTTCTCTCAAAGGCTTAGGAATCTTGTACCCTCCAGAGTAAGACTGCAGAGGAGGTCAAAGCAGTCAAAGGCACCCTTCACTTCTGCCCCACTTTTCTCCTTGGTGCCCCCAGTAAATTCCATCTTTGAACCCTACCTTCATTCACATAAGGGAATATTTGTGAAATACTTGGAAATAAATGTGAGCTGAGTCAGGGTTAGTCAGAGTGAATCAGGAAGACCAGAGTTCAAGTTTCATCTCTGTGTGACTTAAGGCAAATTACTCAACCTCTCAATTCCCAGGCAACTCTCCAAGACCACAAGGTGCTGCATAGTTAGTTACTCATCTGCATTGGTAGAGGATCTTCCTCACCAGGACTTCCCTGTGCCAGTAAAATCACACATCTAATCCCAAAAGACAAACAGGTAGATAGAGACAGGGATGGATAGATACATAAATATATAGTGATAAAAATGGATGGTTGGGAGAGAGAGACAGAGACAGAGAGAGAGATATTGCTATGCATTAGCATCTCTGGATTACTTCCCCAATTTCACTCCCAATCATGGGTTGGGGTCCTAGGGAGAGGCTGCTACTTCTAAGTTCTAGAGGACCCTATGATCCTAGAACTGGAGGAGCCCTTACTGGTGGAGTTCCCTTTTAGTAGTCAGGTAGGAGACACAACTAACTCAAAGCAATGGCATTTATTAATATCACAGAGCTAGAATAGTAGCTATAAAACATTCTCACTGTAAACTTGGAGTGAATTTCCCCACAAATTATCCATGAGAAAAATGGGCCCAAACTTAGAGTACAGTAGTAGTGAGACATACATGTATGTCTCAAGGCCATGTTTCTGGTACTATAGGGCTTCAGTGTCCTTCTTTTCCCTTTCTCTCTTGGATTTGGTGGGTAACTTCAGCAGCAGTATAGTGGTGGCAGCCAGCATATAAGAGCAGGAGTAGCAGTAGCAGAAAGAGGAGGAAGAGGAGGAGGAGGTGAGGGGAAGGAGAAGGAGAAGGAGGAGGAAGAAGAAAAGGAAGTATAGTATTCCCAGATGTTGTATGGGAAGTGTCAGACACACTTTGCTTCAGGCATTCCCAAGTGACTGACTGAATCAGATTAAAATATAATTGGGAAATATTTAACAAAAGAAATAAAAATACAATAAAACAGATAATGTTCATCGATAGTTTCTAAGTCACCTCGCTGTCCACAGGTATCCTTGAGTCGGGTTTAGTGGCCCCTCCTGTTTGAGTTTGACACCACTGAGAGATGGTTCCTGGCCCAGTTCCTGGCTTATTATCAGTGACTGATGAATAGGATTTGTGGACTTAGATTCCCTGCTTTTGGACCTCTGCTCCCACCTTTGCCCTCTCTCTATCGCCTCCACTTTCACCTTTACCTTAATGCCTATGCATTTGCCCTCCAAGGCTCTGCTAAAATGCCCCCTCCCCTCTCATAACTCTAGCTAACAAGGAGGAGGAGGGTAGCTCATCCAGAGCTTCACATTTTAAACAGTTAATAATATGGATATGAAGGGGAAAGTATACTGACTTGGGACTCATAGGGCTCCCAGGAACTGGGTTTGAATTTCATCTCTGATATTTGTGACCTACATGAGTAAAGATGAGTCATTAATCTTGTTGGATCTCTGAATACAGCTGACATCTAGAGACTGCTTCAAGGTTGGTACTGTGTTTTCCAGATATTATCTCATTTGGTGCTCCTAACAACCCTGTAAGGTAGGTACAATTAGTATTCCCATTTTATAGATGAGATTTGAACCATAAGGCTGGTGAGTGCCAGTGATGGGTTTTGAAGCCTGGGTTCCCTGATTCTGAATTTCCAAAGGCTGTCCCTAGTGCCACATGCTCATGCCAGGCATGTTGTGGTCTGTGGCTGGGCAGGGTGGGGGAGATACCTCCTTGGTTCCTTCTCTCCTGCTACTGATGCTGTCTCTCCTATTCCCTCAGATTTCAGGTTTTATTCAGGAACTCCCTGAGGGCACTGGAGGTTTAGGGGAATCCTGGTGGTGGTTGTGGGCCATGGGCTCTCTATGTCTACCAATCAAGAACATGAGGAAAGAAAAAAAACAGGGTCTAGTTACTTCAGGGAAAGATACATAACCTCCCAGGCCTCCCTGTCAGCTGTCTTCAGAGAGGAAGAAGAAGTTAAAGGCAGGGTGGGGAAAGAAACAAACATTTCTTCAGGGTCTACTACGTGCCATGCCCTTTACAGATTCTCATTTGACCTCATGACAACCCTGAGAGAAGGTGCTATTATTTATTCCATTTTACAGTTGAGACAACTGAGGCAGAGGTTAAGTGACTTGCCCACGGTAAGGTTCTGAGGCTAGATTTGAGCTCAGGTCTTTGGTATTCCAGCATCACTGTTCATTTACTACAGCACCTAGATGCCTCACGAAGGAAAGCCCCCAAAACAGAAGTGAGGCAGAAGTGGGAAACCAGCAGCAGGAATCGCTTCCCTTTTTCTCTGAAATCTCCTGTTCCATCAGCAGGGACAGTGGATGAACTCCTGCCATGTCTCTATCCCTGTCACCCTGCATGGCCTTGCAGGAGATACTTAGGTCTCTGCCAGGACCTCTCTTCCAGCTGTCAAATCAGCAGAGTAACTGAGCAACCTGCTTATATTAAAAGGGCTTCCTTGGGTGCTCACTCAAAGGGAGATGCTCTATGCCGTAGGTCATTTTCATCCTTCAGTCTCCAGTGCCTAAGAGGCATAGTAGAGAGGAAGTTATTCTCAAAGCCAAGGAGACCTGGGTTCAAGGCTGGGCCCCCACCCACACTGGTTGCACTCCTCACTCTCCAGACTGGACAGCCTGCCCATGACCGTAGCTGTCTCACCTTGGAGATGCAAGCACCCTGCAGCCCTTTCTTCTGATCTTTACATTATTTTACGTAAAATTTATAGAATAAAACATGCATTTTCATAACATAATAAAAAATTGCACATGAAACTACAAATCATTACATACAACTTGCTATTCCTTTTAAATATATAATAAAGCTAGCATGTCAATTTCTTTTTTTCTTTCTCCTTTTTTCCTTCTGATTGAGCCTCAGGTCCGGGTCATGCCGCATCATGAGGTATCCCAGTTGTGCTTACTTTACTCTTAGCTTCACTTCTCAACCATCTCTTCTCATTGAGTACCCTCCCCCTTCCTCCCATCCCACCCGTATATCTCATCTCCCCCAATAAAATGGGGTTGAGAACCTTGAAGTCAAGGACAATCTATTTTGTTTGTATCGGCATCCTCAACACTTAGCACAACCCTGGACACATAAGTACTTATAAGTCAATCTCGTAGTGCTGTAGATCATTTTCTAACGACACAAGTGGCCGGGAATGTACCGACTAGCCTAGGGAGAGGGAGTTTATTCACCAGGAAGTTCACTAGAATTACGCAATCTGAGAACCAGCCCCTATCCACACCCCCTTCCTAGCCCAGGACCTGGCACATCATTAAAGCTTAATGAATACTTGTGGAGTTGAATTCAGTTCAGTGTGGCCTCACCTACAGGACAGGAAGCCAAGAGACATGAGGACAAAAATAAGGCTTGTCAGTGGCATAAGTAGGTAGCCCAAAGTTCATCCTCTGACTTGGGAACTTCACTCCTCTTCAAACCCTCCTGACCTCCCTCCAAAGTGGCTCCTAGTATCTGTTCAACAAGGCTTTGTTGGACTGTGTGCAACATATTTTAGAAAAGTCTCAGTCCCAAATGAAAACTACTGAGCTTTCTTCCCCTCTCCCTCCCTTAATCCTATACTATCTCTTATCCAAATCCTACCACCCAAAGCGTTTATACTTGGTGAGTCTTATGATTTATTTCCTTCCAACATAACTCTCATTCATGACATTTTAAAGGTATTCAGAATAACCATATCAATTCATTTTGCAAGTCTAGAACAGACTTGGGGATAGGGACCAGAGACCTGTGATTTCACTGGTATGGGGAACTCTCAAGTGAGGAAATCGCCTCCATTAGTACAGGTTGGCACCTTCTATGTGATTTAGAATCTTCGAGAGCTGCCTAGTCTAGTGCCTTGGCCAGGATCACACAGCCAATAAGTGTCAAGAGGCAGGACCTGTACTCAAGACTTCCTGACTCTTCATTCACTATACCACACTAATGGACTTAGGACACATTCTGGTGTATTTTACCATTCTGTTCAATGTTTTTCTCTATGAAGCCCTGCTCATCAAGTTTCATCATGGCTTCTGAGGTGACTTCAAATGCTAAGGTCATGACAGGGGAGCAGAAACTTAGGCTCTTCTTTGAGAAAAAGCCAAGTTGTCTTCCCAAAGACCAGCCCAGATAAGGACAGGGAGACTCTTGGCCAAGAGGATGGTTGCTAGATGATAATTCGTTAGCCTTGGTCACCCTAGTTAGTTATTAAAAGTAACAAGTTGTTGGGAATGGGGGGAAGCACCAGCTCCCCATCTTTGCTTCCCCCATGCCCTGGCTATTCTTTGCCAACAGTCATAGCAGTACATGGGTAATCCACCTTATCTAAGTCTTATATTGCTCGGGAAATCCCTTTTTCTTTCTAGAAAATTCAATCACTGACCTCTCAAACTTGGATTTACTGGAGACAAACCTTGGGCTGTCCAAGGAATCTCCTTTCTCTGAAAGGAGGGGAGGTTCTGAGATAATGCTGCTGGGAGTTTAAGATACTTCCCCCTCCACCCTTCTCTTTTCTCCAAGCTGTGATTCAGAATCCTTGTCAGGAATTCCACTTGCAATCCATGTGCTTCTGCCCCACTGTCAAAATCCTGCCACTGATTAGCTTTGCTACCATTCCCTTGGGCTAGGGAATTCTATTCTCAGTTCTCTAATCTCTGACCTGGTCTCAGGAAGGGAAACCAGCAAATATCAATCGAGAACCTGAGGTTCAGAAATGCCCTCTCTCAGGTTATCTGGATGAGTTCATGTTGCTTACAACAGGCTTTGGTTACTCGTCACCATTAACTGTTCCTAGCTGATGGTAGAAGAAAGAGACAGACTTCTAATCCCTGAACTCTGGAAAGAGTCAAAAGAGAAAGGGAGAAAGGTCTGTCAACTCAACTATTTAGGTCAATAAGAGCTCCTTAAGAGATTTCATCCTAGCTAAACATTTTCTGGGTGGCCCCTGTTACTGATACCCAAGCATGGTACAACATAAAAAGTCTTGGTTCAGGAGGCACAGGAACTGGTCCAGATCCTGCCTTTGATGTTTGCTCTCTGCATGACCTTGGAAAAGTCTAATCTGTAGTTTCCTAATATGTGAAATAAAAAGTTTGGAACAGTAGCCTCTGAGGTTCCTTCTAGTTATAATCCTATCATCTTAAGAGCATAGAAGTCATCCCTGGCCTCTCAAAACAAACAAACACTCTCCACAGGACATTATCTATGGTTCTTATTAAACCAAGAGAGTCATCTATCTCATCTACCTGTCAGCTCCTTGAGGGCAGAGTATAGCTTAGTATTCTTTCGCTACTAGCTCAGTGATGAAAGCACAGTAGATGTTCAATAATCCTCAAAGCTCAGAATCTCAGAAATGAAAGGATCTATCTAGTGCAACCCATACCTGAACAAGAATTCTGTACCCCCTATTTCCCCCCCTACCCCCGTACACCACATACAACATCCTTGATAGAGGTCATCCAGAATTTTTAGGATGACCTTTGATGAAAGAGAACTCACTACCTCCCAAGACAGACTGCTCATTTTTGGACCATTCTAATTGTTTGGAAGTTTTGGTGTGTTTTTTTTTTCCCTGACATCAAGTCTAAGAAACAGAGAAAAAGGGCCATCTTTGGTTCCTGATTCTGTCCTCTGGGGCAAACAGAGCAGATCTCATTCCTTTTCCCCAGGACAGTCATTCAAGTTTCATGTCTGCGTTCATCTTCTCTTCTCCTGGTAAATATTCCCAGTTCCTTCTATTAAGCCTCATTTGATCTGGACTCAAGGCATTTATTTCACCATGTTGACTGCCCTTTCTTCTCTGGACACTCTCCAGATGAATGAGCTCCCTCCTAAACCAAGGCACCTGGATTCCTTCATTTACTGATAATGGTTTCTCAATTTTTTTTAGGATAATCAGCTCATTCTTTGTAAATGGCTCTGATAGAGAAAAAAAAAGGAGAACTTAGATATTAAAAGCAGCTGTCAGGATAAATGTGATTAAAAAGTACAACTGATTAATTTGTTAATTATTAATATTCTTACTAGGACATTGGCCTTTGAGCCCAGGATAGTAATGATAGTGACATTTCAAACTCTCATTTCTATAGTGCTTTAAACAGAGAGCTTTCCTCAAAGCAAAGGTGGCTGGTAGGTAGAGTCATGGGCATCACATCAGCCTCCAGGGTGGTAACTGGTGTAATGTTTTGTCATTCAGTTTTGTCTGACTCTACATGACCCCATTTGGGGTTTTCTTCCAAAGATATTGGAGTGGTTTGCTGTCTCCTTCTCCAGCTCATTTTACAGATGAGGAAACTGAGACAAACAGGGTGAAGTGACTTGCCCAGGGTTAAACAGATGGTAAATATGTGAGGCCAGATTTGAATCAATGGGTCTTCTTGACTCCAGGCTTAGCACTCTGTGCACTATGATGCCACCTAGCTTCCCATAGGCCCTGCTTCTTTCAAAGGTTCAACTGAAGTGTCATATCCCTCCTCCTCCATCCACTATCTACCTAGGTGTTTAATAAATGCTCTTGAAGGGTGTGGGTACATGTGACCTCCTATCTCCCTGTACATCCAACATCAGCTTCTTGAGGGCAGGGACAGCTCTATGCTTGTCATTGTATCCTCAGCACTCAGCCTAGTTTCTGGAACACAGTGGACTACTAAATTGAATATCATCGATCAATCAATCAACCAAAGCATTTATTAAGCACCTACTTTTTTCTAGGCACTGTGCTAAGTGTTAGGGATACAAAGAAACAGTCCCTGAAGAGGATATGCTCACATTACAATGGAGGGACAGCTTTAGAGTCCAGCTCCCTTCTTTTACAGATGAGGAAATTGAGACCCAGAGATTAAGTGACTTGTTCAGGGTCATGCAGCTAGCAAGTGCCTGAGACATGATTAAACTGAGATATGCTTGACTTGATGCCCAATGAAATATCCACTCTATGACAATGCCTATCTGCTCAATGGATAAGGAAAATGAGACTCAGTGAGTTTAAGTGAAGAGGGAGCATAGCAGGAACAGCACTGGCTCTGGAGGCAGAAGACCTGGGTTCAAATTCTGATACTGCCTGTGTAACCTTAGGCAAGTCAAATAACTTCCTTGGGCCTCAATTTCCTCATCTGTAAAACAGCAGGGTTGGATTAGAAGACCTCCAAAGTCCCTTGCAGAATCTGGATAATTCAAGGGACCTGGGGTCCAGAAGACCTGAGTTTAGTATAAGCCTCTGACACTTCCCTACCTGGGAGACCAGCTTCCTTATTTGTAGAATAATGGAATTGGGCTGGATGCCATTCGGGCTCTTCCAGCTCTAGACATAGAACTCCATGTAAATAGTACTTGCTCATGGTCACACAGGCAGTAAATGTGGGGTCTAGGATTCAAATTCAGGTTGGGTTACTCCAAAGCCCAGTGTCCTTCCCAGGGCAGCAGGTTGCCTTCCTTTTAGCTAAGCAAGAGGAAAGACTACTTCCCTCCCTCTCTTCCTCCCTTCCTCCCTTCCTTCCTTCCTGCCTTCCTGCCTTCCTCCTTGCTTCCCTCCCACCCTTGCTTCCTTTCCTCCCTACCCAAGGCAAAGTATGGCTGGGACTTTACCTTTAGGGAGGTACTTCATGCCCTACTTTTCCTGGGCCTATGCACGCCTGTCACCAGTAACTCAACCTTGGACTAGAGGTACCCTCAGGCAAGGTCTTGCTTAATGAACGATTCTTAATTAGTGGCAAAGTCCCTGCTCCCTCCCTCCCTTCCCAGTTGGCATCTCCTTCCATAATTACTGGACCCCTTTTACACTAAAATGAATCCTTTTTTAAATGTTCCCAAATATTTCATTCTCTTCAGCAGATGAACAGACCCCTTTAATCCCATGGGT
Source organism: Potorous gilbertii (assembly GCA_028658325.1). NCBI lineage: Eukaryota > Metazoa > Chordata > Mammalia > Diprotodontia > Potoroidae > Potorous > Potorous gilbertii. The sequence continues at coordinate 105,518,027 of CM053769.1, forward strand.
GCTCAGCTTTTCCTTTCTGTGGGGAGGCAGGTAATCTTCAGGCCTGTTTCTCAGGATTCCAAATGTCAGGCTTCTTCTCCTACAGAGTTCCAGGTTAGCGAGGTCTTCCAGGTAAACACCTAGAGGCAGGGAAATTCCCTGGACCTGAGGATGGCCTATGGGTGCTCTTGCCTGCCAGTCATTGGCTCTAGAACATTCTAGGGCCATCTTAGGATATCTCAGGGGCCAGATCTCAGGGCTGGAAAGGCTCTCAACCATCTCCTTTTGTAGAGGTGTAGAAAAAGGAATTATTGACCCACCATCACATGGCCTCAAAAGCTAAGATTCAAACCCAGGCCCACTGACCACAAATACCTTCAAAATCACAGAATGTTACATTGATTGGGATCTCAGAGGTCACTTAAATCTAGTCTGCTACCTAAAAAAGGAATGCCCCATACACCATGCCTAATAGCTCAACAGTATGTATCTATTAATTATCTAGTGTGTACCAAGGCACAATGAAAACCAAAACAAAGAAATTACACAGTTCCTGCCCTCAAGGAGCTTATATTCTTCTGGGAGGGGGTGGGGTGTACAGGTAAATAAAAACAACAGTGTAAGAGATGGAGACTAAACCTGTCATCTCACTGGCCTAGAAAACACCTTCTACCAGTGCCCATGAGCATCCTCCCTGAAATTTACGGTCTCAGAGATTTGTCTACAGCACACAGTCATTGAATGACTTGCCAGGATTTTTAAACCAACATTCATGAGAGGAAAAAAGGATGGAAGCATATATTGAGCTCCTACTGTCAGACCCTGATACACGAATATGATCTCATTTCATTTTCATGGCAACTCCAGGAGGTAGGCACTGTTATTATTGCCATTTTTACAGCTGAGGAAACTGAGATAGGCAGCAGTGAAGTGACTTGCCCAGGATCACACAGCTGGCAAAATATGGGACTAGATTTGAACTCAAGTCTTACTGACTTCCAGAGCCCCACCACCTGTTGGGTGAGTTTCAAACCCTAATCTGCCTGCCTTTCAGGCCACTTCTCTGCCCACTACACCACCTGCATTTATGTCTACATATACATACACATATAAACACATATATGACATACAATATATATGCACCTGTATATAGATATTATATATATGTGTATGAAATAAATATTATTTATTTATATTTTATTTATAGTTTATATTATATTGTACAATATAGGATTATTTTATATATAGTATTATAATTAATTATTATATTATATAATTAATGATTATTATACAGTATATAATTATATTATATAAAATCAATATAATATATTTATATATAATAAATCTATAAATCTATTTATATAATATAATTAACATAAACAATATTTACATTATAAAAATAAATATAAATCATGCGTATATTAATAAATAAGTGTTTTCTATTTGTGTTGCATGTGCATGTGTAGTTCAAACACATGTATACACATAAGTGCTTATATATACATACATGTATATACACATATATGGACACATACAAAATGAATACATGGCAATTTCTGGATGGGGACATTAATTAATCCCTGGGAGAATGAGGAATATCTTCAATTGCCCTACTCTATATCTACTTCCACACACCAAACACGTAAAATTTTTATGATAACAATCCACACCTGCCTTGAGGAAGGATTCAAATTCAGGACCACCTACCTGGACTGCGAGGTTTATACTCTAATTCTCTACATCCCCAGAAGCAACAATCCAGTTTCCACAAATTAGATTCCAGAAAAAAAACAAAACATTTTATCTATGACATAATTGACTGAAAGATGTAAACAGTACATGATCCCATTGTCTAATAACTGTTTGCAGACTCTTCCCCCCACCCCGCCCCACCCCTCAACGTACAAAATCTGGATAAGGTGACTCCCATGCACTCTTTGAATCCAGTAGGAGAACATGGACAAAGTCTCACAAAATGGATATGTTTGGGAGACCTAGCCTCCAATCTAACTCAGACCTTTGCAAGCTGTGAGACAGGGGACAAGTTACTTTACTTTTTTCATCTGTAACATGAGAGGGCTGGACTCAGTGATCTCTATGGTCTGCCAGCACGACCTTGGACAAGTAAAGAGATCTCCCTGGGCCTCTGCTTCATCTGGTTGGATTTGATGGCTTCTGAAGTCTCTTAATGGTGACCTAGGAGAGAGAGTGATGTATACTGTCAGAAGAAATAATGGTAGTCCCAGTGAGATCACAATTTTCCCCGAGTGTTTAAAAGTCATGAGACAAAGACCAGGGAATAGAGAGAACTGGGCTGGTGAGAGTGGTTAAGGAATGTCCGTGTGCTAGGCAATGTGGAGTAGAGCACTGAGTCACAAGCTCTGAGAATTTTGGTCCAAAACTTCCCTCCTCAACATAACTGGCAAATCATTTATCCAGACTTTGCTTGAAACCCTCCAGTAATAGTCAAGGAAATGAGAATTTATGAAATGCCCCCTTTGCACCAGGTGCTGTACTAAGCTCTTTTTGCCTTTGGAAACAGCTCAGTCCATTTAGAGGTAGCTCTAGTCCTTATTATTTTTAAAAAATAAACATCATTCTTAAATTTGCCTCTTTACAACTCTGACCCTTTGCTTTTGGTTTCCTCAGTTGTGATCAAGCAGAAGAAGTTTCATGCCTCCTCCATGGAATGGGCCTTCCAATACTGGAATGTGGTGACTGTACCATCTCTTGTCTATTCTGAATATCTCCAGTCCTTTCCACCCATTCTCCTACATACGGCATCTGCCTATTAGTATCCTCATTCCTGTAATATTCTTCAGTACATCAAGGTCCTTCCTAAAATATAGTGCCCAGTCCTGAACCCAGTTCTCTAAGTATAGTGAGAAGACTTGAGAGAAATTCTGGTTCTGCCACTCACTGGCTGTAGGACTTTGAATAAGCCCCGTAATCTCTAATTGTTCTGATTTCCTTATTGGTGAAATGGTGATCATATCAGTGCTACCTATACATGGGTATTGTGAACACTCTGTGAAATAGTGCTTTGTAAACTTTATTTCATAAATTTCAGTTAGCAAAAACTATAATGAGGGATCATATTGGCTGCTCCCACAGCCATCCTGGAAGCAAGGGGCAGGAAGAAGGGAGCTCCAAGATGGGGGGATGAGACAATGTCCTGGGGGTAGGGGGAAGGGACAGTGACAGAGACACTGGGATTCCAATCCTACTGGTAGGGAGGCCACCTCCCTCACATAGAGCATAGAGCAGGGAGGTGGGTAGGGCACAGCAGGGAAAAATTCACCCTAGCCCGCCATCTTGTAGCTTTCTATTTCAATTAATTATCCTTGCTAACTCAAACTCTGCTATTTCTATGCTGCTAAAGAACTGTGAGTGCCATCAGTAAACTCCAATTTCAGGGTCCTGGGGCAATGCTCTGATCACCCCACCCTAGTTTTTGCTCTGAGTTGCATAGCAAGGGGGGTATGAAAATGGATGAAATTTTAATTATGAAGTCCATGAAGATGGAGTAATAGTTGAGGTTTTTTTTTGAGCCGACCCTTGATTTTATCATTGTGGGAAGCTCCCTCTACCAAGGTAGACAGATACCTTTCCTGCATGTAGGAGAGTTACCTGGGACACCAATGTCACACAGCCAATATGTCACACAGTCAGAGGCAAGACTTTAACCCAAGTCTACCTGATTCTAAGAACAACGATTGGTCTGCAAGTACTTTATAGTGATCTAATTTTATCCTCACAAAACTCTGTGATGAAGAAAGGAGAGGAAAATGAGAAGTCACTGGGTGTCAGGGCAGACCTGTGGAGTGAGAAATCTGAGTTCAAATCTTCTCTCACGCTAATTGTATGACTTTGGGCATGACCTCTGTCTGCCTCAGTTTCATCTGTTATTTTTCTTCAGTTGTTTTCAGTTGCATACAATTCGTTGTGATCTCATTTGAGGTTATCTTGGCAAAGATACTAGAGTGGAGTAAATTCTTATTTTACAGATGAACAAACTGAGGCAAATGGGTGACTTGACCAGGGTTGCATGGCTAGTAAATGTCTGAAACCTCATTTGAACTCGGGTCTTTCAGACTCTAGATCCAGTGCTCTAATCACTAAATCATCTAGCTGCCTCATCCCTCATGTATAAAATGGGCTTGAAAACAGCACCTACTTCCCAGGGTTGTTACAAGGAACAAAGGAGATAATATTTGTAAAGTGCTCTGCAAGCCTCAAAGGCTAGGTCAATGCTATAAGAAAATAAAAAATAAATATTGCAAAATTACAAAGAAGAAATATGAAAAGGTAGACTCTTCCTCCTCGCCGTCCCCATTCCCTTGTAGACTTGGGAGTCCAATTCTATGGAATGCCACATTTTTTCAATGTATTAGCCAGTTTTGTTTATTTTATCCTCATTTTTTCTTTTTAAAGTAAATTTTTTGTCATATGGGCTGGCTCTGGAAGGCGAAAGGCTATAGGAGAAAACGGAAGCTATGCAAAAATTTAAAAAACAGTAGTAATAATCTCTAACATTTATCTAGTGCTCACTCCTTGCCAAGCACTGTGCTAAGTGCTTTACAGTTTTTATTTCATTTGATTCTTACAAGAACTCTTCCAGGTAGGTGCTATTGTTAGCCTGATTTTACAGATGAGGAAACTGAGGTTGACAAAGATTGAATATGAATAAAAATTTATCTATTAAAAAGAATGTAAGGTAAACAAGTGTTCAGAGTCAGGAAGACCTAGTGTCAAGTTCCCCAGTGAGCTATACTAGGGCTTTGACCCTGGGCAAGTCCATTCATCTTGAAGAACTTCAGGGAAGGCTACAAGACTGTAAACTGTGAGCAGAGTTGCATTGCTGGCCCTGGTGGAAGCTTCTCTCTAGGAGTGTATGGCACCAGCAAAATCAGAGACTTATTTCAGAACAAGGTTGAGAGGCCCTAGGGGCAGGAGACCCGGCTGGCTGTGGCCCATCCTTCTCATCTGTCTTAAAAGCCTGCTCTCCATCTAAGTCCCTGGATAATGGAAATACTGGAAGGAACAGCCAAGCAACCCACACTTGGCAAAGAAAGGAGAAGCCAAAAATCCCTGGCTCTTCCCCAGGGACCCCATTTGTTTCCTCTGCCTGCAAATGAGTTGCTACTTTCTTATTGAGTATTCGAGAACACTGGCCTATCCGGACACTCAGACTGGAAGGAAAAGCCTCTGGCCAATGTTCAATCCTTTCCCAACTTTAGACCTCAGAGCCCAAAGAGGTTTTGTTTTAACCTAAAAATGAGACTTCCTATTTCTAAGAAAAGTGGGGACTTCCAAAACCTGGAAGAGATGAAGATGGATTTTGAACAGCCACATTATTATTTCCCTTGAAAAATCCATGAAAGAAGAAAGTGCCTTCAGGAAAGACTTGCAAAGATGCTATGTTTGGAAACCAAAGGACCCAATGGTTTGAATTCCAGCCCAGTTATTTTCTTATTGGGTAATGTTGGGCAATGATAATAGTAGCTGACATTTACATAAAGCTTTATTAGGTTTACAAAGTCCCTTAGCTAGAGTTGTTCAGTTATATCTGACTTCTCATGATCTTGTTTGGGGTTTCTTGGCAAAAACACTGGAGTGATTTTACATTTCCTTCTTCACTTCATTAGACCGATGGGCAAACACTGTGAAGTGACTTGCCCAGGGTCACACTGCTAGGAAGTGTCTGAGGCCTTCAGGAGCAACTTGCACTATGCTACCCCCAGCTTCCTTTAGCTAGAGCAGGGATTCTTAATCCTGCTTGTGTCTTTGAAAGAAAAGAAACAAGCATTTGTTAAGCGCTTACTATGTACCAGGCACTGTCAGTCTGGTGAAGCCAGTGAATCTTCTTCTTAGAATAATATTTTTAAATAATTGAAAGAAATACTTTTCAGCTAAAGGTTGGTGAATATATATAGCATACATTTGTATGTGTGTATATATACATACATACATGTGTATGCATATATATACACACACACACATACATATATACCTACACACGCATATATTTTCCTCCAAAGTTCACAGCCCTCTAAAATCTATCACAGACCATGGTTAAAAACCCCTGACATAGATGATCTCATTTTGTTTTCACAACAACCCTTTGAGATAACTGCCATTTTACACAGGAGGAAATTGAGGCTGACAAAGGTTAAGGGATTTGCCCACAGCTAGTAAACGATAAAGCAGCATTCCCTCTCAGTTCTTCCCAAATCTACCTCTGGCACCATTTCTACTACATCAGATGTATCAAACATCTAGGCCACAACACTTCTCAGAGACATGGGAACTGGAAAAAAATGTAATTGGGGAATATTTAGCAAAATAAATAACAATCCAATAAAACATAGATACTATTGCTTTTCGAAATGAAGTTCATATGCAGTCCATAGGGATCCTTACATGTGGTTTAATGGCTCTGGTGCCTATTTCAGTTTGATACCACTGTACTATACCACTCATCTGCTCTCTGGGCCTCAGTTTTCCCACATGTAAAATGAGGGAGTTGAGCTAGCTGACATTGGGGGTCCTTCCAACTCAGAATCTATGATCTTATGTTCCTCATAGCTGAGTTCAAATCCCATCTCACTCAGTTAGAAACTGTGTGACTTATGACAAATGGCTTGACCTCTCTCAGTTTCAGTTTCCTCAGCTGTAAAATGGGGATGAAAATAGAATCTACCTTACAGGTTATTGTGAGAATCAAAAGATGGTAAGTAAAGTGCTTGGCAAACCTTACAAATATAAATGTTAGCCACTACTAGCTATCGTTGTTTCATTTAAACGTTACAATAAATCTTTTAATGTTGGCATTGTTAGCATCATCTAACAGATGAGAAAACTAAGGTTCAGATAGGGCAGGCAACTTTCCTGGGGTCACAAAGCTAATCCAGACTCCAAGACTAGACCTTTCTCAACTGCCATCTTAACTCTGCCTTGGGAAATTAGATGCATCTTTCCTTCCCCACCTCTAGTCACTTCCAAGCTGCAGATTATCGAATGCAATTCAGTTCGATAGGATTCAGAGCTGAAAAGGACTTTAGAAAGAACCTACTCTAACACACATTACAGATAAAAAATTGAATCTCAGGGAGATTATTTGTCCAAAGTTATCCAAGGTAAATAACAAATATTGAGTTCTCCTTCCACTACCTCATTTTCCATTTAATCCAGCTGAATTTGGCCAATGTTTAATTAAGTATTTACTGCATACAGAGACTGTCCTAAAGGTTAGCTAGTTAGTTACCCAAGGCCCCAAGTGGGTCCCAAAGATAGGACTCAATGAACACAATTAACACAGTTTTATGTGAGTTTGAGGCCAGGCCCTCACCCTTCTGATCATGGTCAGAAATGATCCTTATGGATCATTCAATGGATCCATCATTAGTGATAATGAATAATCATCAATAATTCACCAATTCGTGACTATATTCATTAATAATGGACAAATGAATGAAAATGTATGTATTTAGTGTTTATTGCGTGCCAAATACTGTTCTAAGAGCTAGGGATGGAAATAGAAGGAGATAAATGGTCAATGCTCTTAAGAAGTCCCCTTTCTAATGGAGTAACCACACATAGAAAGTTGCAGGGTAGATGGCAAGGGCTAGAGGGTCCTTAGGTGGTATCAGTAGATCAAATGACAATGCAGAGTGTCTGAAGGATATAGAAGCAGAGCAGAGGGTAAGGCCTGGAGGAACTTAAGACACAGAGACAGGGCAGATTTTTAAGGCCTGGTGGTCTTCTATTTTACGAAAAGAAACAAAGTTATTGACTTCCAAGTAGCACTCAAGCAAACTGATGGGGTCTGGGTTCCATTATGGAAAAGGAAGAGCAAATTTTCCTCTGAGCTTTGAGGGGCAGAGTTTCCTCCCTTTCTCCCTCCTTTTCCTCTTACCCCCTGGCTAGGTGAAAGCAAGATATTCCAAACTGCACTGTAGAAAGATGGACACCTGAGTTGTAACAGAAAAGCCCCCAGACCGGTAATCAGCCAGATCTGGGTTCTAGTCCTTGCTTTATCTGGTCCTACTGTAACCTTTAGCCAAATTTTACTGAATTAAATGCAAAATGATATAGTGGGAGGAGCATAAGCTTTGGAGTCAGAAGACTTACATAGAAATCCTACCTTTGTCATTTACTTTGGACAAATTTGAATACTAATTTCTCTCTGGGATTCAGTTTCTTTATCTGTAAAATAAACAAGTTAGAGTAGATTGCTTCTAATGTCCCTTTCAGCCCTGAATCCTTCCATCTTCCCTTGTCTTTAGTTCCTGAACTATAAAGTTTTACTACAGCCAGAACCCTTCATTTTTGGGGGGTCATGGATCCCTTTGGTATAATCTGCTGAAGTCTACAGACTCCTTCGCGGAATAATATTTTTCAACAGATAAAATACAATGCATACAATTACAAAGGAAGTCAATCATCGAAATAAAAATTACTTTTTCCTATCCAAGTTCATAGATCCCTAAAATATATCCCTTGAAGGGGGTTCATGGACCCCAGTTTAAGAACCCCTGAACTAATTGTTCATAGAATCTTAGAGCAGGAGAAGACCTTTTAGATCATTCTGTCTAATTTCTACTTTTTAAGGAATTTATGACACTGAGGTAGGCAAGTGACTTGTCCAAGGTCACACAGGTAACAGGACTGGTACTTGAAACCCATGTCAAATGGAATCGAATTCAAAACCATCTTTACTACACCATATGATGCTTCCTAAGAAGTCCCCAATTCGGAAAGTCTCCAACTGTGATAAGATGCTAGTTAATATCTTTCCTACACTGAATACTTCCAATTCCTCCTGTATATACCTTGTTTGTACTGAGAGCCCTTCGAGAGCAGGGGTTGTTTTTTGCCTTCCCTTTGCACCCCCAGGGCTTAACACAGTACCTGGTGCATAGCAGGCATTTAATAAAGAAATAATGATAAATAAAATAAGTAATAATATAAATAAAAATAGTAAGTAACATAATAAAGTAATAAAATACTTAATAAAATAGCTTATTGACTGACAGAAATGAGGGCTGATGCAGTGGTCAGAGCGCAATGACCCAAATGCCCATGGTTGCATACGGTACGGATTTGGACTGAATCCCGCAACTCCTGTGAGCTCTGTGGAGATCTGGAGTATCTCACCTGCCTGAAACTCAAGCACCTCTCCTAGGTCAGGTGACCAGCCTATCTGTCCTCTAGCCCAAGGTTCCCTAGGAAATTTCCACTGGGGAAAATCTGTCGGGCAGCCAGGCTTATCGAAGGCCCTCAGTTGTCTTAGCCCCACGCTTGCTGCTATGTCAACGGAAAACTGACCCTGCGATCGTCCCTCCCAAACCCTCTCCTAGCTTTCATCTTTCCATTCATGTTCCAGGCATCTTCACAGAGGCTCCCTTCTCTATCTCCACCCTCACCTCCAACTGGTATCCAAATACTCCATGATGGGCTTTCATTCTGCCCTCCTTTGCCTCATCCCAGTAGAATCAACATTGATCATTGATCATCATTGACAGGTAGGGAGAATGAAGGTGGAAGAGAAGCTAATAACAGCATCCATTTCACGGGGCTTGGACATGAGTCCAAATTAGTAACACATGTAAAACGCTTTGCAAGCCAGAAATACTCTATATGCAGCTAACTGGCATTGTTACCATCCCCCAGTGTTACATAGATTGCAGTCACCCTACATTTAGCACAGATCCTGCCCCTATGGTACTTACAGTCCACTGGCATGAGGTAGGGAGAAGGGTAGAGAAGTGAGCTGACACTCAATCCAATTCAATAAACATTTATTAAGCAATTACTGGGTTTGGTGGTGGGGAGACAAAGATCAAATAATCCTTGGCTTCAGGGGAGCTTACATAACACTGGAGAAAGACAATCTATCGTATCCACATATTGAGGAAGACAAGATAATTCGATATAACTTGAGAGGCGGTTAAGTTTAGAAAACTTATAATATTAATAAAATATTATAATATAGATTATATCATAGATTATATAATACACATAATATAAAGAATGTAATAAAATATAATAATAATAAATAAAAATATTGTAGGAGAGGCAGCAAAGGTTAATAGAACAGTAGATTTATAATAAGCAGATCTACGTTCAAATCCTTCTTCTTTGCTGTGTGACCCTGGGCAAGTCATTTGCCCTCCTCTTCCTCTGTAAATGGGGATAATACTACCTCTAGAATTTTCTTCACAGGATTATTGTGAAAAAGAAAGGTCACTAGAAAGGGGGAGGGGAAGACTCAGGGAAGATTCCATAGTGGCAGGAGACATTTGTCAGAAATTCAATAGCAGAGATAAGGTGGCTCATAGCGGGAGACCATCTTGGCTCATTCTGTGAATGCCTCATGACCACAAAGGTGGAAAGCTTTCATGTAGCCTTCCATGGATTGGAATGTCTGTCTGCTCCATGAAACTCAGAGTCCTCAGTTCCCTGGGGAAGTTCATCCTCCTGGGACCACGACTTTATCCTGTGACAAATGGCCCCTAGTCACAGCTTGGGCAGACAGGATGCTCTGACTAGAGTTATTAAGTTGGAAAGAGCCTTAGAGGTCAGTCATGTTGGCCAACTGAGGCTTAGAGAGATGACTGGCCAAAGGTCACTCAGCTACTAAGGAAATGAGCTGGCATTCAAATTCAGGGCATTTAACTTCCAAATCCAGGACTTCTTCCAGTGAACCTCCAGGAAACATCAGAGATATTTACAGGCATTCCCATTCCCAAAACCACACCTCTACTTTGCAAACAGAGAAACTGAGGTAGCCAAATTATGACTTCATTCAAAAAAGCACAATGATGTTTGAGTCAATCCTAGAGTTTCCTCAGTGTGGGGAATTTTTGGTCTAGACATGAGTGATTTTACTGCCATGGGGGAATTCCTCATGTAGAAACTTCCTCATGTAAATTCATATCTGCAATTCCTCTGTGCTTAGAGTGTTGGAGGGTTACCTGGAACATGAGAGGTCAAGGGACAGTTGGTACCTGTTAGAGGTGGATCCTGAACCCAAGTCTCCCAGACTCCAAGGTTGTATTCTATCTATGATGCTTCGAGGTATAATAACAACAGTCACAACATTCTCGCTAGTAGACTAATAGATGCCCCCATCCTCAAATATTCACAATTTCCAAACTTACTTGAAAGGAAAAGCTTTCAAAATATGGAATCCTAGGGGCAGCTAGGTGTTGCAGTGGATAGAGTACCACTCTTAGAGTCACAAATACTTGTCTTCCAGAGTTCAAATCCCACCTCAGACTCTTATTAACTGTGTGACCCTGGGCAAATCACTTAACCCTGTTTGCCTTAATTTCTTCATCTCTAAAATGAACTGGAGAAAATGGCAAAGCCATTCCAGTATCTTTGCTAAGAAAATCTCCATGAGGTCACAGAAAGCTGGACCAGACTGAAATGACGGAGCAGCAAGAAAGCAAAGGAGACTTAGAATATAGTAAATGCTTAATAAATACTAGTTCATTGATTAATCCAGTGGAAAAAAAACTGAATATGGAATCTACATTGGAATTCTGACTCTACTGCTCACTATTTAAGTGACCTTGCCTTATCTATGCCTCAGTTTCCTCATTTGCACAATGAGGGAGTTGGTTTAGATCAGAGATGTCAGACATAGAACCTTGTAGCACTCTTTCTTGAATGATGCTCCAAACAGGTTTACATGTAATTGGTAAAAAAATAAACAAACTCTAATAAATATATATTAAATAAATAATAAGTATAATAAAAAATTACATGTAATTGGTAAAAAATTATGATAAATAAAAAAACAAATTAAAATACAACAGAACACATATAATGGTAATATATGGTTTTCTAAGTCAATATGCAGCCCACAGGGATATTTTTGTAGAGTTTAGTGGATCATTTCTAATTGAATTTCACACTATTGGTCATTCTGAAAGGAATCTCTCTGACCCCATTTGGTGTTTTCTTGGCAGAAATACTGGAATGTTTGCTCTTTTTACAGATGAAACTGTGGTCAACAGGGTTAAGTGACTTGCCCAAGGTTGAACAGCTAGTAAGAGTCTGAGGCCAGATTTGAACTCAGAAAGACAGTCTTCCTGACTCTGGGGCTGGCACGCTGTGCACTATGGCACCCCGAGCTGTGCTGCTTTCTAAAATACTAGCTCTAATTCTGTCATCTTAATATCTTTTTTATTTCCCTCAACATTTTTTTTTATTTCCCCCACAAATAGATCAGCTCTTTGAGGGTGAAAACTGTCTCATGGTCCGACGCTCCTCCAGAGCTAGGTACAGATTATGTATGCCATAATAGGTGTTGAATGGTGGATTGTCTGGATTAAGGGGACATGTCTAAATTTCAGCCCCCTAAGCCTCACCTGCCGCATCCCCTCATAATTTCATTAATGCAAAATAAGCTAATTTCCAGTAGAGGGGGTCCTTCTCCATTCGTGGAGGCCCCTGAAAGCTAGAGAGACTGTGTGAGCAGTGCTGATTATACGAGAGGCTACATATTTTGGCAGTGTAGGACAGTGGATAGATGCTTGACTTGGGGGTCCAAGATCTAGGCTCAGAACCTGCCTCAGACACTCCCTACCCTGGCAAGACTTTAGTAGGGTCACCACCACTCTCTAGGCTCCAGGTTCCTCATGTATCCAATGAGGGTGCTCCAAGCTTCCCACTTTAAAATTGTGGGTTCTTACCCTAAAGTTTCTTGCCATTGCCAAGATTCATTAGTGATTTCCAAGCTTTGTTGCCATCTAGCGGTGACATCGATCTCCAGCCCCTGTGCTCTCAGGAAAAGACAGATCGGTGCCAAGAACCAGAAGATTCCTGAAAAACGAAACTGAAGTGTCGCTTGGGCTCAGACCCCAAGCTGAAATCTGGAAATAGAAACTCTCCCCCTCCTCCCTCCTCACAGCCTCCCAGAGGACATAAATCTCTTGCCTTCCTTCCTCTCTGCCTCTATGACATCCTGGAGGCAAGGCTGGTTTTGGAGATGAGAAAGGGAGGAAGACCCTGGGCAAGTGACTTACCATCTCAGGGCCTCAGAGGCTGATCTTGGACTTTAAGTTACAGGGAATTGTGTATCTGCATCAGGAGAGGGCGTTTTAACACAGGGAATCCCTGCCCCCTCCCCAATTGTGAAATCACACTGATCTGAGCCCCAAATTACTATTTGTCTGATTAAGGCACAATTCAGTTTCCCAACAAGTTCTTAAGTTCCTTCCAGTTCTAATGTTCTCTCTTCCAAAGTCCCTCTTAGATGTCATATCCCATATTCCAAGACCTCTCCTAGCTCTGATATTGCACATTCTCTAAGATCTGTCCCAGGTCTGACATTCCATGTTCTAAGATCTGTCCCAGGTCTGACATCCCACGTTCTAAGATCTGTCCCAGGTCTGACATTCCACGTTCTAGGATCTGTCCCAGGTCTGACATTCCACGTTCTAAGATCTATCCCAGGTCTGACATTCCACACTCTAAGATCTGTCCCAGGTCTGACATCCTATGTTCTAAGATCTGTCCCAACTCTGGCATTCCATGGGACATTTCCTAGGCACAGACATCCCCACCCTTGTGAGCAAGGAGGACCACTCTGAGGACTCACCCTCAGGGAACACATTTCTCACAGGTGTTTGGCAGGCCCTCCCCCAGCTGCCTCAAGGTCCTCTCATGGTGGCACTTTTGGGGAAGGAAGAGCCCCATCCTTCCTGGACTCCCTTTGTGCCTTTTCTCCAGAACTCCAGAGCTGCCTCCATCATCCTACATGCTCACCCCCTGCAGCTTCTGTCTACTCTGGCTCCATGTGATCAACCCAAGGTAAATGAAGGGCTGGGGGGCAGAGCACTCTGCTTCTTGCCCCTCCAGACCCTCTGCTCCTCCTCTATATGAAGCATAGACAGCTCCTGTTGAGAAGCAATGCCCCACTTGAGCCTGGTCCTCCAGGCTGTGAGTACCAGCTCCCATATTCCCTGACTGTGTGACCTTAGGCAAGTCACTTTGCATGATGCACTCTTTGCATGATTTTATTTTGTGATTGTCAAAAGGGGATAATATGTAGAGGACCTAGAGCTAGAACAGACCTTTGAGATCATTCCATTCACCCCTTCATTTTACAGATGAGAAAAAGGCACAGTCATGCAGCTAATATATGTCTGAATCAAGATTCAGCCTCTGAGGCAGCGAAAGAGGCAAAGAATTTGGAGTCAGAAGCTTGGAGTTGGAGTCTTGGCCTTAATAATCACTGTGACTTTGGATGAGTTACATGCTTCTCTGTGCTTCAGTTTCCTCATTTGTAAAATAAGGGGATTGGACCCAATGACATATAAGGTCCTTTCCAACTCTAAATCTGTGTTCCTATGGCATCCCTAGGGGATCATCTTTTTTGTTTATTTCCTGGTCCCCTTTGGCATTATGGGAATGAAATACATAGGATTACAAAAGAATCCAATGATGTTAAAAAAAAAACAGCTATTAAGATATTTTAAAAGCAAACAAATAAGTTTATGAACCCTATGATCCCTAGTCTGCACATTTAGCAATATTCTTTTCCCATGATGTCTCTGTGCTGTCCCAGTGTTGCTGGACAGAAAGCACTCTGTAAATTGTAGAGACTGTAAAATAGGTGGGCTATTATTACCCAGACCAGGCTGGAATTTTTTAAAAGGTACTTTTGCTTAGAAGACATGGGAGAGACCAAACTCAACCCCAAGAAGAGATTTCCAAGCTTAATTATAGAATACAGATTCCTTACACTTTGTACCTATTTTGTTTCTACCTCACTGTATACTCCACTAAAATGTAAGCGAACACCTTGAGGACAGTGACTGTTCTTTGCTTTTCTTTGTATCCCTGGTTCTTAGCACAATGCTTGGCACATATTAGGTGCTTAATAAATTCTAGTCTGACTGAGACTATTCATCTCACTGTTAGCTAGACTTACACTCCTCTTTTCTCCTTATAAAATCTTTTCATGACACTCTCTCAGGTCCTTTCCAGACTTTACGATCTCAGGTCTCAGTCTCTTGCTGTGTACAAATCATCATGGCACACAGGCAGCAGCCTATGTACACTGGCCATATTTCTTTCCATCGCCCTTTGGGACCTCAACAATGTCAACTTCTACGAGATCAACATACTGTATGAAGCCATAAAGCATTTCTGGGAGAAGCTTGGAATTGAGAAGGACTTTTATTTTTTTTTGGCAGAAGGGAAATTGGTGGAGAGGGGGGCAGCAGGAAGGAGGGGCTCATAGAAAGTGGGTTGCAGTAGAAAGAGTACTGACTCTTATATCAGATGTCCTGAGTTCCAATTCCACCTCTGACTCCAAGGTCATTGCTGCCCCAGGCCCTTCTAATCAATCAGTCAACCAACAAGTATTTTAGTACCTTCTACCTGCTTCTAGCCCAGTTCCTCTAGCTGTAACTGAGTGGAGAAATCATTGTGGAGAGAGGGTCAACTTCTCACTGACCAACTGCTACCAACAAGCAGATGGGCACAGGATTCTTGGAGGCTGGCAACCAAGCCCAGACCCCTGGTCCTACCTACATCCCTGACCTCAGTCACCATTCTGTGAAGCAGCCCCTATAAAGATGCAGGCCTTCAGGAACTCCAGCCACAGATGCTGAACCCAGAAAGCAAAGTTCTCGCTCCCAAAGTCTTTGGCACCACCATAGGGTTCAATATAAGATATGAATCTGTCAATGAAAATAGCATCTATTTGGTAGCTTCTCCCTAAGGACCTTGGGACCTCTCTACCTGACTTGCAGCTGAAACCTTTCCTTTGTGTTGCCTCGCCTATTAGAGTGGGAGGTCCTTGAGGGCAGGGGCTGTCTGACTTTTCTCTGTGTATCCCCATTGCTTACCATAATGCTTTGGACACAACAAGGGATTAATAAATGCTTCATTCATTTATTCTTGTTTGAGACATCATGCCAATGGCTAGGGATAGCAAGACAAAAGTCGTGCAGGGAGCTTACATTCAACAGTCCTGATTGGGAGGCTCTCCTGACACAGCTTTCAGTTCAGTTGTTGAGAGTGGTCCAGTGGATAGAGCACTGGTCCTGAAGTCAGGAGCACCTGAATTCAAATCCAGCCTCACTTAGTAGCTGTATGACCTAGACAAGTCACTTAACCCTGTTGGCCTCAGTTTCCTCTTCTGTAAAATGAGCTGGAGATGGAAATGATAAACCACTCCAGTGTCTCTGCCAAGAATATCTCAAATAGGATCAGTCACAGTCGGACATGACTCAACAACATTATGCATAGTGAATAGAATTCTGAATTTGGCATCAAGAAGACCTCAAAGGCTTAGCTGTGTGACCTTGGGCATATCACTTAATCCCTCTTGGCTTCACTTTACTTACTATAAAAGGGTTATACCTGGGACAGAAGAAAGGGACAGTACCCATGATTTCAACAATATCATGAAGTCTTGGTTGAGAAAATTCCCTGTACCAATGCAGGAGCAAGAGTTCTTATCCT
Organism: Potorous gilbertii; assembly: GCA_028658325.1. Taxonomy (NCBI): domain Eukaryota; kingdom Metazoa; phylum Chordata; class Mammalia; order Diprotodontia; family Potoroidae; genus Potorous; species Potorous gilbertii. Next base: position 105,534,497 of record CM053769.1, read on the forward strand.
GAGGTCTATGAACTAGCTTTTTAATTTTTAAAACTATTTTGATGATTGTATTTTAATATAATTGGTCTATTTATTCTATCTGTTTAAGAGTATTATTTGGAGAAGGGATCCAGAAGTGATAATATTCCCCATGTCTATACTGCTTTGAGGTTTACCATGATTCTTCCCTATGAGTTAAGTAAAATGCTTGCCTAAGTGAAAGAGCAGCTTGAGGGGAAGAGAGGGAGAAGGCTGCTCAGATGACTGACCCAGAATATGATGTTTGGAGACACAACAAACAAACCCCCTTCCCTGGGCTCCTCCTCTGCCCCAGCAGGGAGGTCAGAAACCAGCTGTTTCCACAAATGCTCCCCCAGCATGGTGAGGTCCTAGGAGGTCACACTGGAGCCCCAAGCTGACCTCCCACAGGGGGTGGGGGAGGATGAGTTGGAAGATTTCCTGGGGTTAAGAGTGTCTCTGCAGGGAATAACAATCTCCAGGGACTTTGGGGAGGATATCCGCAATCTAAAATCCAAATCCAAGTCCACCTTCCCTTCCCTAGTACAGATTGCAGCCCATTTCCTACCAAGTTGATATGGAAATAAAATGTCCTCTCTCTGTGACCCACAGAGTGATCTCTCAGAACTCAACTAGACCAAAGTGAGACTTTCCGGAGCTTGCGTTCCCCTGGACTGGCTTTGAGAACCCAGGCAAGGTCCCTCCTAGTGACCATGAGGTATCAGAGGAAGTTAAAAAGGGAAGTTGATTCCATCACCTCCTTTGGGTTGTTACTGTCTCAGTGAGCAAGACAACCAGAGGTCCTTTCAGAATCTATAAACACTGTCCAGCTTCCCACCTCTACCTAGATACCTGGAGCCACATCAGCATCTCTCTCCTGAGCTCCAGGCATTCAGCTAAAGCCGCATGCTGGACAGCTCCATGTGGATTTCCCAGAGTTGATAAATTCAGCATGCCCCCTCCCCACAACCCACACCCTCTTCCTAACTCCCTTATTTCTATCAAGTACACCAGTTTTCTTCCAGCTGCATGAAGCCACAGCCTTGGATTCATACTCCCCTTTTCCCTCTCACTCATCCTCCATGTCCAAATCAGCTGCCAAGCCTTGACTTTCCTTCCTTCACAACATCTCCTGCATCCTTCCTTTTTTCTCCACTCACAGTCTCCTCCCTAAGCCAGGTTCTCCTCACTTCTTTCCCAAACTCTTGTAAGAGAGTCCCAATTGATGTCTCAGCTTCCAGTTGTTTCCCCTTCAATCCATCCTCCATATGACTACTAAACTGATATAAAAACCCACTATTTATTAAGCACCTACTATAAATAAAACATTGCTTTAGGTGCTGAGAAAACAAAGAAAGAATGAACCAGTCCCTGTCCTCAAGGAACTTAAATTCCACAAGATGAAGCAACATGTGTGTGTTATATTAAAAGTAAATACCAAGTGATTTTAGAGGGAAGGGGTAGGGTAGTTAGGGGTAAGGGGAGACCAGGAAAGGCTTTCATGTAGAAGGTGGCATTTGAGCTGAGCTTTGACAGAAACAAGGGATTCTAGAAACAGGGGAGCCTTCCAGGCATGGGGCACACTCAGTGCAAAACCTGAAGACAGAAGATAGAGTGTCATGAATGAGAGACAGGAAGGTCACTCTGGTTAGACTGCAGAATGTGTTTGTAGAGGAGTAATGTCCAGTCAACCAGCAAAAGCAGTTGATGTCAGGTTGTGAAGGGTTTTAAATGCCAAACAAATGAGTCCGTATTCGATTCTGTGGGAATTCATGGGAGGTTGTTGAGACCAATGATTTAAGACTTTTTTTGGGAGCAGAAAGGAGAGGGACAAGACCACAACAAGATGCCATGTTTTACTTCCTGAAGAGGTTGGAATGTTCTGATAATTGGACAGGCAGTCAAAATATTTGTCTCCAAAGCCAAGGAAGTTAGGTATCCAGTGTGAGAGGCAAGATGGAGGATTTGGAAGAAGTCCAAGAGTAATGCAACTGGTGGGAAATAAGAAGAAAAATACAGCTAAGCCCCCTTCTTAAATAGAGACCCATGGCCCTGCCCTCTAGTCATCAGTCCAATCAGAGAGTAAAGGGGACTGATTCAATGATAGTATCCAGCAGATCCAGTCTTGTAGCATTGGGCTATTATCCAATGAAGTTTCCTGGGGAAGGAAGGCATGATGGAGAATTCCAAAGAAGGTTCAAATTCTACCTTTGAGAGTGACTATCTGTGGAACCCTGGGCTAGTCACTTACCCTCTTTGGAATTTCATCCCCTACCTTATGAGATAAAAGGGTTTGATTAGATCGATGCTCTGCAGGGTCCTCTCCAGCTTGATGGAGCCACAGGCAAACTCTGGCTCTTCCAAAATGTCTGGTTTAATTGAGATCACCTTAAACCTAGTAATGCACAGAATGTGGTCCAGATGTGCTGGCCTGCCCTCCAGGTCATTCCGACTGACTTTTCTCCTACTCTTAGCCAGCCAGCACACTTGGCAGGTATTATTCAGGCAGAAACTTGATTTATAGGGCCATCAAATGCAAAACCAACAGAAACCTCAGAGCTGCAGGCAGTATGGATGACCAATTCACAAGACTCATGAGGTTTTTAAGTTGGAAGGGCCATAGATAGATAGACATCGTGTTCGTCCTTCATTGCCGAAGAAGACTGTGCCATCAGAGAAATGATGACATGACATCATTACATGACATGATAGACAAATGAAAAAATGAATGAATATGAAGTTGGAAAGACCCTTAACTAGTCATCAAATCATAGAATACAGGAGCCAGTCAAACAAACTTACAGAGGAATGCTAATAATGTTGATGATGATAAGTAGTGTTTATATGTCACTTTGAGATTTGCAAAATGTTTTGTAAATTGCCTCCTTTGGTCCCCTCACAAGACTAGGGAGCAGGTGCCATGATGGCAGATATGGAGGCAGAGAGATTAAGTGACTTGCCCAGGGTCATACAGCTGGTAAGCATCTGAGGCCATATTTGTACTCAGGTTTCCTGACTTCATGTCTAGTGCTCCAGCCACTGCACCATCTAGCAGAGAAGAAAGAAACTAACCCAACATCACACAGGAAGTTCAGTAATTGAACTCAGGTTCTCTGACTTAGTTGCGTAGTGCCTTTTGCTGTGGCTATGACAGGCTGACTCATAGGAAGAGATCTTGCTAAATCGTCTGGTTGTGGGGTCCTTAACGTTTCTTGTGTCTGGATCCCTTTGGGTGGCATTTGGGGAAGCTGATAGTCCCTTTCTCAGAAGAATGTTTTTAAATAATTGAAAGCAATATAAATTTCTGAGGTTAGTGAAAATGTAGAATTTTTTCCATTGAGTTTACCAAGCCCTTGATATCTATCTATAGACACCCCCCCCCTCCAAATCTCTGGATAAAAGGTCCCATTCTAATCTAACCCCTTCAATGTATAAATGGGAAAACTGAGGCCCAGAGACAGGGAGTGTGCTCCAGGTCACACCACAAAGCAGGGTGGAACTGGGACCAGTAGTATGTAAAGATGTTGAATCTGGAATCAGAGGATGTGAGTTGGAGCCCCAACTGCCACTGACGGACCTGGGTGACTGTGAGCCACTTATTTCACTTGTCTGGGTCTCAGTTTCCCCATCTGTAAAATGAGGAGATTAGATTAGGAAGCCATTATAAAGTTCTTCCTAACTCCAGGCCTGTGAGTGTATGACTGAAATCACTTCTCTTGATTTGAGCCCTCTAAATACTACTTTCCAGTTTTTTTCCCAGACAAACTCCAGAATTCCATCGAAATGAGGGCACGGTTGGTGTTTGGAAGACTGTTGTCCTTCCATACATGTCATTTTACTCCAGACTTCAGCCCTACTCCTCCCCCCTATGAAAAAGGACAACTTCCCTGGACCCCTTCCCTGCCTCAGGAATGCCATACCCCCAAATGAGACCACTTGTAAAGTGCTTAGTGCTCCATGCAGACCCACATTACACAAACACAGTGAGTTGTCTCACTTTTGTTGGCATAATAATCCCCATCCCCACAACCAGTTTGCTGATGGGATTGAATGTGGGCCAATGGATTCTCCCTTCAGTAGTCAGATCAGACTCAGCTCTCATGGCTGCTGCCCCCGGAGCCAGGACAGATGACTTCAGGGTGCCCAGGTCTGAGACTGCCCCCCATGTTGGGCTCATAGGAGCCACAAGTTCAAACCCTGAGAAGGCAAAATGAGCCATCTCAGGTAACTGAGAATGGTGATAAAAATATAGCCAGATTTGGAGGTTCAGTGCCTCCTGATTGGTCAGCCCTCCTCACGTGGCCTAAGGACATAAACATGGTCCTGAAATCCTGCCTAGAATGTGAGCTGGAAAGGACTGCAGAGGGCACCAAGTCCCACTGGTACTGCCAAAGTTATCATTTCTACAACGTTTGTTTCCTGCCATCAATCAACATTTATGAATTACCTACTATGTGTCAAGCACTGTGCTGAGTACGGGGCAGCGGGGGGTGGGAGGTGAGGGCGAGAAGTTGGTAAAAGAGGCAAAAGGCAGTCACTGCCCTAGAGGAGCTCCTAATGTAATGGATCCAAAAGCTCATTGCCTTTCTCCCTCCTCTCCTGCTTCTTCAAGCAGTGAATCCTGTGAGGCAGTGGCATGTATTCTAACTCACACTGCTGAAGCTATAATTACGTGAAAGCCAGTCGTTGGTTCCAGTCCAGTGGAAATTTTCAGGGCAAAACTGAATAATAAGGACATTTCATGAATTGGTTACTTTCTATTTTACCTAATCATTCTTGGGCAGTAAGTGCCCAGTTCAGTTTCTTCTACTTAAGGAAGAAATCCAAGGGTTCTCAATCCTGGCCACCCTACTCTGGTTATATCTGTGACGGGTAACAGGTGACCCCCTCCCCTCCCTTGCACACCTCTCTTCTTTCTGAAACATTATCTGGGACTTGGCTCAATAGTGCCTCCTACTGGATTATCGTGTCACCACCTCTCCTCCCTTACCTATGAAGGTCTTTTCTTTTTTCTTTTCTTTTTCCCTTACTCTGATCTCCAAAATCAACACACAGCTGCCCTTTAGGTAGTTTTAAGCCTTACTCCTATGCCTCAGCACAGCATGGGGTAACATTAGTCTAGACTGTGGGTTCTCCCAGCAGTCCCACAAGCTCTGGCAAGTTCTACCATGATGGCATTATAAGCCTGATGACAGACTGTCTGGCTACAGTCGGGGAACAGGCACTGAGGTCTAGTCTCAGAACCCCAGCCTCCACGGGATGAATTCTCATTCCAAGGTGACTGGGTTAAGCATCCCTCTGGGGAGGTACAACAGGAAATTATAATAAATACAGAAACTGCTTACAAATTATAGAAAATCAGTTCATCTTGGTTTTGGTCTTCTTAAAAGTTTCATGGTGCCTTTCGTTTTTTAGCCAGATGCTCTAAAGTTAGAAATTGGAAAGCAGGTGCCAACCTGCCCTGGTTCAGGAGTCCCCTGAACCAACGACATCATAAGTCGGGTCCCTTTTTGTACCACTATCGTTTCATTAAAACAGGCAGAACTGACTCAAAAACAACAACACTTGATAGCCTTTGAACCATTCTTCCCATCTTTCTTCAGAGGAGGGCTCAAGCTACATGATTTGTTCTCTGGGGTTGGGATTAGTTATTACAATTAATCTAAGTTTGTCTGTTAGCATTGCTTTCATTTATATTTTTGAGGTCATCTCATCTATTGCTCTCCGATTCTGTTAACTTCGTTCTGCATCAGTTCACACAAGTCTTCCCAGGCTTCTCTGAATTCCTCATATTTTTTCTTGTCTCACAGTTTAATAATATTTACCAATCTTCACTGGCTACAGTTGTTCAGCCATTCTCTGGTTAATGGGCTCCTATAGTTTCACAGAGAAAGTTGAACCCGTCTCAAAACAGGTAATTGCACAATATTCTTCGCATTGGTGGACATGGATGACAATAGTCCACACCTGCGCAAAGGCAGAGTTAAGAGGTTCTAGAGAGAAGGGAGATCCTAACTTCTTGAGTTGGAGATTCAAGAAAGAGTGCTTCCAGACCCTCATTATCTCCCTGAAGGGAAAATTTCTGAGGAGCCAACTTGTAGGGGAGCCTCCCCTCCATCTTGTCTCTATCCTCTTGCTTCACTGCAGACTTCAGGGAATGACCTGGGTAAGATCCGAGACTCTCTGTTGAGCTGAGATGTTTCACTGACAACGGGAGAGCGCCTTCACTCTGGGTAGACTCATCTCTTTGTCTTTTCTGGTTTCTGTTTGCTATCAGAAGGGATGAAGGGGTTCATGGCTTTATCTACTATCCTCCCTGTGGTCTTTGTGGTGCTTGGAGAGTTGAAGGGATCGCTATCTGGAGGTCGGCTTGAACCCCTGACTAACGATATTTAGATTAGGCGGATAGATATCATTCCATCTCTCTACCCCAACCTCCTGCTTGAGAGTCTGCTGGAAGCCAAAGGTTGTCCGGATCGGCAGGAACTAGTATCCCTTTGGAGAAGAGTGGGTGGAAGGGACCCTGGAGATACATCTTTGTGACTCTAGAGAGACCCATGTGTACACACAAAGCCTACAAGGGCAGCATGTACACACCCCTTACAGCAGTCAGTCAATAAACATCTATAAAGCGTCTGCTATGCGCCAGGCACTAAGCTAAGTGACCTTAGGGGCCATCTGGACAGAGGACCTAGATTAAAACCCTTCCTCCAATGCTCTCACTCTGGTCCTCCCTTCCCCATCAGTAACATGAAGGGGTTAGACCCCCATGGCTAACAGTGCTTTTTAAGCTATCAAACCCAGATTTGAGGGAGAACACTGCCAGTCGGGGACGTCCTCCTCCAGTGCAGATTGCAGGTCCTCCTGTAACCAGGTCTCCCCAAATAGAGCATTATTTGCCTTAGTTCCTTTTATTTTTAAAGGGCCAACCCTGTGGGATTTGGGTGGAAAGCCCCCAGCATGGAGAGATCCTCGCCGCTCCTCTGCCCAGGCACTAGAGACTAGCCCCAAGCCCCCTTGCTGGCCTCCTTCTCCCGTGCCACGCTGGCTCTCCAGGGAGTCTGTAGTTCTGGGATCTAGCGCAAGGCTCGCTGCTAGATCGCACCAGAGCAGCCCACGTGGCAGAGGAGGTCCGAGGCCCGCCCCTATTACTCCATAGGCCCCGCCCACCAGGCAAGGCCCCGCCCCCGACCAGAGGTTCTGCCCCCTACTGCTCCCCGCCTCGAGACGGCCGCGTCTCCTCCCAATCCCGCGGCCGCGCACCTCCTTGCTCGCTTACGTGCGTGCACGCGCTACGCCGTGACGTCAGCGCCGACGTCCACGCCGACACCGCCTTCGGCCCCAGGCCGTCTCCTGCCGAGCTGGGGAGCGCGGCGCCGGTCCGGAAGCGCGGTGGCGGGAGGGAGGCGGGTCCTCGGCGCCCCTCGGCGCCCCTCGGAGCCGCCCGGGGCCGCGATGCGCCGGGCCCGCTGCGAGCTGCTCTCGGGGGCCCTGCCTCGGCGGCGGAGGCGGGGCGGCGCTGCAGGTGAGGCCGCGGGCGGGAGGGGCCCGCGGTGTAACGTTCGTGGGTCTGTGTCCGGAGCCGCGGGGGGCGGGTGGGGGCAGGGCTGCGGGCCGGCCTGTCTGGGGGCTCCGCTGGGCTCCGGCTCCGCCGGGCTCCGGCTCCGCCCGGCTCCGGCTCCGCCCGGCTCCGGCTCCCGGGGAGGCCGGCTCGGCCGTCGCGAGGCGCTGTCGTTGTCGTGGCTGTCCCCCCCCGCTGTGTAGCCCCGCTCCCCTCCCCCTCCGGGCCTCAGTTTCCCCCGCTGCCCTCCCCTGCTCCGCCGCCCCGATGCAGAGACGGAGCGTGTCACGGGCGAGAGGAGCCTGGGAAAAGAAAGCCCTCGCAGATGTCCTAGCCCCGGGACCCCAGGGCCGGCCCCGCGTCTGCT
>CM053769.1:105542521-105662328 GCA_028658325.1 Potorous gilbertii
TGTCGTTGTCGTGGCTGTCCCCCCCCGCTGTGTAGCCCCGCTCCCCTCCCCCTCCGGGCCTCAGTTTCCCCCGCTGCCCTCCCCTGCTCCGCCGCCCCGATGCAGAGACGGAGCGTGTCACGGGCGAGAGGAGCCTGGGAAAAGAAAGCCCTCGCAGATGTCCTAGCCCCGGGACCCCAGGGCCGGCCCCGCGTCTGCTGCGCCCCTCTGGATTGGGGGGGGCTTCTTCACCCCCACTGTACAGATGGGGAGGCTGAGGGTCAGTCGGGTGGAACGGCCTTGCCAGGGTCTCCCAGGAAAGCTGACGGGCCCTGGAGGCGGGACCTGCTTCACCACTGCCGTCCTGGTGTGTGCCTGATAGAACTTGAACTTGCCAGTTCTCTGCCCACCGGGCTGCGCTGGAGTATTTAGCCTAATGCCCTCGTTTTACCGACGAGAGCCTTCATTTCAGTTCCCCAAGTATTTGCTCATTTTATAGACGAGGAAACAGGGCTACTTGACTTGGCCAGGGTGGCACAACTCGTAAATGTCTGAGACCAGATGAGCAGAGGGCCAGGTAGAAACCAATGGAGAAGGATGTTCCCTAATGAAAGACTTTCTTTTCTAGAGGAAATTTGATAGCCAGCATTTATTAGAAATATATATATACATATATATATATATGCACACACATACAGTGGAGTGAAGAGGCATCCTGGCATTGTAATATGTTTTTAACATGTTAAGATTTAAAAAAAGAAGTTCCTCCCCAGTAACTCCCAGTAACCCTAGGGTAACTTGAAGGAATCCATTTCTTTTGACTTTTCTAAAATAATAGAAAGAACTCACATTTGTTTATGGGTACTTTCCTTACAACAGCCTTGTGAGACAGCAGTATTAGTATTACTTTCTGCATTTCATACATGAAGAAATAATAGTCGTGACAATCATAGCTGGCATGAGACTCAGGGAGCTTAGGTTATATTGAGGTTCACTCACACAACATTTGTATCAATACTCAGCCTCCAACCCAGATCTTTTAATTATAAGACTGAGGAGGCTTCCAGTACACAGAGACTTGCTAAGTAATGGAAAGTAAAATTGTGGTAGTGATTGAATACAGGCTGAAGCAGGCTATTTTCACTTTATTTCATATTTTTACCTTACTTGAGTCATGTACAGAGTGACTAATATGGAAGTGTTTTACATAATTGCACATGTATAACTGAAAAAAAGTAAAAGCCTATCATCTCGAATTATAGAAGATGAGAGCAAATTTAGAAATCTGCTCAAAACCCCTCATTTTACAGGGGAGGAAACTGACCCAAAACAGTTAATATGATTCGATCAAGTTAGTGGGGAGCCAGGGCTCAAACTACCCTCTCCAAGGTTACCAACAACACTTTACCAGCTAAAAGCAGCAGGCTTCTCAGTCTTTATACCCTCTGGTCCTTGCAGTTTGATGCTGGTAACTGCTCTTTCTTCCTGGTTACTTTGTTATCTCTTGGCTTCTGTGACATTACCCACACACACCCTTCCCCCTTGTTTGAGTGTACCACAGTCTCCTTTCCTTGATCATCGTCCTTCTCCCAAGTTAAGCTTGGTTTTCCCAAGGCCTTTCCTTGCACTCTGTTCCTTCTCTGGACTCATATTCTTGGTCTTGTTAATTCTATGAGTTTAGTTACTCTCTTTGTGCAAATGGCTGCCAGATCTATATATGTAGCCTAAACTCCCTTGGGACGAGTCTCATCTTACCACCTGCCTGTTCACTTAAATGCCCCAAAGGTATCTCAAATTTAAAACGTCAGAAGCAGACCTCACTTTTCCCTAAAAAGCCTCCTGGCCTCCAGACTTCCCTGTTTCTCTAAAGGGCACCATCAGCTTTCCAATTTTCCCCAGCTTGGTGTCATCTTTGACTCCTCTGGCTCCTTCATCTGCATTTAGTTGTCAAGTCTGGTTGGTTATAAAGTCTCCTGCATCTGTCATTTTTCCCCACTGACACAGCCACCACCCTTGCTCAGACGTTGCTCTCCTCTGGCCTGTTTTAATTGTTTCCTGTTCCCACTCTCCCCTCTACGTACAGAGCACCTGCCAGGCAGGTGCTGGCTGGATTGATGTTTCCCAGGTGCAGTGCTGACCTTACCCTTTTGTGCAGAAATCTTCAGTAGCTCCCAGGGGCCTCTGTTTTCAAATCCCAAGTCCTCAGCCTGGTGTCTAAATACCTGCATAGGCTGGCTCCCTCCCACCTTCCTTAATAGAACCTCATCGTATGGCATCACTATCCAAGAGGCAATCTTCAAGTAGGTTTTGAAAGGATAAAGATTTCATGTACTCTGCATTCCTGTTAAACTGACTTAGTGTGCCTGACATGCCTTCTCCTCTCTGCTAGCCTGTGCACAGTGCAGCTCTCCTGCTGCTGCCTTTTGGTGCCCCTGGCTTTACCTTCAAGGCTTAGCTCAGGAACCCATTCCTACTGGGACCTCCTTGATCATCGTCCTTATAAGTGCCCTCCCTGTCCTGAAATATTTGTATTTACATGCCTTAGATTGTCCTCAGGGAGGTTGTACCTTCACCAACACAAGCACCTTTTCATATTTATCTTTAGTTGAAGTCCCTAGCAAACTGCCCAAAAAATGGGCCTTATTGTCCCCCTGGACCATTGCTTTTCCCATTATTCCACACTGCTTCCTCTTAAGGGAATAATCTTACAGGTCATGTGGTCCAAGCCTCCCTCATTTTCCAACTAATAAAACAGTTACCTAGAAAGGGAGAGGGAAGTTTGCAGATTTGATGACAAAGCTACTACTTGAACCCTGAGTTCAGGCCTCATCTTCAGATCAGGAGGACCTTGCTTTCTCCACTGGCACAAAGCCAGACACAAGCCTGGCTGATTCAGCAGACCCAAACTGCCCCTGGTAGAGAAGTCTTTGTTCATACTACCAGCTCTCGTCTCCCTTGGCTACTGGCTTTCTGCCTCAGCCAGGCAGATGATGTCATCACAGTCTGGATCTTCCCCTTGTCCTACACGTTGGCAAGTATGGTGTAGAGAGACCTGAGAGAGGGGGTTGAAAATGTTCACAGCACAGCTAAGCACACTCGACTTTAGCCTAGATTTTTTTGCAGGTATGAAGGTAAGATTTTTGTTGTGGGTTCATAACAAAATCATTTTTAAAATATGAAAGCCATAGGTAGAAGTTGGGGGTTTGGGGGATGTTTTTGTTGTGTTTTAATGGCCAAGGTTTCTTTTTGGCAATTTGGGACTGACTGAAATTGCAGGGTGTAGAATATTGTACTGTAAAAGTATTTTAAGAGGAAAAGTTTTGTAGTTAAGAAATGCCCATGCTAGAAGATAATCCAGAGGTTATTAACATATTCCCTTTTCAACTCAATTCTGGTTTCATCTCTCATAGCCATTTTTTAATGCACTTTACTCAATTTATTGAAAGTAAAAATTTTTCAGTGTTGGAAAATATCGAAAGGATCATGCCTGTTCTATCTTGAATTTACTGTCATTGATTTGTGCTATTTCTGGTTATTGAATTGACTGAATTATAAAATGAAATGGGATTTTCTAAAGCTGCCTGATTTTGTATTCACATGCCTCCAGGGTAGTTAACCATGTTCAGATTAATGTATGGGAAACCATGTGCTGGTTATTTAATTCAGCAAGAAGTAAAGGTGCATCTTACCTGTGGGGTCCCCATGGTATAAACAAACAAACGGTGCATTGGAGGTCAGGCCCACGAGCTGGGTAGCCTTGGCCGCCACCCTGACAGACTTCAAACTCTATGTGAGTACTTACCGTTAGGACAAAACCTGATGCTTGCCAACATTTTTAATTACTAAAAGAATGTAACAAGACAACTCTTAGGCCATAGAGAATCAAGAATGTGAACTCACAGCGCATATTAAGCAAAAATAGCAGAGAAATTCAACATAATTACAAGACAGAATTGTTAAGAAATGATTTCTTGGAGGTCAGTACTGACCTGGACCCTAATTGTGACTGGCAGAAGGGCGGAGGAAGCAGGGTAATGTTGGCATTTTAGATTCAAGAAAGGGCAAAGGGCATGCATGCATGGGAGGTGGCAAGGAATGTGGCTTCCCTGTGGCACAGGACAAAAGCAATAAGATAGAAAAACAGGCCAGTTGAGAAGGCTTTGGATGCCAAGTAGATAAACTTAACTCTTCCCCCTAAGTATTAGGGAGTAGTTTCAGATTCTCAAGCTGGTGAATCATGTGATGATGGAAATGTTTTAGAAAGGCGCACCTAGCTGGGTGTAGAAATGGAAGAAGGAATCGAAGACAAAGAAATGGCAGCATTTAGTTAGTGATTGAACGTGAGACTTGGAGAAGCTGGACAAAACCAAACAGAACCGCGCCCTTTTGAGAATCTAAGAGATGTAGAGAATGGTGCTGCCTTCTACAGATGTGGTGGAGAGGCCAAGAAGAGTTGGGTCTGGGTATACTGAATTTAAAGTGCAGTGGAGGGGGCTGATTGTCCTATGAGAAACTAGAGATGCTAGATTGACTTTAGGTTTGGGCTTAGTCATTGCTGGCTTGGAGGTCAGGTGGGTAGGGGAGATAGAGGAAGTGCAAGGCTACGTGCCTCTGGGAATGGGGGTTTTGTTGTCCTACCCAGAAAGCTCCCCCAGCTCCCCATTGCTTCTTGGTTAACATGTAAACAAACAAACCCTTAGGTCAACCTCATCACAATCTGACCTCATGCTAGCTTTTCTTCCTCATTATACCTGGCGGTCCCTTCTATACACTGTGGTTCAGCCACACTGACCCTCTCTCAGCTACTTCCTGTAGCACTCCAGTTCTTGTCTTCATGTTCTTGTTCTAGCTCCCACCATACCTGGAACGAACTCCTTCTTCACCACATAGAGTCACTCTTCAGGACCTAGCCCAAGACCCACCTTCTCCATGAAGCCTTTACAGATCCCCACAGCTGCTCACACTTCCCCTCCAATTCCTGAATTGTGTTCTGTATCTGCTTCTCTCTGTCCATGTTGACCTATAAATGAGAGTAGATTGTTTTATTGTGTTTAATTAGGTATCCCAGCAAATAGCACAGAGCCTGGCAGTTAGCATGTGCTTCATCATTGCTTGTGGTTTGATTTCATATATGTCAGTCTTGCCTCCCCACATAGATTGTCACCCTGAGCTTGGATCGGTCACATTTTCTTCTGTCAACTTCATAACTCTAGTCTGGTGCTGAGCATACAGACATCAAAGATGGCCTTTACTTTCTCTAAGGAGCTGCTTGATTGGGACTTTCACCTGTGCTCCCAAGTAGGTGTTTTGTAGTTAACGCAGCACAGCTCTTACCTAGTGATGGTGAGGGGCTAATTTAGGAATAACAACTACTTCATTAGGACTGGTATGTCTTGCAGTGTTTTTATGATAGCCTTCCTCCACTGTGCCAGAGAGGTATATGGGGCACCAGTGATCAGAGCTGGCAGCAGTCAGTCAGTGGGGGGCTGTCATTAGAAACACTCTTAGGTTCAGTTAAATAGCAACATAATCAGCAAACATTTTCCTTAGGCTGAGAGCCAAGTGCTGGATCCTACGTATTAGATTTCACAGTGTATCATATAGTTGGTTGCTTACTAGTATGTGAACTAATTGATAAATGGGAATTTTTTTTAATCTGTTGTGAGTGCCTAAGACCAAGATGTGTCTCTTTTTTTTCTGAATTTGAGATAAGTATTCTTCCTCTTTAAACCCTCCCTTACGTTTCAGTAATATAAGGTATTCTGATACTTTGAATGATGTCCTTGTCCAGCTTTCTAAACAGCTGCCAATGACAACAATGATAACCAACATTTATATGGCATTTATTATGTGCCAAGTACTGTGCTAAGTGCTTTACAGTTATTATCTCATTTGGTCCTTGACAATAACTCTGCAAGGTAGATGCTGTTATCTATCCCCATCTTACAGATGAGGAAACTGAGGCAGTCAGCAGCTAAGGGACTTGTCCAGGCTTACCCAGATACAAAGTGCTGTCTGAGGTCTTCCTGGCCCAGGCCTCTGTACCCTGTGGTGCCCACTAAGATCACCTTCCGATAACCTGCTGTTGTTCAGCAAGATTCTTTGATTTAGGACACACCAAACTAGGGCCTGGTAGTCTTTATCCTTTCCCAGCACATCTTTGCAGATTGCACTTCTGGTGAGGGTGTGATCTGGTCAGCAATAGGCTTCTCTAGACACCTCCTTCTACTGTACATTATCATGAATTGTAGCAAATACTTGGTCAGTGTGGAAGGTGACTTCAACTGTGTCATCTCTCTCATCTCCAGGAACAGGAAGACTTTGGCTCTGTGGGTACCCAGCTGATTTTTTAACAGTACATTGAAACGACTGAGACCAAGAACCTTGGTTCGATTTTTCCTACCGATGCTCCCAATATGGGGAGGTAAGTACCTGGCACCAGGGTTTGGTGTCATTCTCCATTGGAATAGGTCACAAGTGTGTAGCGTGAGTTATGTCAGCTAGATGCTAGGAATAAAATTACATGGCTCTTTCAAGCCCAGTAGGGCTGATGTTACAAAATTGTGTGATAACCAGTGTGATAGGAAAGAGACCTGCTATCTCTGTCAGGGAAGAGCCCTAAGTACTATCTCTCAGACATGGGGTACTGTCTACAACTGTCTAAAACATGGACAAGAAGAGAGACCCCTAAAGAAAGAATAGAAATAAAGAAGGGGATTTCTCATTTTTAGTGTCAGAACCTTGCACAAACCCTTCCCTTCTCGTAGTAAACCCTTTGGTGGGCTGTTACAGCTCTTTGATCCACTGGCTGTCCTGCCCTGCCCAGTGGCTCAGCTCCTCCTGGTGCTCTTATTTATGGGTCTAAATTATAAAAGGATTGGCCTAGGAGTTGGAAAGTTGTCTGAAATAGTATCTAGACTAGGAAGGATTATTTATTTCATTTCCATTCTTTTTTTCATTTTTATTTTTTTTCCCACTTAATAGTATTTTTTCCAAAACCAAATCAAAACCAAAAAGGTGGTTTCAGCATTCATTTTAGTTCCAATTTTTTTCTCCCTTTCCTGCCCCTTCCCCAGGATGGCTAGCAATCTGATGTTGGCCATATATGTGCAATAATTTAAACGTATTTCCACATTAGTCTTGTTGTGAAAGAAGAATCAGAACAAAAGAGAAGAACCACGAGAAAGAAAGAAAAGAAAAAAACAACAAAAAAGGAGAAAAGAGAATGTTTCGATTTCCATTCAGGCTCCACAGTTCTTTTTCTGGGTGTGGGTGACATTTTCCATCGTAAATCTTTTGGAGTTGTCTTAGATCATTGCATTGCTGAGAAGAACTGAGTCTGTAAGAGCAGATCACTGTAGACTGTTGCTACTACTGTGTACAGTGTTTTCCTGGTTCTGCTCACTTCACTCAGCATCAGTTCATGTAAGTCCACATTTTTCTGAAATCTGCCTGCTCATCATTTCTTATAGCACTGTAGGAACAAATGGTATATGAACGTAATGGAAAATTATTGTGCTATAAGAAATGATGTGTAGGCAAATTTCAGATAATTTATTTTTATATTCTTTTCATTCTTGTATCCTACATTAAATTTCAGTTGTTAAAGTAGTTTTAAATGTTCTTTTATGGTTCACAAATATCTACTGTATTTTAAACAAAAGAAATTAAAACTTTGAACCTATTGGATTAAGCCAGTTTCAGGCTTAGCACACAATATATCTCCCTTCATCTTTTCTTCATGACCAAAAAACTTTTATTCAGAATCCACTATGTGCAAAGCCCTGTGCCTGGGGCTGGGGTTACAGAGACAAAACGAAAAACTCACTTGTAGGTGCTAAAATTCTGCGTGATAATAGTTACACTGGTAGTATGTGTTGATTTAGGAAAATACCTGTTGCCAAAAATGCTGCTCTAAGGGTTGATTGATTTACTCAGTAAACTCTTTTCTTCCCCATTCTCTTTCTCTCATTTTGAGCCTACTTTCCCTGGACTTGTATGTCCTTGTGGGAGGAGAGTGTGTCACATGTTCTCATTGTACTCCCTTCGGAAACACTCCTCTCTGAAACCTATTTATGGCTGGCTGACAAAATTGATTAGCAAGAGATGATATTGGGGAGAGCACATTGGTGAGGGCTAGAATGGATCATCTTAGAAAATCACTCTCAGTTTCTCAGGAGTGCCCCTAGAACTCAGTTACCTGAGGCTTATCAGAGGGAAGGGGAGTTGGGATGGGGCCTCAGAGCCTACACGCATTACACCACTAAATTCCACACACTGCTTTTACATAATGTGCATTATTAATCACAGTACCACCTATATGATAGTGTTCATCACAACACCTCTATGAAGAGGTAGCTAGGTAGCCTGGTAGATAGCACTGGGCCTGGAGTCAGGGCAACCTGAATTCAAATTTGACCTTAGATACTTACTTACCTGTGTGACAACTGGAAGGGCAAGTCATCTCACCTCTTTCTGCCTTAGTTTCCTCAATTGTAAATGGAGTGGCTTTAATACCAAGGATATATTATATTGAACAAAATGTAGAAAATGTTGTTGTACAGACATGTGGGTCAGAAATAGAAGCAGCTCAGAAAGAGAGGAATGACTGGTCTCACTGGGTCCCTTTGGGGGCTGGGAGAGACTGCTTTAAACTGTGTGCTTTTTGAATTTCAGGATTAGCATCTCCTGCCTGCTTCCTGCTTCGTGGCATTTTAGCATCTCCCCAGTGGGATGCCCTCGAATTCTGAACACCAACCTACGCCAGATTGTTGTCGTTGGCATCCTGGCTGCTGCTGTTTCCTTGTTGTATTTCTCTGTCATCATAATCCGACATAAGTACGGGCGGTTGTCCAGGGATAAGAAGTTTCACAGGTGAGAACCTCCATAATGGGATGGAAGGATCTTGCTTCATGGCTACAAAGGACTTTGGGTTTAGGATAGGACATGCCTTGGATTTCTTAGTAAGACAGCTTGGCCCAGGAAAGGATGATGATCCCAAACACATTGTTATAATGTCTGTGTGCCCAAGTCTTGCCAAAGAGATGTCTTGGAGAGATCATTTAAGCCAGACTTCAACTGTAGCTAGCTGGGTAATCCAGCTCATACTTTCTCTTCTCTCTGCCCCTCCCCTTCCTTTGGGACATCTACTGGCTAGATGTCCTTCATTCCTTCCTTCCTTCTTCCGTCCCTCCCAAAACCTTAAACCCAGTACACTCAGAAGCCCATAGGCTGGACAACAATAGGTCCCGCCCAAGCTACACTTAATGACTGGCTTAGAGTGATTATCAATAATAACAGTTTCTGTTTCCCTCCCAACTTTATTTAGTAATTTTTCCTTTTGTTCTTTAAAAGGGCCATTCTCTGACTACTTCTTAAAGAGGCCTATCCACTCAGTGGGAGCTACCTCCCTCTCTAAGTGAGTACCTAAAAAGGCCTAGGTCTCCCATTTCATCCTGGGCCATCTCCAGTCATCCTGATGAATATCTTGTCCCTGGACCCAGATGGCTCAGGAGGAGAAAGTGAGGTTAATGACCTGCACAGCCCTCCTTCACTCAAAACAAAGTCAAATGCAAGTCATGTCATCATTTCTCTGATGGCATGGTCTTCTTTGAAAATGAAGGACTGTAACCATGCTGTTTTTTAAATTGAAGTGGACATTTTACTAGCTTTAAAAGCAAGTTTTATCATTTTGAACTTCAAGTGGTTAAGGCCTGTTTTGTTAGGAGTGATGTGTCTGGTTTAGAGGGTCATCACCATTGCTGGTTTTCTTTTCTGTCAACTTGAGTTATTTGACAAGAAGTATAAAATGTCATAGTGGTCTTATTGCACAGCTTAAAAGTTCAATGAATATAATAGCTTTGCTAGTTACAGAATATTCTTTACTGGATTTAAGGGAGACTGTTTAAGATCCAACATATCCATTGATTTTCTCGTGCTAGGTATCTGGCGCGAGTGACGGACATTGAAGCTACTGACACCAACAACCCCCACATCAATTATGGTATCGTGGTGGACTGTGGGAGCAGTGGATCTCGGATTTTTGTCTATTGCTGGCCCCGACACAATGGCAATCCTCATGATCTTTTGGACATCAGACAAATGAGGGACCAAAACCGAAAGCCAGTAGTCATGAAAATTAAACCAGGTATGTGGGCAGTGAACGTTGTTGGTCTTTGTAATGCCTTTGTCCTTTCCACCTTGTTTGAGCATCTGGATTCTCTGGTCTTTGCTCTTGTGAGCTCATTTGTTCTCATCCAATCCAGGTGCTTGTAAACACTGATGGGAAGGCTCATCTTCCTCAAGCATTGTTTTCCTGCAGATCTCCTATGACTCAGGGACTAGAGCAGGGCAGTTCAGGCTTTTCCAGTAGAACACAAGACTTCCCTCGATAAGCTCTCTGTGTCATTTGCTGTTGCCACATCTTTCTGCTCGCTTTGTTCCCACTCTCATAGGAGCCCCAGGTGAGAAAGGTCTATGCCCCTCATTTTCTGTCCTCATGACCTTTAGCTCCCTTGCTCGTGCCCTCAGAGTCTTCATTAGAGTCTTCCCTTCCCACCCCCGCACCTTACCCCACCTCTTGCCTTAGTTTCTAGACTTTAGGAAAATGAAAAATAGAGACTCTTCATAAAGTGTTTGGAGATTCTACCGTGGAGAATAAGGTCCCTGACCTGACATTTGAGGCCTTACACCATTTCTTCCTAGCCTAGCTTTCCAAACTTAGCTCCTCCTCGTCCTGTGCTTCAGGCAGGCTAGTCTGCTGACTGTCCTTTGCGCTGCACAGACCTGCGCATTTCCCCTGAGTGATGTCAAGCCCATCTACCAGGCCCAGTTTAGCTTCCCTCTTTGACAAGGAAGCTGTTCCTGCCACGCAGCTCTTTGGTGCCTGACATCCCGAAGTAATAACATGAGCAGTGCTAACCTCATTGGCCTGTTGGACACCTGCCCATCTACCCCTCGATTAGGTTTCTGAGGAGTCACTTCCTTCTAAATTATAAATCCACAGAGAACAAGGCCTCTGGCCTGTCCTTGGTTTGTTTTTTCCCACACTGTTTAGTATGATGCCTGCCGATTAGTCATATCCAGTCTACATTTGTTTGATAAATTATGGGAGTTTTTGGCTGTTTTGTTATCTGTCTTTCCATTGTTAATGACAAATGGATTCTGATCCTAGGAAACATTTGTCATTTTTGGGGGGTGTTAAATGGGTGATGATAAATGTCTTTGAGATCAGATCTATTATGAACCATATGATATGATTGACCTGAGAGCCTAGAAGATGGCATGTGTTTGTCTTTCAAAAAAATCAGTCACCTCCAAGCTAGATGATATGTAAGAATTAAAATATACTTCATCTACTATTAAAATGTACATTGTCATTTGTTTTATTTTGACCATAGGCTGGTTCTTTAAAGTAGAAAGCAATTTTATATTATCATCCTATGTCATTTAAACTGTCTTCACTTAAAACTATCCAAGCAAGTTTATAAGCCCAAACCCCCAAATTTGCTGTTGAATGTTGATTATATAATAAGATGGGCACTGGCCTTGTGATTTCATTACCACGGTGAACTTCTTTTTAAGAAAACTCTAGCAGTGCAGGCCAGCCTAGAGCAACTGAGGGACTTGCCTCCAGCTCCCTGTCCAGGAGGGGGCAGAAGTGGAGCTTGAACCCAGGTGTTCTGGCTCCGAGGCCTCTTTTCCATCCTCTCAACTACATAAAAGGGAATTCAGTTATTCCCCTCTATCAGAAGTGGGTGAAGACAGTCTTGACAGCCAATATTTACTTTTTTTAGGGGGGAGTGGGGGGCAGTTGAGGTTGAAGGGCTTGCCCAGGATCACACAGCTGGTAAGTGTCAAGTGGCAGCTGGTGCTCTAGTCATTGAGCCACATAGCTGCCCCAGCATTTATATAAAAATCACTGTAATTACCAGCCTTTATTAAAGTACCTATTGTGTACCAGGCCCTGGGCATACAGACACAGAAATAAAACAGTGCCTGCTTCAAAGAGCTTACAGTCTGTTGGGAAGACAGAACATCTATATGTGAATAGGTACAAAAGAAATACAAGGAGATTTTCTGGCACAGGCCCTGCAGCCCAGCTTGTCTTAGGAAAGGTGTCAGGGATGGGGCCTTTGAGTTGGAAGAAGCCAGGGACTCCTCCAAGGAGGTGTATGTTGTGTGTGAAGGCAAGTAGTCTGTGTTAAGGCTGAACGTTAAGGCTGGGTTTGAAGCTAGGCTCGCCTCCACCCACACACCTACGTACACTTTTAGCCCTCTGGCATTCCATTACTGGGTTCAAGTACTTCAGTCAAGGCCACAGATATTATTTTCCCCATGTGATGCTCAGTGCTTGTGGAGAAGGCCTGTGCAGTAATTCTGAGGTGTTAACACCTGCTTCTTAGTACTGATGGAATGTGCACTGCAAACTTCCTTTTGTGGAAATCACAGATCGTGCTCCTGAGCAGCAGGAGACTAAGGCCTTTCCCTCTTCTTGACTTTAAGAAAAAACAGATGACAAGGTCCCTCTTACCTAACTCTAACATTAGAGTTTTCACACTTTCTCCTCCTTCTCCCCTTTTATTGCCTTTTCCCCACTTTGGCCCAGAGAGCTATATCTGCCCTGGTTTCCACCTTTGGCCCAGAGATCTAGACCTGCCCTGGTTTCTCCTCTTGTCTTGAATTAATCTTCAAACTCTTTATATCAGGATGTAAATGCTCTGAGGACTAAGTAGAATGTAATTGAACACATGAGTATGTTCTCACTCACTTTTCCCCACAGATGAAAGAGGAGGGGAAAGTATTTAGACTTTATTTACACCCCTTCAAAGTCTGAGGGAGGTTTGGGATGAGAAGGAAGATTGTGAGGGAGGGCTCCTCCCTTTCTCTAGATCAAAGCTCTGGTGTGATGAATTTTGTCAGCTGTGACTCCATTGCAGTCGCCAGGGCAATGGGAAAGGACAAGGTTCAACGCTGCCTTATTCTGACACTTAGTGGCCACATCCCCGATAAGGAGGAAGGCCCACACAAGCAGCAGACTTCTTGGCCTCAAATTAGTTGCATCTCGATGCACGCTTCCACAAAGGGCAGATACCCAATGGGTGATTTCTTGTTTTTGAAAACTTCTAGTTGTCTTTGGTCCTCCTGATAAACCAGCGCAGTCAGATCTCACCACCGGAAGCTGGTGTCAGGGATTCTGAAGTCCTGGGCTGGCCGCTTGGTCCCTTGTTCCCACCGAGGAGGAGGGAAGTCACCATGTAAAACAATTGAGCTTTTCTAGAGCCATCATCAGTTTTGAATTGTCCTCCCTTCTACCTCTGCCCAGACAGATGGCCTGCTTCAGGAAATGAGTGCTTGCCTGGGTGATCCTAAGAGATGAAGATGTGGATCTTCTCTTTGCTGCAGGCTGACTGCAGAGTCCACTCTTAACAAAAGATAACCTTGGTGATCATCTTAGAGGCCCTCATGCATTCTGGTGTCTCTTACAGTAAAATTGCTGTGGATTGGGTAAGGGGCATAAACTGAGCTGGAGCCATGTGGTGAAGGGCCTCATTCATGTGGAGTGGAGAAGGGAAGCTGCTGGAGTATTCTGGGGAGGGGGAAGTGACCTGGTCAGATACTTGCCTTAGGAATATCATTGGCAGCTGTGGAAAAGAGACAGAAAAGGGAGATTGGAAACTGTTGTGAGAGTCCAGCCTTCCTAGAACCATAGAACTGGAGATTGGAAGGGCCCTCAGCAACCATCGAGTCCAACCCATACAGAAAAGGAATCCTCGTTATAATCTGCTTAACAAATGGCTGAAAGAAGAGTAAAATATAGAGAGTGATCAGGTTCCTAGCAGTGGCTGCCACTGGCCTCTGAATTAGGTGCCATACCTAGAATGTTAAAGAGGAGGGTTTGCTGAGCGATGGCAGTAGAGAGAACGTGGCCCTGCGGAATATTTAGCAGAAATGGGAAGTAGTAGCCTAGTAAGGAATTTTTATCCTGGGTTTGGAGAAGTAAGAGGTAGTGGGAGTTTTACAGCTACAAGGGATCGCCTGGGCCTTCACTTTTGTTCTGCTAGCAAGGCAGCTTGTTCCCTTGCTAACAGAGCAGATCAAGATCAGACATCAATTCCAGCTTATCCCTCAGCAGCCAAAGTGCTAGTTAATTTCTAGCCAGAGCCTGTTTCTGATTCCCTTGTCTGTAAACAGACATTTAAGATATGTTAGGTTGTTTGCCTGGGTCCTCCTTACGAATCTCAGAAAGGTATCTCCCACGCCCTTTGGGCCACCCTGTATTGTGAATCCATGCTACAAGATGCTTGCCAGAAGGGACTATCCAGCCTCAGCGTTAAGACCTTAAGTGAGGGCAAGGCCACATGCTCCTGAGGCATTTCATCCCCTTTGGCAGAGCTCAGTCTGCTGGGGATGTTTTCCTAGAATCTTTTCATCTTTAACAGCATCCTGCAGCCCAAGCCTCCAGACCAGAGCACCCTAGCACATCTCTGGTGTCATGTACTCTCTGACAACATCTGCCAGACTTGAAAGTGGTCAGGGGCCTTCACTGGAGCCATGGTAGTAGTTCCTGTTCTGGACACGAGGCCTCCTTTCTCATTTGTACAATAAGGCCTTCGGACAAAACTATTTCAGACATTCCTGTGTTGTTGATGTCCTCATCTGTGGTATTGTTGCTTGGTTGTTTTCAGTCATTTCAGATCCTCCATGATCCTGTCCGAAATTTTCCTGGCAGAGATACTGGAGTGGTTCACCATTGCCTTCTCTCCTTCATTTTACAGATGACAACACTGAGGCAGACAGGGTGAAGTGACTTGCCCCAGGGTAACCCAGCTACTAAATATCCAGATTTGAACTCAGGAAGAAGTCTTCCTGACTTAAGGCCCTACTCTGTGCTTGTGACACCTATAATGAAATGGCTTTTTGCAACCAGAATGTTAACAACATGAGACTGTCTGGGAAGCTTGCGGGATGGCCATATCAGAAGAGTAGACCCGCTCAGCTGGAATTTCTGCTGCTTACTGATGTTTCCTGTTTCTCCAGGCATATCAGAATTTGCTGCCTCTCCAGAAAAAGTCAGTGATTATATTTCTCCACTTCTGAGCTTTGCTGCAGAACATGTACCACGGGCCAAGCACAAAGAGACCCCTCTGTACATCCTCTGTACAGCTGGAATGAGGATCCTTCCGGAAAGGTAACTTGCAGTGTGTGTATTGGAGATGGGAGTAAAAACATGCTCAGTGTGGGCACAGAGGGACAAGTGTTAAATAAGGGGTGAGAAGAGGGGGATATCTTTTATTTCACTTTATGGAAGAAGAAATTAAAAATTCACCTTTTGCCTTACTTTAGCTCTGGGAAATTTTGATGCTATACTTCTGTCTGTCACTATAATACCACCAGGTCAACCTAAAAATTCTAATCATAAAGAGCATTAAATTGGATTATTTTTAACTATAGGTATTTAATTTTAGAACCTTTGGTCTAGATAGTTCTGTTTAGTTCTGGGTCTTGAATTTTAGTTTAAGATGGTGAATAATCAGGATGTTGAAGGAACTGAAGATTTTTATGCTTGCAGAGACTTGAGAGTTATCTAGATAACTTTCTTGAGGGGAAATATTGGTCTTCAAGTATTTGAAGGATGGTCTTATGGAAATGGGTTTAGATTTGTTCTCTTTGGCCCCAGAACAGCAGGAGTGATACAGAGTGACAACCTCAGAGTTAAGGAAATCACATGTGATGGGAGTCCCCTTCAGTGGGGACTTGTGGACTTCTCCTCCCTCTGGGACCTCAGATGAAGGCAGGGGCTGATATTCTGTGCCTCTCTGAGACTGTTGGGTGGGATGTGCCCTGAAGGTGAGTTTTCTCTTACAGCATTATCTGGCTTCTCTTTTCAGTCAGCAAAAAGCCATATTGGAAGATCTCCTGACAGACGTCCCAGCACACTTTGACTTTCTGTTCTCTGACTCTCATGCCGAGGTTATTTCAGGGAAGCAAGAAGGTCAGTGTTTGATTACTTCATGATCATTTTGTGTCATCAGCAGCATGAGGCTTGGACAGCTCCACAGTAATGTCACCATCCACATCTTAATATTGAGGAAACCACTGCCTCCTTCCCAACAGATACTTTTACTACAGCCAGATTTACTCTAATTGTGAAGCATTGCAATTACACGGACACTCAGCTGGGAAACAACGTGTTTCCACCACAGGAGCCACTTAGGAATCTATTTCAGGTCGCTTTGAACAGAGGGATAAGCCACAGCTCCCCAGACTGATGATGGACAGTTATCACGGCCTCCTCCTGGAGCCTTCCAGGCTGAGCTCTAAGGGAGAAGCTAAGTCATTGGAACAGTAACCATTTTCAGAGAATTAAGAAAAATTTCACCTTAGAATGAAATGGAAGAGTGAACACTTTTAATAGAAAATAGTAGCTTATTTTATAGATATCTTCATAGAACCCAAAGGGTTTGGCAGATGGGTTGCTAGAAATTGTGACTGAAGGGTCAGTTTGTGGCTATGTCATAGACTGTTTATGGCTGCGATTAGAATTTGTTCTGTTAACCTCTCGGAGTGTATCCCACGTTGCCATTTAGGCTCCTAATTACTGTTTTCCCTTCTCTTCCCTTTTGGAACCAAAGGTTCACAAAGCCATGTTTCTCTTTGTATCCTCAATTGAACAAACGCTCAAAAAGGAGAATGTTGCCATGTGAAAGGTTAGGACAGAACAGGAGAATGATGCACAAAACTGCACCTCTCTGTCTTGAACCTCTTCTTTTAAGAAACCACAGAGCTTTGCCATGTAACTTTCTGAGCTGCCTTGATTGTTGACAATTTCCTCTTGGACTTCCTTCCGTTCTCTTCCGTGCATTTTAAAAATGTGTTAATGACTCTCTTTTTCTTTACTTCTCTTAGCCACACTAAGGCCTTTCTCCCTCCACATCTTCCATTTTCCCCTCCCTTCCCCACTCGTATTCCTTTTGAAAGGAAATAGAATTTTAATCATAAAGAACACATTTGTTTCTGAATTTGTACATGAAGAAACTTGAAGGAAAGAATGTGATAAAAACAGGAGCCTCTTAAGATTTTTTAACAACTTAATCATAATTATTTACACCAGTGCTTCATTGTGTTATGGACAGGACCCTGAATTCACAGAGCTGGATTAGAAGGGCTTGAAGGTCAGGCCCAGTGACAGCAGCAGACCTTCCTAGACCTGACCGTTACCAGAGGACTAGCTCCTGCTAAGTACAGAGAGGCACCTGGCCCTGGAGAGACTGGCCCCCAGTGATGAGGGATGACCATTCACTGAGCTTGAGAGGGGCTGCAGCCACATTCCTCAAAGCTTCATTGTCTTCTGGTCCTGAGGGAATGGTAACCCATTGGGACTGTGTGTCTGATTAAGCAGACTCCCATCACTCCAGTCAGAGTGGCCAGGAGAGTAGTGGAAGGAGAACTTCTCTCTCTCCTTTTTAATTGGAATCAATGTTATTATTTTGTAAATGTGAATTTTACAAAGCATTTTACAGTTAATGATCATATTCTCCTTCATGGATTTTGCATCTGATGGAGACAGCTATGAGCACACTTCAGACTCTCAGGGTTTCCTTCCTTGGCTGTTGAATGTCATTTTAGTTACTGATGCAATGTGTCAGCCTTGTCTAAAAAGTAACACTCTTAACCATATGGAGTAACAACGCATTGATACTGGGGAAAAAAACGCGTGCGTGCGTATGTCTTCATCCTTTGTTGCTAAAGTGTATGTCTGTGTGTGTGTGTGTGTGTGTGTGTGTGTGTGTGTGTTCATCCTTCGTTGCCAAAGACCATGCCATCAGAGAAATGATGACATGACTTGTACTTCACTTTGTTTTCAGTGAGGGAGGGCTATGCAGGTCACCAGCCTCACTTCTTCCCCAGAGCCATCTGAATCCAGTAACCAGAGATTCATCAGGATGACTGGAGATGACCCAGAATGAGGCAATTGGGGTTAAGTGACTTGCCCAAGTGAGTATCAAGTGTCTGGGGTGAGATTTGAACTCAGGTCCTCCTCACTTCTGCACTGATGCTCTATCTACTGCACCACCTAGCGGCCACAACTAAAAAAAAACTAATCCTACCAAGAACAGATAAGCACAAAGAAAGTCATATTACAACATAAATTGACTTCACCATGACCAGCTCTCCCAGATTCTTTAAACAAATACGACACACTGGGAAACAGAAAGATCTCAAGAAAAGGTTCTTTTCGCATGGGAAAGGCCAGACAGCAGAGCGAGCGTGAGAGAGTGACAGCCAGAAACCTGGAAGGAAAGCTTACCAGACAGCCGCAACTAGGAGAGGAGAATCTGGCAGGAGGGGACAGTGACACACGAATTCAGGGTGAGACAAAGGCCTGGAGGCTGTGATAAGCTGAGTCAGCACAAAGCCCAGCCTCCCACTAGAGACTTAACCCTGGGCATCCCAGCATGTCTGAAACATCCTGACGTCTTGCAGCGTTCTCCCAATCATGTCCCTCTTCATAAACTGTCCTACTTACCCGTTTGTCAATAAGTCACCCTGGCCTCCTGCCCTAGACTCAGGGCTTCTTAAACTTTTCCACTCCCACCAGGATGATGGGGAAGAAACAAGAAGACTTCTGTGGAAGGAGGCTTCTCAGATATTTGAGCTCAGACTACCAGAGCTGTTTCGGATTGTCTTCAGTGTTGTCACATGTACTAGGTTATTTTTCTTTTGCTTAACTCCTCCAGCAGTGAGATGACAGGCATTCACATAATGCTGTAAAGCTTATTTGAGCAGCCCTGTAAGGTTGGGGCCTTCCAGTAGCATTGTCCCCATTTTACAGGTTGGAAAGTGGAGGCCCGAAGAGCTCAAGACATTTGCCCATGATCACATGTCTGATAAGTGCTCTAGGCACTGAGTCCCAGGCTGGCGTTACCCCTTGTGTGCCAAGCCTGCTCTGGGCAGGGGCTTGGGGCCACCGGGCCCGCCAAGGGAACCTTGTGCATAATAAACTCAGTCACAGTTTGATTCAAGAACACAATCAGTTTCCTGTGGTCTTATTGAAAGTGCTTTGTAAGACAGTTTGTTCAGATTAAGATATGATAAAACATCAGACCTACAAATGGACTTCTCCATGATTTACATTTGTAGGAGTCGGACCAGACATTTAAAATTTTGATCTTTGTTCTTTTTCTTGCTGTCCCCAGGTGTCTATGCTTGGATTGGCATTAACTTTGTCCTCGGGCGCTTTGAGCACATTGAAGATGGTGAGTGTGATAGCTAAAATAATTAAGCCAGTAGGTCTGCTTGTTGGGAAATTATAATGATATCTAGTTAATTAATTGTTTTTAAATTTGGAATTGAAAATTCTTTTTAGCTAAACCTCTGACCCAGTTTTTATAAGTAAACTTATTAGTATTTTCATATGTAGGAGTCAAGTGATTATTTAACTAACTAAATTAAACTGCATTGTAGAAGAGGTTTGGCTTTATCAGTAGGTTAGTTTGACTAAATTCATCATGACTACAAAATGGGTCTCTTGAGAAGACTCCATGTCCAGGGGATAGTTTATCCCAAGGAAGGTCTCCTGCGTGTTTTGCAGATGATGAGGCAGTGGTGGAAGTGAACGTTCCCGGGGGTGAGAGCCAAACAGCTATTGTCCGCAAAAGAACTGCGGGTATTCTGGACATGGGCGGAGTGTCTACCCAGATAGCATATGAAGTCCCCAAAAGTGTAAGCTTTGCCTCCTCACAGCAGGTTATTATCTGTACAGATTTCCTTCTGTTTGGTTTGATTTTTCATTTAACATGTCTCCATCCATTTTTGTTTTGTTTTCTGAGTCTTAAAGCATCATTACTGTGCTTATTGGGGTCCCACCTCCCCAAATCCAGGAGAAAGGAGACAGGAGGAGAACAAGGCACATCTCAGCTAAGCTGTT
Organism: Potorous gilbertii; assembly: GCA_028658325.1. Lineage (NCBI taxonomy): Eukaryota > Metazoa > Chordata > Mammalia > Diprotodontia > Potoroidae > Potorous > Potorous gilbertii. The sequence goes on from CM053769.1 coordinate 105,562,431, forward strand.
TGGGTTTGGTCATTGAGATCAGCTGGTTTGTTTTGCTAACCTTGATTAGCTCTTTCCTTAGAGATGTCAAAGAGTATTTGGTTTGGGGTTTGGGAGTTTTCTTTTTTGCTTTCAGTTATATTTTTTTCATTAGATACTGTAAACCTTTTTTTAAAATGCTACAATAAAACAAGTCATAACCAATTTAATCCACTAATATGAATGGGAAAAGGCTCATACTGGTTGTGTCTTAGATAACTTCTTATTTTCTCAGAAAAGATTTAGGGTTTACATCGGGGCTTGGGAAGGTCCGAATTTGGGGTTTATGACATCCTGCCACTCTATGTACACCTTTTGTAACTCTCTCAGTCACTGCTTGCTGTTTTCCCATTGGGCAACAAAATAGCAGGGGCTTGTGGAGGGCACTGGCCAGAAAGGAGGAACCTGCTTTGGGTTCAGACCTAGAGCTGAATTGCTGCACAGGCTGACTACTCCATTTCTCTGACTCTTTGTTGAAAGGACATAGGTTATCTTTTCTTAGAACAGAATTGGTAAAATGCATTGAGCTTCTGAGTGAAAGATGTCAGAGAAATCCAGGTGTGACAGAGTGGTCCTTCCCCTCTCACCAGGAGTTCTTTGTTTTGCGTGCGTGTGTGTATGTATGTGTGAGTGTGTATATGGACCTCCCTCTATCCAAACCCACTGATTCCCACAGCAGCATATGGCTGAGGTTCCTGAGGCACAGCTTTATATATTTGATGCTGGACGGGACCTCTATGAACCATGAAACCTGAAACATCACCCTGGGGGAGGGAGGACAATTTGAGAGCATTTTGTTCCAAAGGGACATTTCCTTCAGAGCAAAGATTAAAAAACAAATTTAAACATTCTGTGCTTTGTTTTGGTTTGTTATGCTCAGTGGTAAGATTTGTTTTTATCCTTGTGCCTCCAGGAAGAAATAGCCAAAAGTTTGCTTGCTGAATTTAACCTGGGCTGTGATGTTCATCACACTGAGCATGTGTACAGAGTGTACGTAGCCACCTTCCTTGGCTTTGGAGGCAATGCAGCCCGGCAGAGGTACGAAGACAGCTTGTTTGCCAGCACCAGGCTAAAAAACAGGTATGAGACTCTATGTTCAGCACTTGCTTCAGACCCAGAAGCCTGACTCTTTGGTCATTGAAAAATAACCAGACCAAAGGATGGAGATGGTGCTGTGTGTGAGTGTGTGTGTCAGAGCTGTGATTTCACTTCCACCTTCATCACTTGACTGGAAGTGTGTTTAGAGGTCAAAATGTAGTCAGCAGGCAGGCTGTGATAAAGTTCTACCCAGCTGTCAGCCTCCTAGTTGTCTATGTCCTCTGATCTCTGTCTTCTTCCCTCTGGCCGTGCTCCCTAACCCTCCAGGGCAGCTGTTGATGTCAGCTCAGAGGTTCTCTCAGTTGACACAGGAAATTGAAGGGTATTCATTTGGTTCATCAAACTGAACATGTTACAGATCATCTATCTCTGTGCCCTTCCAAAGCCCAAAGGAGATCAGTGCATGCATCCATCCTGTACATCCTCAAACTGTGTTTCTGGGCATCGAGTCCTATTTATGATTATAAGCTCCCTGAGGGGAGATACACCATGTGAGTGAAGCCATAAACTCATGAACACACAAAACATCACATGGCCTTTTCCGTCCAGTGTCATTATGTATTGGTTATGAAGCTTGATTGCTTTTAATTAACAATGTAGTAAATATATTATAGAAAGGTAGTCTAAGTCCTTCACAATTCCACAGTTACAAGTAGGTTTCGTTAAGATAACTCAGAACTGTAGGAAAGGATCCATTCAAACGAAGAGGGTAGAGAAATCCAGGGTACTCAGAAGTGTTGGCAAAGTTGTCATTTTAAGGTCATGAAAGGTGATTTGGTTCATATGATGAATGGGCCAGTGATACTCTGATGTAGGACAACTAAAATTATACTGTGATGTACAGTGCTTTGTATTCTCTTGGGGCTGAACGTTATACTTTGTTATTTGATGGATATGGAATCTCCTTGAAGTGGTCATGCCTTCTGCTGGCAGCAACCCATGCACGGTTCTTGGTCTGTGGTTCTTATGCGTAGCCTCCCATAAATCCTCCCCAAGGGGAAGGTCAAATATTCTGATTAACATTTGCAAACAATTTGAAATAGCTTACTGTACTTCTACAAATGACCGGAAGGGACAAGTTGCAGATGTAAGAAGAGTTAGATTAGCCAGTGTTAGTTGCTCAGCTCTGAAGTAGCCCAGAGATTTGATTATTTAGTTATAGACCAAACATCATTGGTGTGTGGGGTAACAAAAGTCTGGATGTGAAGTGCTTGGATTGACGGCCAGCTCTTCACTTTACTACCTGTTCTATCACTTCTGCAAAGTGGGGGTAACAGTACTCACTCAGTGCCTGGCATATAGTAAACACTTAATAAATCCAATCCTTTCTAGGAAAACTTGTTGTAAAACTTAGAGCATGATGTATCTTTTCAGTAATTGTGCAGATTTCATCATTAATGTTTCTCTTTACAGGCTTTTGAGTAAACAGACAGGGCTAACTTCTGATACTCCATATCTGGACCCTTGCCTGCCCTTAGATATTCGGGATGAAATTCAACAGAATGGACAAACTATGTACCTGCGGGGAACTGGAGACTTCACCTTGTGCCGAAAGACTCTCCAGCCTTTCATGAACAAGACAAACGAAACCCAGACTTCCCTCAATGGGGTCTATCAGCCTCCAGTTCACTTCGAGAACAGTGAATTCTATGGCTTTTCAGAATTCTACTATTGCACTGAGGATGTGTTAAGAATGGGGGGCGATTACAATGCTGCTAAGTTTATTAAAGCTGCCAAGGTAATGGATTTAAGAAGGGCTGTGTCCCCTGTATTCTGGAGGAATGGTAGCCAGCCTCCACCTGCTGCCTGTGATGCTGCTGGTGGGGCGGGTGTGTGGGAAGGGGGCTAGCAGGAGGAAGGAAAGGGCCCACTTCATATTCAGCCTGCCACACTTGTAAGGCCTTCTGAGGGAGCCAAAACCCAGTTTGTCTAGAGAGTGCTCACGGGCAGGCTTTGGGATGCAGAGCAGGTGTGTAGTATAGGCTTTGGTGGCAGATGTCAATGGAGTCTTTCTGGTGGATTCCTTTAGGATTATTGTGCAACCAAGTGGTCCGTCTTGCGAGAACGCTTTGACCAAGGACTGTACGCCTCTCATGCTGACCTCCATAGGCTGAAGTGAGTACAGGAGCCCAGAGGAAGAGAAGCCCAAGGTTAAGTAGGCGTGGGGGATAAATTCAGTTTGCCTCCACATCAGGAAGGATGGCTTGGAATGAGAAGGGCCGGCCAGGTTGGGAAAGAGGCCCTGCTCCCTTATCAGGGAGGCCTCCATCAGTTACAGGGGGCTGGGGCTTGTCTAGGATGGGTCACTTGCTAAACCAGACTCAGTGTGAACATCTCTGCCTTACAGATAAACTGTCCAGAGAGCTTTAGATTTCATAGTTTAAAAGAGCTGACTTGACAACTTTGGGTTTCTGAGCCCACCTGGCTGCCTAGGGTGGAACCCAGGCCTTCACAGGTTATATCTTGTCTCTGAAAAATAAATCCAGCTTAACATTTTTCTCTTTTGTTTTGTAGGTATCAGTGCTTTAAATCTGCTTGGATGTATGAGGTGTTTCACAGAGGCTTCTCATTTCCAGTTAATTATAGCAATTTAAAGACGGCCTTGCAGGTGTATGACAAGGAAGTGCAGTGGACACTGGGAGCGATCCTTTACAGGACCCGGTTCTTACCTTTGAGGTAGGGAGATTTATTGAGACCTGGGAAGGCTAATTCTTTGCCCTTAGGTTGAGAAACCAAAGAAAACCCTGTTTTGGGGGACCTGTTCTTTGCAATGTCTGGAGCTCATGGGTTCCCAAGATGGCCAGGGATGCATCTGGAAGTGGCTGGCTCTGGGCAAGCCTGAGCAGAGGACTTCTTTCCCTGCTGACACCTCCCTTGTACTTGTCACACTGGTTCTCAGCTGGCTTTCCACAGTCTCTTGCTGTCATCCTGGTGCCTGCCACCAGGGCCCCTTCCCTTGGGGTAGGAAGTAAGCTTGGCTCGACCAATCAGCTAGGCAGCTCTAGGCTCCGTTATTCTGGGGAACTGTTCTGGGCCCCAGAACAGCTCAAGCCTCCAAGATCTCCCTACCCTGGGGAGACCCAGGAGCCCAAATGTGGTGCCATTCCTCTCACCCCTTACCAGGGTTCTGTGCCTTCCTTTTTCACCATATACCTTTGCTTCCTGTCTCATCTAAGGTACCCTCACTTCCTTCTGATTGATTGACTGCCCTCAGTAATTACACAAACCCGCCTCTGTCCTCCATTGTTCCATGTGGCCCCAGGGAGAGCCGTGGGCAGCCTGCAGGGCTCACACCCACAGTCACAAGTTTCTGCTAATTATATCCTGGTATAGGACCTGGCAGAGGTCCCAGGACTTAGAGTCAGGAACAACCCAGGTTCAGACGCCATCCTGACAGTCAAACAGCCATGATTTATTAAGCATCTGTGTGCCACATAGTGTGCTGGGTGTGTGTGAAAACTATCCCTGCTCTCAAAAGAGGCTGCAGTATGGGGGAAGACAGCATAAAGGGGTCTGGTGGCTCTACATCAGAGAGGAGAGGATGGTGGGTCTGGGCCAGGATCTGGATAAGGAGGAATGGGATGAGATGGGGATCAAGGGAGGAAGAAAGAAGGTTTACAGCTGAGCACAGGACTCCAGGAACACAGAAGCTGTGTCAGGTATCTGAAGTGCTGTCGTGGGGCTGACACAGATGCAGCTTTTGCCACAAAGGTTATGTGAGGTTTGACCTCTCCAGTGGAATCCTAGGGGAGCAGGCGCCAGGGAGAGGAGCAGGGGAGGTTCGTGCACAGGGCTTCCTGATTCCCACCCCTATCCCCCGCTCTCCATGAGTGGTTCACAAGGACCAGAAACCTTTCTACCAAGAGATTCACTTATTCCCTTATTCCCCTTCATGGTCTTTTGAGCATAGTGCTTGATACTTACTAGTTCTACGAGTCTAGATGTGAATGGCCCTTAGTGGCCTTCCTGATCACCTTCTCCAGCCCTCAGTGTGACACAGGAGTTTGCGGCCCCTGCAGAAGCCTTCAGTCCACTAGCCAGGCCCTGGAAAACAGGCTGTTCCTGCCCCAGCTCCTCCCCTGCCACCCCACGTTGAGAGCCTACAGCTAATTCCTGGGGAACTCAAGTTTTGGGGCCTCCTTCACTGTCGTGATGTTCTCATTGTATTCTGCTCATTTTTTATCTTGCCCATTTCTCTCCTAGCTGGTGCCCTAAAGCTAGATCTTTTGGCTGGTTCAGTCTTTGATATAGCAATCCCTTCTGCTAACCTTGTTCTGTTGCCATAACCCTTTTAAACTTGGCCAAGCCTACACCCCCTAGGCCTCCTCATTTTGAGACTGTGTTTCCCAGAATAACAAGGCCTCTAGTTGGAATCCCTGACTCTAGCTCCCATAGAAGTTCTAGAACACTCAGGAAAGTCAGGTAACTGGAAACTATCTCTTTAGCTTTATTTTCTCAGGGGCCCTTCCTTCTGTGACCCCTTTTCTCAGGAGTGGATCTCTCAGACTACATATTATTACTGTGATTAAAAAGACCTAAATTCATGGGTTCGTGTGGTGCGGTGGATAGAGCCTTGAACCTGGAGTCAGAAGCACCTCACTTCAGATCTGGCTCAGACATTTAGCTAGCTGTGGTACTCTGGGCAAGTCACTTTAACCTCTGTTTGCCTCAGTTTCCTTGTATGTAAAATGGGGATAATCATGGCACTTACTGCCCAGGGTTGTTTCGAGGATCAGATGAGAGTGCCTGGAACTTAGTAGGTCCTATATAAATATTCTTTTTCCCTGCCTCTCCCAGGCTTCCCAAATTGGGCTGAGACATTTCACTCCAGTAGTCATGGAGAGTGTGCACAGCAGTCTCTGCAGGGCATCCCCTTGAGGCTGGTGATGTAAGCTTTATTATGCTCATTTTTAAAAGTAAGCAACAAACTCAGAATGAAAGCATTTGCCCAGGCTCACACACGATAAAGAGGATTTGTGCTGTGGTAGAAGTGACAGTAGCCAGCATGTGTCATGACTTAAGGCATGTAAAGTACTTCACATACATGTACTCTGGGTCCTCTTGATTCCTGACTCAACACTCTTTCTCCTACAGTGTGCCACCCTCGACCACCGTCTTCCTCGAACAAAACTTAGTGTCTGATCCTAGTTTTTGTCAGAGGTAACAGAAAATGATTGGTGCTGTTAGTGCTGATCTTAAGTGGGGGAATCCTCATTATTCCTTTTTGTCAGTAAATTGGATCTCTGTGCTCTCCTCACACTTTCAGGGATGATTTCTTCCTGGTGTCATTTTTCTCAGACCCTGGTTATGGTTTCAGGTCTTTAAGATTTCTACAAAATAAGTTCATTGAGTGATCTGACCTTGCTTTCCTCTCTGCTTGATGATGATTCCAAGCTTTTCTCCCTAATCTTGGCAGAGACATCCAGCAGGAGAACTTCCGGGCCAGCCACGCTCACTGGCGAGGCTTCTCTTTTGTCTACAACCACTACCTGTTCTCAGCATGCTTCCTGGTCGTCCTCCTAGCTATCCTGCTCTACGTGCTGCGTCTTCGGCGGATCCACCGGCGCATGCTGTGGAGCAGCTCAGTGGCCTCGCTCTGGATGGAGGAAGGACTTGCGGCCCAGAAGATGGCCGGAGCCTTGTGAGCCAGGGCACCTCGGGAGACTCCGAAAAGAAAAAGCCATTTTTGCCTCAGGGGTTCTTCTTATTTCTCCCTTTTTTTTCCCTCCCCATTTGTCCCTTCAAACAACAACGAAATGTTTTTAAATGACTTGCTTTCCCAGCAGTGGTGGTCACTTATTTTTGGAAACTACACTTGGTTTGACTAGAATGTTCCAGCCAGAAGTTCGAGGGGCTTGCCTTTGGAAGCCTTTGTTAACATAAATACACTTTCGTATTTGGAGGGGGAGGGAGAAAGGAGCACCTCAGGACGAAGGGGATGTTTTCTGCTGCCTCCGAAGAAGGGCTCTGCTGAACCACAAAATCTATGGACTGAAGAGTTCACTCCTTCCTTCCTTTGTGGAATGAGCTCCTCATCCTAAGTAGGAAAATGGGTGTTTTGTTTAGTATTTATTTTTCAAGCTCGCTGCTCTGAGATTTCATTGAAAATTAAAATCCTGAGCGACCCAAATAGAGGACAGACCAAGTTGGGGTTGACAGACTTTAAAAGCGGTAGTGAAGACATCTATAAAATGTGAAATATGTATTGACTGTGTGTATGTGAGGTATGTGTGAGTGTGTGTACGTGTGTGTATGTGTGTGTGTGTGCGTACAAAATTGTGAGGAGTTTGAGTGAGAATAAAGAAAACCTCCCCCTTCCCAGCTAGGACTCTTTCCTAAAAGCAGAAGCGAAGAGATTTCAAGAATGCTTTTGCTTTGTTTGTGTTGAGAGGAATCCCCTGAGTGAGAAGCTACTGCCCCACTCACAGGGCAGCAGCCCCTTTCTCCCTCCCCTCATCATGTCAGCCCTTGTCAGAGCCAGACGCTGTGCAGAGTGAAGTCGTTAATCACAGGCACCCTATGTACTTAGAGCACCCCTCTGTTTATCTGGTTTCTTTGGTCTGGGTCATTCTTTTTTTTCCAGTTTTCCTCCTTTAAATTGATGCCTTGAGACTTAACCAAAAGTGGCACTCTATTTCTTTAGAGGGGAAGTATCAGTTGATGGCGGACTCTCCTGCTGTTGTAATGAGACTGCATTAGCAAAGCTCTTAGAAAAAGCCAGACAAAGAGGAGAGTGTTATGCCTTGGCTTAGAGGGATGAGCCTACAGTTCAGGTGCTTCAAACATTCTGAGAAGAAAATAGGTATTTTAAAGGAAGCCAAATTAAGATCCAGGTGGTGTGGGGTGCATTCCTAACCACAAAATTCTGGTTGTAGAAGCTTTGGGTGTTCGAGACAACTTGTTGGTGTCATCTGGCCGTGAGGTTTGGTCTGGGTTAAAGAGTCTCCTTTCTGTGCTGTTTATTGCAGCTGGCCTGGGGGAGGCCCATCTCTCTTTTCAGTGTTGTCACTAGCTTTTCCTTTCCATGAGTTTAAAGTAGGCCACAAGGATGGAATTTGCCAATCGGGCTGTTTGCCCAGCAGTTTGATAACACTATTAAGTCAGATTTCCTTAAATACTCTGTTGTCAAAAACACTATGATGAAATATTGCAGAGGACAAAGTCTTCCCTTCCTGATATAAATTCTCCAAGGATGGAAGTCCCCCAAATGCAACAATTACTGGAACATTTTCCTTCCAAACTACCTCCCAAATTGGAGTATTTGTGGTTGTTGGGGCAGTGCATACCAGAGAGAACTCAGGGATACTTCCCCATGATACCTTGAGATCTGCCTTCCGAAATAGGGATGTACCTTTGGCCCCTTGGACACCGTCTTTCTGGGCAGAGGTTCCGGGGGATGAGCCAATCAGCTTGAAAGAAGGTGGTCCCCAGAGCTGGAGCTGAATCCAAGTGTGAATGAAGCCTGCCTGCTTTTTGGTATCAGTCATGTCTGTACCCTGGGGCCTCAGTCTCCCTCTGACCATGGAGTGCACTTTCCAGTGAAAGCTGAACTGATCCTTTAACTACAAAAGCCCTGGTTGGGCAGATTTCCAAGATGAACACAACTTGTATCCCAGTCTCCTTTCATCAGGAAGGGCCCAGGAAGGGCCTCTGTGCTTCACCTAGATCTATCTGAGGGTAGGACCTTGGGCCCAAGTCAAGTAGTGTGCCAGCATCCTCCTCCTCTTCAGAGGCAAACATGAAGACGACTGATAGGTCAGATCTAAATATTATTTCCTCTTGTGTTTCACTATCTAGCTTTGCGCCTTGGTAATTTTCAAGATGAATTTCCTAAGAAGCATGAAAGTGAATAACAAAAAGTGATTTATTTAATTCTAGTGGAAAAAAAATTTTTTTTAAATGAGATAGAATTTTGTGATCAGAAATTTTGTTGTCAATTCACTTGTGCCAAGTAGGAAATGTTCCAGCATTTTTCAGCATTCCAGGTAGAAGTGAGGCTCACTGCCTTCCATAGGCCTAACTCAAACTGCAAAAAATATTTTAACTATTAAATCACTCATTATGTCTGACTGGTCCAAGACTGGTAAATGTCACACTACAAGTTCCTGCTGTGGTTTTTTAATAAACCTTTTGAGTTCCTGGTCCACATAGCTATGGGTTTTGCTAGTTAAGAAATGTCATTTTCTTGTAGAAATTTCCACCAACATTCATTCACAGAAACCCTCAGATTGCTGCGCACCGTGCTGTGTCAGAAGGACTGGTAGTGAGGCCCTGTTTTGCAAGCAGAATGGAAGTCAGACCAAGCAGAGAGGAGCAGAAAGGAGTTCAGCAGGACCACGGGCCTGCAGAACCTCGAAGAATGATGACCCGTTTGCAGTCCTGTTGTGCAAAGCCCCTCTGTGATTGCAGCCATCAGGACCACATTGAGATTTTGCTTTATTTTTCAGACCCTGGGCGAGGGATTGTGAAAGGTTTTACAAGCTTACTTGGACGTGAAAATGTGGCGACAGATTTATAAGGTGATGAGGGGACATTTTTTCCCTCTGGTCTGGCAGTGGTGTACTTACATTTCAAAGTCAAGCCCACATAAAACAATTTAGGGTACAAGGAGTATCTCTTAGGAGACTAAATGACAAAAATGGTTTTTCAAAATATTTTTAGAAACAACTCCATCTTTGTGTGGTGGTAACATTCAGTGCCATGAAAGTACGTTAAGTATTTGGCTTGGGATGTTGGGTACCAATGCTGCTTTCTTATAGTTACAAACTGTGTGACTGACAAAGGAGAATTCTGGAACCTGTTGCAGAAAATGAGGGAATGTGTCTAAATTATACTTGCTCTTAACCAAGTCGTTTCCTTTCAAAGTCAGTAAGCCTTGTTTTGGAAATCTTTGAGGCGGGCAGTCTTCACCAAATCCTGTATCCTTTCACATCTCCATATGTAGCAGCCCCGTGTGGCACACACAAATGGACATTGATGGGTGCTGAGAATAAAGTAGAAGTTCATGACATTCCTTAACAGTCTGGGTGTGGTCTGGAATCCTGGTAGGTGGGAGAGATTTGCCTAGGTAGCTTGAATATCATTAAAACTAATAGCTTTCGTTGACAGTTAACTATTTTGTTTTCCACTTAAGTAGAACCCCAATTTGAAACAGAACCGGGGAATTCCATGCAAATCCTGTATCTTTGGCTTGGGGTGGGAGATAGGCAACTTCCCCCTCCTGCATACGGCCGATTAGGCCCTGGAGGTTTTGTAGATAGACCAGAGTGTGGAAACCAAACATTCCCAAAGGAGAAATCCCAAGGCATGCCTACTACTTTTCTCTAGACACATGTAAAGATACTCATATAGGAGATTTACTTGAAAGGTTCCAGTTCTGGGCACAAGATAGAAGAAAGCCATCTTTTTTTTTAATTCCCAAAGAGGTTAAATTCATCACAGTTTCATAAGCAAAACATTTAAGCTTCTAGTTCTTCGTCCTAAATGCTTCCCAGTTTTTATATTTACTTGGTTTTACCTGCACTTGTCTTTGCAGACAATGGGGCTTAAAGCCACATTCAGTTATCCTAAGAGTGGCAGAAGTGGGAGGAGGCAGGGAAGTGTTGCCCTGTTATTCGGGAGTGAAACATGATCAGAATAGAACCTGCAAGTAGTGAAGTTGAGATGGAACCCAGATCACAAAGTAAGCAGAGTAGATTGGGTCACCTTTGAAATACTTTCCAATTCCAAACCTGAGAAAGCTTTTAAACTATTTCACTTGATGGTTGATTCCACTAGAGATAATTTTCACTCTCCATGTATTCATGAATGAGATAGATGTACATCTTCACACAAGCACACATAGGTAGCTAGGTGGTTCAGTGGATAGAGCATTAAGCCGGCAGTCAGGAAGACCTAAGTTCGGATCTGGCCTTAGACATTCAGATCCAACCTTAGACACTGACTATCTGTGTGACCCTGGGCAAGTCACTTAATACGGTTTTTGCCTTGGTTTGCTCATCTCTCAAGGGAGCTGGAGAAAAAAATGGCAAATCATTCCAATGTTTTTGCCAAGAAAACCCCAAAACGGGATCAGACATGACTGAAATGAGTGAGCAGCAATATTACATATCTCCATGTGTATGTCTTACCTGTGATTTAATATCCAATATAATTCAAAGAAGACTTCCCGGCAGACTAGCCCTGTCTAGTCGTATAATACAAAAGATGAAGGAGATTCGGGCTGGTGAATGTTGAAGAGGACCAAGATAGACAAGATGGCACAGTAGAGAAGGCACCACAGCCAAGCTCTCCCAACAGTCCCCTCCAAGCACCTTTAAAATAATGACTCCAGTGGATTTCAGGAAGAACAGAAGCAGGAGAAGGAAGAGGCAGAAGGAGGGTGGTTTGGGGAGAGAAAAGAAGCTAGCTGCGTACTGCCCCCAAGCCAATTCCAATTCCACGGCTGGTGTCACAGACCTGTTCAGCTAGAACTTGTTGACATACAACTTTGAAAGTAATGCCGTGAGGTAAACATAATTCGTTTGTGCTCATGGTAGATAGAATAAAATGATAGTCCTGAAAAGGGTAAACTTTATTTTCCTACTTGGATCAAGAAAAGTGCCCGTTTCTAACAGCTAGTCTTGTTTTTAACGTGGCTGAAACAGCTACAAACTATTTTGTGTTATTTTTAATTAACTATTGAGACCTACCCTAGGACATGGTTACCCTTACTCTAAGCATCTCCATCCCGCAAATGCCCATGTATTCCATGCATCAAACAGGGGAAGAAAAACTACACGTCGTCACTTTTGCATTCCAACTGACTGACGGCAAGGTCATGCAAAGATAAAGGAGAGCTTTTTGAATCGCTGAGTTCCCTGCAGCTTTGCCAAGAGCATCCCTATCAGAGTGAAATAGAATCCTTTTAAAAGATTTAGCCAGCCCCAGAATGTCAGGTTGAGCCTGTGATCAGGTCTCCTAACAAAGGGAGAAGTGTTTCTTTACACAGGTTGGCCTTCTTCACCCCCAGTGCTTACTTCTCTCTGCAGGTCCATTAGGCAGGATGGAGGCTTCCTTTGCTGTCTGACCGTCATCTGTGACTCCTGCTTGGCAGGTGTGTGACAGCTCAACCTCCAGATTCCATGGTCGCTTGAACTGCTCAGTCAAAACAGCCAAGGCTGTTGAGTGCGAGGGGCACTTTGCAAAACCCTAACAAGAGGCTGGTCAGTGGAAACACCAGTTCTTCCTCAAGAATTTGTACTGAGAATACTTGAAAGTATCTATCAAACTCTAATGATGACTGGCAATGTGTAAACATGCATAAACACAATCCCAGCTTGATGCAGGTTTCAGAAAGAGTGGGGGCTTTGGGGGGGAAGGTGGGGGGTTGGAATAGGATTCCTGTTAAATCACTCAACAAATGTTCATTTGGGGACAACCTGCTGTACTTTTTAGCTAGGTACCTTTTCCCTCAGATCTTTAGGAAAGGGGGAGTTGGCTGAGGTCCCAAGAACTGTGGTTCCATTTGGCCTCAATCCTTTCCTCTTGACCACTGGGTTTGTAATTGTTAGTATTGCTAACAGCAGCATTGCCTTTGAGGATTCACAGTGCCCACCTTTGTGATCCTGACTCTGGGGTCAGCTCTCTGTCCACTATCCCACAATTCCTCATGTTCATTTTGCAGGTAAGAAAACTGAGAGGAACTTCATTCTGTCATCCTCCTATGGTCAATGCCAAGGGAGACACTTGCTCACATAAGTGCTTGCCATGGCCTTGGAGAATGTCCTGAGCAAAGTCAGAAGAAACACTTCTATGGATTATAATAAGTGTTTACATAGTACTGTGAGGTTTTCAAACCAATTTACAAATATCTCCTTTGATCCTACAGCAACCTTAGGAGGCAGGCGCTACCATTACTGCCATTTTACAGCTGAGGAAACATGTCAAGTGGCTTGCCCAGGGTTACACAGCTAGTAAGTGTCTATGGCAGGGTTTGAACTCAGATCTTCCTGAGTCTAAATCCTACCTGTCTGAGTTTCCCTAGATGCTTCTGTTTGTGGGTGACATTGTGAAAAATCTTATTAAACCCTCAGAACACTACAGCAATTCACTGGGTACTCTCCTGCCCAGGAAGAGCCCAGGTTCTCAATCAGGTCTTGCCGAGATTATGAGTGATAATTATGAGTTGTGTGGTTTTAATGTCAGTAGTTCACCCTTTAGTCTGTCTGTCTCCCTCTGCTGTTATAGGAATTTATAAATAAAGATTAAAAATAATCAGTGTAAAATCCTTTTCACTGTACTTTGGAGAGGTCAGTTACAGAAAAGCAAGAAAAAGAAGTCCAATGTGTAAGACAGATTCAGGTCTGTGACCTGGTTAAATTTTGTGTATTTCCAGATAACCACTGGTGTCCTCCATTTGCCCTTAACTGGCATGGAATAAATATACAGACATGCAACACAAAACAGTTACGATCAGTGATACAAGGTTAGGACAAGGCCCAGACCAGCCATCCTTTATTCTCTGGATTTTACCACCATGCCCTCCCCTCCCCTGCCCCCCATATCTTGCCTGCTCATTTTGTCATCTTCCTCCATTGGAATGGAAGTTCTTGCAGGGCATCGGGACCATCTCTTTTTTGGCTTGTATTTGTTTCCTTAGCACTTAGTCCAGTCCTTGGGTACGTAGCCAGTGCTTAATGAATGCCTGTTGACTTGAATTGTTAAAATAGAAACAGCTTAAAAAAATAGCCAGAGAAGTCATCTGGAAGAAGCTGGTAGCAGCAGATACCAAATAGAGAAAATTGTGGGAGATTAAAAGTTCACAGCCTTTTCTCTGTTCTATAAGTGATGCTCCAGGATGAGCCCTTTGGCCTGTTCAGCATTGGTTTTGGCCACTGAAACTAGTGGGTTCACAGTCAGTCCCTTCTCCTCAAACTGTATTCTCAAACACCATACAAAATAGGGTGGCTGATATCTCCAGAGCCTTGCTGTTCCCTCTGCATGACATTCTTTGTCCCTTCTTTCTCTGACCTTTGCAGAGGGAGTCAAAAGCTCCCTCCACAGAGCTCCATTTTAAGCTCAGATGAGGCAATAAACCCAAATCCAGGACCAGTGGTCGTGTTTGTCCTTCGTGACAGCTGGAAAGGAATCATTGGGGGTAGGGAGCATATTGAATTCAGTGCATTCAAAGGAGGTCCAATAGCAGAGACTGAATGAAAAGGGGAACAGCCCAGCTGCAGCTACTGAGGAGTCTGCAGGGCAGAAAGGATGCTGGAGGGGCAGCAACAGAGATAGGATGTCCCCCTGGGCTGCTCAACCCACTCCCTAAGGACAAGGCAGAGATGGGAGAGGAGGATCGTGTTCTCTATCAACCCTAATTGGCACCAATGGAAAACATACTAGATTTGGGATTGGAGGACAGTGGTTCAGTTCTCACCCCCAACATCTACTGGCTTAGTGACCTTGGATAGTCAATTGAATTTCTCTTTTGATTTCAGTTCTCTCCTCTTTCAAATTAGGATGAGGAGGAAGGTTGGACCAGAGAGCCCTCACTCCAGGTCTGTGATAGCTGTGAGCCCCTTCCAGAGGCTGCTGGGGATGAGAAAAAGTATAGAAAGAAGGTGGAGGACAAATAAATGTATCTTCTACTTAATGACCTTTCTTTACTTTTCCAGGGCTTTGCACTTAATAGGGTATTTGTGACTGATTCCTATGAATTCCTATGAATGTGAGCTCTATGCAGGCAGCAGCCACACAGCCCCTCACCCTCTAGCACAGGACTCTGCACCCAGGAAGCATTCAAATGTTTGTCTTGTGCTTTGTTGGGACCTCAGGACTATCAGATTTAGGGCAAGAAAGGACCTCTCAGCCCACCTACTCCCCACCCTGTCCTTTGACAGATGTGGAAGCTGAGGTCAAGAGAAGGGAAGTCACTTGCCCAGAGGAGCCCAGGCATTTATTCCAATTCTAGGAGTGTTGCCCCGGGTCCACAGAAAGGAGTATGGACATCAGGGAAGGGACACAGAGGATGCTGAAGGCATTAGCCTTCATTGTTCACGTTTGTCTAAAGTAGGAACTGTGGGGTCTCTGTGGCAGACCCCTGTGCATCACTAGCCTCGGCTTTGTCATGCGCCAAGGGGTTTGGACCATCCAACCAAGGCTGAGCTGAGACTCTTTTCTTTGGACAGTCATTCTCAGTGCAGAAGCCCATCACCCTTTCCATTTGAACACTGAACCCAAACTCAGAACCAGAAAAGTTTCTCTAAGCACCTCCAGCCATGTTCCCTCAGGATAGCTAACCAGATGTTGCCACCTAGTGGCCATGTCTTTGTTGAATTCTGGTCCTCTCTTCTTGGTTTGAGCAGCTTTTGAGTTCATTATGATATCCTAGGCTTTCTAAGGACCTTTCCAACTTCACAATTTTACAGGAAAAAACAGGTTCAGAGAGGAAAAGTTATATGTCCAAGGTCACAAAGTTAGTGGAATTGGCTGAACTGGGATAAGAGCTTTCAGGCACTAACAACTTTTATGGTGTATGCTCCACGAGATATAGCAAGGTGACTCAATTGGATAGAATGCTGGGCCTCGAATCAGGAAGACCTGAGTTCAAATTTGACCTCAGACACTCACTAGCTTTGTGACCCTGGGCAAGTTACTTAATCCCATTTGCCTCAGTTTCCTCATCTGTAAACTGAGCTGGAAATGGTAAACTTTTATAGCATTTTTGCCAAGAAAATCCTAAATGGGGTCACAAAATATTGGATATTACTAAACAAAAAGCTCTGCTTTAATGTTAATAGTTGTGCTTAGAGTTTGAAAAATGTGAGTACAAATTCTACCCCAGACACTTAGTTGTATGACCTTGGGTAAATCACTTAATTTCAGTTTTCTCATCTGTAGCATGAAGATGATAACAGTACTATCTCTTAGAGTTATTGAGAGAATCAAATGAGATAACACGTCAAGCTCTTTGAAACTTGGGTGATATAAATACTTTATATTTGAAGTCAGAAATTCTTAACCATTTTTGTTTCATGGATCCTATTTGCAGTCTACTGAACTTTATGCTCCCCTTCTCAGAATGATGTTTTTATTTTTTCCAATTTTTTAAACATTTTTATTTAAAGTTTTCATGTTCTGTTCCTCCTCTCTCCCTCCTTTTCTCTCTCCCTGAGACAATAAGCAATCAGATATAGGTGACACATGGGCAATTATACACAACATTTCCATATTAGTAATTTTGTACAAGAGGACTCAAAAGAAAATAATGAAAGTAAAAAGTACCAAGTTTCATCTGTATTCAATCAACATCACTTCTTTCTCTAGAGGCAGATTGTATGCCCCATGATTAGTCCTTTGGGATTCTCTTAGATCATTGTATTGCTGACATTAGCTAAGTCATTCACAGTTCTCATTGAATATTGCTGTTACTCCTGGTTTTGCTCATTTCACGTTGCATCAGTTCATGTAAGTCTTTCCAGATTTTTCTGATATCATCCTGCTTTTCAACCTTATTGCATAATATTCCATTATAATCATATGTCGCAGCTTGTTTAGCCATTCCCCAATTAATAGACATCAATTTCCAATTCTTAGCCACCACAAAAAGAGCTGATCTCAATATTTTTGTATAAATAAGTCCATTCTCACTTTTTGGATGTCTTTGGAATATACTACTAGCAGTGGTATTGCCTGAAAAGGGCATGCACAGTTTTATAACCCTTTGGACACAACTCCAAATTGCTCTCCAGGATGGTTGGATCTGTTTGCAATGCTACCAACAGTAAATTAGTGTCTCAGTTTTTCCACATTCCCTCCAACATTTTCCTTTTTTTATCATGTAAACCACTCTGGTGGGTGTGAGGTAGTACTTCAGAGTTTTTTAATTTGCATTTCTGTGATCACTAGTGATGTAGAACATTTTTTCATATGATTATAACTAGCTGTGATTTCTTTGACCATTTATCAATTGGGGAATGATTTGGATTTTTATAAATTTGACTGAATTCTCTATATATTTGAGAAATGCGGCCTTTATCAGAGATACCTGTTGCAAAATTTCTCTCCAGTTTTCTGCTTTCCTCATAATTTTGGTTGCATTGGTTTTGTGTGAAAACTTTTTAATCTTATATAATCGAAATGCTCTATTTTGCATTTTATAATGCTGTCTAGATCTTCTTTGGTTCTACATCTTCTCTCATCCATATATCTGACAGATAAACTATTCTATGCTCTCTTAATTTCCTTATGGTATCTCTCTTTATGTGTAAATCTTGTATCCATTTTAACTTTATCTTGGTATATGGTGTGAGATTGGTCTATACCTAATTTCTGCAATATCGTTTTCCAGTTTTCCCAGCAGTTTTTGTCAAATACTGAGTTTTCATTCCAAAAGCATGAACCTTTGTGTGTATCATGTACTAGATTACTGTGGTGATGTACAATAATGTAATCCGTACCTAATCTATTCCACTGATCCACCACTTTGTTTCTTAGCTAGTACCAGACTGTTTTTGACAATTACCACTTTGTAACACAATTTAGATTTAGTATAGTTAGAACACTTTCCTTCACTTTTTTCCCCTTTTATTACTTTGATATTCTTCAACTTTTGATCTTCTAGATGAATTTCATAATTTTTATTAGCTCTACAAAATAATTTTTGATAGCTTGATTCATTTGGCATTGAATAAATAGATTGATATAAGTAGAATTGCCATTTTTATTATATTGGTTCAGTCTACCCATGAGCAATTATTTTTTCCAATTGTTTAGACATGACTTTATTTGTTTGAAAAGTGTTTTATGGTTGTGTTCATATAATCACTGAGTTTGTCTTGGCTGGTAAACTCCCCAGTATTTTATATTGTCTACTGTTATTTTAAATAGAATTTCTCCATCTCTTACTGCTGGACTTTGTTGGTAATATATAGAAATGCTAATGATTTATGTGGATTAATTTTGTATCCTGCAACTTGGCTAGAGTTGTTAATATTTTCAAGTAGTTTTTAAATTGCTTCTCTAGGATTTTCAAAATATAACACATCCTCTGCAAATAGTGATTGTTTTGTTTCTTCTTTGCCTATTCTAATTCCTTTAATTTTTTTCTTCTCTTTTTGCTATAGCTAACATTTTAAATACAATATTAAATAATAGAGGTGATAATGGGTATCCTTGTTTCATCATTGATTGTACTGGAAAAGTTTCTACTTTATCCCCATTACAGATAATGCTTGCTGATGGTTTTAGATAAATATTACTTATCATTTTAAGGTAAGCTCCATTTGTTCCTATGCTCTCTAGTGTTTTTAGAGGAAATGAGTATTATGTTTAGTTAAAGGCTTTTTCTGCATCTGTTGAGATAATTATATGATTTCTGTTGCTTTTGTTATTGATATGGTCAATTGTGCTGATAAGGTTGAACCAGCCCTACATTCCTGGTATATATAGTGTATGGTCCTTGTAATATATTGCTGTTATCTCTTGGCTAGTATTTTATTTAAATTTTTTACATCAATTGGTTGGTTGTTGTCCTTCATTCTTGAAGAGGACCAAAATAACATTACTAAGCTAAAGTCAAGTTTTAGTGTATCCAGGTGTGGCTGATCAGACCAATACAATCTTGGAATATTGTACCACAGATGGGCACAAATATGTGGAATGAATTCTCTAAATTTGCATATCCTGCATTTTCTTTGCACTGTTTCAAATCTGTTTTGCTCCAAGAACACAATACCTTTTCTGATGTGAGAATGGTCCTATGCCAGTGTCTACCGTGTCATGCAATCAATACTAAAGTTCTTAAGAGAGACCTTGAGAGTGTCCCTGTATTACTTCTTCTGACCACCATGTGAACACTTGTCCTGTGTGAATTCTCCATAAAATAGTCTTTTTTGACAAGCATACGTTTTGCATTCAAACAATGTGACCAGTAAATCAGAGTTGTGCTCTCTGAAGCTGAGTTTGGATGCTCGGCAGTTTAGTTCAAGAAAGGACCTCAATGTCTGGTATCTTATACTGCCAGGTAATCTACAGAATCTTCCTAAGAAAATTCAAAACTAATTAAAACTAATTTAATCAACATGTTTGTATGCCTACCAAAAGGAGTGAATGACAGACTCATGACAATGCAATTGCCGTTTGCAGGAAAATGTCCTGCCACCATCATCAGTGCCTATGCTCCCACCATGATGAACTCTGATGAGGCCAAGGAAAAATTTTAGGAAGACCCAGAGAACCTTATCATCAATGTGCCAAAAGAGGACAAGCTTATAATTCTGGGTGACTTTAATGCTGGAGTAGGTTCAGACTACTAGACTTGGCAGAGAGTCCTAGGGAGGAATCAACAACAGCAATGGTTACTTACTTCTGAAGAGTTGTGCATCTTATGACCTTGTTACAAACACCGTCTTCTATTTTTCTAAATGCAATAAAATTTCATAGATGCATCCTTGTAGCAAGCATTGGCCTTTAATAGACATTTAATAAGGAGAAGAAACAGACAGGATGTGAGATTGATGAAGGCAAAATGTGATACAGAGTGCTGGACAGATCATAGACTTATCCTCTCCAAGCTAAATATTCACATTCAACAAAAGCTTTAATATCAATTTTAATGTCAAAAGATTTAATG
Organism: Potorous gilbertii; assembly: GCA_028658325.1. Taxonomy (NCBI): domain Eukaryota; kingdom Metazoa; phylum Chordata; class Mammalia; order Diprotodontia; family Potoroidae; genus Potorous; species Potorous gilbertii. The sequence continues at coordinate 105,582,160 of CM053769.1, forward strand.
TCACTGTATTAGAGCTCTTTTCTGAGTGAAAAAAGTTTGTAGCTAACTTGGAGAGAAAATTGAGCCAAGACATAGTTGGCAACTGTGGAGCAGAAAAAGAGTGGGCAGCTTTCAGAGATTTGGTGTATAACACTGCATTTGCTTATCTGGGCCAGAATATTGGCAAACACCAAGACTGGTTTGTTGGAAATGGTGGGGAAATTCAGAAGCTGCTAAATAAAAAATGAGAACTCCACAGGATTACCAGCAGGATAGTTCATTCATCTCTAAGAAGGCAGCATGTAATTCCATCAAAAGTAAAGTACAAGCAACGCTTAGAGAAATGCAGCATTCTTGGCTCAGTAAGAAGACAGATGAAATTCAGTTTTATGCTGATAGTAGTAGCCCAAAGTGTTTTTATGATGTTCTGAAGGCTATTTATGGGCCAACTCAACTCTCAATTATTCAGTGTTAATGGAGCCACATTGGTTAGTGATAAGGACATAACCTAGAGAGATGGACTGAACACTTTCATAGTGTTCTCAGTAGCCCATCATCAATCAATGCTGAGGCCATTGATTGTTTACCTCAGGTTGAAATCAATCCCTCCCTAGCAGAAGTTCCAATTGAAGAAAAGGTTATGAATTCCATTAGGCTCCTCTCCTTTGGTAAAGCACCTGGTTCTGATTCTATTATAGTTGAGATTTACAAGGTTGGAGAGGGGTCCATTGCTCATACAAAAGTTGACTATATCCCCCAGGAATTTTAAAAATGCCTCAATTGTTCAGCATTATAAAGGTGAAGGAAATAGATTGTCTTTTGATAATCAAAGGGGCTTCTCTCTCTCTTAGTCATTGCTGGCTTGATTCTTGCCAGTCCTCCTTAATAGGCTGATCCTCTATCTGGAAGATGGTCATCTACCTGAAAGTCAGTGTGGCTTCATAAAGGACTGAGGAACAGTTGGTATGGTGTTTGCTACCCCCAAAATGCCAGAAGTACAGAGGGCTGTACATAACATTTGTAGATCTGACCAGGTCTTTGATACTGTCAGTCATGATGGTTTATGGAAAATTATGTTAAAATCTGGTTGACCAGAGAAGTTAATTAGCATTGTTCATCAATTTCATGGTGGCATTCTTGCCCAGGTTCTGGGAAATGGACAATGTTCTTGTGCTTTCCTCAGTCACCAATGGGGTAAAACAAGGCTGTGTGCTTGCTTCCATGTTTTCAGCCATGTTGTCAAAGGCCTTCAATGAGGACAAACACAGCATCAAGGCCAGCTACTGCACTGATGATAACTTCTTCAACTTGAAAAGCTACAAGCTAAGATCAAAGTGGAGACAGTGATGGTACACAATTTCCTGTTTGCAGATGACTGTGCACTCAATGCAGCCTCTGAAGCCGAGATGCAACAAAGTATGGATCAGTTCTCTGCTGCTTGTGCTCATTTTGACTTAACAATTAACACCAAGAAAATGCAGGTGCTCCATCAGCCACCACCACACCATCCATACATGGAACCATCAGTTACTACAAATGGAGAAGTTTTGAATGCTATGGATAAGTTCATTTATCTTGGTAGTATACTTCCCAGGGATGTACACATTGCTAATGAGGTTGACACAGACATTTCCAGAGGTAGCTCAGTGTTTGGGAGTCTCCAAAGGAAAGTATGGAAGAGAAGAGTTATTATATTGATTACCAAACTCAAGGTCTACAGAGCCATTGTGCTGATCTCGTTTTTGGATGCCTGTGAAACCTGGATAGCATATACCGGTGCAATGTCAGGGAATGGAATTGCTTCCGTTTGCATCCATAATCATTATGGAAATTGGTCTAGAACTTTCTTTCTCTGTTTTGGCTCTTTCTAGTTTGAGTATCAATCAGCAAAAGGAATTTGGTAGGACTCCTTCTTCACCTGTTTTTGCAAATAGTTTATATAGTATTGAGATTAACTGTTCTTTAAGTGTTTGGTAGAATTCACTTGTGAATCCATCTGGTGGGGATTTTTCCTTAGGAAGTTTATTGATAGCTTTTTCAACTTTTTCTAAGATTGAGGTATCTAAGTATTTTATTTATTCCTGGGTTAATCGGGATAATTTATATTTTTGTAGCTATCCATCCATTTCATTAAGATTTTCAAATTTATTGACATGTAATTGGGCAAAATAGCTTCAAACAGTTGTTTTAATTTTTGCTTCAGTGGTGGTGAATTCATCTCTTTCATTTTTGATACTAGCAATTTGGCTTTCTTCTTTTTTTTATATCAAATTAACCAAATGGTTTATCTATTTTATTGTGTTCTTTCCCTATAAAACCATCTTCTAGTTTTATTTTTTAGTTCAGTGGTTTTCTTGCTTTCAGTTTTACTAATTTCTCCTTAGATTTTCCGGATTTCTAATTTGGTGTTCGATTGGGGATTTTTAATTTGTTCATTTTCCAGTTGTTTTTTTTTTGTTGTTGTTGCATGCACAATTCATTGATCTGCTTTTCTCCTTTTTATTGATTCAAAGCAATTAGAATATAAACTTTCCTCTAAGTCTTGCTTTTACTGCATCTCATACATTTTGATCTGTTGTCTCATTGTTGTCATTTACTTTAATAAAATTATCGATTGTTTCTATGATTGTTCTTTTGCCGACTTTTTTTTAGGATTAGATTGTTTAATTTCCAATTTTTATTCTCTCTTTTCGTTGTCCATTATTGAATAAAATTTTTGTTGTTTATCATCTGAAAAAGATGCATTTACTATTTCTGATTTTCTACCTTTGGTCATGAGGTTTGTAATGTCCTAATATATGGTCGGTTTTCATGTAGGTGCCATGTATTGCTAGACAAAAGTATATTCCTTTTTATTCCTATTCATTTTTCTCCAGAGATCTGTCATACCTAGCATTTTTATAATTTTATGCACCTTCTTAACTTTTTTCTTATTTTTTGTTAGATTTACCTTGTTTTGAGAGGGAATAGTTGAATTCCAGCACTAGTATAGTTTTAATATCTATTGCCTCCTCTAACTCATTCAACTTTTCCTTCAAAAATTTGGATGTTATACTGTTTGCTGCATATATGTTTAGTATTGATGTGACTTCATTTTCTGTGGTAACTTTTGACAAAATATAGTTTCCTTCTTTACTTCTTTTAATTAGATCTATTTTTGCTTTTGTTTTGGCTGAGATCATGATTACTACCCTTGCTTTCTTTGCTTCAGCTGAAGCATAATAGATTCTGCTCTAGTCACTTACCTTTACCTTGTGTATATCTTTCTGCTTTCAATGTGTTGGGTTTTTTTTTGTAAACAATGAATTTATAAGATTCTATTGTATTACTTTCATTTCTTTTCCTAATTTTTCTTCTGCTTCTCTAATTTGCTTTTTTAAAAAATCCTTTTAAAACTCTTGCAGAAATTCTTTTTGGGCCTGTGACCAAATTGCATTTTTCTTTGAGGTTTCACATGTAGCTGTTTTGACATTTTTGTCCTCTTCTAAATATATGCCTTGATCTTCCCTATCACCATAGTAATTTTCTCTAGTCAAGCTCTTTGTTTGTTTGTTCAGTTTTTTGGTTATTTCTCTGCCTTTTTTTGTGACTTGGTGTTTTTATGTGAGAGTTGGACTCTGACCTTGTATCATCTCAGGTTTTTTGTGCTGGGGCTCTAGGTCTTACTTCTGGCTTGCACTGGATTTCAGGGCTTAGTTGCTTGCTTTCTCTGGAAGGTAGGCTTCCCTTCTGGATTGTACTGGGTGGAGGGGGGGAAGGTCTGACCTTCCTATTGGCCTTCCCTGGATGTGGGGTTTAGTAGCTGGCCTGCTCTAGGTGTGGAGCCTTGCTGTTGAGTTGCTATGAAAGCAGGGTCTCATTCTTGGCCAGTCCTGGAATAAGGCTTCAGCACTAGGGTCAAGGCTGAGCTATTGGCTTATGCTGGTGGTGGAGGTGTTGGGGTGGGGCCTTGCCTTGCACAGACTGCTTCCTACCTTAGGGGGCTGTTGGTTTGCAGGAAGGTGGGACTCAATGGTGGATTGCCCCAGGAATGGAGTCTTGCTGCAGGCCCCTTACTGTAAGGTCCCCTGATGCTGCTGCCACTGCTGCTCTTGGACCTGACTCCCCTCCCATCCCAATGAGATGGACCTTCCCTGCAGGACTGGTCAGCTGCTTCCCTGTTCCTAGATCAATTCTGAGGTGATTTTCTAATTTTTTGGAGGGGAATTTGGGAGAATTTCAGAGGGTTCCTTCCTCATTCCACTGTCTTTGCCAGAAGTTCCAGAATAATGTTTTTAAATGCATGCAGTGCAGTACATCAAATGACAAAGGAAACCTATGGTTACTGGAAATAAAGCTCCACCCTCATCCAATTTCAAAGATCCCCTGAAGTCTCTCCATGTACCCTAGGTTAAGAACTGATATAAATGGGGAAGCTGATACCCAAAGAAAGGCAATGACTTGCCTAAGATCACACAGATAGCAGAGACAAAATTGGAACTCCTGTCTTTCATTCTAGAGGCTATGTCCTTTCTGTTGGACCACCATGCCTTAAGAATACACGTAGATGAGACTGACTAAATCAAGAAGGTCTGCCCTATGATTGTAAAGAAGAGAGTGGGAGATGGAGAAAAGATGGGGCTCCATGGTGGATTCCTTCCATTTCCTGCTATCACCTACTGGCCTGCCATCCCCCTCTGGGTGTGACATTTTCCCTGAGGGAAGGTGATAAGGGCTAACATCTCTCATCAGTCGCAAAGAATTTTCTCTTGTCCCAAAGGATTTTCTCTTGCCCCAAAGTAACCTATAGGTGCCAGGTCAAGGCAAGCTCCTGCTGCCCTTCCAGTCTCCCAGCTGGGGTGTGGACCCACTCCCTTTGACCTCAGGCCTCTCATCTCCTGTGACACTTGTCCTTTGAGGGGGAAGGAAGAGCAAAGTGGGAGAAGCAGGCTATTTTATTCTGCTGAGCAGGTCCAGCTGTCATCTGCTACGCCATTTCCTGCCTAATTTCTACCCTTCAGAGAGAAGACTGGTGAAGCAGCCTTTCAGCTGACCACCTGGCCATGGGCACCCATCTTATATTGTGCTTCCATCCAGTCCAGTTTCCAAACTCCATTGGGAAGAATAGTGCCTTCCATTCAGTGATGAATGTTCTCCTCCCGGGTCACCCCAGTGATTCTTGACTACTATAAATCATCAGCCAAAACCCATTGCATACCCTTTACCCCCTGATTTCTCATTTCTCCCACCCCAAAGTTTCTAACAAACACCACCCAGCCCATCTACTGTGCCCTTGTATCAGTAAGTACCCCAACATACACAGGGGGAACTGCTACCACTGGTTCTTAGGTCTGCATTCATAAAAGGAAAGGCAACTTTTGAGGGGTTAACAATCACTTTAATCAAGCACATGTATCATTCAGTTAGTTTAGGGGAAAAAGCACCCTGAACTTCAGGGAAAATACAGAGAAATCCAAAGTCAACAGACATGCTTCCAAAATGCCTGACCATTAACATATATACATCTTTCTCAAAGAGGGAACATCTGGGTTTCTCAAAGCTAGGGGGCTCCATAGCAGCTTCAGAGTCCTACCCAAACAAACAATTCTAGTCACTAAGCCTCGAAGTAAAACCTCACCCTCAGAGTATTTATGCCATTTTTAGAGCCAAAGGGCATCCCAACCCTTGAGAATCAGTGCCCCATTAACAAAAAGTGGGGTATTCCTACAGATCTTCCCTAATCAAACTCAAATGGGTGGGAAGGTCTTTAATCACGTTAAAATAATTAACATTACAAATACCTATACTGTTTCTAGTTAAATAAACTCTTCTTTCTGTACTCCTAGAAAAGACTCTTGATTGATAAAAGCAAGATTCAATCAGAGGCACTTGATTTTACTAATACAAAAAATCAGAAGATCCTATTTTGCTTGCCATCACAGCCCTCTGCAATGCCTGTTCCTTAGGCAACACAGCTCCCTTCATCCTTAATTTTTTCCTCACACACTCTTTCCATCTACTAGCTCTTACTGAAACCCGACTTTTCCCTGATGACTGTCCCCTGGCTGTTCTAGGGAATTCCCTCTCCTCATGTAAAGGGATTTGAAGCTCTTCCCTGCTTCTTAACAGACCCATGTGACCTACTTTGAGCTTTGACCCAGTCCACAACCTGAGTCACATGAAGTGCATGGTGGGAGGAACTTGTAGAACAGGTGGAGGGCAGAGGTGAGAGAGAGAGACATAGAGACAGAAAGGAGAGAGCGTGAGTGCAGGCAGAGAAGCTAGTGTGAGTGAGAGAGGGAGTGATTTTGCCTAAGGGAACTTGTTTGTGAGGAGGCCTGATGGAGGGAAGGCTTGGGGAAAGCTGTACTTCCTGCATTGATAATGTGTATAGATTTCTTTGTTGATATGATGGATTTGGCTTTCTGGCATCTGAATAAATATTTTGGTTTTGTCTTTGAGGAAGAGAGTTTATATTTTGTGAATTTACTAGACCAGATGGATGTGAGCTGGCCCAGAGTGGAAAAGGAGAAGAGTGAGATGGATTGCACTTGGGATATTACCAAGTATTTTTAATGGTTTCAAGCTACTCCCTGTGGTAGAACCTCTCCTTTTAACTACAATATTTTCTTTTCTGCTGAAGTCCTATGGTTGTGAATCATGGAACACCCCATTCTCCGATGACTTCAAAATTTCAGGTAATACAAACAACAGTGGGAAAGATATATAGTGGATAGACGAAAGGGGCAGTATTTTATCAGTAATGACATGCACAGAAGGAGTGTAGAAGACATCATGAAAGACAAGAAAAATAACTGGGACAGTTATGAAGCAATTGCCAGTGTTCAGGACCAGTCTGAACACTAGCAGCAATGATAGTCATGGCTAGCATTCGTGTAGCACTTCACAAATATTATCTCATTTCATTATCAGTCAATTATACTTTATGTATAATCTACTATGTGCCAGATGCTGTGTTAAGTCCTGGGGATACAAAAAAGGGTAAAAGACAGTCCCTGCACTCAAGGAACTTATGACATTCTGATCCTTACACAAGCCTGGGAGTAGGTGCTGTCATCATCCCCATATTACAGTTGATGAAACAAGCATGGAGAGACTATGTCTTGACAGAGCCACAGAGCGAGACAGGATTTGTACTCAGATCTTCCTGATGCCAAGAGGAAATAAGGCTAAAGGAAGGTTTCACGAAGACCTTTAAGAATGTATAAGTATTGTACAGGCAGAAAGGACACACACATGTTAGATACTTAGTCTAAGTTTTGTCTCTGTATCCCTGGTGCCCATTCTTCAGCCTGGAACACAGCAGCTGTGGAATCAAGGATTATTGATGGGTTGATTGGCATGGTGTGCTAACTACCCTCTCCAGGACTTTGCTTCAATTCAGTTCCATTCAACAAGCAATGCTTAGATGACTGCTATGAGGCAGACTTCATGCTTGGCTCTGGGGATGCAAAGACAGAACTGAAGCAGTCTCTGCCCTCAAGGAACTCACAGTCGGTCGGGTTAGACCAACTACAGGCACAAATTTATATCATCTTTATCTATCTCTATATATACGTACATATGTGGGAAAGCTAAGGGGTGCCATATTCACAGAGCGCTGTTCTTGGAGTCAGAAGACATCCTCCTGAATTCAAATCCGACCTCAAGACTCTTACTAGCTATGGGACCCTGGGCAAGTCACTTAACCTTATTTGCCTCAGTTTCCCCATCAGTAAAATGATCTGGAGAAGAAAATGGCAAACCACTCTAGTATCTGTGCCAAGAAAACCCCAAATGGGGTTATTTAAAGTCAAACATGACTGAAAATGACTGATAAACAATACATATATGAATACATGTATGAATGTACAGACATATAACAAAAAATGCACACAAGAAATTCTAGATAATGTGAGAGGGAGGAGTATGTGGGAGGGGTCAGAAAAGGGTCCTGAAGAAGGTGGCATTGGGATTAAAAGGGAATTTCAGGAGGGACCTTAGTACAATCCAAATCCTCATTTTGCAGATAGGGAAATTGAGGCCTAGAGAGGAAGGTGAATAGTCCAAAGTCACACAGCATGTTGGTGACAGAATTAGGACTTGGTTCCACTCTTCTCATCCAAATTCAGGCTCATGAAAAGAGCTTATAAAGGGTAACTTACCTAGCATGATTTGGATTGGGAAAGCCCTAGATTTGTAGTCAGAAGACCAGGGTTCAAATCCTGGCTCTGCCATTAGCTACCTGTGTGACCCCAGACAAGTTGCTTAACCCTCCCCAGGTCTCAGTTTCCTCATCTGTAAAATAAGGAAGCCTGGACTAAATGTCCTCTTAGTCCCTTTCTTGCTGAGATCTCCATCAGGGATGCCTGAAACTCCACCATCAATGATGTCCTCCCTTGCCCTCTTCCCAGATGGTTTTTTTTTTTCCAAATAAAAAATGCTCCAAGGGAAGATTATTGCCAGAAAGTAATGGAAATTAGTATGTCCAATATTTGTGAGAGCACTAGATGCCTGATGGAAACTAAGGGGCACAGCTCCTCCAGGGCAAAGATGAGTAATGGGAAGTGCCGGTGGTACAATGGAAAAAAGAAGTATCAGAAGATCTGGATTAGAATTCTGACTCCGATGTTTGCCACCAAGTCATTTAATGTCCCTGGCCTAAGTTTCCTCGTCTGCAAAATGGTTGGACCGGATGCCAGCAGAGAGGCTTTCCCACCTCTAGATTTTATGTTTCCATGATTAGATGCTGTCTGAGGTCTCTTCTAGGTCTAGAGTTAGGACCTAAAGACAGACCTCCCAGACAACACAGCTCTACCTATGCCTAACTTGACTCCAGCCTCCTGTCTCATTTAGACTCCCCTTGACAACCACTTCCCCCCTTTCTCTGCTGATCTGCCTTGCTAGTACTAAACTGGTACCCAGTCAACATCTGTGGGTGGAATTGCTTCAAGGGGACCCTGTGGGAGGGAAAGAGGGCTGTACTGGGAGCCCAGGGACACAGGGTCGTAGTCTAGACTCAACCTCTCTCACTGGGGGCCGCATTTCTAGTCCCCAAAGGTAAAAAGAGGGGCTTGGAAAAACTCAGGCTCTAGGTATATGACTTAGAGAGACCCATGCTCCTGTCTGACTTTGACACATCACCATCCTGTGAGTCAGACAGTGACCTTAAGCAACCCTGCTCTACCTGAGTTCATGAACAAGCATTCTTTCCAGAGGATTGTCACTACTTTCACTGGGCCAGTGGCTGGCTGGCATCGAGGATCCAGCCACATACCAGCCCATGGTTGGCCTTCTGTCTGCCTCTGAGAAAATGCCTCTGTTGTTGTCTGGTGCAGGCTCCCTACCTCCAGGGCCCTCTCTCACTCTCTCTCTGTCTCTGTCTCTCTCCCTCCCTCCCTCCCTCCCCCGCACACATACACACATCACTCTTTCTCCCCCTTTCTTTCCATCTCTCCCTCTCCATCTTCCCCCACTTCTCTCTTCCTCCTCCTCTTTTTTCCACCTCTCTCCATTTCCTTCCTGATTTCTCCTCCCTTTCTCCATCATCCTCCCTACCCCTAATTCACTGCTGAATCACAACTGGATCAGGCCCTTGCTTGGAGAAAAGGTAGACAGACCTGGCAGGATCAAGGTGTCTGGGACTAAGGCTCCAACCCAAACCTGCTTTTCTAATTTTCCTTCTCTTTTCTTCCTGAATCTGTTAGCAGAATGTCTCTTTCCTCTCTTTCTTTCCTCTTCTCCCAATAGGGTAAGAATGATTTAGGGACACAACTGTCTAACACATGAAGTTGGCATGGCTTCTCTTGCCCAACTTTTCAGAGACTCTCATGCTAATGGACAGTGTCTCCTTTTTTGCTGATGTCATGCCATTCTCTCCACTCCCACCTCCCAGCATGGTGGAGGACAAAGAAGGCTTGATTTAGAATCTGAGGACCTGAGTCTGCCACTCACGTGTTTCCTGTGTGTCCTGATGACTGCTGGGCAGAGGAGGGCTGAAGGGCTCACCTTCTCCCTCTAAGGAGACCCCTCACTGCTTCCTTATTCCTGGACAGGGTTCAGGCCTGCCTGGCCTCTGTAGAGAGGGGTCAGACGCTTTTTCTTGCTCTCTCTGACTCTACACCCAACACTAAAGCCCTGGAGAGAATGACTTAAAGCTCAGATTTGGTGTCTGCCAAAGGGGATTGCGAGGGTACTCAATATATTATGCAGGTCAGGTATAGGACAGCTATTCATTTCCTTCACACAAGACACATAAACCCACATTGGCAATTATTTCACCAAAAATCATCATGACACTTTCAAGCAGGTGGGAGGGGGGTGTTGTTACTTTAAACAGACAATCATGAGATGTACTGCTTGAACTGAGGTCAAAATGCTGAATTGGGATTTCCCTTTCACTTTGGTACCACTTTATCCAAAGAGTTCCCTCAGAGTTCCATATCTTCTAGCAAGCCAAGTCAGGGATGAAACTCATCTTCCTTCAGTGATCATCAATCCAATTCACTTGCAAGTCGCGACACCCTGCTCTTGGTGGTCCCCTTCATGAATGAAAGAGGAACAAGAACCTGTAAAAGGGGTAGGAGCTCCCATGGTGACACTCCCAAAAAGTCCATCTCCCAGGATTGTTCCTATACTCAGAGAGAGCAGCACAAAGCCAAAGGCAGTCAGAAAGAGGACACTTTGGCTCACCTAGGAAGCACATTTCTTCAGAGCCCCCGTAACTGCAGAGGAGTGGGAAGTCAAGCTTTACATTCCAGAGACAGTGAAAGAGAGGAGAGGAGGGGAAGGGAAGAAAGGACAAGGGAGAGAACCAGAGGGCTGGTCGAGCCATGCTTTTTATGGTTTACTGAGTGGGCTGTTCTCCCTGGCTTAGAGATCAATCCTTTTTGCTGTATCAGCCTCTCCATCAACCCCTCCCTCCTCCCTTCCCCAACATGGGGAGCCAAGGAACTCTTGCATCAGCCAGCACACATGGGGCATCAGAGCGAGTCAGGGCCAACGTGGCACTGGACAAGCCCAGTTCCAGGTCTGCATTGGAGTGTGCTCTGGCCAGAGATATCAGGAGGGTTTGCCCCCAATCATACTCACTTCCCATAAATGAGGAGGCTGCACTAGATGACCGCTGAGGTCCCTTCTCATTCTGAATCTATGATCCTATGATCTAGGTTATACCTATCTTCAAGACTCAGTTGGAGACCCACCTCCCTGAACAAGCCTTCCTTGACCCCCTTCCCCAGCCAATGCAATCCAATCCAATCCAACAGACACTTAATAGGCAAACACATACTAGGTTCTAGTTCTCAGTAGGCACTCAATAAATGTTTACTAACTGACTCCTGGAAAGTCTAATATGTACACATGGAGACATATATATATGCTAATTTGAGAGAGAACCTTAAATGAAAGAGATCAGAGAAAACTTCTTTTAATATAGGGATTTCCAACCTAGGGTACGTATCCTCAAGGATCATAAGAAGCTTGTCAGGCGGCATGAGGAATATGTGGTAAATAACAGTATTAGCTTGGAATATTCCAAAATCAAACACTTTTGGTGGGAAAAAAATGTCATGTACCAAAAAAAATTATGTGAAAATTAGTTTCCTTATTTGAGGTTTACTTCTTATATGCATACATGTAGTTAACTCTAGATTTTATTTCTTTTTATATTGAGTAGGGAGCACAGGAAGGTTAGCTAAAAACCAAGGGCTATAGAGATCACAAAAAAGGTTAGGGACCTTGGTTGAGCCTAACAGAAAGGTTAGGGAAGCTCCTTGGTGTAGCCTTGAAGGAGTCTAGGGATTCTAAGACACACAGATGAGGAGGAAGTGCATTCCAGTCATAGGAAGAAGGAAAGAAGGGCATGGAAAGTCAAGTCCACACAAAATTAAGTAGACCAGTTGGGTAGGAACATAGCTTAGGTAAAGGGGAATAATGTACAAGAATCCTGGAAAGTTTAGTTAAAGCCTCATTGGGACATTCAGATTTAAATTCCAAGCTTAGCAATTTGCATTTTACACTAGAGGCAATAGGGATGCCCTGAAGATTCTTGAGTCAGAGATGTGGTTAGACTTGTGCTTTAGGAAGGTCATTTTGGCAGGTGGTTGGAGAAAGGATTAGAGTGGGAGGAGAGTCTGAGAGATGGAAATCCAAGCAGGAAGAAGCAAAGGGAGCCCTGAACTGGGATGATGACTCTGTGAGCAGAAAGATGGCACTGTAGAATTAACAAGACTTGACAAATGCATATGACAGGAGGGAGGGTCAAGGATTGTTCCAAGGGATGCCTAGAAGAATGAGTCTGTCCTCAAAAGAAATCAAGAAGTTTGTAAAAGGGTTGAGTGTAGGGAGAATAATAACAAACATGATGAGTTTGAGATGGCTTTAACTGGAGATGTCCACCTGGTAGTTAGTGATGTGGGCTAGAGCTCTGGAAAGAAACTGGGGAGGATGCATGCATAGAGGTGTCCTCTTGCCTCTTCAGACCTCATCTGAATCGCTTCAGGACAGAAGCTCACAGTTCGGGAAGAACTTTAATAAGCTGGAGGATGGCATCCAAAATGGTGAGGGATCTCAAATCCATGCCATAGAAGGATCAGCTGACAGTCAATGTGGTTAAGTCTTGACATGAGAAGAATGAACTTGAGTTGGCAGAAGGAATAGAGGAACAGCCTATATTCAACTCAGCGATTCAAGGATTATATAAGAGAAGAGACTTGTTCTGCTTGGCCTTCGACTCTAGAAGCAATGCCTGCAACGAAGCCAATTTAAGCTGGATATAAGGGAAAACTGCTGACCAAATTGAGCTGCCTCAAAGTGGAATGGACTTCCTTGGTGGGGCGGGGAGTAAATTCTTACTCAATGGATACATTCAAGTAAAGATCATTTGCCAGGTATGCTGTGGTGGGAGGCTGAAGCTTACAACATTCCTCTGTTTGCACTCTTGGCATAGAAATCTCTGTTTCTCTTTATTTACCAAGGAAAGGCAGTGGAAAGAATCACAGAATTTTCATAGTTGGAAGCAAACCCAATGACTGTTGAATCCCATCAGACACTTTCTAGCTGTGTGACCCTGGGCAAGTCATTTAGCTTTCCCAGGCCTTAGTTTCCTCATCTGTAAAACAAGGAGGTTGGACTCAAGTCTCCTAAGTTCTCTAAGAGCTCTAAGGCTCTGTTTGATCCTATGATCATTCTATAGCATGGGGAGAAAGAAAAGGGAGGGGAAAGGGAAGGAGAGAAGACAGCAGACAAGGCAGAGGAAGGAAAAATGCTAAGAAAGGGCAAAGTCTGAAACATGAAAGACTCTGACTGAGTTCCTGTAGGAAAAGACAGTCTATTCTTGGAATTATAATCCTTGAATATTTGAGTGTCCAGACTGGACACAGCCCCTATGACTCAAAGACCCAGGCTTATAGACAAAGTGCCTTTAACTATCACACTCCTAAAGAAGCACCGCAGTTTAGGGGGTCCTAGGTTTAGGGGAAGCCTTAAGATTGTAGTTTTAGGGTTGGAAGGGACGTCAGAAACCATCTAGTCCAGTGCTTTCATTTTGCAGGTGAGGACTGAGCCCCAAGGAGTTCAAATGACTTGCCCATGGTCACACAGATATTAAGAAGCAGAATCAGGTCTAATATCATAGCCCAATAACCAGAAGGCACATCAGAAGCCAGTGAGTCCAATCCCCTCGTTTTTCTAATGAAGAAACCAAGGAAAAATTAAGCGACTTTCCCAAGATCATGTACGATCAAGAAATCTGCTTTGAGATCCAGCTTGAACACATCCACGTGACTTTGTGCAAGTGGTCCCTCTTCCTAAGACCCAGTTGTCTTGCCTGTAAAACAAGTCATGCAATTAGGAGTTATGGCCACTAGGTGGCGGGAGGACCAAAGTTGACTCTCCAGGATCAGGGCAAAGTCAAGTCGGGACTGTCTCCTCCTTTCCCCGTTTCTCTTCCTGGTAAGATTGCTCCTAGCCACCACCAGCGATAGCAGCCGACTTTCAAAATAGTGTCTTCAGGTTTACAAAGCACTTTATACTAATGATGGAAAGAGCTCTGGACTTAAAAATCAGAAGAGCCCTGGGTTCAAATCCTACCCCTGACCCTTAGCAGTGGTGTGTAGATCTGGACAAGTCATTTCATTTCTTGGAAACTCATCTGTAAAATGGGAGTAATCACAGTGCCTACCTCCTGGGTGGATCAAGGAGGGCTTCATGGAGGACTTTAACAGTAGGAATTTTGCAGGAGTACATTCCAGGCATTGGGACAGAGGTGTGGAAACTTTGAAACTGCAGGGTGTTGTGTATGACCTCATAGTGCCTGGAAGTAAATACTTATTGGCTTGATTGACTGATGTGGGTTGGGAGGAGGAGGACGGAATTTGGGTTGGACTGTATGCTGTGTGACCCTGGGCAAGTCATTTAATATCCCCGTGCCTCAGTTTCCTCATCTGTAAAATGAGGAGGTATGCCCACACTTGGAAATGAGTAGGTAAGTCTGGAAAAAGTTGGGTGGGGCCATATTGTGGCTGGTCTTAAAGGTTAGGCAAAGGAATCTAAACTTTAATTGGGAGGCAATATTGAGCCATTAAAGACTTTGAGCAAGGGCATGGCATGACCAGAATCACAGATTGAAAGGACCCTCAGAGACCATCTCATCTAATTTAGAGAAGAAGTAGTCACCAACAACATCGTTGCCAAGTAGTGGCCCAGCCTTTTCTCCAGCACCTCCGTGTAGGAAGAATCCACTAAGCATTTCTATAGTGCTTTAAGATTTGCAAAACATTTTACATATATTGTCACATGTGAACTTCACCTGGGAAGTAGGTGCTATTATCACCCCCATTTTAAAGATGAAGAAACTGAGGTTCATTGAGGTTAAATGACTTGCCCAAGAGTACATGTATGAGGCAAGATTTGAACTCAAATTCCAGCACTCTACCCAATTGCCACCCCAGCTGTTTGTTACTTTTCTAAGACAATCTTCTGTAGGAAAACACAACCTATGGTTGGAATTGTAATCCTTTAATGTTTGGGTGTCAAACTGGTGCTTGCAGCCCTCATGTCTCAAACACAAAGTGTATTTAACTATTATACTCCTAGATCCACAAAGCTGGTTAGGGGGTGAATCATTAGGAAGTTTTTTCTGGACTCCCCCAAATCTGCCTCTTAGCATCTTGCGCCCATTTCTTCTGGATGTGTCTTCTGAGATGGAGCAGAAGGAGCCTACCCCTTCTTCCAAGGCACAGCTGTCCAAAGACAGCTATCATGTTTCTCCTACTTCTTCTCTTATTGGCTTAAACATCCCCAGGTCCTTCACCCCATCTTTGTGCAGCTACTAGGGGCTCAGAGCCCTTCATCATCCTGGGTATTCTCTTTGGGACATGGTCCAGCTTGTCAATATCTTTCCTAACAGCCAATATCTGAGCCTATCACAACAGTGCTGCTGGGACCTGACCGGGGCAGAGGATAGAGTGGCTGTGGGTTCCTCCTTTGTAGGCTCTCTGCCTCCCTCCACACAGTTTAAGGCTGTCTTCACTTACTCAGCTGCCATTGGCTCCCATTTTCCAGGCAGGCCACAAAATCCATCGTTGTTTTGCCTGTTTGTTCTTAGAAAAACTATGTTTCTGTTACACATCCTCTATCTTGCACTTATGAATTGGATTTAGTTGTTGAACCCAAGTGTGAGACTTTCCCTTAATTCCAATCAAATCTCTGATGTCTTTGAATTCTTGGGTCTACCACCCGGTGGATGTGGCAACTGCCAACTTTGTGCCCTTTGAAGATTTGATGAGTATGATATCCATACTTATATCCAGATCATTAATACCTTGTCTAACAGCACAAAGTCAGTTACCAGCCTTCGGGACATTTCAATGGAGACTTCATGATAAGCTGAAATGCAACTAAGAGTGAATGCACAAATAATTGCTTGAATCAGTCAGCTAACAAACATTTATTAACACCTACTAATGTGTCAAGCTTTGATGATACAAAGAAAGGCAAAATACAGTTGTTGCCCTCAAGAAACTCACATTCTAATAGGAAAAGACAGCACATAAAAGGAACCTGAAGGATGAAGGGGAGGAAAGTTGTCAGGGATAGGAATATGATGGAGGTGTCCTGAAGAGCCTGGTGGGGAGTGAAGAGGGTGCCGGCCTGACTGCTTTCCTTACAGGGAGATTCTAAGGGGAGTTCTCCACCCTGTAATCACAGGGAGGGGCCCCAAGGCAGAGGTACTGAGTGAGGCTTGAGTTCCAGGGCTGAGGTGGGCTTCCAAGATAAAGAGGCTCCTGGGGAATGATGGAAAATTTCAGAGGAATGCAGCTGGGTGAAAAGTGAAGCATAAAGTGCCTACTATGTGCCAAGCACTATGCAGAGTGCTGAGGATACAGCAGAAAAGCAAGACAGATCGTGCTGTCAAGGAGATCCCATTCAAATGGAGGAGACAGTGCAAAAAAAGGCAGAGACAAAACACTGTGGTCCTTAGGATGCAGGAGCAAAGCAGATGGTCAGACCTCTTCTTTCTTGTCATTTCTATGGATAAAACCACATCTAGTGAACCATTATTGACTAAAATCATGGATGTGGACTTAGAAAGGACCTTAAGGGTCCTCTAGTCACCCCTTCCACTTACAGTTGAGAAAACAGATGTTACAGGACTTTGCCAAAGGTCTGGCCATGTAACCAGTTCAGAACTCAGAGCTGAGACCACCTGTCAGCACAAGAAAAGAGATTCTGCCAGTATGGTGAGGGATTCCCTACCCATTGCCTTCCTTAAAATTGCCAGCTACAGGAGGTAATGCAAAGTTCTGTTCTCCTCATTCTGCAGATGACAAGGAGAATCAGAGATCCGCAGAGAGGTGAAACAATTTCCCAATAGTCACACAGCTAGAAAGAATAAAGGCTGGAATCTGGAAACCCAGATGTTCTGGCTCCAAATTCAGGGCTCAAAGTCAGACAGGAACTGGAAAAGCTGAACCTCAGGTCAGGAAGATATGGATTCCTCTCAGGGCTCTGACACAGACGTGCTCTGCCCCCAGGACCTCTATGTGCGGGTGTGCCCCAGTCACTTCCCAGCCCTGAGCTCCAGTTTGCCTATCTGTAAAACGGGGACACTCAATCCATGAAGAAACACTTATTCATCTCTTCCTCTCTGCCAGTCCCCTGTCCTACGTGCAGGATACAAAGACAAATGAAGCACCTAGGGCGACTGGGTTAACATCTAAGATGCCAGGTGAGCAGGGAGTTGGTTCCAAGCGTGCTGGACAGCCCGTACAAAGGCCCGGAGAGGGGAGATGGCACTTTCCTCCCAGAATAGCAGTGAGGAAGGGACTTTCTAAGTCTCTTCAGAAATGGGAGTTATGCACAGGAGAGTGGTGATGGTTCGTGACCCCTCGGGGTGAAGGAGCTGGGAAGAGGTAGGGGGGGGCGCCCCAATGCCTCCCTTCCTCTTTCCTCCCCTGCGGGGCCTGTGCTGGGGCTCGGGGAGGGGCAGCTCAGCAGAGAAGTTAAACAAAAGGGGGCCGGGACTGGGCAGCCGAGCGGCGGGCCTGGGCTGGGAAGGGGGTGGGTCCGGGGAGGGGTTTTCTGGGCGGCGCCAGTGAAAAGGAGCTGGAGGGCGCGGGCGCCAGGGCAGCGAGGGTAAGAGCAGCAGCCACCGAGGCAGCAGCAGCTTCCCGGCGGGGCCAGGGGCTCCCGGAGCTAGCGCACAGACCCTGCTGCTATTGCCCCCGCAGCCTCCGCAGCCACTGCCCTGGGCGCTTCGGGGAGTGCGGGAGTCCCTAAACCAGCGGGACAGGAGGGCGGACTCGTGGGGGCTGCTGGAGCGCGGCGCCCGCTCCCAAGACGCCTTCGCACCTTGGTAAGTACCCATTCCCTCTCTCCCACGTCCCACCCCGGGGAGACGCTGGAGAAGCTGGGGAGCCGGAGCGGGGGCAGCGGGGAGGGGGATATCGGAGGAGGGTACATTATTTCTGAAATCACAGGATGCCAGGGCTGGAAGGGACCCTAGGAAGAGTCTGCTCCAACGCGCTCCTTTTACAGATGGGGGAAACTGAGGATAAGATTTATTGCTTGAAGGGGCTTCAGAAAGCATCTGCCCCAATCCCTTCATTTTACAAATGAGGAAACTGAAGCCCCAGCAAGGAGGGGGACTTGCGCAGGGTCACACAACCAGTGACCTTCTCCCAGGCTGTCCTTGTTTTTTAGAATGCCCTCACTTGTGCCATTTAGCGTTCCTCCATCTCCTCCAGACTTGGCTCCAGCATCGCCTCCTCCAGGAAGCCTTTTCTGACGCCCCCAGTTTAGAGGCGCCGCCTCCCCGCGACCTGCAGTCACTTTATGTGCATTTATCTCCTGACTTATGCAGATGTTTCCCTGTGTGTAAGCTCCTTGAGGGCGAGAACTGTTCTCATTTCTGTCTTTGAGACGCCAGAGCTGTCCAACGCAGAGCCTGGAGCTTAGTAGGTCTTTAATAAATACTTGTAATCTGGGGCTCCATCCCAGCTGGGATGTGGGCAGGACTGCTGGGGGGCTAGGGCTGGCACTGACCCTCTGGGCAAGGTCACTTATACACAGATGCCCACACCCTAGACAGTTGGCACTGGCAGGCTTGGGCACGAAGGTTCTCTCTCTCTCTTCCCCCTTCCCCCCCCTCCATCTCTGGACCAGTTAATCCCTTCACTGGACCCAACCCAGAAAGCAGCAGAGGAAAAAGAAGCCTAAGGGAATGGGGTGTCTGGGGGAGAAACAAAGGCTAGGACCTTGGAAAATGGAGTCAGGGGAAATGTGTGAAGGTCTCGGCTTTGCCATTAACCAGCTGCATGTGGTCTTTGACTCAGTTTCTTCATCCATAAAGAGGCCTGTAAGGCTCCTTATAGACTAATATCCTTCGATGGGACTCTGGCCCAAGCTGCTCCATTTCAGTCTTTCCAGAACAGTCTCATTCATTCTCATGTTTTCAGTGTCTTGTGTGGCTTTGCTCCCCTCCTGCCTCCCCTGCCCCCAGTAGAATATTAGCTGGGGGATGATCACCCCTGTATCTCCCATGACAGTGAAGCTGGGCTCAGAGTCAGCACGTAGGATAGACAGTGGGAAGGCTCAGGGGTCCCTGGGGGATATGTGCTGGGGACCATTTGTGTGCAGGTATGGGCTGAACCAAATGACCTTTGAACTCCCTTCCTACTCAAAGACTCTAGGATTCTGGGACTGTTTACTGGGACCTCTAATGGTCCTGTTTGTTTATTGTAGGAGAAGAAGACTGATTGGCTGTGCAGAGTTTTCGCAGCTTATATTACAGAAGATGCCTGAATTATGAGTGTTCAGGTCATGGCAGCTTCTGGACTACAGTTTGTCTTAGGTCCAAGGGCATCAGAGGCATTATTATATACTGATAAATAGTGTGGGAGTCAAAGATAGGAAGGCCTGGGTTCAAACTCCACTATTTAAATGGCATCTCCGACCATATTCATCAAAGGGCTCTGTCTGAATACAGTAAGTGCTAAATAAAGGCTTGCTGAACAAATTCATTGTACAGAGTTATATGAAAGAGTGCTGAAAGAGGGATTCTGTCATTTACTCTCTTTGTGACCTTGGCCAGATCATATGACATCTCTGGACCCATCTCATCTGGAAAATGAGAGGATTGGATTGGGGCAATCTCTGAAGTCCTGTCCAGCTCTAAATTTGTCCCCCCAAGATTCCCTTAGTGTCCTGCAAAAAGCAGCTGGAGCTGAGGGGGCTAAGGAAGCCCTGGGGCAGGGCTGGACCTGGGGTGGGATCTTTGGCCCTTCTGAAGTGGTCTCAACACCAGGAAGGCTAGAAAATGGCACTATGGTCTCTCTGAACCCATGGAAACAGTTTAGGTACAACAAGTTCTCTAATAATAGTGAAATTATAGGACTTAAAGACAGAAGGGATCATCCAATCTAACCCCTTCCTTTGATACATGAAGAAACTGAGGTCCAGACAGGTTCTGTACTATTCATTTGTTCATCAGACCTTTATTAAACCCTTTCTGTGTGGGGGTAGAGCCCTTTGATGATGAGATGCAAAGTTTAAGTAACAGCCTGTCCTTGCCTTTGCAGAACTGAAGATGCAATACTTTGCAAAGAACTTTCCCTGAAATTATCATCCCCATTTTATGGACCAGGAAAACTGAGGTACAAGGAGGCAGTGACAGAAGTCTGTCCTCTTCAGTGGTAGAAGTAGATCCTTCAACTCTAAACTCAGTGATCAGTCTTCTAAGTGGGAAATTCTTTTCCCTGGCTGACTGAGTGAGTGAGTCTCTGCCAGCAGGGCTCCTGGCCTCAATGTATCTGTTGTCCTCTTTGCCAACACTTGGTCCTCTCAGATCAGTTTGACAGGGCAGAGGAAAATTTGCAAAGATGAACTTTCTGATGCCTGGAGAGGGTGGTGGTTGGGTTTTACTTTGCCTTGGGAAAGCTCTTGGGATGTTACTAGCAATAATTTTGGTCACTAGATGAGTGTATCTTGGACTATTTTAGATTAGCAGAACTTTATTGAGCTAAGCCTTGCCCTTCTTTTACATATGAAGAAACTGAGGCCAGATTGCCCATTCAGAAATTTGGTCCAGACCTGTTGTAGAGAGTGGGTGGCCTGAGATGCTCCAAGGAAGTGTGTGTCAGCAACAAAACTTGAATTCATCTATTCTAGTCTCCAGAGCTAACCCTCTGTCCACTGACTATATCACACTGGCTTTCAGGGAGATAGTTTACTATGGAGAGAACGTAACCTACTTGAAGGCAAAGACTGTTTCATTCTTGCATTTGTTTCCCCAGTACTTAACCTAGTGCCTGGTATAGAGTTGGCACTTAACAAGTGCTTTCTAGATTGATTTTTATCTTGTATCTCTAGCACCCAATGGTGCCTGGCATATAGTGGGACCTTAATAAATGCCTATAGACTGGTAGATTACAGGTGTTTTTATGCCCATTCTATTTTTTTATAAATTAATTCTTTTTGGTTTTAAACATTCACTTCCATAAGCTTTATTACCCCCATTTTACAGATGAAGAAACTAGATCTTAGAGTTTGGGTGATTAACTCAAAACCACAAAACCAGGATGTCCCCAGAGTTAGGACTTGAACCCAGGTCATCCTGGTTCCTTAAATCAACCCTCTCCTACGCTAGACTGCTTCTTGTCTTGTACCTAATAGGTGTTTAATAAATGTTTGTTGAATTAAATTGAAGGGACTTATTCAAAATCTATGTTATTATGGTGGTTGTTTGGCGTTCAGTCGTGTCTGTCCGTCCATGACCCCCCTGGGGGTTTTCTTGGCAAAGATACTGGAGTGGTTTGCCACTTCCTTCTCCAGCTCCCTTTGAAGATGAAATTGAGGCAGACAGGGTGAAGTGACTTGCCCAAGGTTACGCAGCTATTAGTGTCTGAAGTTAGATTTGAATCAAATCTTCCAGACCTGGGACTCTATCCACTGCACCAACCAGATGCCCCTCAAAATTGACAGTGGAGCCTAGATCAGACATCCCCTGACTTCCACCAGCCCAGGGCTGCCCGTTATTGAACAATCTTGTCAGAGAGCCGGCTGGGCTCAGTTTGGCTCTGGTGTCATCCAGCTATCAGCTTTGTCTCTGGCCAAGGAAATGATCCAACAGCAGTTGCCAGAAGTCCCAGTTCTGAGCCTGCGATGGCTGCCCTACAGAACTGGCCTGGATTCCAGTCTGAAGGCTCAGGATGCATGAGCTCCACTTCTGGCCCCATGATGGAGAGCAAGGTCTCATTTACGGAGCTGTCCCTCTGTGCTTCCGGAGAGTTCTCGCCCATCGTGTCCTTCAGTCCCCAAAATGACCTGTTAAGACCTGTCACCTGTCAAAATGATCTGTCATTATCTTGGTTACTGTCATTATGTTGGGGCTGGAAGTGCAGAGAGGGAGCCTGAGAGACTAACGGAGCTGGGTGCAGGTCTAGCCTCAGACACAGGCTGCCTATGGGGCGACCTTGGGGTAGTCATTCATTCTCAGTCTGCTTCGGTTAGGTAGCCCCTCTTCCCCTGGCTAAATCTCTAAGTCACTTAACTTAGTGCCCCAGGCATCAGTTTTCTCCAGCTGTGCTTGCTTGGGACCAGCAGAGAGAGTCATCACACTAAGAAAATCTCCAGACCAGATGCGAGGTATAGATAATTGTAATTGCCAACATTGATACAGTGCTTGGAGCTGGGCAAAGACCTTTGTACAGGTTATCAGCCTGAATTCAAATCTGACCTCAGATTCTTACTAGCTGTGTGACCCTGGGCAAATGACCTAAGTAACCTCTGTCTCAGTTTCCACAGCTGTAAAAAATGGGATAATGATGGCAGCTGCCTCTCAGGGCTGGTGTGAGGTTCCAATGAGGTCATGTTTGTAAAGTACTTAGCACAGTGCTGGGAATGTAGTAGGTGCTTCATAAATGCTTGTTTCCTTCCTTCCTTCCTTCCTTCCTTCCTTCCTTCCTCTCTCTCTCCCTTCCTCCCTCTCTCCCTCTCTCTGTGCAGGATGGCTACTGAGTATTCCTTGCCTTTGGTGTTTTAATGGCTTCCAAACAGCTCAGAACAGTGTGGGGATCATGGAATGGTCTTTAGTCCGGGTACCTCAACACAGTGAAGGGGTGAAGTCTTGACTCTCTCTCAGAAGAGCTGGGAGGGCACTTCCCCCTGCAACTCAGTTTTATCATCTGTAAAATGGGAGTGGGTTTTGACAAGATGATTTCTAAGGTATTCTGTTGTAGGGTTGTAGTGTAGCGTTCTATGTAGTGTTCCATGTTCTAAGATACCCCAGTTCCCACAGTTCTAATATCCTATGTTCTAATCCCAACTCCTGATTCAGACATTCTATGTTCTAAGACATCCCCACCCCCACTCATGTTCCAAGCACCCTCCTGGCTTCACATTCTATGATCAATGAATTTTCAGGACTTCAATCACTTGTATGCATTTCTTTGTTGTTTGGCCCTTGTAAAACATCTATAGACTTGAAAACATGCAGTCTCCTAGGTTCTTCTATGACTTCTGGACCCTATCCACTGAAGAGAAGCTGAGATCTTCTTTTGGCCTCCTCCTGGGTTCTGCAGGGCTGCCTGACAGTCCCATTGCCATACTTGGGCTTTGGCTAGGGGTGGGCTGCCTTGGAAGGGACCAATGGAATTCATTTCAATTCACCAAACTTCTAGATACCTTCCCTCCCCCTTATCAGGCAGGGGAGTGTGAAAGGAGGTTTAGATCTTTCCCAGCTACCCAGCTCAGCTCACAGTATCTTCCTCTAGCCTTTGCTTTCCTCATCTTTTGGCTTTGCCTAAGTATGACTGCTAACAGCAAAAATGTGTTTCTCTGTTTCTTTAAGGTCTGTAAAGCGCTTTGCAAATATTATCTCATTTAATGCTCTCATTTAACCCTAAGAGGTACAGATGAAGAACTGAGGCAGACAGCGATTAAGTGACTTGCCCAGAGTCACACAGTTAATAAGTGTCTAAGACCAAATTTAAACTCAATGCTTTCTGACTCCAGCCCCCGCAGCATCCTCTAGAAACATGGCAGTTCAGTGGATCCAGAGGAGGCTTTGGAGTCAGGAAGACCTGAGTTCATATCCTGTCTTGGAGACTTACTGGCTGTGTGACCCAGGGCAGTTCCCTTAAGTTCCTTGATCTCTGGTCCTTCCTTGGTAAAAATAGAAGATGGAGTTGATGGCCCCTAAGATCCCTTGCCATTCTCTGACCTCCCTGCACTGGTGTCTTCTTATCTTGGAGTTGGAAAGAGCTATTTTGGTCTTGTTAGTTATTTTAAACTAACTGGACTTGGAATCCTGTAAAACCAAGTGATTGAAGTCACAATCTCAGGATGGCCCATGGATCTCACCAGGAAATAGTTCTGTCAAAACAAGATTCCAGCAGGAGCCTCAGTTGGCTGAGAGAGAACCCTAATCCGTCATAGCCAATTAAGGCTGACAAAGGTGTCATTTTGGAAAACCTTGGTCTCTCACCATGCCCTGAAAACCACCCCTCCTCAAAGAAATAGTCTGAGTCAGGCGGGATTCTTTGGCCCATGTTGAATGGACCAGCCCTGTGGATGTTAAAGTGTTCATTTGTATGGGAGGGTGTAAGATGACTCTTCTGGAGGACCCTCCTCCCCAAGGCCCCCTGCTTCCACCTAAGGAATGCCAGCAGACCTTAGCTTGTGTCAAGTGACCAGAGCCCATGCTGGGGGCTGGTCAATGAGTACCATTCATTCATGAGCCTTTGCTCCAAGATCTTCTAGGATAGGGAGCTGCTGCTTCTCCCACTTTGGGGTCACCACCACTATGAGGCTATGACCTTTCTGAATTTTCCTGTCCCTCAGGCCCCTGCTCCTGGTTCAACTCTTTGAGGTCAGATAGAAAAAGTCTAATCACTTCTTTGACATGCAAAGCTGTATAAAGATGGATGATGGTTAATAACTGATTAATTAGTATAATTATCTCCAGATTTATTCAAATCCTGAGCTGCTGTAGCTCTTGGCAGTATTTCATGTTATGTTCTTACACCATGGGCATTTTCACATAAGGCAGTTGAAAAATGGAATCCTTTAGGTACATCAAGAACAAAGCTCCTTGCATAACGCTCCAGACTGAACTGCCTTGCCCAGAATAACACCCTGTAGGGGGGTGGGATATAGAGATTCACAGAATCATAGAGAAGCTATCCATTGCAACCCACACCTGAGTAGGGATCCTGTCTGGAGGACTAGAGTTTTCTGGCAGTCAGGGTTGGGGAAGCTACATCTAATCCAAGGAAAATCACCTTTTATGAACATCAGCAGGTGAGAAGGGAATGCTTAACTTTTAGGAATGAGGTCCTTATGGTGGAATCCTGGGTATTGTTGGGGAAGAGATTGGGGCTACAATCATGCTGAGTGGACTGTACCCCCTTTGACTCCTCCCTTCTCCTGAGGAATACTTGATGCTCTCCCAAGAAGCACCTCCAGGTGAAAATCCATTTATGATTGGTGTAGGACCTTGAGTCCAGGGCTTGTTGTGTTCATCCTTCATTGCCAAAGAAGACCATGCCATCAGAGAAAAGATGACATGACTTGCACTTGACTTTGTTTTGAGTGAATGAGGGTTGTGCAAGTCACCAGCCTCACTTTGTCCTCCTGAACCATCTGGATCCAGTGCCCAGGTATTCATCAGGATAACTGGAGATGGCCCAGGATGCAATGGGAGACCCTGAGTCCAGGGCATTGAACTACAGAACTTATAATATGGGCCAACTGAGTCTGATGTTTTTCTCTGATCCCCCTCTCCCTCAGCCCCCAGCAGAGTGTGGGTCCTTCAAAAGCACAGAGGTAAATTGTATCTCCCAGACTCTTTATCAGGCTGGGCTGAGGGCAGGCACTGTGGAAGGAAAGCGAAGTGCCCACATGCCCACTTGTTGAAGATGCCATACAAGGAACTCTCTTTCAAGCTCAGAGGGCTCCTGGGGATGCTTACAGCTCTGGAATTTTGTGAACTGAACAGAACTGACTGTAAAGAAGCTGAGAGGTGGCCTGCAGGTATCAACAAATCTTCCTGCGAAGTGCTTCGGTGGAGAATGAACTGAGAGGGAGCCTTTCTTCAGCCCCTCCCCCATCTCACACAGCCTGACTCTGGCCTGTTTTTTTCAGACTGTTTACACATTACTGCTCCCTGCTCCCCCATTCCACCAGACTGGCTTACTTGCTGTTCTTTATCTGTGCCATCCCCTCTTCTCTCTCTGCCTTTGCTGCCTGCTGTACAGCAGAAGTGCCCCCACCTCACCTCAGTGTAGGCTTGTGACCCCTCTCCCAGGAGGTCGTTGCCCATTGCCTCCTGCCAGGACTTCTTGACTTTTTTTGGCCCATAACTGAGTCCTTAGCTGGTGAAGTCAGTGGCCCCCTTCTCATAATCACATTACCAGAGACACAACATAAAATACATGGCATGACAAAGGGAACCAATGCCTTCAAAACACAATGATCAAATGCCTAAGGTTAGGGATCCCTTCCCTCCTTAGGGGAACCACCCTTCTCCCCCATTGCTTTATATTTGCTGGGTAAGCCTTTCCTATCCACTCAATGGACAAATCGTATGAAGCCATTGGAATGGGAGCTACTTCAAAGCAGGGACTGCTTTCTTTTTTTCTCTGAATTCCCAACACCTAGCACACAAGTTGGCACAGAGTAAATTCTTAATGCTTGTGGTATGGAATGGAACGGAAATATGGGGAGCTAATAGTGAGCACGGGACCCTGGGGAGCTAATAGTTAGCCACAGGACCCTGGGGAGCTGATCGCCACGGGACCCTGGGGAGCTAATGCTTCCTCACCCCCATGGTTTTTGCATCTCTGATCTTGCCCTCTTTATAGACAGACAGCTAGATAAAGTGAGAGATAAAAAATTGAATGACTGGCTGGTTGGCTGGCTGGATTCTAGGTATGAGCTGGAGCTGGCTTTGTTAACCAGTTTTGGGTCGGAAAGGATGACCTCAGGTGCTCCTAAACATCGGGGAAGCTCCTGCCTGCCTGAGAGCATGGGTTTGAGATCTGCTCCCCCCATCAGTTTCAGTAACCCAGGGAGAGCATATCAGGGATGGCAGAGTCCCTGGGCTTTCCCACTGCTTCCTGACATTGCATCATGTGGAAAGTATGCAGCCCTCTAGCCCCCTCCTTCTCCCTTTATCCTCCTCGTTCCCTCTTTGCTTGCCCCTCCTCCTCGTTTTCCTCCCCCTCTCTCGCCTCCTACACGTGTGGGGATCCTAGGCCATGTGCTCTTTGCTTGAATGATCAAGAGGAACATTTCAGGGTCAGGGGGCTACCGAATGAGCCGACCTTTCAGCTCAGTCTCCCCAGCAGCCTGGGTTCTTTGGTTCACCCCAGGGAGAGCCTGTGTGGATGTTAGGAGCCTCCTCAGCTGCACTGGGAGGGGAGAACTTGGGGGCCAGATTCTGATCACACCCAGGGGAGGCAGAGATCTTACTGTTTGGTTTGTTGGAGCATGCCTCTGGATTTTCCATTAAGAAGCTGCCGGGAATAGGGGAAGCAGACAGGATTCATGTTCAGCTGTCCTGGTCTAGAGATAACTGAAGGATCAGAGAATTTTAGGTTTAAAATCAGAAAGGACTTTAAGGGTCATCTAAGAAACTGAAGTCAAAGGACAAACAAGTGACCAGTCCTAGATTACACAGCTAGCAAGTGTCAGAAATGGAATTTGAACTCAGACCCTTCTGATACTGAGTCCTATACGGTCAGGAGGGAAAACCTGACATTCCCTCCTTGTATTTAATGGTTACTAAGTATAGGTATTCTCCAAGTAATATCATTAATATTGATAGCATTTGTAGTGCTATTAAGTTTGCAAAGCATTTACAAATATTATCTCATCCTCATAACTACCCTGGGAGGTAGGTGCCATTTTAATCTCATTTTACCAACGAGGAAACTGAGGCAGACAGAGAGTGAGTGGCTTTTCCAGGGTTCTCCAACAGGATTCGAATTCTTGTCTTCCTAACTCCAGGTGCAAGGCTCTGGCTACTAGGCTGCCTAGCTGCCTCTAAATTCAGGACATCAGGCCAAATAATACAGGAGTCGTGAGGCACACTTATAAATGAAGTTATTCAACTAGTACAGTGGTATTGTCTCCTAACTTTTCTGTAGGATGTGATTATAACAATGATGCTAGTATAGTAATATCATGGAGAGATAATACAGCTTAATGGGTAGAGTGGGACAGTCTTGAATCAAGAAGCCTGGGTCCAAGTTCTGCCTTTGACAAACATTGGTAGTGTCACCAAGGACAAACTCCCAGTGCCCCCAGAGAACTCTCCAGGACTATACATTTTCAATAGGCTTTGAAAGAGGCAATTTCCACTCTGGGAGTTCCCCACACCTTGTTTGCCTAAGGAGTACTAATGATCTCAAGGTTCTTGGGTTCAAGATCCTAGACTCTCTTGGTGTCTGAGGAGAGGTGCTAGTCCAGGTGCTGATTTAACTTGTCTGGCACATGCTGCCTCCCTGAGGCGTTTGTACTGAAGTGTTTTGATCAGGGAGTGATGCCAAAATACAATGAAAGATACAGTCTATTCAAGTAGAGCAATATAACTCAATGCAATATACATTTATTAAGTACCTAATGTAAATGGACTGCAGTGTTAAGTGAGAGGGAACATAAAAAGTTTAAATTAAACCATACCTGCCCTCAGGGGACTTACAGGCTCCCAGGATTAGGACACAAAGATAGGAATCTCAGGATTCAGAACAGATGTCATCCAATCTAACCCTCTCATTTTATTGATGAGGAAACTGAAGCCTAGAGAGATAAAACACTTAGCACAATACCTGGCACATAGTAGGTGCTTAATAATTGGTTATTGATTATTGGAGAAAAAAGAAAAGATGACTTGCTCAAGGTCACGCAGGTAGTAAGCAGCAGAAGAACCCAGGTACTCCGACTCCATTTACAGAATTCTTTCATCTCTACCAACACACAGAATTACAAGTGAAGAGCAAGCCTTGGATTTCAAGCAAGAGAAACTGCATTTCAGTCCCAGTTCCCCTACTCAATACCTCTGTGACCAAGTCATGTTTTTCCTTTGGACCTCAGTTTCTCCTTTTGTTCAAATGAGTGGTGTCGGACTAGATGATCTTTAAGGTCTCTTTTAGCTCTAAAGAATAAGATATTATAAAACAAGGTGCCGGGCGAGATCCAAGTTACTGACTGGTGGGACCAGGGGAGCTTTTGGAGAAGCTGGCTTTTTTGAGAGCATCAGATAATAATCCATTTTGCCTGGAGTAGAGAATGCACGGAGGGAAGGAATATTCCTATTCTATGTTGGATTCTCCTTGTCCTCAGGATTTTCCTTTGCAGCTGTGATGTCCATTTTTGTTACAGATGTGATCTCACTGGGAATTGGGGGTGGGGGAGGATGTGGGTTTCCAGAATGTTTCTGAAGTTCAACAACTTTTGTAATAGATGAGGTTGTGTTGGTTGCTATAAACACTGTGCATCCTACGCCCATAGCTCCGTCCCCACAGGCTCCATATGGCCCTCAGCAGGAGAAAATTGAAGAATTCAGTTTTTACTCTCTGCTAGGCACTAGGTCAGTGATGGGGATACAATGCAAATGGGACAGCCACCATCCTAAAGAAGCTTATTCTATAGGCAGCCAGGCGGCGCCAGGGACCTGGAGTCAGGAAGACCTGAGTTCAAATACCTCTAAGACACTTACTAGCTGTGTGACGCTGGGCGAGTCACTTTACTTCTGTCTACCTCAGTTTCCTCAACTGTAAAATGGGGATGATAGTAGTACCTTCCTCCCAGGGTTGCTGTGTGGATGAAATAATATTTGTGAAGTGCTCAGCACAGTGCCTGGCACACAATAGGTACTATATAAACGTTAGGTTTTATTACTGCTATTTTTATTGTGGTTATCAGAGAGGGTGGTGAACAAAATGTATACAGAAGACGAGTAGATACCAAATAACCTCCAATTCATAAATGGATCTGCGATCTCGCCAATTTGAAAGTTCCCTCCGCTGATACAGATTGCCACCCATTCTGAGTGACTCTTTTTCATGTCCTTGGGCAGCTAGGTGGTGCAGTGGATAGAACACCAGTGTAGGAATCAGAAGGACCTGAGTTCAAATCTCACCTCAGACACTTGACACTCACTAGCTGTGTGACCTTGGGCAAGTCACTGAACCCCAATTGCCTCATCCTGGGTCATCTCCAGTCATCCTGATGAATATCTGGTCACTAGAATCAGATGGCTCTGCAGAAGAAGTAAGGTTGGTGACCTGCACAGCCCTCCCTCATTCAAAACAAAGTCAAGTGCAAGTCATGTCATTATTTCTCTGATGGCATGGTCTTCTTTGGCAATGAAGGATGAACACGTTATATTTATACCCTTCCAAAAACTCACCCCAAGAGGTCCACCCAAAATATTGGATGCTCTGTTTGATATCTTCTATATGATAAATACACCAGTGGCAAGCTTTGAATGGATACCTGTCATCCCTTGCCCTCATCACATGATTATCTCACCTTCTCTTCCTGTTCTAAATCCTATGATGACGTTGTTTACTCCTATTTTTCTTTTGAGTTCCTCATTTATCATATAGTGGCACCAAGTGGAAGAGTTGCTTTAAGTTGCATTTCTCTAATTGTTAGTGATTTGGGGCATTTTTTCCCATATTGCTGTTGATAGCTGAGATTTCTTCTTTGGAAAACTGCCTGCTCATATCCTTTGACCATTTCTCAATTGGGAAATGGATAGTAGACACTCTTCATCCACTTGGTCTTTCCTGTGTGGATGGACAAGTCAAATTCTTTTGAGTGCTTACAGCTCTCTCCTGAAAAGCTCTGGGGTTTGATGAGATGGTCATAATGTCATCCAAGGACAGAAGACTCTGGACCTCACCATCCACAGAGAAGTCCTTTTCAACAAGGACTCTGCTGTATCTCCAGTATAGTGGCCAATAATCTTGGCCAAGTTACATTTCTCAATTTTATTCCTCACCTGATGTTATTGTCAGAGCAGGGTTATTTCAATTGTTACATCTCCCAAAGAATCCTAAATGGTTGCAATGGGAGACACCTTTTTGTAAAAGAGCTTAGAAGACAGCATTTTGTTTAATCTATGTAATCAGATGCTTTTTTGGAATCAATCAACTTTAAGTACAGAGCGATCTCATGTTCTCTATATCAATTTGTCAGTAGTGAGATGGTAAATTTGTGGTCCATTATTGAGTATTGTAAAAATCTGTTTCCTATTGATACTCCTACTGAGGATGCCCTCAGTTTGTGTATGGGTGACCCTCAATAATTTTGTATAGCTAGGAGAAGTAGGCATCAAGGCTAGTCATCACTTGGTTGCCTTTCTGGGTATTAATAAATTCCAAGAGTTAACACCCTCCCCCGTCTTCTGTATGATTAGCTCACATCTGGCTTACAAATACATGGAGAAGTCTATGGAATATAAAATGCATTTTAAGAAAGATCTCCTTCAGATGCTTTGTATAGTGGTCAGTCAGTGTCCTCACAATTGTGTCACCTCTAGTGCCAATCTCCTTTATATACAGTGGGTTCAAACCAGCTTATTTTCCCATCTTGTTCTTTGCAATACCATTTCTACTACACCTTGCTTCCATAAACATTTCCAGGACTGTGATGTTAAAACTTGTGTTGTGGTTTCCTTGTCACAGGATCATAGATTTAGAGCCTCCCAAAACCTTGAAGGCTTCTAGTATGGCCCTTTCATTTTACAGAGGAGGGAAATGGGACATATGTGTAAGTTGTGACTTACTGAAGTCATGTGACTTGTAAACGTCTGAGTCAGGATTTGACCTAGGCTGAAGGTCCAGGGCCCTGTCCACCATGTCATGTTACCCCTCCTTCATGGAGAAAACAACAGTTTGTTACAATAAGTTTGCAATAAGTTTTACAGTAAGATCTTTTCTATTTTTCTTCTGCTTATCATTTATATATATATATGCATACATACATATGTAGTTATAGTTATATTTGAGTTCCAACCTGTTTCCTGCCCTTGTTTCTACTGTGCACTAGAGGTCAACATTTCACATACACACACAGCACATGTATACATATATATATATGCATATGTACACACATGTGTGTATACATACACAGATATATACATACGAAACCATACAGTCCTATTATCAGTTCTTTCTCTACAGGTGGATAGCATCTTCCTTCATAGATCCTCTGTAACTGATTTGAATATTCATATAACTCAGAATAGTTTGGTCATTCACATTTATTCTTCAAACAGTACTGCTGTTACTGTGTATAACATTCTCTTGGTTATATTAATTTCATTTTTCATTATTTCATACAAGTCCATCCATGTTTTCCTAAAGTCAATCTACTTATCATTTCTTATTACATCACAATTATATACCACAAGTTATTCAGCCATTTTCCAATGGATGGGCATTCCTTCAATTTCTAGTTCTTTGCCACCACAAAGAGAGCAGCGATAAATATTTTAGAACATAGAGATTCTTTTCCTTTTTCCCTGATCAGCTTGGGAAACAGATCTAATAGTGGCATTGCTGGGTCAAAGGGCATACATAATTTTTAATTCTTGAAGCATGATTCCAGATTGCTTTCCAACCAGCTGGATTTAGTCACAGTTCCATCAACAGTGTGTTAGTGCCTCAATTTTTCCACATCCCCTCCAGTATTTCTCATTTTCAATTTCTGTCATTTTAGCCAGTCTGATGAGGGAGATGATATCTCAGACTTGTTTTAATTTGCATTTCTCTAATCAATAATGGTTTAGAGCATTTTTAATATAACTATATATAGCTTTCATGTCTTCCCTCAAAAAATGCTTGTTCATATCCTTTGATATTTGTCAGATGACTCATATTCTTACAAAGCTGACAAAGTTCTCTACGCAGTTGAGATAAGAGGCCAGTTTGCATTATTTTTTCCATTTTCATCCATGAAATCCATGAGGCAAAGGTAAATGAATATGAAGTATATGCAAAGTAAATACAAAGAAATTTCAGGAGGGAGAGAGGTAAGAAATGGGGGGAGAAGAAAGGCAGGACCTGAGCTATACTTGTAGGAAGTCAGGAATTCTAGGAGACAAGCAGAAGAAAAAGGCCGAATGCGGGTTTCAGTATAAAGCTGTACTTGGACAGACTTGGAAGGGCAGTGGGGAGAGCAATGGGACAGGGTATAGAACAGATGTTCTGGGCTGCTCCAAATAGCATTGACTTTGCTGGGATGTATCCTCCACTCCAGTAGGTGATAGTTTGTCAGACTGAAAGAGAGGAGCTGCTAATATGGGTAGGCCAAGTGGGTTGAAATTCTTTGGAGCTAGGGATTTGGAAAAGGTCTCATGCTCAGAAGAAAACCAGGAACTGTTTTGATAGTTATCTGATACTTTACACATCCCACTGACTCTTAGGGAGCTGCAAAGAGTCACCAGTACAACAAAGATGGGCAACCTTAGCTTAGTGGTTTACATTCTGGACTCAGAATAGGGAAGATTTGGGTTAAAATTCTACCTTTGACACTGGCAATAATGGGCAAGTCACTTAGCCTGTCTGGTCCTCAGTCTGGGTCAATAAAAATTTGCTAAGCACCTACTATGTGCTAGACCTTAAGTGATAGAGCTATAAAGGCAAAAAGACAGCCCTTGATCTCAAGAAACTCAATCTGACAGGAAACAGCATGGAAACAACTGTGTATGAACAATATACACAAGACAAATGGGGAATAATTGGCAGAGGGAAGGCACTAGAATTAGAAGCGATCAGGAAAAGCTTCCTGTCAAAGGTGGGATTTTATTTGAGATTTGAAGGAAGCTAAGGAAGTTAGGAAGCAGAGATGAAAAGGGAGAGCATTCCAGGCATGGAGATGGCCAGTGGAAATACATACAGGTGGGACTGTCTGAGGGACAGCAAGGAGACCAGTTATCACTGGATTGCACAGTGTGTGTATGTGTGTGTGTGTGTGTGTGTGTGTGTGTGTGTGCGTGTGTGTGTGTGTGTGTTTCGAGGGTAGGGGCTTGCGTAAGAAGACTCTCATAGTGTTGAGGTGGGGAACTAAGTCATGAAGGACTTTGAATACTAAACAGGGAATTTTCTCTTTGATCCTGGGAGTCATAGGGAGCTACAGGAGTTTACTGAGGAGAGAGGTGACATAATAAGACCTCTGCTGTAGGAAGATAATGCTGGCAGTTGATTGGAGGATGGATTGGAGTGAGGAGAGACTGTTGGCATAGACTGTTGTCCTAGTCCAGGCATGAGATGATGAGGGCCTGTACGGGTGGTAACAGTGACAGAGGAGAGAAGGGGTCAGGATGTTACAAAGGTAAAATTCACAGGCCTTGCTCCAAGATTGAATATGAAGGGTGAGGGTGAGAGTGAGAGGAATTGGGGACAACACCTAGGCTGCAAGCCTGAGGGCCTGGGAGAATGATGGCACCCTCAGTAGTGAGAAGGAAGTTTGGAAGAGGGGAGTTCTCAGGGGGAAAGATACTGAGTTCAGCTTGGAACATGTTGAGTTTAAGGTGTCTATGGGACATCCAGTTTGAGATATTTAATAGGCAGTTGGAGATATGGGCATCAGTAGAGAGGTTAAGTCTAGAGCAGTAGAAACAAGAATCATTAGTCTCCCCATCTGTAAAATGGGAATAACCATATCTATAGTGCCTCCATCACAAGATTATGACTGTAGTGAGATAAGGTATGCCAGACACTCTATTAAATCAGATTTGGAGCTGAGGGTGGCCTCAACAGTCATCTTATCTCACCTTGTCATTTTACAAATGAGAATATTCTGACCCAGGGAGGAAAGTGGTATGGCCTGATTTCAAATTTAAGCCCTCTGACTCTAGACATGTTGTTTTCCAGTCATTTCAGTTGTGTCTGACTCTTTGTGACTCTATTTGGAGTTTTCTTGGCAAAGATGCTGGAATGGTTTGCCATTTCCTTCTCCTCCTCATTTTACAGATGGAGAAAATGAGGTGAACAGGGTTAAGTGACTTGCCCTAGGTCATACAGCTAGTAAGTGTCTGTGACTGGATTTGAACTCAGAGCGATGAGTCTTCCTTACTCTAGATCCAGTCCTCTATCCACTGCACCACCTAGACTCCAGATCTAGTGCTCCTCTATTAAGTGCCTGCTATATGCAAAGAATTATATGTGGCACCGTGAGGTACGAGATAAGATCCAGGCCCTCCCATTGGTCTGGGAGTTAGGAGACCTGGTCTTCAGCTTTGGCTCTGATCTGGGTACAACTCACTTCACTTTCCTATGCTGCAAATTGGAGATCATGCTGACCTCACAGGGCTGTCCATGGCATGTAAGTATAATGGGCTATATAAATATAAATTATACAAATTTATATAAATAAATTATATAAATTATGATAATGAATGGGACCATTAACACCCTCTCCACACCCCACAACAGATCTTGCCATGTTACTGCCTTTCTCAAAAGTTTCAGTAGCTCCCTATTATCTCTAGGATAGAAACACAGTTCTTCAGCCTGGAAGTTCAGGTCATCGGAAATGTTCTTCTCACTTGACTTTGTTATTTCATATCATCCCCTTTATATACTCTCTGTTCTAGTCAAATACAAACGTCCATTTCTAGCCTTGGTGCCTCATGTCTAGAGGAGGTGTAGTCTCTTCAAAGCACAAAAAGCAAGTCTTTCCTGATTTTCCAGATATTTTCCTCTTGAATCACTTTGTATAACTGTATCTAATTAATGGCATTCACACTGTATTTCAAGCTAGAATGCAAACCTTTGGAGGACGGAGCCTGTTTCATTCATCTTTCATTAATTTAGCGTGGGTATTCTTAACCTTTTTGTGTGATGGACTCTTTAGCAGGCTAGCCAAAACTTTGGACATCCCAGAATAGTTATTTTTTTAGAGAGGGGGAAGACAAAGCAATTGGGGTTAAGTGACTTACCCAAGGTCACACAGGTCGTATCAGATGTCTGAGGCCAGAATTGAACTCAGGTCCTCCTGACTCTGGGGCTGGTGCTCCATTCACTTGCCACCTTGCTTCCCCAGAAATAGTAATTTTTAAAAGCAAAACATAGATAGATAGATAGATAGATAGATAGATAGACAGGTAGATAGATATACATATAGATAGATAAATAATTAGATAGATAGATAGATAGATAGATAGATAGATAGATAGATAGACAGATAGATAGATAGATAGACAGGTAGATAGGTAGGTAGGTAGGTAGGTAGGTAGATAGATAGATAGATAGGATTGTAGAGGAAATCAGTTTTTTATTAAAATCAATGTGTGCTTCTTTCCCCATCCAAGTTCATCTAATCACGGACCTCCCTCATCTAGAGTTAAAATCCTCCTAGTCTAACATCTCTCATTTTTCATTTGAGAAAACTGGGGCACAGGGAGATCTGTTCACATACCTAAGCTCACACAGATGATAAGAGGCAGAGGCAGAACTTGACTCCAGAATCAGTGCGCTCTCCATTAGACTTCACTGCCTGCCTTGGGTTTAATCCCTACTCTCCAAGCACAGTGCCTGGGACAAAATGAGTGCTTAATAATTATTTGTTGAGTTCAATGACATTATCTGGATGAAGGAGAATATGGATCATCAAATTGCAGTGAGTGAAGCTGCTGTCCTCATATTGTTAATTTTAGGTTTGGAAAGTTTGTGGACTAGAGAGTGAAAAAACATCCCAGGCTGTATATCTGGTTCTGAGAGCAGGCAGCGGGTCAGGGAGCTGTCATGGTGAAGGAGCAGACACGTACCACAGGCACAGTCCCTGCCCTTGCCTTGAAACAGCCTGTTGTCTTGGCCCAGGGTTTGTGAGTGGCTCTTTCTGTGGGGAAACAGACGACCATGTCTCTTCCCATTTACTTTTATGGCCACAAATGGCAAAGATTGAGTGTCCCTTCCCTCCTCCCTCGTTTATTCCTGAGCTGCTTCTCTCCAGCCACTGGAATATTCTGTCCTGGTTCTGTCCACGCCTTGCCTGGTAAATCAGGACAGTGGAATTCCAACCATCCTTGTCCCACTTGCCTCTCTGGCCTTCATTAAAGCAATAGTTGAACAAAAAAGCTGATGAATGTGAAGGGTCATTACTAGATGGCCTACGTGCTTCACTGTCATAAGAAACCAAGGAAACCCACCCTCCCCATGTAGACCAATGGGTACAGGCAGCCAGGTGTCACAATGGGTAGAGTATTGAGGCTGGAGTCGGGAAGATCTGGCTTTAGATGTGACTTTAGACACCTACTACTTGTGTGACTCTGGACCTTGTTTCCTTGAATTTCCTCATCTGAAATGGGGATTATGATAGCACTTACCTCACAGAGATGTGAGAATCATATGAGATGTTTATAAAGCACTTAGCACAGTGATCCATAATATCCTTCTTCCAGATAAGCACTGTAAAGCACTTGGCACATCCCTTCCCCTCTCCTCGCACCTCCTACAGAGAGGCCATGAAAGCCCATGGACAAGAACCTAACAGGCATGGAATGGTTTGGTCTGCATTGTTGGGGGAGCATGTACCTATTTGAGTTGGAATAACTAAAGGCTTACAGCTGGTAGGATTTAATTTCAACATGTACAAAGGGAGCTAAAAGATCTGAAAAAAGATCTGGGGGTTTTAGTGAACCACAAGGCATACACGTCACATGTTCCATGATAACGATGCACTTAAAGATGGAGGCCAAAGGAGGCAAAAGTCCAGGCATCCAGGGTCAAGTGCACCTCTGTGGACTCTGCAGCTCTTCCTGATTGGCTGAAGGCCGAGTATCACTGCCCTCTTCTTCTACCTCCTTGAGCTGCAACTCCCACTGCCATCACCATGTCCCCAGCCGGCATCCTTCTGGATGGGGTAGTCCTGAGAGAGGGCAAGCATTGGCTCATTTTACAAATGAAGAAATGGAGCATTTGACTTGCAAAAAAATGAAAGAAAAATTTAATCAAAGCAAGAATGAATGACAGGAAGGAGGAATGAATAAATCAAAGGAAGAGAAAGAAAGGAAGGGTGGAAGAAAAAAATCAAAGAGAATGAAAGGAAGGAAAGAAGGAAGAAAAAAGAAGGGAAGGAAGAAAAAATCTTGCTGCATGACATTTTGTCAGTGCCACAAGTTAAAATAGCAGGGTCAGAATTCCACTTGATTGATTGATCCATCAAGTATTAAGTGCCAGCTCTGTGCCAAGCACTGTGCTAAGTGAAAAAGTCATACAATACGAAGAACGAAACAATCCCTGCTTTCCTGCAAGGAGGTTACATTTTAATGGGAGAGATGAGAGTGAAGAGAGACAGTGCAGAGAGAGAGGTGTGCATAAATATAAAGTTAAAAATATATCTACAAAGTTAATATAAGGTAATAAATGATGAGTGGACTGCTAGGTGGTGCAGTAGATAGAACCCTGGACCTGGAGTCAGGAGGACTTGAGTCCAAATCCAGCCTTAGACTTACTAGCTGTGACTCTCCAAAAATCACTTCACTCCTGCTTGTCTCAGTTTCCTCATTTGTAAAATGAAGATTTTAGCACCTACCTTCTTAGGGTTTTGTGGGTTTGAGAGGCAGAAAGTTAGTTTTGGGGGTCAAGGGACTGAATCAGGAAATGCTCCATGGGGAAGATGATGCTGAGCATCTTGAAGGAAAAGACTGATGTTAGGAGAGAGTACATTCCAGGTGTGGAGAATTGAATTGCTAATTAATTGATGAAACTATGAAATGGGGCAGGTACACTCTTACTCTCTAGAAAAGATCAGGATGGCAGGTGGAAGTGAGTTACAATCACACTTTAATAAAGCGCAGAGGGTTTAGGAGCACAGGGCACAGAAAATACAGAAACAAATGGGTACCAAGGGAGAGGAGATACAGAGGCAGATTGCTGGAGAGTGGGATGGGATGGTGTGGGTAAGAGAATGGTTATCACTTAAGTAACCAGAGATTGGATCAGTATTGGGCACACTGGAGAAGCATGGACCCTTAGGTGATGAAAGAATGCTGTGGGTGAAGGTAGGGGCAAGAGGGCAGGATTTTGAGGTCTCATTTTTAGAGGGTTTGATGTGGGGCAGACTCACTCAGATCTTTGCCATCCTGGAGTAAGTTCACTGACATATCCAAATAATCTCAAAGTTGTCAGTAAAACTGAAGTTATATCCACATTATCTCAAAGTTTTTAGGACCATTTGGTATTCCACTGGTATTAATGCAGATATTTGGAGCTTATCTGAGATTTACAAATCATAAAACCAAAAGGCCCTAAGCTTGAGGCTTAGAAGGCTTCCCCTCATTTAGCATAAATTTTCATATATTTGGTATTTTGTTAATATGATAGTTTGCAAATGTGACAGCTAGGTTCCCCTTTGCAGTCTTACTTCCTATTATTTATAATGGCTGCCTCTACATTTACTTACTCTTCTGACTAGACATCAGTTGGGGTCGGGAGATGGTGATCAAGAGGACCAGAACAAGACAGAATTTTAACATAGGGATGACCAGTGTCATCAGTGGGGGATAGAGAGGCCCAGTTTGGTAGGATCTCTTCCTCTCACAAGTACAAGGT
This sequence comes from Potorous gilbertii, assembly GCA_028658325.1. Lineage (NCBI taxonomy): Eukaryota > Metazoa > Chordata > Mammalia > Diprotodontia > Potoroidae > Potorous > Potorous gilbertii. The sequence goes on from CM053769.1 coordinate 105,621,186, forward strand.
TTCAGTCTAGCAGGGAGCATTAAAGTGTCTACTATGTGCCAACCTCTGTACTAGTTACTGGAGAAACAAAGATAGAAACAAAAAGTCTCTCTCCCCAAGGAGTTAACACATAGTAAGTAGGTGCTTAATAAGTGTTTATTGATTGATTATTGATTGAATGAGGGAGTTTGTGTGTACAAATAAAATATAGAATGTATGTAAAATACAAGAGGTGGAGGAGAGGGGAGGGGAGGGGAGGATAGGAGAGGAGAGGAAGATATTTTGGGGGCATGTAGCTATAGCTATATATCTATGACTGAGTCTTGAAAATTAAAGGATTTTAGAAGCAGAAGTGAAGGGGAAATGCATTCCAGACCTAGGGGACAGTCAGGGCACAGACTTAGAATGAGAAAACAGCAAGATGTCCTAGTTGGCTGGGATAATGTATGATATAAAGTAAAGTGGGATAGTGTACTTTGGGTACAGTGGGATAGGCTGGAAAGGAGGGATGAGGCCAGGTTATGCAAACAGGGGTTTATATTTTATCTTAGATGCTATAGAGAACTACAAGAATTTATCAAACAGAGAAGTAATGACATAAGACCTGTGCATTGGGAAAATCTCTTTGCAACTGTGTGGAGGATGGGTTGTACCAATTAGACCATTGTGGCGGTCAAAATGTGAGGTAATGAGAGCCAACCCCAGAGTGGTGGCAGAATCAGAGGAAATAAGGGGGTCTATGCAAGAGATATGACAAAGGTAGTCTTAATAGGACTTAACTACATATTGGATGTAAGGAATGAGAAAGACAGAGAAGACCTGAGGATGACATTGTGGTTTTGTTGACCATGGGTGACTACCAGGATGGTGGTGTCCCCTACAGTAATAGCAAGGTTGTTGTTTGTTCTTCCTTTTCAAAGAGGACCATGACATCAGGAAGGTGATGCCATGATTTTTAAGTGAACTGGATTTAATTCAAGTGAATTAAATTTAATTTAAAGACTGTGCAAAGTCACCAGCTTCACTCTGTCCTCTAGAGTTATCTGGATCCAATTGCAAGATATAGATCAGGACAACTGGAGATGGCCCCCGATGTGGTGGGAGTCCTTGACCTTTTTAAACTAAGTGAGTGACCTTGCACAGCCCTCACTCACTCAAATCAAAGTCAACTGCAAGTCATATTATCCTCTCCCTGATGTCATGGTCCTCTTTGAGAAGGACAAACACAAGCTAAGGACATCCCAAGAGTTCACTTTGACTGAGGAAATGCCCTTTCAGTTATTAAAGCTAGGTAAGAAGTGAGTCAAAGAATGGCCCCTTTTACCTAATTAAAAAAAAAATCAATCTAGTAGGGGAATATTCCCCCGGGTTTCTGGCCAAAACAGAAACAATTAAATTACATTAGGAAAGCAAGGGAGAGGAGAGGGCTGAAGTGGGAAAGATAATGAGTTTATTTCATTCCATTCCAATCATGAACCTGAACCTCCAGACTGGCCAGAATCATGACCAGCCTGCAACATTTGGAAATGAAGGAGAGTTCTTTTTAAGCCTGGGGAATCTACCTGTGTGAAAGGCTAGAAGTAGGCAGCAACCTAGCTGTTAGTATAGTTTTGCTGAACCAAACTAGGAAGCAGTATGCCTGGAGAGAAGGGAATAGATGTGACTAGATATTATGGAGGTAGAATTGCCATCTCTTTGCAATAGGTTAGATGAAGGGTCTTGGGGAAAGGAGGGGCTGAACATAACTCCAAAGTTTCAAGTATGGGTGACTGGGAGAATAGTGGTGCCTTTAATGAAATTAGGGACATTTGGAAGAGGTGAGGCGAGTTGGTAAGGGGAGGTGAGGGGTGGGTGGGTGGGGTGGGAGAGGGAAGATGAGTTCAATTTTAATCTTGTTAAATTGGAAATGCTTGTGGGGCATTCTAGTGGAGATGTTTGAGGAAGATAAATACATTTATGAAGCTCAAGGATAGTCACATATATTTTGCTTTCACAACTTCCAATAATCACTTTTGCTGAAGGGAGAATTCCACCTACGCATTTTCTGCCTTAATTGGTCAGGGCCAGACACCTGGAGTTCATTTAGCAGACTTGCCTGGGGTTGTCCTAGTAAGTTTCATGAATCATGTCATCAAATGAGTGGTGTCATTCAATTAAAATAAAGCATATATTAAGCTTTTACTATACGTTAGATTTAGGAAATACAAAGACAAAAATTAAATATTCCCTATCCTCAAGGAACTTACATTCTACTGTGAGGAAAACAGTATATAGACAGATAAGTGAAATCTGAATGATGAAGGCAAAAGCATTTAAATGCTTACTCTGTGCTGGTGGGAGAGACCAAACTTAAAGGAGATTTCAGTGGCAAGTCAGATGTAAAGGTTTCATGGTCTATAGTGTACAGAGGCATCTTCACTGATGAAACCATATGCATTTTTGAGCTTTTGACAGAGAAAAGTCCTCTTTTCTTTACCCTCAGTAGTTTTGGCTGCCAAAGAGACCAAGACTTCAGCACCTAGAGAAGCAGTTATTAATGAACAAAGAGATTGATAAGGCCCTAGTCTTAGCTAGGATTTACTGATAGAAAATTTGGAGTGCTCATATATCTTTGTAGGAATAAAATAACTATAGGGTTAAAGTACGCATCATAAGACTAAGTCCCTCTTTTAGTTTAAGTTCCTCTTTTCTTTAGCTCTCTGAAATAAGTTCATCTTTCCAGAGGCTGCAGAAATTATATTATTCAACCCATGTGGATTACAAAAGTGGCATTCCTAACCACAAATTCTGGCTACAGAATAAGATTTCTAAGACAATCTCACTTCAACAAGCAGGATGATAGGTGTAGACCCTGATCCAGTAGAACAATAGATGTAGTAACTATGGGAAAACTCCCTACTATGCTCCCTGCCCTGAAATTTGGCAGTAGCAACAAATGTGTATGTAGAAAGTCCAAGAAAGTACACTGGTTAAGGGACCTGGCTTGTGCTATTGGATGATATTTAAAACTTGTTTCTTAAGATTATTGCCACTTTCCTCTTTTAAAAAACATAAAAATAATCTATTAGTCATTCATTTTTCTCTGTCTAATGAAAAACCAATAGACCTGATTTGATTGCAGTTGCTAACATTGGAAATATATCATTATACTGGGAGGGGGGCGGGAAAGAAAGGAAAAGGAATGTGGCCACAATCTTGGGCTACATTAGGAGGGGCAGAACTCCTATGAGTAATGAATAAGGTGCCTGTTACCCACTTTGGGCCCTGCCTGGGCCAGTCCTGTTTGGAGGACTGTGTTCCATTCTGGGTACCACATATAATGAAGGATTTGGATAAGTTGGATAGTGAACAGAAGAGGGTGACAAGGGTAACAAAGGACCTCAAGTTCATGCCATAGGAGGATTGGCTGAGAGAAATGAGGACGCTTATCTGGGAGAGGAGAAGACTTACCAGGGGATATTGGACCATGGGATCAGAAGAACTGGGAAGGAAAGTCAGAAACCATCTAGTATAGCTGCCATCTTGTTTTATAGATGACAGAATGGGGAAGGTAAAATGATTTGTCCAAGGTCACATAACTAGTAAGTGTCAGAGGTAGGACATGTATGAAGTCTTCTGATGCCAGAATGGTGCCACAGTACCTCCACATGAGGGCAGCCTTCCAGTGTTTGAAGGGCTGTTACGAGGAGAGATTTACTGACTCTGTTTTGCAGAACCAAGGGAAGCACCAGGTCCTGTGGGGCTCAGGGAGAACTTGCCAACAGTGAGAGCTTGCCAAGAGTGAAGTGGGCTGCAGGGAGAGGTGGGTGGAGCTTCTAGGTCACTGGAGGTCCTCAGGTAGACAGGCTGCAGGAGTACAGGTTGAGTATCTTGGAGAGAAGACTCTTTTCCAAGTATGGGTTAGACCAAATGGGCTCTGAGGTCTCTTCCAGCTCAGAAATGCTATGAATTCATGAATGCTCCTCCTTATATCACCAAATGAACCTCCTCTTCCCTATTCCCCTCTCTCTGGGGGGAAATCTAATAGGACAACCCAGAAAAGAACCTACCCCTCCCGAGACGTTTTCTTTGCCTGAAACACTACATGTCTCCTCTCTTACAGAAAACTTCGAGTCTCTTCTACTTGCACTGAACACTCCCAGCACCTGCTTGAGGAAGTCCTTCCATCAGAGTGCCCCACTGGATACCAAGGATGGAGAGGTCCCTGGGTTCTTATTCTCACCACTGTTTGGCTGTGCTGCTCATCCTCCCCTCCCTGAGCTTTGCTCAGTATGAGAACTGGCCCTACTACCCTGAGTACTTTCAGCAGCCCCAACCTGAGTATCAACAACCTGAACGTCCAGCAGACGTCCCCAAGATCCAACTGCGTCTGGCTGGACAGAAAAGGAAACACAATGAGGGCCGAGTGGAGCTGTACTACGACGGGGTGTGGGGCACAGTGTGTGATGATGACTTCTCCATCCATGCCGCCCATGTGGTCTGTCGTGAGCTGGGTTATGTGGAAGCCATATCCTGGGCACCCAGCTCCTCTTATGGCAAAGGAGAAGGTAAAACCCAGTGCCCTGATGGCCTGGCTTGTCAGTGGTGAGGTGGAACCCAGGAACTGGGAACTTGGGTCCTGTTCATCTTAAGAATTGTAGGATTTAGATGCCTTAGTATATGAAATGAATTGATGAATGGATGGAGAGCTAGATGTATGAATGAATGGAAAACCATTTAAAGGATATATAATATTGCTTGTCAGAGCAGAGCAGTAACCTTAGAACAGAGACTGTCAGACCTGGAGGGGAACCTTAGAGTAGAGAATATCAGATTTGGGGGGAGGGGAATCTTAGAACTGAGAATGTCAGAGCTGGGAGGGACTTTAGATCCCATATTATCAAAGCAAAAAAAGACATTAAGACTGCACCATAGACTGCTAAAGCTAAAAGAAATTTTAGAAATAAATGTATTCATCTCATTTTACAGATAAAGATACTTGAGGCCCAGATAATAGAAGATCTTGCCCAAAGTCACAAGGCTAGGATAGGTCCAAGACCAGACCTGAACTCAGGTCTTCCTAATGATAAGCCTGGCCCTCTATCCATTCTTCCACATTGCCTCTCCTTTGGATTCTTAGCTTAGGACTGCAACCAAATAATATGTGTGTTATTAATTCCTTTATATAGAATTAGAGTCTGTAGATGCCCAGTTTGAAGTATGGCATGGCCATGCCTAGGTTGTTGGTGTCTGCCCATGATGATACAACACTATTGAAGAGTTGTCCAGACTTACCAGTGACATTTATGCTAGGGGATGTGGCAGAGACTAACCTGGGTATGTGAGAAGGTATACTAAGGATATAGATTTTGTCCAAGTAGGGTTGAGTAAAGCAGGGTACATACTTGCAAGAATCAGAGTGTAGAAGTGCCAGAAGTTTGTGCAAGAGAATTAATGTGCTGTAAATGGAGCTTGTAGTGCCAGGCTGGGGTCACTGGGCTATGGATCAAGAGCTGGAAGAAATCTTAGAGTCCATCAAGACTAACTCTCTCAACTTACAGATGAGGAAACTGAGGCCCCGGGAGAATAACTGACTTGCCCAGGGTTGCACAGCTAGTTGGTATCTGAATAGAGATTTGAACCTAAATATCTCTAAAGCCATTTATATTTCAAACTGAGACCCCTACCCACCCATCCAATTAGCTTTGTGCACGGGAAGCCCCTTTCTCCTTTCTTTCTATCCTGTCATCCCCAAGTGGCTAATTCTACATTTTCTCCCCAGGGAGTTTGTAGGGGGTTGTAGTAAGGCAATGAATGACCTTTTGTCTTTCTATTAAGAGATGTCACCAAGCAAAAACGGGTCACTGGGATTGGTTAGAGCATATAGAGAGAGACTGGACCCCAGATAAGGAGAATCCCTCAACCATGCAAGTTAGCACATCTACAATTTAGTCTTAGGGAGTAACTGAGTGTTTTCATAATTGCCCACAGTCACATAATCAGTATATATCAGGAGCAAAACTTGAACCCTGGTTATGAGAATAGCTCTCTATTCACTACGACCGCCTGCACACAGTAAGCACTTAATAAATGTTTACCTACAGATTTACTTACTGCCTCTCAGAGGCTGCCAGGGTATGAAAGAGGAGGCAAGGGACTCAAATTCAAATCCCAATGCTAACACTTAACTGTTTAATCTCAGGCAAATCATTTCCTCTCTCTGGGCCTTAATTTCTTTTTCTTGAACAGCCAAAGATGGGCCCAGCTACCCTCTGAGTCTCCTTCCAGTTCTAAGTCATTGCTCTTAAAGCCCCCTTGTTCTTTGCCCACTGAGGGCCCCAAATGGAAATCATGTTGCTACAAAACAGCAGTTTGTTGTGGAAACAGCTGTGGGTTAGAAAAGAGTTTTTCAAAAGGCCTCCCTCCAGAACCAGACAGAATGGGCAAACCAGCTGGGAAATTTCAGCTACAAGTTTTCAATAAGGTCTTTATTCCTTTCATTTAAGGACCAACCTCACTCGTGTTGAGTACTGATCAAGCCATCTATCGTGGACAGACATGCTTCAGCAGGGCATAGGCTTGGAGAGTTAATGGGATGGGGTTGAGGGCAGGGGCAGGGGCAGAAGAATGATCTTACCTCAAACCTTTGTTGCTTCCTGACAGTCAAGCAACCAGCAATTATTAAGCACCTACTTCATGCCAGGAGCTAGGAATACAAAACCAAGAAATTAAATAATTTCTGCTTTTGAAGGACTTACATCCTATTGGTTCTATCACAGTCCTTAATTTTAAATAATGGGTGTTCTTTTCCTGTACTTTCCAAACTCTGTGGGGATAGAGCAAAGGTATTCACAGAAGATTAGAAAGAGAGCTCTTCACTCCCATCCTCATCATTTTGCAAGTGAGGAAACCTGAGGATGATGTCATTTAGCACAGCCCTGACCTGCTAAAACATGCTGGACACGTGGTTATTCAGACCCTATTTGAAGACCTCTAGCAATGTCAACTCTGTCCCTGCTGGGTCAGGCTGCTCTATTGCTGAACAGCTCTTATTCTGAGAAAGGTCTTTCTTCTCTGGAGCCAAAATGTGCCTCTGTGAGACTTCTGTCCATTTCAAAACAAGTCAATATTCTTCCCTGTAGGGTCAAAAAAACAAGTCTGATCCCTCTCCCATGAGTTAGTCAGTCCCATGAATAGTTGGAGGCAGCTAACTGTCTTATTTACAGTAGATCTTTTTCCCAAGCTCAGCATCCTTGTTTCCTTTTATGGGTTCTGGTTTAGTGGGGTCTCCAGACTTCCCATCACCCTTGCTTGCCCTCCAATTTATCAATGTTCTTTCTAAAATCTGGTTCCAAGAACTTAATGCAGATGTGAACTTCCAGAGCAGAGTACAGTGGAATTTTTGCCTCCCTTGTCTCCTGGAGTTGATTGAAGAAAGGTAATAGAGCTAAGCTTTTACATTTTTAGTAGTAGGGGTTGGAGCAAAGTATCAGTGGTTCTCAACTTTTTCAAGCATAAAGACCCCCTTTTAATGTCAAAAGAAGGGCAATCCCTTACATAGCTTGCCTGGGTCAGAGAAGTAGAGTTAGAAGGGACACTAGAGACCATCTAATCCCACTCTGTCATAGAGGAAGAAACCGAGGCCCAGGGTTGTTAAGTTACTTGCTCTGAATCATCCAAGTAGTAACTGTAAGAGACATTATTGAAACCCAGGGTTTTCCAACTCCAGCGATATGCTGTTTCAATCAGGAAATTCTGAGTTCAAATACAACCTCAGATACTTACTAGCTGTGTGACCCTGAGAAGAATCCAGATATGAGATGATGAAGGGATGAACCAGGGTGATGTTAGTGACAGGAGAAAAGGGGGCATATTGGAGAGATGCCTCAGAGATGAAATTGACAGACCTTGCCAACAACTTGGAAGTGGGGAGTGAGAGATAGTGAGAGGGACAGCATTTAGGTTGTGAACCTAAGGGGCTTGGAAAAGAGTGTTTCTTTTGACATAGGGAAGGTAGTGAAAGAAGGGCTGGGGAAAAGATAATGAGTTCCGTTTTGGACATATTGAGTCTAAAATGTCTACTGGACCTTCAGTTCAAAATATCTAAAGATAGTTGAAGAAGCAAGATTGGAGGTCAACAAAGAGATTGGGATTGGAAAGATAGATTTGAGAATCATCAACAGAGATTATAATTAAATCCATGGGAACTGATGAGTTCACCAAATGAAACGGCATAGAGAAAGGAAAGAAAAGGACCAACATCAGAAGTTTGTGGGACACCTATGGTTAGAGGGTGTGATCTAGAGGAAGATCTAGCTAAGGAGCAGGAGTGGTCAGAGAAGTAGGAGGAGAACCAGGACAGAGCAGTCTCCTGAAAACCCAGAGAGAAAAGAGTATTAAGAAGGGAGAGAGTGATCAACAGTGTCAAAGGCTGCGGAGCAGTAGAGAATGAGGATTCAGTAAAGACCATTGGATTTGATAACTAAGAGATCATTAGTAACTGGAGTGAGCAGTTTCAGTGAAATAAGGTTAGAAGTCAGATTGTAAGGAGTTAAAAACAGAGTGAGAAGAGGGAAGGTGGAGACTGACTGTAGACATCATTATATTTTGTTAAATTTAGCTACAAAGGGCAGAAGACATATAAGACAGTAATGGGGATAGAAGGACCTTGTAAGGTTTTTTTCAGGATGGGGGAGACATGGGCATGTCAAGAGGTAGTAGAAATGAGCCAGTAGACAGGGAGAGATTGAAAATAAGTGAAAAAGTGGGGATGATGAGGGAGGGGCAGTCTATGAGAGGAAACTAAATGGAATGGGGGTCACTTGAACAAGTAGAGGGGTTGGTCTTGGTAAGGAGGAAGACAACTTTGTCATGTGACACAGGAATGAAGGAGGAGATGGTGGCAGATGCACCTGAATGATAGGAAGTGAGGAAGAGGGAAGGAGAGGGAGCTCCTGGTGAATGGCCTCATTTGTTTTCTGTAAAATAATAAGGCAGGGTTTCTACTGAGAGAGTGGGGGGAGGGGGAGCCATGAGAGGTTTGATGAGGGATGAAAAAGTTTGGAAGCATCACTATGGAGAGTGGAAGAGTGAGTTGATGAGGGAGGTGTAGTAGGATTGCCTAGCAGCAGGGAGGGCCCAGTTAAAGTTGTGTAACATAAATTTATTGTGGACCCAGTCAGAACAGCAGCACAATTTTCTCCATCCTAATTTGGCAGCATACGTATATAGGAGTGAAGGTGGTGAATTGTGGGAGTGATCCAATACTAAGGCTTGGTTGGGTGTAATTGGCAATACAATAAGGAGGCTGAGAATTCAAAAATGGAGGACTGTGTAAAGGTGAATTTGTTCACCAAGGGATCAAGATGGAGAGAAGAGGAGACAGTAGCTAAGGCAAGGGAAATAGACTGGGAGAGAATTGAGGGGTCAAGGGATTGGAGATCTTGGTGTGGATGAAGGGTAGAATTTGGTAAGGGAAGGCAGAGTGAGAGGTGAAAAGTCAATAGACTATGGTCCTCTATCTGCTTCTGTTTCCTTATCGATAAAATGGGGATAATAGTAACTTCTACCTCTCTGTGTTATTATGATATTTGCCAAGTGCTTAGTACTGAGTCTGGAACATAGTAGGTGTTTAGTAAATGATTATTGCCTTCCCTTCCCCCACCTTCTTTCTGTTAGAGAATATAACTTAATAATTTCATATCAGTTCCATAAGCCCATAGGGGATCTACAGGTTAGGAACCACTTTCTTATGACCTTTTACTAGGAAATTTTGCAAACTCCTCCAGAGTGGATCAACAGTTTATCTCCTTGACTTTTGGTGTTAGGGAAGGTCACAGGAGTGAGGAGTGTCCAAACTGGCTTGACACATCATTGCCTCTTTCTGGAGGGTTTGAGGGCATGAGAGGAAGTACTTTGTAGTGAAAGGTCATGGAGACAGAAGAACTGACTTTTAATTCTTTTTTTAATGATTGCCAGCTATGTGACCCTGGGAAGATCCTTGAACTTGGCAGAACCTCAGTTTCCTTGTCTGCAAAATGAGGAATACTAATCTCTGTAGTGCCTGCCTCATAGGGCTGTTTGCAGATCTCAAAGTATAGTGGAAATGTGAGATGCTCTCTTAAGCCCTCTGAAGCTGGGCAAGATGGAACTTTCTCTGGGCTATGTAGAGAGGCACACTGAACAGTGCTTGAAGAGAATTAGGCTCAGTCAGAGGTTCTGGCTCTGGTACTTACTACAGGTATGACCTTGGACCAGTCACTTAACCTCCATATACCAAGTTTTCTTATCTGTATAATGAAGAATTGGACAAGGTGGCCTCAGAGGTTGTTTCCAGCTTTAAATCTATGATTCTTAGTTTCTGTAAGTGTGCACCTGCCTGTAGACTGGAAACTACTGAACGTGCTGAGCTTTAGGAAGATGCTCAGAGGTAGATGGAAGAGTCCACTTTTTTGGGGCCCAGACTTCAGTGCATCATGAACACATATGCAGGGGAATGGGATAGGGAGGTGGTGAAGCTCTGAATGTCTCTTCTTCAACATTTGCATGGGAGGGAATATGGTTAAAATGAACGTTTCAGTGATCTCTGAAAGGGAAGAGAGGCCAACAGGCTGTTACCATCCCCATTAAAAGGTAAATAGAGAACAAATGTCAGTAGAAACAAATACAGGATTAAGAGTCAGCTGGAGACAAACTCGGATCTGGAATCCAAAGATCTGAGCTTGAGAATCAGCTTTGACATGGAATTGTAAGCAGGACATGGAGCCTTAAGTTTTTTCACCCTTAAAATGGACACAATAATGCACACACTACCAGCCTCACTAGAGTGTTGCAGGGGAAGTGCAAACTATAGAAGGCAGAGTTGTTATAGATGCTCATCAATCCTTCATTAATGAACATTGATTTAAGGGTCTGCATTTTCAAGGTGCTGTCCCAGGTACTGAAGTTATGGAGATAGAAATGAAAGCAATCCTGCCTTCAAGAAACTTTCATTTGAAGCCCAGAACCATGTGTTCATTTTTTATTTGTTATTCATTTTTTAAGTATTCACAAATTTTTTATTCAGATTTTCTTCCTCTCTCCTGATTCTCACCCACTCATTGAGAAGGCAAGAAATGTAATATCAATTATACATGTGAAATCATGTGAAATGTATTTCTGTATTAGCTTTGTTGCAAAAAAAAAAAACCAAGAAAAAATGTGAAAAAATTATGCTTCAATCTGCATGCAGACTTCATCAGTTCTCTCTCTGGAGGTGGATAGCATTTTTCATCAAAAGTCCTTCAAAATTGAGGCTGTTGACTTTGCACAGCTCCCCTTCACATAAAACCAGTGCACTTGCAAGTCATGATAATATCTTCTTGATGTCATGATCCTCTTCGAGAATGAGTGACAAACCACAGCTACAACATGTGAGGGAATCCTTGTATCGCTGAAAATAGCTGTCATCCACAGTTGATCATCACACAATATCTCTGTTATTGTGCACAAATGTTCCCCTGGTTCTACTTGTTTCCCTTTGTATCCGTTCATATAAATCTTCCCAAGTTTTTCTGAAACTATTCTCCTCATCTTTTCTTACAGCACAATAACATTCCATTGTCATCATATACCAGCACTTTTAAAATCACTCTCCAAGTGGTGGGAATCCCCTCAATTTCCAATTCTTTGCCACCACAAAAAGATCTTCTATAAATATTTTTATACAAATGGGTCCTTTTTCCTTTTCTCTGATCTCTTTGGGATATAGACCTAGTAATATTGTTGGGTAAAAGGATAGGCACAGTTTTATAGCTCTCTGAGTATAGTTCCAAATTCTTCTGCAGAATGGTTAGTCTAGTTCACAACTCTACTGAGTGCATTAGTGTTCCATTTTTCCATGTCCCCTACAACATTTATCATTTTCCTTTTCTGTCATGTTAGTCAATTTGATAAATGTGAGGTGGTATCTCAAAGTTGTTCTCATTTACATTTCTCTAATCAATAGCAATTTTGAACATTTTTTCATATGACTACTGATAGCTTTGATTTCTTCTTCTGTCCATAGCATTTGACTATCAACTGAGAAATGACTCAATTTTTTTTTTACAAATTTGACTCAGTTTCCTATATATTTGAGAAATGAGGCCTCTATCAGAGAAATGTGCTAAAAGATTTTCCCTCCAGTTTCCTGCTTTCCTTCTAATCTTGACTGCATTAATTTTTCTTGTGCAAAACCTTTTTAGTTTAATGTGATCAAAATTATCTATTTTACTTCCCAAGATTCTCTCTATCTTTTGTTTGGTCATAAATTCTTCCCTTATCCAACAAGTAAAAGTTTTTCCTTGTCCCCTAATTTGCTTATGATGTCACCTTTTTTTCTTAATCATGTACCCATTTTGATATTACCTTGGTACACAGTGTTGTATATTGGTCTATACCTAGTTTCTGCCAAATCACTTTCCAATTTTCATAGAAATTTTTGTCAAATAGTGAGTTCTTGTCTTAAAAGTTTTGATCTTTTCAGGCTCATCAAACACTAGATTACTATGTTTATTTACTTACTGTGTCTTGTGTACCTAATCTATTCCACTACTCCACCCCTCTTAGAGAGTACTAGATTCTTTTGATAATTGCTGTTTTGTAATACAGTTTGAAATCTGACACTGCTAAGCCACCTTCCTTCACAATTTTTCACTGATTTTCTTGATATTCTTGATATCTTGTTTTTTCAGATGAGTTTTATTATTTTTTCTCTAGCTCTATAAAATAATTTTTGGTGGTTTAATTGGTATGGCCCATTTTGCATTTCTTACATACATGATATATACAGTACACATACACACATATGTATATACTTTTATTGGGCCATATTGATTCCTCCCTCCCAAAAGAATGTAAGCTTGAGGGCAGGGACTATTTCATTTTTGTCTTTGCATCATCATCATCATCTATCATAGTGGCTGGCACACAGTAGGTGCTTAATACCTGCTTGCCCATTGATTGCTACACAAGGTGTTCCAAAAGTCAGAGCAATTTTAGTTTAGTTAAACCTGAAAGTATGAGCATCTAGAGAGAGGGTTAATCACTAGCTATGAATGTTTTTCCTTCTCCCCCAGTAGTAGTCCCCTCAGTCATGGCCCAAACTGTAATTTCCTAAGGTGGTTTTATTTTTATAACAGCTCTGGGAAAAGTACTAGATTTGGAGCCAAGAGAGACCTGGGTTCAGATCCTGCCCTTGATATTCACCAGCTTTTGATCCCAGGGAAATCTTGACCTCTCTGAATTTCCTTTCTTCATACTTAAAAGTGGAATAATACCTATCAATATATGTAATAGTTCCTACCTTTTGGGGTTGTTGTAATGACCAAATGAGATACCTGTAAAGTGCTTTATAAACATTAAAGTGTTATCATGATATTCATAAGAAGTAGATCTGGAACTGACCTTAGGTATCATCATAGTCAACCCCTTCAATTTACAGATGGGGAAACTGAGGCTTAGAGGGGGCCTGCTACTGCATAAGTACTGAACAACAGAGGTGGCATTCAAACCCATCTCCTCTGCCTTAATTTAACTCTAAATTCAGTGTTCTTCCCACTATATCAGGCAATCACCTCAGCTTACCATCCATTTCAGAATGAATTAAGGATACAGATCCAGGGCTAGTGCCCTTTGCTTCTTGGAGGTTGACCCAATTCTTTTTTAGGATGTTTTTACCTGTGGACTACAAGAAGTAAATTATCTGGGTTGTAAAATAAGAAGAGTCTGACATAAGAATGGACTGAGGGGATGGGTTTGTATGTAGGGCAACTGAGTTCAGGTCTTAGTTCTAGATCAGCATAAGATGATGATGATAAGACCAAAGAATCATAGATAAGATCATAAGATGATTGACTCATAGAGAACTGGAAGGGACCTCTGGAAGAATTAGACCAACCTTCTCATTTCCTCAAGAGACAAAACTTCTTTTACATTCTTCTTGGCTGCAGGCCCCATCTGGATGGACAATGTTCATTGCACCGGTGGAGAGGTGACCTTGGCCTCCTGCTCCTCCAATGGGTGGGGTGTCACTGACTGCAAACACACAGAAGATGTTGGTGTGGTGTGCAGTGATAAAAGGATCCCTGGCTTCAAATTTGACAACTCGCTCATCAATCAAATTGATGTAAGTAATGCTCACTTCTATGTACAGCCTGCACCCCTGGTCATGTTCAATTGGTACCAAGTTACATGGTGATAATGATGATGTGGTTGATGAATGTGAGCATTTCTATGGCACTAGAAGGTTTATAAGAGTGCATTACCTATGTGATTTCATCTTCACAATAATCCTGGGCAGTAGTTGTTGGTCTTATTCTCATTTTACAGGTTAAGAAACAACTTTCCAGTCCATTCTCCACTCAGTGGTCAAGTGATCTTCCTAAAGTGCAGCTCTGGCTATATATAATTCCCCCACCTCATTCAGTAACTTCCTGTGGTTCCCTCTGACTTCCAGGATTCAATATAAAATCCTGTTTGGCTTTTAAAACCCTTCACAACCTGGCTCCTTCCTACCCATCTAGTCTTCTTACACCTTACTTACTTCTTCGGGCTCTGTGGTTCTGGCCCCCTGGCTGTTTCTCCCTAAGGACACTTTATTTCTCAACTTAGCATTTTCTCTGGCTGTCTCCAGTACCTGGACCTCTCTCCCTCCTTGTCTTAACCTCCTGGCTTTCCTGACTTCCATCCAGTATCCTTTAAAGTATCACCTTCCGTAAGAATTCTTTCTTAGCCCTTCTTCATCTAAGTGCCTTCCTTCTATTGATTATCCCTAGTTTGTCCTATTTTCATTGTTTGTAGTTTTTTTGCATGTTGTCTCCCATATTAGATTGTGACTTCCTTGAGAACAAGACCTGTCTTTTGTATCACCAGTGATTGCTACTCAATAAATGCTTATAGACTTAACTGAGATTGAGAGAAGCTCAGTGAAACACCAGTGGTCATACAGCTAGTTAAATGTCTAAGGCGGAATTCAAATTCAGGTCTTCTTAACTCATAAATCCATGCTTTCCACTAGACCATGTAGCTCCCTTAGCTTGAAGGGTCTTCTATGATTAGGATGATGCAGGCTCCCAGAATATGAAGTGGGAGAGATCTCAGGGACCATTTAGTTCAACCTAGATCTGAACCCCAATCCTCTCTACACAATAAATGGCCTTTACTTGAAGACTTCCAGCGATGGGGAGCCTTCTACCTCCCAGTCTTGCCCCTTGGGGACCGCTCTGACCAGTGGAAGTTTTCCTGGCTTTAAAAATCCACTTGTTCTTCCCTCCTGTGGCCAGCAGTAGAAGTCTACTGAGCACCACTGCCCATAACAGTGTGACCTTTGGACAATCACTTATCATTGACTTCTTCTTCATTAAAATGGGAAGGTTGGAATAGATGACTCCTAAATCTGGTGGCTTCTTATCCCTCCGCCCTAGGATAACTCTTTAGATACCCGAAGACAGCTAGCATGTGCCACCTTCCCACCCCCTTACTCTTTTCTTCAACAGGCTAAATATACTCAGTTCCTGAACTATAACTTTCAACAAATATCTCAATTAATTAGTTAAGTAATATGTATTTAATTAAAATCTGATAGTCAAGCACTGTAAGGCCCATGGAAATCCCCCTCCTGCCTTCATAGAACTTGCCAAAAAACAACCCCTGATGATGGAATGATTTTGAAGACCAACACCCTCGGTATCCAACCCATAGGGTCTCTCTATTATTTGAGTCAAACTCTACACATCATGGAGATGTGTAGAGAGAACTGGCCTGGGACACATCTTGGCTATACTACTCTGGATAAATCTCTTAACTTTTCACTGTTCTGGGCATGTCTGTAAGATAGTAAATTGTAGAAGAGATGCCAACTTCCATTGGTGGCAGGTTTTCTTCATCTGGGAGTTCCCTATCCCAATGAAATCACATGTCCAGCGCCTATTCCCCTATCCTATTCTAGCTGGGTAATTATGGTAATTGGTCTCCAGCTGTTTTGGGGAGTTGATGATGGAGATGTTCAAAGAATTCTTTGAAATTTCCCTATTTGGTCTCCAGAAGGTACCTGCCAATAGAATGTGGTTTTGACATTTTCTCTCCATGACTAACCCCATCATTCCATTTTCTCTTATATTCCTAGAACATACCAAACACTCTGGGATACTGGCCAAGCTTGCATTATGGAAAAGAGACTAGCTGTCAGATTAATCAGGCTTGTTTTATCCCAAATGATGAGAAGGGATAAGACCACCCCCATTGTGTACCCTTCTAGTTGGGCTAGCATCCAATCTAGCATTACATCATGGCTAGAGGAGGTTATTATGTATCTCAGATACACTGTGGTAATTCAAGGAGCCATTTTCTTTTTTTTTCATAGTGCAAGCTTCAACAGCTTGTTAGCTATTTTTCAAGAGTTGCTAGCAACAAAAAACTCATTCCTCTGCAGTCCACCTGGTGATGAGCTTCCCTAGCTTAGCTAGGGTCAAACAATCAAACATTTAATAAGCATCCAGTATGTGCTGGGCTTTGGTGATACAAAGGCAAAAATGAAGCAATCCCTTCCTCAGGGGGCTTATATTCTATCAGGGGAAGCAACATCTAGACATATAAGAAGCTACAAAGTGTAAAGTAAATACATACACGGTCATTTGGGTGGGGGGAAGCAATGGTGGCTCTAGGGATTCTGAGGGTGAGGAGAGAGAGCATTCCAGGCATGGGGATGTGCAAGATCAGAGAGCTGGAAGAGGCATGTGAAGGACAGTAAGAAGGCTGTTGGATTGTAGACTGTGTGAAAGACTGAAAATACCAGGAGAGAAGTTTATGTTTGATTTCAAGGGTAATACTGACCCACTGGGATTTCTTGAGTAGGGACATGGCATGGTCAGATAGGCTCTTTAGGGAAAATCACCTTGGTAGCTGTGGGAAGAAGTAGTAGGAGACCATTATACTAGTCTAGGTGAAGAGCAACTAGGATGGTTGTTGCATATCAGCTGATAACAGCCCTCCAGGCGGGGCTCGTGCTCAAAGCCTTTTTGACATGGTGGGATCTGCTAGAGTATGTTGTCTCCTAGCACAGTCTGGAAAATTCCAGAGTCACATTTGTGCTATAAAGACACCATGAGAGTGACTCACAAACATGTAGTTTGCACATTTTACAGAATCACGGAATTTGAGAGTTGGTAGCAGAGTCTTCATGGCCATCGAGTCCAATTCAGATCCCCAAAGAATCCCCATAATAATATATCTACTCATGATCACCCATTCTTTCCTCAAAGACCTCCAAGGAAGAGTCACAGAATCTCAAAGCTGGGAGTGATATAGTCCAACTTGTACCTGACCAAAAATAACCTCAGAAGTCCCTTCAATATGTGACCGTCTAGTCCTGTCTTGAAGATTTCAAATTAGGAGGAACCATCACTTTTCTTCCTTTCTTTCCAAGGCTGACCCTTCCACTTTGGGATAGTTCCATTTTGGGGGGGGCGGTTTAGGAAAATTTTCTTTCCATAAAGTCTAAGCCTTCCTCATTATAACTTCCATTTTGTGTACGTTTCATGTTTCCTCTCCTAGATTAGAAGCTCTCTAAATACAAGGTCATGTTTAATTCTTCCTTGTGTTTCCCTCAGCCTTCACACAATGCTTTTTATTAAATAGGTGCTCAACATATACCACAATTGCCTACATACACATGTGTCTGTGTGTGTATATAAAATTTGTTTTTGTTCAGTCTTTTCAATCATGTCTGACTCTTCATGATCCCATTTGGGGTTTTCTTGGCAAAGAGACTGAAATTGTTTGGCATTTCCTTCTCTAGTTCATTTGACAGATGAGGAAACTGAAGCAAGCAGGGTGTAGTGACTTGCCCAGGGTCACACAGCTAGTAAATTTCCAAGGCTGTCTTTGAACTCAGGTCTTCCTGATGCCAGGCCTAGTGTTTTATTCATTATGCTACCTACTGTCCATAACCTATCTATCTATCCACCTACCTATCTACCTACCTATCTATCTATTTATATGTCTGTCTGTCTATATCTATCCATCTATCTACACACATGTACATACATTATATATATATATATATATATGAATGTATATGCATGTATGTTCATTGTGGTTGTGGTATGTGTATATAATATATAACAATTATACCAGTGTGGGTATATATGAAGACAATTCATCTATATATCCCATCATACTGCTTTAGGGTTAGAAAAAACCTTGGAGGCTCTCAAATCCAAGTCCTTCACTTTATACATGAAGAAACTAAGGCTGAAACTGAGAGGGATTAGACTTATACAATTATTATCTGAGGTAAAATTTGAACTCAGTACTTGCTGATTACAAGTCCAGTGTCCTACCTATTATATCAACCTGTCCCTCATAGACCAAAGGCCATTTATTAAGAAGGCTGCTTTGGTTGGAGCACAAGATGCATATTTTCCCCTCTGGGGCCATGGAAAATACAACTAAACCTTCTTCTAAATGCCAACCCTTCAGATATTCAACAACAGTCATCCTGTACCCATGGAACCTTCTCTTTTTCAGACTATGAAGCCTTAGATCATTCAAAAATGTAAGCTTATGTCATTCTGGTTTCTAATGATGAGCATGATCTAAGCTTCCAATGATACTGATGGCTTTTGATGGTTAAACCCAATCTGCAACCCTAGTAATATGCCCCCATGGAATTTAGCTCACATATCTCCTGGAAAATTTCAGATGTGTTGCTCATCTCAGCTTCTTAAAGTCAAAGGCTCTGCCCTAAAGTTCTGTATTACCTTCCCTACTCCCCCATCTCCCAACTCCAAAGTACCTCTGACAGTTCTGAGCTTGTAACAGGCACTCAGTAAATATTGGCTGCTTAGTTGATTGATCTGGTTCATATACCCAGCTGAGTACTTGTTTTTACAACAATGCCTTCTCCCTGTGAATGTAAAATGAATATTTGTCCTCATTAGGTTATGATTCTGCAGTGATAAACTTAAATTGAGCGGCAATGAGAAGTAGACAGGATTTCCTAATTTCCCCACATTACACACCCAAAGGATTGAGATAGAGAGCCTGTTTATGACACACTTAGTAGGTTTCTGTTCAGTTTATTGACTTAATTGTAGCCCCAGGATAACTCATTTTGAACACTGAGCTTCAAACCAGGTTACTTGGGATAAGAGAGGCACTGACAGCTTGGATGGGAGGAAGGCGAATCACAATGGGTTGCTGGGGGTTGGATCAGGCAAAATTAGGGAATCTCAGGATCACAGACTCAGAACTGTAAAGGACACTCAAGGCCACCAAGTCCAACTCCCCTTATTTCTTTTCTGCCTCCCTCCCTATCCTGCCCTAGAGAAGGCGACCGTTAAACATATACACATATATAAACATGTATGCCCACACATGTATATGTAAATCATATTATACATACTTTTTCATGAGTCCTTTCTCTGGAGGTGGGTAGCATCTTCCTTCATATGTCCAAATCTTCCCATGCTTTTTTAAAATCAATCAGCTCATCATTTCTTATGGTGCAGTAATACCCCACCACGATCGTACGCCACCATGTGTTAGCCATTCCCCAGCCGAAGGGCATCTATAATTTCAACCAGTCTGACAGGTAGAAGACGATACCTCAAATGATATCTCTATCAATGATTTAGAGCACTTTTCCACATGACTATGTAGTGTCAGGCTGAGTCCTGCAGGTAGCCTGAGTGCAACAGTGAGGAAAAGCAGAATTCCAGGCTTAACCGGGGAAGCGTCATGGGCTGAAGAGGAGTGTTGTGTGCAAGGAGCAAGGTTTCTTCATTGAAAAACTACCTGTTCATATCCTTTAACCATTTATCAGGTGGGGAATGACTCTTATTCTCATAAAATTGACAAGTTCTTTATATATTTGAGAAATGAGACCTTTATCTGAGAGACTGGTTATAAATACTTCCCCCTGAATTTTTTGATTTCCTTCTAATCTTGGCTACATTGGTTCTATTTGTACAAGAACTTTTAAATTTAATATAATAAAAATTATCCATTTTACACCTTACAAAGCCCTCTGTCTCCTGTTTCTACATATATTATTCTCCTATCCATGAATCTGATTGGTAATATGTTCATGTTCTTCTAATTTTCTTATGATATCTCCCCTTATAACTAGGTCATGTACCCATTTTGATCTTATCTCGGTACACGGTTTAAGATATTGGTCTATGCCCAATTTCTGCCAGACTGCTTTCCAGTTTTCCTAACCAATTTTACCAAATAATGAATTCTTGCCCCCAAAACTTAAATCTTTACATTTGCCAAACACAACATTATATAGTCCTTTACTGCAGTATATTTTATCCCTGTTTCACTGATCTACTCTCTCTTAGTCAGTACCAGATAGTTTTGTGGCTTACTGACTTATAATATAGTTTGAGTTCTGGTACTGCTGACCTTCCTTCTTTTTTATCTTTTTCCACTAGATTCTTTGAAATTCTTAAGCATTTGTTCTTGCAAATGAATTTTGCTATTTTTTCTAACAGTAAAATAATTTTTAAAGTAATTTAATTGGGATGACATTGAATAAATAGATAAAATTGTCAGTTTTATTGTTTTGTCTTTGTCTACCTATAAATCATTAATATTTCTCCAATTACTTAAATCTGACTTTACTTGTATAAGGGAACATTTTATAATTTTGTCCGGTTAGTTCGTGGGTCTGTTTTGGCAGGTATACTCTCAGATGTTTTATACTCTCTATAGCTATTTTCAGTGGGCTACCTCTTGCTATCTCTTCTTAAAGGATTTTGTTGGTGGTATATAAAATGCTTATGATTTATGTGGGTTTATTTTGCATCCTACGACTTCAGCTTCAGCTAATTTTTTAGTTGAATCTTTAGGATTTTCCAAACCTATCATCTACAAAAAGAAATAGTTTAGTACCTCTCCTTATTTTACATATGAGGAAGCTGAGACTTCCAGGATAAGTGACTTCTGCAGGGTCACACAGCTAGTAAGCATTGAAGCAGCACTGACATCCACAGGGAGAAGGCCCGCTGCCCATCTGGCCATCTTTCTCTTTGGACCACCACCATGTGCCATTTTGCTGCTTATTCCTTTTCAAGAAAACATTCCAAAGAATGGGGGAAGACAAAATACAGAGAAGAGCCACAAAGCAGGGGACAGAGACAACAGCTGGTACAAAGATCTGGACATGGGAGATGAAGCATAGTTTGTAGAGTTTGTGGAGGGGAATGAAATCGAAGAAGACCCAAAGGACTTTCTGCAGAAGGTGGGCTTTGGGCTGAGTCCTGCAGGTAGCCTGATTGCAACAGTGAGGAAAAACAGAATTCCAGGCTTAACCAGGGAAGTGTCATGGGCTGAAGAGGAGTGTTGTGTGCAAGGAGCAATCAAGGCCCGTGGATCACAGAGTATGTAGAGGGGAGAGGCCAGGGTGTAAAGTGCTTTAAAACCAAATCAAGTATTTTATATTTGGTCTTGAAAATAATAGGGAGCCACAGAAGTCCACTATTCAGGGAGAGAAGTGAGACATGGATGGACCTGTGCTTTGGCAGCTGAACAAAGAATGGATTGGAGTGATGGAGAGACTTGTGGCAAGGAGACTAGTTACAAGGGTAATGCAGTAGTCCAATCAAGAGGTGATGAGGGAGGGGAGGAGTTGAAGATGGCACCAAAGTCTCAAGCCTGGGTAACTGGGAGGGTGGTTCTCCTTTGTAGAAATAGTAACATAGGAAGAGGGAAGGGTTAGGAGAAGAAAATGAGTTCTATTTCAGACACATAAAGGTTAAGATACATGTGAGACATCTAATTGGACTTGCCCAAGAGACTGTTGGTAATATGGAACTAGAGTAGAGCTTGATATTCTAGATGTGAGGATTGTCTGCATAGAGATGATCATTAAACCCACTATCTGAAATAGACTAGAAATGGAAAAGGAGATACCAGGACAGGCCTTGAGGAACACCAACACCTAGTGAGTGGAACCAAGTGGAACATACGGAAATGGAACCTGAGCAGAATCAATCAGACCAGAAGACCCAGACTGGATAGAGTGGCCAAAGGAGAGGGGGTACAACAGCGTCAAAGGCTGCAGGTAGGCCAAGAAGGCTGAAGACTCCGATTTGGCAAAGAAGAGCTCATTGGTAACTTTGGAGAGAATCGTTTCCATTGAATGATGACAAGGTTGAGAAGATGAAGTAAAGGAAATTTTGAAATTGGAAAAAGATAATTAAGAACCCATAAAAGTAGAATTAGTTACCAAGATTACCAAGTTACTGGTGAGGAACCTTCCCACGCTTAGCTAGACTGACCCTTGGAAAGCAGTTACTCTATTGTCAGCGTTATGATGGGATTATCATTTTTAGAAAAAATGATTAACATTTATATTGTACTTAGGTTTTGCAAACCTTTAGGTTATCTCATTTGATGAAACAATATCAGTTCTTTTAACAGATGAAATAACTAAGGTTAAGAGAATGGGATGACTTGTCCAAGGTAGCACATCTAAATAAGTATCTGAGACAGGATTTAAACCTAGAACTTCTTGATTATAAGCCATGCATCCTATTTGCTCCACCAGACTTGCTTATCATTAGGGAAATGATTGGGAAAAGGGCCATTGTGGTTGGCAGTGAAATAAGAACTGGGTTCAGAATTCAAGGAAACAGCCTGACTGATTTGAAGAAGAAACAAGCATTTTTATTCAGCTCTGTGCTGGGTTCTGAGAATCTAAATAGGAGAATGATGCACCTTGTGTTCTCAGAAAACTTTCATTCTGTGACATTATTGAATGAATCCATGCATTTAAAGTGCTGGCAAATTCTTCTAGTGTCTGGCACAGTAAGACACAGTAGGTGCTTAATAAATGTTTACTGATTACATTGGATTATACTGAATTTTTGAGATCCTCTCTTGTTCTGTGATTCTGTGATATCTATTATAAAAAAGTAGGGGGAATTTCTGGGTTTTCCCCTTTTCTTTCTTTTCCTTCTCCCTTTCCTCCTTTCTCCCTTCCACTTTTCTTCTTTTACCTCCTCTCTTCTCCTCATTCTCTCCTTTCTTTTCCCATCTTTCTTCTTTCCCTCTTCCTTTTGTTTTTTTTAAACAGATGAGCAAAGAGAAGTTAAATGACTTCTCCAGGGCCACACTGCTAGATAAGTATCTGAGGCAAGACTTGAACTCAGATCTTGCTGACTCAAGTCAAGCAACTCATTTACTACACCACCTAGCTGCCTCTTGAAGACTTACTCATTATTAGGGAAGTTATTATTGAAAGAAGTCCACTGTGCTTGGCAAAGGAATGGAAAACTTTCCCCCTCCTCCTTTCTTTCCCTTTCTCTCTTTTTCTCCTTCTCCTTTTCCTTCTCTCTTCTCTTCCTTGTTCCCTATCTCCTTCTCCTTCTCTTTCTCTGCTTTCCCCTTTCTCTTTTTCTCCTCCTTCCCCTTCTTCCCTTCTCTCCCACTTTTGCTCTTATCTCCTTCTCTCTTCCTTCCCCTTTTCTTTCTCCTTCCCTCTCTCTTTCCTTTCCCCTCCACCTTTTTTCCTTCTTTTCTCTGTCTACCCTTCCCTTTCTCTTTCCCTTTCTCCTCCCCTCCCCTCTCTTCCCTTCCTCCCTTCCCCTTCCCTTTTCCTTTTCCCTTTCCCCTTCCCATGTACTGCATTCATACCACTATCCTGCCATCAAGGGGAACAGAAGAGCCAGATGAGGACGTTTCAGTTCATCCAGATAGACCAGATTGCCACACAGCTGGAGGCTGAGGTCCAAGCTAGAAGCCAGCACCTGGTAGCAGGATACAGAAGACCCAGGCAAAAGTGCCAAAGGCATTTACCACTGCCAGCTAAGCCCTCCTAGGGAGCAGTGAGGTCGGAGGCATAGGATGACTTCACAGGTCTCCCTTGTTTTTCATTTCCCTCGAATACTTCCCTCTTGCTGTAATGGGGATTCGGCTTGTGGCTGCCATGACTCACAACAGCATTTCCCCGTCCACAGCCACTGCAGGAACTTTCCATGTGCAAACAAGACATTGGCTGGGAGCCAAGTTCCTGCACCTCTTCCCCTGCTGGCATCCTGCAAAACTAGGTCATTGAAATGGGACTTGGCTACAAGGGAAGACTCTTTGTAGCAGCTAGATGACTCGAGATTCCTTTATCTACTGAGTAGTGGAGACATCCTTGTACTGGCTGACATGGTTAGCCCTTGTGAATAAAGGGAGCTCAGTGATTAGGGGTCACTGAAAAGACCCTCTTCTCCTACCAGCTTTGGAAGATACTTGGAATTCCACTATTAGAGACCTATTCTTTTGGGTTAAGGAATTGCCTTATAGTAGGTTTGTTTTTGTTTTTGTGGATAAGATGAAGAAATGTTGGCTAGATAATAGTACAGTGAGGCAGCCAGAAGATTGCTGAATTTGGAGTCAGAGCCTTTGAGTTCAAATCTTAACTCGGCCTCTCACTACCTGTGTGACCTGGGTCAAGTCTCCTCTTTGGGCCTCAGTTTCCTTTTCTGTAAAGTGAGGGTCTTATACTAGATGACCTATAAGGCCCCTTTGCAGCTTTGCAGAAAAAATTGGGTGGGTTCAAGGTTCTGTATGTGACTAAGGTTAGACCCAGATAAGCTCTTTATCTACACCTTGACTCCCTTCCTTCATTGTCAATTGCCACTTCTATATCCCTCGCACATTGTACAATCATGGAAACCTTAAATTCTCTTCCTCTGACTTAGTTTCCTATCCATGGAACATGAGGCTCTGCTCCCTACACCATACCTTCTGCCCCTTCTAGGCCTACAACATTCCCTTTACTACATACATCGGGGACTGAATGAAATTTCAGCTTATCATTCAACCTTTGCCCTTAGCCATCTGCTTCCTGTTAGTCTGGTGGCCTAGATTTAATGAAAGACTTTTCATCAAAGGGATCCCTAATATAAACTTGTAATGAGGTCTCTGTTGCCAGCAGTGTCCTAGGCTTGGTTCAGGAGCACATACCCTTTTTGGCTTTTGGAAAAAGATCACAGACATGACTTTAGGAGGTTAGTACTCCCTTCACCCCCCTCTTTCTAACCCATGCCCTGAAATTCTCCAGACAAGGAGAGTGGGGAAAGAATCCATCACTCCAGGTGGAGCTCTTTCTCACTTAGGGATGCCTGAGGTATTTGTTATGGAACTTAGCCTAAGACAGCCTTCTTTTAAAAAAAATTCAATTAGCACCATTTATTTTCTCTCCCTCCTATCCCAGCCCTTACTGCAAACAAAAAAGAGAAAGAAAAATTAAATCTGTGTAACAAACAAATAAACATAGTCAAGCAAAACCTATTTCTACATTGTCCATGTTCAAAACTGTCTGTCCTGTTCTGCACCCTGAGTCCATCAGGGTGTGGTCAGCACAAGGTTCAGGATTTTTGCTATTACAAATAATGCTGTTGGTACTTTTATACTGCTACCTCTCCCTGCTCTCATCAATCACATCCCTAGGGTACAGACCTAGCAAGAGAATCCCTGCCTCAAAGGCTGTGGTAACTCTAATTACAGAAATCCTTATTGCTTTATGATAAGACTGAAGAACACTAGTACCCTCTAGGGGGGAGCTATGAAGTATAGTCCAACTGGTCTGGATTTCCATTTAGAATTAGGCAAGAGAAGTAAACAAATTATAATACCCTTTGACACAATGATCTCATTGCTTGGCTTAAACCCTAAGGAGGTCAAAGACAGAAACAAAGGCCCAGTATATGCTAAAATATATCTAGCAACACTTTTTCTGATAACAAAAAAATAGAAACAAAGTTCATGCCCACTGATTTGGAAATGGCTTACAAACCCCCCCACCACCCTGCGGCGTATGGATGGAAGAGACGCAGTAGTATGTTGGAAGGAGAGCTGGCCTGGGAGCCACCTCTGACATAAATGACCGTGTGACACTGGACCATGGCTCTAGGAGGTTCTCAGAAGCTCAAGATTACAGAGGAGACATTTGACCCACATTATTGGAGGCTTCCTTAACTTGGAGTTCCCTATAAAAAATAAATCATAGCTATAACTCCTATCCCTATTTCAATGTAATGGAATACTGGTGTGCTAGAAGAAATAACATATGTGAGAAATCCTGAAATTCATTTCCTTCTTCCTCCCTCCCCTCTTTCTTCTCCTCTTCCTCCTCACTAGATCCTCTGTTGTCTAGAAGTCATGGTTTAGCTCCTTTCTAGTGCATGTATTCCAGATAATCACTCTCTATTGTTCAGTCTTTCTTTGGTCTGGACCTGTGATTTCAAGAATGTAGGAGTCTTTTGGTAATGACAGCCCCTCTGCCAAATACAGATAGTCTCACAATTTGTAATTTTAGAGAGTTGCCTATGGACACAGAAAGGGTAAATGAGTTGCCCAGGGTCACACAGCCAAAGTAAGTCAGAGGCAGGACCTTTACTCAGGTCTTCCTGACCACAGAGCTGACCACTCTGGTCTACTGCCTCTTATGCAGAAATAGAGATCCTAGAGAGAAGGCAGCATGATTCCTAATGGCACCTGCAACTTACCATAGCATGGCTCCTGGGCCTGGATTCCACCGGGTCTCAGGTTATCTGTCCCATAAAAAATAGAGTAGAGGTTCTAAAGGAACACTTGCCAAATTCTTTGGAATCTTTTTTTTTTAAGTAAGGAGAGAGGAATAAATGGCATGATGGAACATGGTAGTGGGGTCAAGAGAAGGCTGACCAGATGCATCATGGTAAACAGACTGATAATTAGCCTCCTGTGGACTTTGAGACTGTTGTCAACATCCTATGAGATAAGGATGTAAAGCACTTTGCGAATCTTAAGGTGCTACTGTGTCAGTGCCAGTTACAATGATCATTAATATTGCCTTGTTTTTCTTGTTCTATACAGAAGTGGTGAGATAGAAGTGTTCTTGGGACATGTTGATGCCCTACAATTATTGATTTATTTTTAACATTCTGAGGTCTCTGCAGAAGTGGGTAAAAGATAGCTTCTTGTGACGGAGGAAGGGTTGGGATGCGAGCTTGTCTTGTAGGCTCATTGGATGTTGGCTCTTTGAAAACACCTTCAAGAGCTCTCCAATAGAAGACAAGGCAATAGTAATGGCCCTGACTTCCCCCTGTTCCCACATGGGTTTAATTTCTTTTGCTATAAAATATTATTTTTGATAAGTCATTCATTCATTACATGAAGTTTGGAGATTACGAGTATTTAGTATGGAGACATCTCTTTAAAACATTGTTCTTAAATTTTTATGAGTCAATATTATAGCTGGGTGATTATGGATGAGATTTGATCCAGGAGCAAATACAAAATGCACTGTTTGACATTCAAAGCCCTTCCTGACCCAGCCCCCTCCCACCTTACTTCCCACTATGTATCCTTCAATCTAGTGACTCCGGCCTCCTGACTGTTCTGTGAACAAGACACTCCATCTCTCAGAGCTCCAGGCATTTTCTCTGGCTAATACCTAAGCCTGGAATGCTCTCCCTCCTCTGCTCCAACTAATGCCCTCCCTGGCTTCTTTTAAGTTCCAACTAAAATCTGCCTTCTACAGGAAGCCTTTCCTAACCCCTTTTGATAGCAGTACTTTCCCTCTGTTAATCCCTATTTTTCCTGCATGTATAGAGTTTGTTTTATATGTATTTATTTGCATGTTGTCTTCCCATTAGATTGAGTTAAAGGATTGGTTTTTGCTTCTTTCTGTACCCCCAGTGCGTAGCAAAGTGCCTAGCACATAGTAGGCCCTTAATAAATGTTTACTGATGGCTGATACTCTGGTGCCTGTGCAGTTTATTTGTGAAATTCTTAAGAATAGCTTGGGATTTGTATCTATTGTCTTGGGGCCTTTGTTGTCTCTTAGTTTATGCAAGAAAGTAAGTTTTGGGTGTAGAATTCTGGTGCCCTGCTCAGGGTAGATTTTTCTTCTAGGTAAAATCTAAATTTTTGCAACCTGCTTTGATATATTACATATTTTCTACTATTTCCTTGTAGAATCTGCATTGGTCATTGAGACCAGGCTTCTGAAATACATAACCTTTCTCTAGTTTATGGTGGCGATGACCTGATCCTAAAAAACTACTCTCTCTCCCATTAGATGTGGAGCCCCTTGAGGGCAATAACTAGTTTTTGCCTTTTTTTGTAACCCCAACACTTAACACAGTGTCTGTCATACAGTAAGTATTCAAGTAATGAATGCCTTTTGACTGACTGATCTGAAGAAGTGTGAATATTCCCCCTGCTGAGTCATCTTAGGCAAAGAAGCCCTTCCTGGTAGTTTAGACAGTTTAGCTGAAGTGGGTGTTCTATGTCTGGGCTGTGTTGGATGAGACTTGTTCTTAGCAAAAGCCCTGGAAAGTTAAGCTTCCCCTCATCACCCAGGTATAAGAAATCAGAGGCAGGATTTGTGCCACGGACCTCTGGCTTCTGAGTCTTTCCATCGGACTCCACTGAAAGGAAGGGAGGAAAGGATTCGAAACCATGACTTAGAAACCCAAGACTTTCTTTTCCAGGGTAGAAATGGAATCTTCATATTTTTGTCATTATTGGCATAATCTCAGTCTCATCTTTCTCAATGGGTTACCCATAGAAATGGTCCTGGGACAAGTCACTCTCCTGTGACTATTCTTTTATGTTTAATGTGCTATAGACGGTCACACAAATGGATAAATGAACTGCTTTCTGTATTTGAGCTTATGCTTTAGGCCATAAGCTCATCTTCAGTAACAGACCAGACATCAGATACTACATGAACCTTCTCTTTTCCCATGTGGTTTTGATTTTCTCTGCTAGGACTCTATATTGCAGTCTTTTATTTCATTTTATTTTATTTCAGGGAGACTACAGGTACTTACTATGGTGACACCTATTAAAATTATCCTTACATTTTTATGGATCAATGTTTGCTGTTTAGTTGTGTCAGACTCTTCGTGATTCTGGAGAGCATAGCATGCTATTAATAGTTGTGGGGTTTTCTTGGCAAAGCAACTGGAGTGGTTTGTCATTTCCTTCTCCAGTAAATTAAAGCAAACAGAGGTTAAGTGACTTGCCCAGGGTCACACAGTGTGTTGGCTGAATTTGAACTCAGGTCTTCCTGACTCCAACCCCCCTCCACATGCGCACGCACACACACGTACACACATACACACACACACACACACACACACACACACACACCCTCCCTTGCTGCCTTGCTGCACTATGGTGCCCCCTAGTTGCTACCGTCCGAAGAATTGTGCACCAAAGTGTGTGATATTTAGGGTCTTGTAGTTCTTTATTGATTTTTCTAGAATATTTTAAAGTCTATATGATAGAATGACGGTTTGTGTATCAGTCCATGAAAGATAACTAGGGTATTTCCTGTTAGATATTTGACTGCTAACTCAGCTTTTACAGCCTGTGTTAATGGGTCAGTTTCTACTATGTATCCTTAAATAATCTACATTGTTCTGTCTCTGCTTCTTTCTATTTCTTTTTTCTTTCCTCACTTCTCTTGCTATCTGTCTGTCTGTCTCTCTTCTCTCTGTTTCTATTGGGTCTCCATCTCACTCTATCTCTACCTCTGTCTCTGTCTCCCTCTGTCTCTGTCTCTCTCTTCTCTCTGCCTCCATCTCCATCTCCCTCTGTCTCTGTCTGTCTCTGATTCGGTTTCTCTGTCTGTCTGTCTGTCTCTCCCCTCCTTCCATCTTTTGGATGGTGATCAGAATGAACTGCTCCCTTCTCCCTGGTTTTCCATTTTCTTTCATGTTTTGGACACTTCCTTTCACAAGAGGCTCTTACCATCACCATCCTTATTATCACACTGTAGTTCCTGTCTGCCCTCTCACTCACATCCTAAAGTCTCTTTTTTCACTCCTCCACCCCCATCCTCCTGCTGTCAGCAGGAAAAGGCACAGTTACAAATTTTTTAAATTCCAGGGGTTAGGACCTCCTTACTCATAGTTAGATGCCACATGTTTGGAGGTTGCCCTGACCTGGAACCTGACCTTATCTCTCCAGCAACTTCTAGAGCCCAGA
The DNA here is from genome assembly GCA_028658325.1 of Potorous gilbertii. NCBI lineage: Eukaryota > Metazoa > Chordata > Mammalia > Diprotodontia > Potoroidae > Potorous > Potorous gilbertii. The sequence continues at coordinate 105,651,147 of CM053769.1, forward strand.
GGCCTGGAGATGCCTGTCAGGCTACTTCCTCTCTGGAAGGCTCAGCACCTCACTGTGAAGACCCATCTAGGTCCCCCACCCCCTCATATAAAATGTTGTCCTTGGTGCTTAGGAGGTCCGCTCCCAAGGGCTTTGCACTAGTTACTCATTTCTAAAATGGGAGAAAGAGAGAAAGGGAGACAGAGAAACAGATGGGAAGAGACAGAGACACACACAGAAAGGGGCGGGGAGAGAGACAGAGACTGAGAGATAGAAGAGGAAGAGAGAAAGATAGAGAAGAGTGCATAATAAGAGCTAGCATTTCAATAGTACTTTATGGATGACAAAGTGCATTGCAAATATCATATCCTTTTAGCAGATGGTCTGTACTGGATGAATCATTGGAAGATGTGGCATCTAGTCCTTGTTTCCCCATTTCCCAGCTGTGTGACCAGGGTCCACTTTCTTCCTTTCTCTGGGTCTTGCTTTCTTCTTTACAGTGAAGGACTTGGTCAAGTGATCTCCAAAGTCCTTCCATTGCGAACGCTCCAGGATCTCCTCCATGTCATATTCCTCTCACTGGCCCTGTGTCCTCCAGGGCCAACCCAAGGCCAAATCATGAACCAGGAAATTTTTCCCTCTGAGGGTGTCCCTCCCTCTCTCCTTTCCTTCTTTCCTTCCTTCCTTCCTTCTTTCCTTTCTTCCTTCCTTCCTTCCTTCTTTTCTTCCTTTCTTCCCTGTCATCCTCCTTCCATGGGGCCTTGTGCCCTCGGTCTTCCATAGACTCGGAAAGGATTATAGATCTAGATACTAAAAGAGACCTGAGAACTCACTTAATCCAACCCCTTGGATAGAAAATCAAGAAAAACTGACTAAGGTCACACAAATAGTATGTTTAAGAGGCAGGATTTGAACCCACACGGTGTCCAAGAGTCCTGCATTCAGCAGAAACCTTAGAGGTCCAACCCCCACCCAATGCCTAATTCCCCTATACAATGTCCCCAACAGTGCCTGGCCCATAATAAACACTTGAAAAGGCTTTTCTCATCCATCCATTCATTGTCCCTTTCCCCATCTTCCTGCCCTTCCTCTCCTCTCTGCTCGGTAACCTAGAATTTCTTGGGTGTAGAAGCCCTTTTCATGCCCCATGGATCTATTCTTTACCATCCTAGGGCATCTCCTGAAGCCAGGGCAGTTCAGTGATTTGCCCCCAGCCAGAGATGAATCTGATGCCAGCTCTCCCGGCCTCCTCATCCAAATGGCTTTCCAGTCTGCTCCTGGTCATCAGGGGATGTAACCCCATCTTCCATGACTAAATCCCCTCTTGTGGAGTCAGCTTCAAACACAAATCCTTCCAGCCTCTCGATGGTTTACCTAACGTGGGTGTTGTGTGTCTGGACTGTGTGGACGATCTTCAGAGTTGGTGATGCTGATGATGACCTCATCCCCAGGCACTCTGACTGAGTCATGCAGACATTACCCCAGGAGCCTCCTTGACTTTATAGAGGAGAAGAAAAGTGATTATTAGTCTATGGCTACTTGAGAGGGAAGGCGGGTGAGGCAGGGCAAGAACTCCCTGCCTCCAGTTTCTGGTTGTTTATCTTAGCCAAAGAAAGAACATTTTCCTGGGTCCATATCTCACAAAACTCCTTCATTTCTTCTCTATTCTTTGTCCTTAGAAAGAGATGAGACCCATGGAAGGCATTTTGGTAAAGCAGGTGACATTCAATTTAATTCCACCCTAGACAAAGCACTTAGTCTCAGCCTCAGTTTCCTCATCTGTAAAATGAGGATAAAAGAAGCCCCCGCCTGATGGGTTTGAAGCTAAAATGAGGAGGGCATCACTGTACAATTCTGTTATTGTTTTTGTTCTCACAATAACTATTGTTGTTTTAATACGGTAATTATTGTACTAGAAATGAAAGAGAGACTACATTTAGGTAAGAGTGGGGCGCTGCCCTTCCCAGGATTCAAAGTTAGGAGGCATCCTTTGATGTGGCATTAAGGTCCAAGTCCCTTTCCTCTCTCCAGGCTCAGCTCTGGTGGACCCTCCTCAGCCAAGCTCTTTCCCATCCCAGATTCTCTTGTGCTTGTATGTATACATGGTGCTTCCCCCATAGGATATAACCTCCTTGAGGGCCCAGACTGTGTTCCTTTTGTCCCAGTGCCTTGCACAGAGTAGGACCACAAGTTCAAGCCCCATATTTTGTAAACAAATCAGATGAGTACCAGAAAGGCAGAGTGTCATACAAGGAGTCAGCATCAGAGGCAGAAGTCAAACTCAAATCCTCTTATTCCTGAGCCAGGCCTCTTTCTCCTGGGAGCCTTTGCTTCTGAGCATGGCACTTAGTAGGGAATGAATAAATGTTGGTTGTATTGTGTTATGGAAATTGTGCCCTGGAGGGATAACTGTGCCTAATTTCTGTCAAGGCTTCACTTAAGTGCTATCATCAGTACAATAAACAGAGTGCTGGGCCTGAAGTCAGGAAGACCTGAATTGAAATCTAGACTCGGATACTTGCTAGTTGTATGACCCTGAGCAATTCTTTTCATCTTTGTCTGCCTCAGTTTCCTCAACTGTAAAATAGGAATTAGTAATAGCACCAACTTCCCAGGGTTGCTGTGAGGATCTAATCTTAGCTTAGTGCCTGGCACATAGTAGGTATTTAACTTCTGGTTAGTTGATTGACTGATACTGTGGTAGGTGGAAAGAAGGCTACATAAATTAAAAATATTTTTTTTTAAAAAGAGGACTGAATTATGAGTCAGGAAACATGGGTTCGAATTCTAGGTTTGGCACATATTTGCTTTGTGATGATGAAGTCACTTAATTTCTCTGTGCTGCCATTTTCTCATTTGTACAATGAGCTAATAACAGCTTCCACTTCCCAGGGTAGTTGTGAGGATAAAAGAGTTCACATGTGGAAAAGACTGCAGACCTTAATGCAGTATACAGTTGTGTGCTATTGTCGTTACAATCATCTGTAAAATGGGGATCACGGGGGTCCCTTACGTTACCTACTTACCTAGGAAGTGCTTTATAAACTTTGAAGCGCTGTCTACATGTGCACAGTTGTGATAATGGCCATGATATGACTGCAACTGACCCCAAATACTCAAGCCCTAAGAAGCAGTGACCACATTTGAACCCAGATCTTGTGACTTTCAATACACTTCTCTGTAAGGATGGGCAAGGCCCAATATAACAGACACTATTACATGATATGTGGGTTAGAAAGTTTGTGGGTTGGGGTTGGGGTTGAATTTTAAGGCATAAGCAAAAATTTCAAAGGCAGAGATGGGGAGAGGAAGACGTTCCAGTCATGATAACTTGGTGGGCAAAGGCACAGAGAGGCTGCTCAGGGAACGAAGGGTTTCGCCGGAGCATGGAATGTGTAGAAGGGAGAGATAAAGCTGGAAAGCCTGGCTGGCGCTAGGTTAAAGAGGGCATCAAATACTAGGCAGAAGGTCTGAACTTGAATTAGAAGGCAATAAGAAACTAGATTTTTTCTTTTTTGAAAAGAGTGAATTTGAACAAGCCATTTCACCTCCTTTGGGCTCAATTTTCCCATCTGTAAAAGTCTGCTTTCAGGTGGACTAGATAATATCTCTATCATCACAAAGCAAGTGATAATATCTCTAATCCTGCCTCACAGGCTGTATGACCCTGGATAAGTCAATTCGCATCTTTCAGCCTCAGTTTCCTCATCTGTAAAATGAAGAGCTGGACTTGGTGACCTTCAAGGGCCCTTCTAGTTCTAAATTCATGACTCTACTTGATTCACAGTGAAGACTTAATATATATTTGTTGACTGACTGACTGATCTTGTGATCCCAAGAGCCTCTATGTTCTGGTCTATCAGACATCTACTACATGGTGAAGCTATGTTAGATGCCAGGAAAAATCTAAGGGAGTAGATATGTCCCTTCTTTTTAGCCTTTGATATGAAGATCAAAGCTGTCATATTGAGTAGAAGGGGCAGGTTAGTTGGTCTTCTGGCCTGTCATTTCCTCAGGACCAAGAAGAAACTGGGTTACTGGGTCAAAATGGGTATTCAGTTAGGTAAAAACAAAGCAGAGTCTATACATTCCTCCAGACTAAAAAAAAAAAAAAAGAATCTACCATCCTCCCACATCCTTTCAGGTTGGAAAATGAAATTGAGAGGATTTGGTTTTCCAGGAACCTTGCAGGATGCCTGATTTATAACAAAGGGGGCTATGCAGACTTTTCCCATTATAGCTTTTGTCACTGTTCCAGCATGACATCATCTCCAAAGGGCCTCCACAGTTGAGCAGTGAGCTGGTTTTCCCCCAACTCCCACCACCAACACCACCCAAGGCACCAGTCCTGTTTGACCTCAGTTTGTGGTGAGACTATTTCCTGGTTGCCTTCCCCAAACTCTCCCTTAGCTCCCATCAGCCCTAATTCCAGCTTTAGGTGATTGTTCTCTGCTTTCCTACTCTGCCTCCCAAACCCCCAACCATCCTGACCCAGGATCTAGCCACCGAACCATAGTCACCTTAGTTATTCTACATGCTGATCTGGAAAGGACTTTGAAAAACCATTGGACCAACCCTCTGTGGAAGAAAAATACTGTACTCTGTGTTTGGGGCACAAGCCTGCCAGAGACAGTATGTCCTAAGTCAGTTATTCTCATTCCAAGAATCTCTGCTTAGAGAGAATCTGAAGGGACAGAATGTTTCTCATGATCATCATTGAATGTCAGCCCACCCTGGAGAGTTGTTTTCCTATAAGTTTTTAGTCTTTCATTTACCACTTTCTTCAAGGATTCTTCACCCAGTGAAGGGTGAACCCAAGAGATGCCTTGATGAGCTGAATGAATCCAACATGTCATTCTCTTAATGGCATCACTGCCCTCATCAGTCTAGGGAGGAGGCTTTCCAGGGCTGACGAGCCTCTCCATTTCAAAATCAATGGGGGCTTTGATAAGAATGACTTAAAATGATTCCAATATAAGACCTTGTTTTTGAATTGATAGAAAGACTGATGAAGGTTTCTCATTTAAGTGGGACCAAGGGCTTTCATTTTAAGTACAAACATACCTTGTTTTGCTGTGCTTTGCAGATACGATGTTGGTTACAGATTGAAGGTTTATGGCAGTCCCACATTGAGGGAGTCTATGGGCGCCATTTTTGAAATAGCACATGCTTACATCAGGACTCTGTGTCACATTTTGGTCATTCTTATCCTATCTGTTATGGCGATCTGTGATCAGCGAGCTTTAATGTTACTATAGTAATTGGTTTGGGGCTCCATGAACCAAGCCTTTCTAAATAGGATAGCAGATTTAATTAATAAATGTTGTATATGCTCTGAGTGCCCCACCCACCAGCTGTCCGCATTTCTCTCTGTCTCATCTGGCCTCCCTATCGACTGAGACCCAACAGTATTGAGATTAGGCCAGTGAATAACCCTGCAATGGCATGTAAGTGTTCAAGTGAAAGATCAATATGGCAAATTTCATTGTTGTCTTATTTTTAAGAAATTGCCATAACCACCCCAAACTTCAGCACCCTCCACACTGATCTGGCAGCAGCCATCAACATTGAGGCAAAACCTTCCACTGGCAAAAAGATTAAGAATTGATGAAGACTCAGATGACTGTTAGCATTTTTAGCAACAAAGTATTTTAAAATTAAGATATGTATATTTTTAAAGACATGATACTCTTGCACACTTAATAGACTACAGTATAGTATAAACATAATCTTTATATGCATCAGGAAACCAAAAGTCAGTCATTGTGCCACCTTGTCTCCCTTCCCCCATAATTATGTAGCCTGACCTGGCTGAATGGGACAATTTCTGCTCCTGGCTGAAGGAAGCACATACATAGTAACATAACAACAACCACGAGTCATAATTATTTAATGCTTCAAAGTTTGTACCATTACATCAGCTGAGCTTGCCTCAATGCCTCGAATTGGAACCCTCATCCCTTCCCCCTTTCCTAGAAGAGGCAGCTCAAGCAGCCTCTTTTCCATGAGATCTTTTCAATTTCCAGTCCCCTCCCCATCCCCGTCTCTCCTAATAGAATATCAGCTACTTGAGGGCAGGGCATATTTCATTTTACTTTCTGCCCCCAGTGCCCAGCACAGGGCCTGATACACACTAGGCACTTAATAAATCCTTATTTATTATATTTATTATAGCTCACTAAATCTCTGGGCCATTCCTCAATGGTCTGACACTATACATTGGAGAGAAGGGGCTAACCTGCATTGGAAGGTGTTTCCTCCGTTGGGAGTTCCTTCTACCAATGAAATCCTAGTTCCAGTGCCTGGCCCTACTGTGTACTGGGTGTCAGGGTTGCAAAATAAAGACCAACCTTAAAAAAGCATTTATTAAGCTCCTACTATGTACCAGGTGCTAGAGATGCAAAGATAAAACCAAAACAACACCTGCCCTTAAGCAGCTTATGGTCTGCTTGGATGACATAACACGCAAAATACGTGAAAAGTTAACACAAAGTATGTCTTTCTTTTTCTTATATGTATCTACAGCACTTAGCGCAGTGCCTGGCATGCAGTAGGGGCTTAATAAATGTTTATTGAATTGAACTGAGTGCAGGGAGGGCCAGAGATATCTCCTGTAGGAGTTAACACCTGAGCTTATTCTATAGCCTTGAGGGAAGCCAGGGATTCTCAGAGGAAGGGAGAGAATTCTGGGGAATCAGCCTGTTGGAAGGATCATTCAGGACATGGATGGTTATGCTCAGTAAGCAGTGAATAGATTGATTTAGCTGGAATGTAGAGTACACAAATGGGAATAACATAGAATAAGCTTGGAAAGTTAGACATTAATTATTTTTGGGTCTGGATATAGTAAAGAGCTCCTGCAGCTGGATTCTGCTAGAGGAAAGAACGCCCATCTATTCTCACCTTCCTGGAATCTGTGATCCTCTGAGTTTCTACAGCTCTGTCTGTGCCCCTCACTACTCTTCACTATCTTTCTGTATAAGTCTTACACCAGGAGGGAGAAAGTGCACCTAAAGGCTTCTTTTCCCTTTCCATTCATCTGGATACTATCCAAGTAGGTATTTCATCATTAAAGCAGCTAGAGGCACAGGGCACTGGGCTTGGAGTCAGGAAGACCTGAATTCAAATCCAACCTCAGACCCTGCCTAGCTGTGTGACCCTGGGAAAGTCACTTCTCTTCTGCCTCAGTTTATTTCCTTATTGGTAAAATAGAGCTATTAATAGCACTTATGGAGGTAGGCGTTATTGCGTGGTTATTATAACTGCAGAGTTATTGTGAGGACAAAATAAGTTAGTATTTGTAGATACCTTTGCACCAATTAAAATGCTATATAAATGTCGCTGCCGCTGCCGCCAACGATGATGATGATGATGGACAGCTGGGGAATTAGTCATATTGCCTTTAACAAGGGAGGAGAGTTCCAAATGCTTCCTAAGGTGACCTAAGGTGACCTTGTATCTTTTCAATCAGTGGAGAAATAGTTCTTTAGTGCCTGCTGGCTCTAAGGCACCCTAGCCTGTCTGAGTCAGCCTTTGGCCCCCAGGAGTTCACAATCCATTGCCAAGAAGATAAGATGAATACAGGGAGGCAGCTAACAGTGCCGAGAGAGGGGCTCAGCCCATGCTCTCGAAACTAGGATCCTAGATTCAGGGAAGGTGAGTCTTGGAAGGGAGCTCGGGGGCCAACCCAGACATGAAAGGAATGCCAAGGAAGGAAGGGCCCTATGGAGTACTCAGTCTGGAAAGATTGCAGAAAGGGAGTGGGAGAGAGAGATAGTTGGGCCAAATGGGTAGAGAAAAGAAAGGGGGAAAGGGAATGGTAATGGGCAAAGGGGTAGTAAGCAGAGAGGCCAGACTTCTTAAAAAAAGTATTTGTATTCAAAGACCTTAGAGCACAAGGAAGCTTAGAGATCTCGTAGTTGAATCCCCTCCCAGAGGGGGAAGTCTGATCAAGTTTGCACTGGTAGAAGATAGCTGAGGCAGGAACTGAACCTAGGACTTCTGTCTCTGGATTTCCATTTCACCACTGTGAGAAACTAGGGAGGTGAACAGGGCCAGACTGGGAATGATCACCAGGCTAAAAGTTTGTGTTTTATCTTGTCCCTACAAAATCAATTATTTCTTTTTCAAAAATACATTTTTGTTCATTTTTTTCCACCTTCTAGATTGACCAACCAAGCCCTCCAGATTCCTTTTCCAAAGAGCCAACTGTCATGAACAAGAATTGAAAAGGAGGGGATGTAGGGCAGGGGTTGGAGAACAGTCCAACCAATCTTTTGTCTGTTTGTTTTTTCTTTTATTTTCAGTTCAGTAAATATAATCAACATATTGAAAAAGTATGATATATACAAGGTTTCACACCTGTAGTGTCTCACTCAGGAGGGATTTTTCCTAGAATGCAAAGGGACCTCATGGATCATCTATTCCAACCTCCTGATTTTCCACATGAGAAACTGAGGCCCAGAGAGAGGAATCTACTTGCTCAAGGTCCCACACAGGTCTCACATTAGAGTTAGGATACAGCGATCTTTCCACTGTACCTGGTCATGAAATGGGTTGGATGGATGATGGGTGAGTGCAGCAATGTTCACAAGGTATTAAAAGAGCAAGAAAAAGCACCCCCAGGTGCAATCATAGAACTGTAGAGCTGGAGGGAACCTCAGACACCATCTGATCTGTTTCATCTTGTAGATGAGGAAACTGAGGACCAGGGAGGCCAACAGACTTTCCCAAGATAACTAAGGTAGGAAGCATCTAAGGTCCTCTGACTCCTGGAGTCCAGAGCTAATAGTGCTTAGGCAATACCATTTGTTGGGGCACAAGGAGTGACTATTCATTGACATGTGTGTGTATGTGTGTGTGCGTGCGGGCATGCATACACAAGTATGCACACATACCATCCATGTTTTTGGTGCTGCAGAGCCAAATGCAAATAAGAAAGTGGGTCAATAAATTATATGTAAGGATCCCTGTGGATCACATATTGACTTAAAAATCACACTTATTTATACATTTCTTTTTTTAAAAAATTAATACATTAATATTTTAAAATCCAATAGGAACTACAGATCAGAATCTGGTTCAGGGGAGTGTCTGGAGGATGTTTGACACCTCAGCACCTCATCCATCCAACCTGCTCCAGGACCAGGAACAGTGGAAAGAGAACTGGTTCTAGAATTAGCTGCCCCTAGTTCAAATCCTAATTCTGATGGGGGACCTAACTGTGTGGGACTTCGAGCCAGTGAATTCTTCTCTCTGGACCTCAGGTTTTCATGTGCAAGGATGAGTTAGATACAGCCCCACTTGCATGGGTCTTGGCTCCATGGGCTGATAGAGGACCTTCACCTGTGCCTATAAAAATCCATGGTATGAGACACCATGTAATACATACCATAAGAAAGGTCCGGACCATGTGTTCTGGAAATTCAGAGAAAGGATTCAGTTTGCTGAGGTAATCTCCCTCGATAAAATGTAAGGTAGGGATTACTTCATTTTGTTTTGACACATAGACTCAGATCTAGCATTCAAAGGAGTCTCAGAAGCTGTCAGTCCAACCCCACATATTACAGATAAGGAAACTGAAACTCAGAAAGGTGGAATGATGTGCCAAGATCCCACAGCCAGTAAGAGGCCAAGATCAGGTCTTTGGACTCCAGATGTAGCATGCTTCCCCCATACCACATGACTGTTTAGAAACTTAGACTTATGTGAATGGAAGGAGACCTCAGAGGTCCCCTAATCCAACCCTCTCATTTTACAGATGAGGAAACTGAGGCCCAGTGAAAGTAACAACCACGAGGGAATTTTAAGGCAATAAATCACAGATCTCCCCTTCCCAACTCCTTGTTCTCATTCCACCTCTCTTCCTTCCTGGTCTGTCTGTGGCAGGGTCTACCTGGCCCCCAGCCCCAGATGCCCTCAGGCATCACTGTGCCTGAACAAATCCCAGATGTACTTCCTAGACTGGTCTCCCTGGATCAGCTGTGCAGTTATGAGATCGGGGGATGGATCCTTAGGGGACAAAGAGGACACAGGGAGCCCACACCAGCCCTCTGTTTGATTCTGTTGGGTGATTTCACCAGCATGATGTGGATACCCGAATTGCATTGTCTATTACAGTGGAACAAACTTAAGATTTTGAAGGCCAGGGGCCTGAATTTGGACCCCAGCTCATCCATTTACTTCCTGGATCACCTTGGACTAGGGTGATCTCAAGGGGGATGACAGGTAGGGAGTGAAATATTCCTCTGCTGATTTCACACTTCTTCCATCCCAGGTTTGTGGTGAGAAGCTAAGTGATGTCAGGAAAAATAAAGGAAGGTCTCCAGCCCATTGGAGTGACCTTCTGTGGGGAAATTCATGGGGAGGACAAGGGCAAGAGTCACAATCTGCATCACTGGAGGGACTTCCAAATCGAGGTCAAGGACTATCAGTTTTAAAGTAATGGACTATATCTTCGAAGGTCAAATCAAATGATTATCAATTGAAGTAATATTTGTAAACTTGGTACAATGCCTAACACATAGTAGGTGCTATATAAAAGCTTATTCACTTCCCCTTTCCCTAAGATCCTTTCAGTCCTAAATCTGCAGTTCTCTGAGTACATTCTCTGCTGCCGTTGATTCTTCTCAAATATCTTAGAATATTTTAGAGAAACTTTAAGGTGCTTTAGGGCAAGATTGTGACAATCTGGGTGGGGATCTAAGTTTGAATCCTGGCTTGGCTACTAACCAGCTTTGTGACTACAGGCAAACCACTTTCCTTTTCCAATTCTCAATTTCCATGTCTGTAAAATGGGAGAAAAATATTTGTTTGCGGGGAGGAAGGCTCTATGTGAAACTTGTAGATGTGAGCTAAAATTTAAATGAAGGGATCCCTGAGAAAAATGACTCAAGTCATTTCCAATGAATTAGAAGCTCCCAACCGGCCACTGATGCTCCAGTCAAACCTTCAGTGACTAACATCTGCAGTCAAAAGCTAGAGTGGTAGAAGGTCCTAAACTGGGAAGGACTCTGAGACCAACGAATCTAACTTTCTCATTTTACAGATGAGGAAACTGAGGTGAAGTCACTCAAGCAGTAAATGTCAAGGCAGAATTTGAACACAGGTCCTTTGACTGGACCTTGTTCCCCTTTTACTATGTCATGGGGAGAGCTCTGGATCTGGAGTCAAGGAAGACCTAGGTTTAAAACATGCCTCTTAC